>OZ005654.1:132314586-132996086 GCA_963930645.1 Salticus scenicus
GTGTTGTAATTGGCGATAACGCGCCAAATTTGGAAAGCGTGAATCAATTCCATCTGCTGGGGCAATAGAACCATTTACTTACGCGTGGGGATTTTTCTTTTTTTCTTTCTTTTTTTTTTTTTTTTTTTTTTTTTTTCGGTTTTTCAATATCTTTTTTTAATAATTCTTTGAACGCATATTTTGAATCCGCTCTACTACGTCATAATAGCTTCTTGGTATCATCATTCAATCAATTGTATTTGCAAACGAGCATGTGGTTTACTGTGATCCGGGTTTCAAAGAATCAGCTATCTGTTAAAGATTATGATATGTTTTTAATGCAAAATCACAACTGATTTATTATGTAAATATGTTTCACATTCATTCTACATTTATTAATAAATTGGTTTTAATGTAAGATTATTTCAATTCGAACATCCTTCTTGGGACATACTTTTAAACTTTTTTTTTTTTTTTTTTTTTTTTTTTTTACAATTGTACGAATTTGATGGATATGTGAATCTGGATACTAGAAAAATAAATAGTGCCCTTGTGATTTTAGATTTTTTAAAAACTTTAATATAAATTCGGTAAGTTGAGTCGCACTATCATTGTCACGTAGTATAAGACTTGAACGTACGAAACTTGCTCGTACCAGTGGCGGATTTAAGGGGTGGGGGGCTAGGGGCTGAAGCCCCCCCCCCCCCCAAAAAAAAAAAAAAAAAAAAAAAACACTGACATTCACAATTGAATATTGCAATTGTAAATTTTTTATTGGTCTAGAATATCATTTTGAAAAGTCTTAGCCCCAGCCCCCCCCCCCTCCCAAAGTTAAGTTCTGGATCCGCCACTGGCTCGTACTGTTGAAGTTGGTAAATATCGAACAGTATTTTGCGTTTTTCTTTGCAAGCGTTACATTTAAGAATATATTAAATTACTATTTTCAATACGAATTCAGTGAATTCACTTCAAAATGTCCATATAAAATAATAAAAATAAAAAAATTATTTTACTTTTATGAGATAACGAAAACATCATCCAATTTAAAAATATGCGAATGCAAATGTTAAAAAATTCCTTGCGTTCATAGAAAATAATTAATAAATAAATAAAAATCAGTAGTATGGTAGAAAATAAAATAAGTGATTTGATGAGAAAAAAAAAAAATCTGTTTTTAATGCAAACTTTGATATTCAATTTTTAAAAACCCTACATGCATATATATATAAACCCTAATTGAAAAAAAAAATGGCTTTCGATTTTTAAAGTACATGATTTTAAAAAAATCTGCGATTTACACATGTTCACAACAAAAAAAAATTTTTGAGAAAGCTCAAAACTTCGATTTAGTCACAGTTTAAAAAATGCGTGATATAAAGCTTCCTTGCATTTTTCTTGTTTAAATATTAATATTTTCTTTTAAAAGAAGGGAAAATTTAAATTAAAAATAACAATAATAATAATAATACGAAATGAGTTGTTTCGCACGGGTGCTACAATATAAAAACAAAAGTTTTAACGATGTGGGTTGTTTGCTATAATACGAATGAAATTGTTTCACGATTAATATATACTTCAATAAAATAAATTAATCAGAAATGTAAAAAGAAAAAAAGAAGTAGGACTGTTTGAATAATCTGTTTGATTAATCGATCAATACTTAGTCTCGATCACTTTTTTTTTTAATCGAGTTAATCAGTCCGATTATTTTGGTTAAAATTTTCTAAAATCGGAGTAAAGTATTTAAACTACGAAATTAAAGAGAAACATTAAAATGAAGTTCTGCAAATTACAAAATATTTTTTTCACGTTCTTTGCTAAAATACATTCTAAACGTTTTCATAAAATGATGTAGGAAAAAAATATAAAAACTCTCAAAAGAAGTTGTTACACATTTGTTCATAGAGCATATACAGGGTGATTATAAATAAAATTACGATTTCAAAACGCTATAATTTTAAAACTGCCCATCAGAGCGATTTGATATTTTACCAGAGAAATCGTGAGGCAATAAAATTTTGTTTGGCAAAAAAAAAAAAAAAAAAAAAAGTTCCAAAATGTGCCGTTAATTATCCGCAAAGTATTTGTTTCATGAAGCTCCTCTTTTTCTCTTTTCACTATGACTGTTTCCGCTGTAAACACGTATTCGTGTATTTTTTCTAAAAAAAAATTGTAGTGAAACTTTGAAGTCTATTGTTTCCTGCTATTCCATTGTGTTGCTAACAACATTCTTGTGTTTAATGACTCAATTTAGGCGCTTTCCCTGACATTACCCTGACAGCGCCATCTATAGGAACATGTTGGAACTACCTTTTCTTCCCCCAAACAAAATTTCATTGCCTCACGATTGCTCTGGTAAAATATCAAATCGCTCTGATGGGTAATTTTAAAATTATAGTGTTTTGAAATCGTAACTTTATTTACAATCACCCTGTATAAAAGAGAAACTATGTAAAATTGAGAGATAATAACACAAAATATTGCTAATTAATCTTTTGCAGATTCTATTTAATTCTACTTGTTGGTCAGGGTTGGCAAATTTAGGGGCTTTTTTATTTAATATCCACCGCTAAATTTTAACTGTAACGGTTGCCTAACCACTTCGAAGGTTAGTCGTTAATTATATATATCAAATATCACATCTCAAAATTATTGGTGAGAGTTGAATTTATGAGTCCTTGAATTTGGTAACCCTGCTTAGAGCTCTTTATAATATAACAGAATAAATTATTATTATTAATGAGTATTAACAGAGCTCTTTAAATTAAAGAGTTATAAACAGTTCTTAGAGCTTTTTATAACGCTTAGAGCGTTAGGACCGAAAAAAGGGTAAAATATGTTCACAATTTAACGTAAGATTCATAGAAAGTATATTCCTAAAGTAAAACAAAATATTTACAGATGCTCAGTCAGTAGAATATTTGCAGTTGTTTTAGGGGGGTTATACAACCGAACCTCATTAATATAAACACTGTTAACGTGAATTACTTTTTATATGAATTGTTTCCACAATCCCCGTCAAAATAAAAATTGGTTTAGTTATATGAAGATCAGTTGCTAACAGCATGAACTACTGATAACATGAACAGATATTTTATCCCCCTTGAGATCCATGTTAACGAGGTTCGACTGTATTTATATTCGTATTTAAAATAGTTTTTCATTTACTAACAAAAAAATAAATAAATAAATAAAAATAAATTTCTCTTTTTTTCATTTTTAAGTTGCATTTTTACTTTCCGAACACTATAGTAAGGGAAGTATTGTAATTATGTCAAAAATCCGAATTTGAGATTTTAATGTTTCTATACGTTTCGAAGTGCCCTGAGTCCGTTTTCACTATTTTACGATGATGTATGTATGTGTGTGTATGTATGTGCATATGTGTGTGAGTGAACACGCTAGCATCTAAACGCTTTGCTCGAATAAGCTGAAAGTTAGTACGTATGTTGTAAGTCACCATAGTACGAACCCTATTGATTTTGGTGAATCTAGCACTTATAGTGTTTTTACAGGGACACCAGGAAAAATTCTTTATCTTTATGGCCTATGGGACAAATTTTTAAAAGTGTGATAGCGTCTAAACGCCTTATTAATCTGAGCAAAAAAAATTTTATACATGTTATAGGTCACAGTTGCACCAACTGTATAGATTTTGGTGAATTTAGCACTTACAGTTTTTTTTACAGGGACGCAAAGAAAAATTCTTTATCATTATGGTATGGCCTATTGGACCAAATTTTTAAAAGTGTGATAGCATCTAAACGCCTTATTCAATTGAGCTGAAAATTTATATGAATATTATAAATCACTGTTGCACTAACTGTAAGCATTTTGGTGAATCTAGCATTTATAGGGTTTTACAGGGACACAACGAAAAATTCTTTATCCTTATGATCTATGGGCTTAAAGTTCAGTAGCGTTAAATAAAACATCGTGTAATATATGGAGAACAATACTCAAACACTCTATTATGGTTTTCTCTCTTTTGTTTGTTTAACAACTCCTCTTTCTTTACTTTATCTACAAAACTATTAATTAATCAATGTTCGGAAAGTCGAATGGAGTCACTCCAGATTTTTTAGTTAATAAATTAATTCTTTTTTTTTTTTTTTGAAGGAACTGGTTAAACAGTATCTATATGGTTTTATGGTCTGTTTGTATTACTTGAAAGCAAATAAATAGTTTCATCCAATTTTAAAATAAAATCATAGAAAGAGAAATAACAACCAGTTAAAAATCCGATTAATCGATTTATGAACTGTGATTAACCTAGTTAAAATTTTAATCGATTACCTCAAAGAAATATAATGTAGTTAGTGAACGTGCTTATTATGAATGTTTGTTTCGTGCAGTTTCTGTACATACGAATTTTAATTTGTTCAAGTTATCCATTTTATTACAGTGCGTATTATTATTTCATTATTTTTATATCTAGGGCGCTTAGGACTACCGGAAAATTATAGCTATGAAATATTAGTCAATCATATCCACCCCCCCCCCCCTTTTTCTTTTTTTGGAAACAATTACTGTCACTAAACTTTTTTTACTCGTATTTGTAAGGAAACAAATATCCATTGGTGCGTAGATGATAAAGTATTCGTAGTTTATTTCAAGTACGTTTGTTATTAAAACGATGAAGATTAAAATCTTAAAGGAAATAAGTTTTATTTTTCACTGATGGCTTCGTATAATATTTCTCTTCTTATGTTTATTTATCAAGAACTGTGAATGTCTTTTGTTTATAACACAATAGATATAATGACAATAACGGCATAACAACTATAATTAATGTTTCTGTTGTTGTAAAAGTTTTTTTTTTTTTTTTTTTTTTTTAGTGAAAAAACATCATATCAATATAAAGCTAGTATATTATGGCAATCCCAATTTTTTCTTTTATATCATTCTATAAAACAGCGCCACCTTACTGGTTAACATGAACAAATGTAATTCTAGTTTCTCGTGATTAAGATTTACACATGCAGTTTAATGCAATTTTAACTAGCAGATGCTGAGATGTAGCTTTATAGAAAATCCGAAAAAGAGGAAATAACAGTGTTATTGTCGGCCGACATACACTCAAGTTTAATAAGAATTCTTTATCATAATAGACATCTCACATATGAGGTTTGGTATATTTATACGATACAGAAGCTGAGATATAGCTTTCCAATACACGGTGAAAATTGCAGAATAGCACCACCACAATTGAATCAGCATAGTGTTTTGTAATGATCTGCTTTATATAAGTTATAAGTAAATAGAATTCAAACTGAGATATAGTCATCCTGTAAATGGGTGAATTTGCCGCATGATGACGTCACCTGTAGGACGATTTCAACCAAAATTGGATAGACACCGATTCATCTCAACGAGCAACTAAACATAATTTTTTAATGGAATTCTGTGCATTGATTCGTAATCTGTCTATTACAAAATTTTGATACCACAGACAGACGAACAAAGGATCAAATCGTGCTCAGAAGGTCTCAAAACGTGTAAATTCATCAAAACTCGAAAGTGGGACATTTTTATGAATCCAATATTGTATGAATATAGAAGAAAGTAAAATACGGGGTGGGGGGTGGGATAATTTGCATAAATATTTAGTTAAAAACATTTGTTATTTAAAAAGGCTGTTTTTTTTTTTCCATATATATATATATATATATACGCTAAACTTTTGTCTCTTATGAAAGTGCACATTAAAAGACCATATTACATTATATCTTAAAAAAAAAAAAAAAAAAAAAAAAAAAAAAAAAAAGGCATTTTTTTCTAGTATCAAATAATTTGTGCAAATTTCCACGCGAAGAATTATGCAAACTATTCACTAATGTGATTGTAATTCAGAACTTGTATTATGTTAGAGTATCACAATAAAATTTCTGTGATGCTAATTTCTAATAAGGGTGAAAAAAAAAAAGTATTATGCTGTGTCGACCACGTAGCTTTCTTCTATGTTTTCTTATATAAATTCACGTAGTACAAATTATTTATTAATTATTTTTTTTTTTTTTCACGATGGATCCAAATGATTTCCCCCTCAGAGAAATATACACTAAATGTTAAAAGAAAATTAATTTTGCGCTGACATCTGGAATTTTTTTTTTTTAATTTTTTTTTTTTTTTTTTTATTATAAAAATTTTAAAAATCGATGATTTTTTTTTAAAGTTATCACAGCAATGGTTATATTACAACCATTCGTTTTAAAGGTATACTAATTGAAGATTTGCACCCCTGAGAAGTGTTTCCTTAAAGAGGGTGGGGGGGGGGGGTCAGGGGGAAAGCGACGCCTCTACATACATAAAATCTTCAGCTATCAGCTTGAGCAAGAGTACGTCCGGTATTCCTGGGAAGTGCCATTAATTTTTAATAAAAATGTTTAGTAACAATTTTATAACAATTATCTTCGGTTAATTGTACTAGAAAATACTAATAAAAAGTAGTGGTGGTTTAAAACCTTTATATATATATATTGAAAACCTTTTCAAACATTTCAGTAAATGAAACCAAGTATCACATGAAGAACTAGATAAAACATGAATAAAGATTTCTGAAAAAATTAAGCATCCTTTATTTAAAACATACAACATATAATATAAATATATATATATATCAAGAATGTTAATATTAAAAAAAAAAAATCATTAGAAAAATAATGTATTTTTATTCTCGAAAATAATTTAAAAATTATAGAAATCTTTCAAAATTTAAGTCAAATACGCAAGTTAAAAATATTAAATGGGTGATAAAAAAAAAAGTACATTATTTTTCAAATTCATTTTTATTATATGAAGATTGATCCATTTTTTTTTCCCAATATAAATTGGAAAATAATAATCATAATAATAACAATGATGATGATTAACCAATATGAATTGTGGAAATTTCCCAATACCAATATTTTAAAGACTATTGCGTAAGTTGAAGATCATATCCAATAAATAAATAATATTTTTTCTCCTCCGATCCATCCTAATTACCTTTTGTTGTTTAATATTACTATTTTATCGCCATTCTTTATTATAAATTTTACCATTAACAAAAGATCTAAAATTTCATTGCAACCTACACTAGCCGTACGACGCGACCCATAATAAAATGTCGATACATATTATCAATAATTTGAACCCATTATAAAATACCTGAAAATACGACAAATAGTTATATGTTCTCCTGTTCAATTAAAGCTGTATTCCCACAATCCATTGCTTCGTTTCAAATTAAAAATTCCTCTGCGGCTTTTGCCGTATGCTAATTAGTTTCAACAAATATTCTTAAATAACAAAAGATGCGGTGCAAATATTGCATTTTTCTCCTTTGATGTTTTCCCCAAGACTTAATATTTATCAGTCACGAAAGATTTTTATGCGAGGCAATTTATAATAAATAGTCAAAAGCTTTTCCGAAATTACTTGATGCAATAAAGCGCAGATGCGCATTTTAAAATCGATCCTGTTTTTTTTTTTTTTTTTTTTTTTCTTTTTCTTGCTCTCTCTCTACTAAAGCAACAGCGAGAGCTCTCTGAAATTATTTGAAGTTGATTAGCAGATCTTTTAATATTTTATGATCTCGTGCGTAACGCCGGAAAAGAGAGGGCTGTTTAAATTGTGGCCTCCATTTTGATGCTAAGTGTTTGTAATGGTAGGGTTTTTTTTTTCTGCAGCGAAAGTGTTATCTAAATCTCCAGCAATCGACGTGAAAAAAATTATGTAAAGCATGATGTTTATTTTATAGCCTAACCTCACGTTTTACTGATGGGAGGAATAATTAAAGCGTTGATTAAAAATTAAGTACGGTGTGTCGTTTTTTTTTTTTTTTTTTTTTTTTTCTATAACATTATGCAACTACTATTTAAGAATGTTATAAAAATATGGAATAGTGGAAAAGGAAATTTTACTGCTTTTGCAGAAAGTGTTCGGATGGTAGTTCTACGGAATCAATTTAAGATAGAAATGCATGAAATTTTCAGACAGTAATATCGGAATTTTACTGCTTTTGCGGAAAGTGTCCGTGTGGTTTTACGGAATCAATTTAAGATAGAAATGCATGAAATTCATGAAATTTTCAGACAGTCATATCGGAATGATTAGGAATCTGTTTTTACCCTCAACATATTAGATTTTGAATTAAAATAAATCGTTTTTTAATAATTAAAAATAAGAAAGTATGAAATATAATTGGATTTTAAAATGTCGTAATTAAGGGTGAAATCAAAATTCTCGCAAATACTGGGGTAAGAAGAATAATTTAAATGTTGTTTAAGGGACTGCTTCACTCACTGTTGCCAGAAGCCGAAGTTAATGTTATTCTACGGAAAAATTTCTTTACTTATAACTCATTAAGTAATAAATATTTTTTAATTCTGTTTTTATATTCAGAAAATTCTCAACTGTTAGATTGACGAATCTTTTTTAAAAAATGTATTTTTTTTTTTTTTTTTTACTATTTTATTTTGAAGCTCTAAAATACGAATTTTCAATATGTGAAGTTTTCCATTTTGATATTTCGAAATAAAATATTAAAAATTAAAAAAAAATACGTTTTTAAAAAAAGTGCGTCAATTTAACAATTGGGAATTTTTTGAATGTGAAAACAGAATTTAAAAATATATATTAGTTAATTAGTTATAAGTAAAGAAAATTTCCCATAGAATAACATTGGCTGGGCCTTCCGGCGACGGTAAGTGAAGAGGGCCGTTAAGAAAGTAGATACCCTTAAATATTTTTTGATAGGATTTAAAGGTATGCAAAAAGAAACAGTATTCCTAGAATTCAAAGCCTTATCATGTATACATAATATAAAACAAAGCTATTTCTCTTTTGTCTAAATAAAGTAATAACGAGTTTTAAATTACGATACTAGTTGCTAAGCAACATTATTTACTATGTGTTAACTTTTTAAAACATTTTACTTTTTTTTTTTTTTTTTTTTATTAATTATATTTTACTTTTTAAACAAAAAATAATTAGAAAGAAAGAAAGAAAAAGAACAAAAGTGTAATTCTGTTTTATACAAAATTTAATTTTGGGCGTGAGGCCATTTTTTTTTTTTTTTAAACTACATGTTGCCGAACATTCAGTTTTATTCAAAGGTGACAGCAAAAAGGTGACGATTTTTTTTTTTTTTTTTTTTCTGTCTGAAATAAATATTTCTCTTATTCTAACTAGCTAACAACTGGTTGAATTTTTACTAAACAAGGTTTTATCTATTTGGTTATTTTTTTAAATGAAAGAAATTTTAATTCATTCTTATAAAAAAAAAATGAGTAATCATAAAATAAAAAAATTATTTGGATTGCATTAAAAAAAAAAAAAAAAAAAAAAAAAGGTGTAATTAATTTTTAAAATATGCAATGTGTTTACTGTAATTATATGACAAAATGTTGCAGTTTTTCTAATGAAAATATTTGATTTGTTTGTTTAATAGTTTTTAAAAGTGTCTTTTTATGTAATTATTAAAAAGAAAATGCCGCTATATCGGCTCCGCACTGCTCTATACTTTGCTGTGGTAGCGCACCCTCCCCCTGTATTTTTTTTACACCTTCGAAAGAATGCAAAATCGATTCCTCATTCTCAAAAAATCTAACACATGAATTTTCAAGCCCGTAGCCTATTTTAAAAATTTTATAAATTTCTCCACCTCCTCCCTCCCTCCACCTCCAATAATTTTTCACTTTCAAAAATATGCACAATCGATTTCTCACCCTCAAAAATCTTTAAGCATTTTTCAAAGTCGTAGGCATATTTTATAATTTTTAAATGTTAGCACCCTCCCCCATCTGCCCTTAATAAGTTTACCCTTCGTAAGTATAAACAAGCAATACTCCAACCCCCGAAACTACGAATTTTCAAGGCTGTAGCCAGTGGCGGATCCAGAACTTGACTTTTTTTTTTTTTTTTTTGGGGGGGGGGGGCTAAGATTTTTCAAAGTGTTATTCTAGACCAATAAAAAATTTACAGTTGCAATATTCTATTGTAAATTTCAGTGTTTTTTTTTTTTTGGGGTGGGGGGGGGGGTTCAGCCCCCTAGCCCCCCCCTCCCTTAAATCCGCCACTGGCTGTAGCTCTATTTTATAATTTTCAAAAATATTTGTTTCTCCCTCCCCACTAATAATTTTACATTTTAGAAGTATGCGCAATCGATTCCTCACATTCAAAAACCTATTAATATGAATTTTGAAGGCAGTATCTCTATTTTTAATTTTTAAATATTTTGCCTCCATCATCGCTACTGCCCCCTCCAATTAATTTTAAACCTTCGAAAGTATGCACAATAGTTTCCTCACCCTCAAAAACTTATTTCGTGGTTTTTCAAGTATAGATATGTAAAATATATACATACACGCACACACACACATATATATATATACACAATCAGATTTTAATATACCATATCTTTAAAAATGTAATGTTTAAAAAAATAATAATAATTGAAATTTATAAATTTTAGTACCATAACATCGTTTCAGCTCGCAATTCGTTATATTTTTCGGAAGAAAATATGTATAATTTTACCATTTCGAAAATATGCGAAATTGGTTCCTCACTCCAAAAACTATGACACACGAACTTTCAAGGTCATATCTCTATTTTTAAATATTTTGCCGCGGACCCCTCCCCCTTCCTCCTATAAATTTTACACCTTCAAAAGAGTGCGCAATTGATTTCTCACCCCCTGAAAACCTATTTTAATGTTTTTCAAGAACAGATGTGACAAAAAAAAAAAAAAAAAAATACATACAATCAGATTTCGATATATATATTCTTTAAAAATATATTTAAAATATAAACATGTGGATTGCTTAAATTACTTATTCCTTGTTTAAATTTTGGTTTGTATTATTGTTTTATTTAATTCAATTTACTTTTTTTCTTTTTTGATTTGTTGCAAGATAGAGACTTGAGCTGTATATTGCTGGAATTAGCTATACAGTCTTACGAAATCTTGCATATGCTGATAGAAATGCAAGTTTCCTGAAGTGTACATTTCTATTTTTCAGCATTTAAAATTCCAATTTTCAATTCATGAATTTCATTTTTTTTTTTTTTTTTTTTTTTTTCCTTTTAACGGAACTCTTTGGTGATTTTATCCTTTTTCTTTTTTTTCTCTCAAATGTTGAATGTTACTAATAATTCAATGTTTTTGCAAATTCTGTCATCGTTAGGCGTATGTGTTATGTTAGTGTCATTTCCCTTCTGTGTAAGTTACTTTAACTTGTTTTACTAATCATTGGTACTCAAATTAATTTAATACTGTGACTAATTTTAATCGACATAAATCTCAATTAAAATTTATTTTATGTTGGTATTTTCATCTATCTTTTGTATGCTGAGTGTTACAATGGTACTAAAAAATTTGAAATTATATATATATATATATATATATATATATATATATATATATATATTAGAGATGAGACGGGCTCAGCCCGAGCCCGTAAGCCCGAGCCCGAGCCCGGGCCTGAGCCCGATCGGGCTCAAATCTTACGCAAGTCTTCGGGCTCCGGGCGGGCTCGGATTCAAGCTAAAAGTCCCGTTTATTTTATTCTTCACTAACTGGAAAATGTAAAAAAAAAAAAAAAAATTTATTCATTTTGAGAGCACCTTTAGTAATGTCATAATAGTCATGATAGGTTATAAATCACAAAATAATCTTGCAAACCTTAGTAGCTTTGACTTTCCTTTTTCTAAATAGAACTCTTTTTTTCAACGGGATGCGTATTATGTCAGTGTTATACAGTAATCCTTCCTCCTTCGTCATATCGGGCCTCATTATATCACTCATTCGGATAAAATAATTTCCCCCCTATAGGTGCGTTATAAACAATGGGCTGCACTATAAATATCTATTATATAAATATATACATGTATACAGAGACACAGACATTATAAATTGTTATAATAACATTTATAGTTATTTAAATTGAGGATTGATAATAAGAAAATTAATTTGAAAATGAAAACGGTATTTAATTTTACTATTGTGTATGCGTTGCCTAGCGTACCACTTTCAATATCGGGCTCGGGCGGGCTCGGGCTCTGATCACACAAAATTTTCCGGACTCGGGCGGGCTCAGTTAAAAAATGTTTCGGGCCCGGGCGGGCTCGGATTGCCAAAATAGAGCCCGAACTCACCTCTAATATATATATATATATATATATATAAATTTTAGAATCATGTCATGGTTTTAGCTTGCAATTCGTTATATTTTTGGAAGAAAGATCTGAAATACAGATATACATATAATCAGATTTTTAATATATACGGCTTCAGTTCACGTTAAATAAGAGACGAGTGTTCATTTGAAGGCATATAAACGTTATTACCCTGAACTGGTTATGCAGCTATCATATTCATTATTTTCTTCTGAAAGCTTCGCGTGCGGAGGAAACTACTCACCTTTTGCGTTCTTTTTCACATATCCTGTCCTCGATTGAGATTTTTTTAAAGGGAAATAAATTGAGGAAAAAAAAATTAGGAAAAAAAGAAAAGGAGTCTGTCGGTGACTTCCTGTAGTGTTAAGCCTATATATGTTTTAGGGAGGGAGATGACGAATTGAGGAATGGTATAGGGTGAATTAACGAAAAAAAAAAAAGTATCACATCTGCTGTGTGAAAAAGGACTACATTCAACCCTTCTTTTGCTTGTTTTTTTTAATTTTTAGAGTTTTTGCATCTGGAAAAGCTGGTGGAAATAGTGCAAACGGTTATTCCAAATTAAACTGCTTCTTATCGTCTTTTTCTGTTTTTTTTTTTTTTTTTTTTCTTTCGAAGAATTAAAGTACATTCACTTTCACTTAATGTTATATTTTGTTTGACATTCCTCAGAAGTTTTTAAGTGAATCATAGATGTAGTATTTCTCAGTGACAGTGTCCTGATATAGTAATGTTTATGAGTTTATATATATACATATATATGTATATAAATAGATGCTTTTGCTTTATGTTATGTCGTGGGACATATTTTTTTGTTACGGAAATTACTTTTAAGTTTTTTTTTTTTTTTTTTTTTCTTTTTTAAAGATGATAATTCTATTGACATATTATTTCTTAGGGATTTCTAATATTTGAAATTCTGAACCTTCTCAATGAACGTATTATTTTGCAATTTAAAGATTTCAACGCTTTTATTTTTAATGTAAACTACAGTAATCAATGCAAAAGAATAGTTCATTTATTTATTTATTTTCTTTACTTTTTGTGATCATATTTCTATTTTTTCCAGACGAGATAAAAACGTCGCCAGCATTTACCATAATTTTGAATAATCAAAAGTAGTCAATAACAAAATTTAAGATTTTTTTCAAACACGTAAAGTAGAAAAGTCAAAAATAGGACTCAGGTAATAAATTAAATTCTGTTTAAGGAAAACAAAAAATAATTATCTCTTCAAAAAAATAAAACTATGGAAAAGTGAATATTTTTAATAAATATTGTCTCCTAGCAACTACTATTGTAATTTAAAAATATAAATATTGTTTCCTGGCAACTACTATTGTAATCTAAAACTCATTATTTAATTTATTTATTTTTACACCCCCCCCCCCAAAAAAAAAGAATAATAAAATAAAAATAAAATAGAATTACCTGCTTAAAAAAAAGTGGGGGGGGGGGGGTCGGGGGGGCTGATTTAGCCTTTCATTTCTAATTTCAGATGTGTCAAAATAATAAATAAATAAATAAATAAATAAATAAGACAATTTCACCTTGTTATGTTTTATGAAAAAGGATTTCAATAAATAAAACTAAACATAGAAGCGTTAAACATCCTGGGACATAATTATTGAAATTAAACTATATAATAGGATTATATATTAGCTTTTCAGTTAACTTTAAGTCAGTATTATTATTCCATATAATAACTATACCGCATATGAAGTTTGTTCACTATAAAAGTTAAAAATACAGTCTTTCCTTACACAGTAAACACCGCCATCCGTCGGTTGATATGTTCCCGAATTGAATCAGAATAGTTTTTTCAAAATGGTTTTCTCTCATATCAAGTTTTGTACTACAGAAGCTGGGATACATCCTTCTCGTAAATGAGGAAAATCGTAGCTTGTTGGGCGATATCACCAAAAGTTGATTAAATACTAAGTTATGTCAAGTTGCAACTAAATATAAATTTTTATGAAATTGCGTGCACTTTTTTTTTAAACGCGCTTTTATTAGCTTCACCTGTTTGTATGTTTGTATGTATGTTTGTAGCCGCTCTGGGAGCAAACAAAAAATCTATATTGTAAAAAAAAAAAAAAAGACTTGCCCTACGTGAACGCTGTGGCTGTGAGGTAAAGCTCTGGGCTACGAACCTAAATGTTTAACGTTCGAGCCCAGTCAGGGGAGATTTTTTTAAAATGGTTTTTGTTTAATTCTAAATTATTTTAATTAAAGACTTAAAAGTATATAAATATCATGGTGTGTCACTCACACAATTTTCTCTTACCTTGTAGCTTGTATTTTAATACTATAAAGATAGATAGTTTGCGTTTTTTAGTTCATATTTCAATAAGAGCGTGTTCTTTATTTTTTTTTAAAGTATACATTTTCATTAAATCTAAAGCTGTCATAAAATTTTTGTCACGTGCACACAAAAGAACATTTTCTGTAAGTGTTCAGAACATCTCAAAACAGGTAAATCTATCGAAAACCGGAAGTCTAGATTTTTTACGAATCCAATGCTTTTTTCTATGACTATCGAAAAATAAAAAATAAAAATAAAGATGTGTTATTTAACTCCGATTTATAAAATGTATTAAGTTTAATTTAAATAAATTCATGTGTAAGCAAAATCTTTACATAACTTTTTTCTCTTTTTAAATTAATTTTATTTTTTACCTGTATAAAAAGTTTGTAGAAAAAATTAACTCCAAAAAATCTAAATATTCTTTTAATTTTTTTTATTACATCCTTTATCTTTTCAAACTATAAACGTATTTTTATTTTCTTCGTTTGTCACTTTCTTACTACAAAACAAAAACTATCCATAAAAATCAATCTAGACTTCTACAGTGTTATGCAATGCAATACTTTGCTTTTTTAATGGAAACACAATAAAAATCAAAATCAAATACCGTCTGCGCCCACTCCAACCGCTGAACTTAATCGATCCTCAAATAACCTCCCGGCAACCCTTTTGGGGGTGCATAAACGACCACCTGTCATTTAAAAACGCTTTCGATGACGAAAGTTATATCTTAACTTATCGGTTAAAGAATCATTTATAAATACTCCATCAAACTGAATTTTATCTCAGAGTAGAGAAAGAAAGAGGAAATCTTAGGATATATGTTAGGCAGAGAGGTCATAGAATCATCGTGACAGAAAACATGTCATGTGGTTCGTCGCCAAGTTTTGGCCTCGTTCCGCTTTTTTTGGCGGCCATTCAACTTCAGAATTCTGCTGACTGCTTTTTATTTATGCGTGATTGAGTTTGAAAGTGGTGATTTTAAAGAAGCTAATGAAAATTAGATTATTATTTTAAGGATTATTTTTGTTAATACAGTAGTTATTAAAGAGAATAACTATAATTCAGTCATTAATATATATATTTTTTCCTTATAATTTTTATGAATGGCCATGACTCAACTTGACTAACTTATATACAGTAAAACATCTGCTCTTTTCTTCAACATTTTCTTTAAAAAGAAATTATCCATTAGTTCATTAGTAAACATTCAACGTACGACAGAAATATCCATTACTATATATTTAATATTATTCTAACACTTGATAAGATTGTTGTCTTAAAAAATAAATAAATAAATAAATAAACATAAGATTTCATGAATATTGTCTTTGCTTGATTGTTTCAAGTAGAAATCAAATTTTTATCATGAAAAGAAAAACACACAAAATTAACGGCCCTCTTCACTTACCGGCGCCGGAAGCCCGAGCCAATGTTATTCTATGGGGAAATTTTCTTTACAAATAACTTATTAACTAATACATATTTTTTAATTCTGTTTTCACATTCTGAAAATTCCCAACAGTTAAATGGACGGATCTTTTTAAAAAACATATTTTTTTAATTTTTAATATTTTATTTTGATATTGCAAAATGAAAAAAATTTCACATATTGAAAATTCGTATTTTGCAGCTTCAAAATAAAACATAAAAAATTTAAAAAATGATTTTTTTAAAAAGGTTCGTCCATTTAACAGCTGGGAATTTTCAGAATGTGAAAACATTTTAAAAATATGTATTAGTTAATAAGTTATTTGTAAAGAAAAAATTCCCATAGAATATCATTAGCTTCGGCTTCCGGCGGTAGAGGGCCCTTTTAAAAGGGCCCTTAAAAAAAAAAAAAAAAAAAAAAAAAAAGACTTTTTTCTTTCTCCCCCAACGTTACCAAAATCTCACATTTAATATATATATATATGTATATTAATATTTCAAAAAATCGGTTTTAATGCCTAAATCGCTCACGTTTAAATTATATGAAATTTTATAATATTAATGAAAAATATACTAGTGTAATTTGTTTAATTTTTATGTTCACAATAATAAATGTTATGTTCCCATAATATATATAATATATTTATATATATATATATATTATGGTTTCGTGTAAACGAAAGCAAAAATACTTTTGAAAATTATTTATTAATCTTAAAAACTACATTTATCATAAACTACATCGTCATAAAGAAATTAGGAATTTAGACTTTCAATTAGCTTTAATGAAATTTTCGTAAACGTATAAATAAAAATATTTTTGGAACACAGTTAAAATATCATAGTTAAGATCTTTCAAGTTTTTAACTTTAGAATCTTGAATAAAATACAAAATTAAGGGTTACACGAAGAAAAAGAAAACACTTATTTTCTGTTTTTCTTTCTTTAGAGATTTTTTTTTTTTTTTTTTTTTAGATTGTGGACCATTTCTAAATTTTGCTTAGGTATTGTCTGTCTCAGAGGAAAATAGAAAAAAAAAAATCAAGTATAAATTACAATTAATATACAAAGTTTAGTTTCAACTGTGCAGTAAATAAAAAAGACTATAAAGTTTCTCGCGTTCAAAAATTTATAAACTTTCTTTAGAATTAATTTTTTTAAACATGATTCTGTGTAAAAATGTATGTCCCTTTCTAATTGCATGCCATTTAATATATTTTTTTCTTTTATCAAATTTAAATATTTTAAATAAACATGTTGAATCATCCGATCATTGGTCGCGCTCGTCGGTTTAGCCGTTCGGAGTTTTCCGTGGTTTTCTCTAAAACTTGCGTAAATACGGGTTAGGACCCCTTAGAAAGACCCTCACGGAAGGCAACCCCCCCCCCAACCTCAGGACTAAGACCCTAGTGCAGTAGCAGTAGTCAATCGGCCTTATTCCTAATACCATCCCATACCAATACCACTAAAGTAAAACTCAAATGCGAAATTTTTTAATGTGAAAATAATTGAAAATTCTATTAAATAATCTTATTTTAATTGATTTTAATTAATATCTATTAAATATCTGCGTCACATCGTGTATAAGTGAATTGCAATTGTTTTTTAATAAATAGTATTACTACATTGGAAAAAGGCTCTGTGTGGGGCAATTTAATCTCTCTGTTTAATATACACAAACACAACATCATCTCATTAATATACATTAATTAAAATAAAACCATTTTATTATGAGACTACTAATTAAAATGTACTTATAAAAATATAAGTCAAATTATATAAACGTTTCGAAATTCATCCGAATTATTTTTATCAATATTAGAAACAACACTTTATATAAATATACACATATATAATTTAATATAAATTATCTCTAAAAGAGATCATGTTGATACCATGTGTCATTGATAGTTTATAATAAAAACACTTTAAAAACACATTAATTAAAATTATATATAATCAAAAACATTTTTTAAATTATATACAAAATCGAAGCTTTTCGCTTTCATATACGTAATTCCTGAAGATGCTTTGTGTATGAAAGTGAAAAGCTTTGAATCTATATATAATTTTTAAAATGTTTTTAATTAAATATAATTTTAATTAAGGAGTTTTTAAAGTGTTTTTATTATAAACATATATGATTTCTTTGAGTGTATATGTTATGTTTATAAAGTGTTGTTTTTAATACTGATGAAGAGATATGGATGAATTTCGAAAAGTTTATATATTTTAACTTGTTTTTATGTTTATATTTTAACTAATTGTCTCATAATAAAACGATTTTATTTTAATTAATTTCTCTGTAATAGTTATCAAAAATAACCGAGTTCAGTTATTCACCAGTAATATTTAAAATTACGTAAAATATATGTATTGCTAAACTAATTCAGGTTTTTAAAATAAGATTTTGATAAATAAAAAGCTGACTACCGGATGTTAACGCTTACTAAAAATAATCATGACTTCGTCAAAATAAACATGAAATACTTCTGCAAAGAAGAAAAATTTATAACAAGAACATAATTTGCATCGCTATTCATACAATGCCGCATTTTTTCTATATTTGTATCACGATAAAATGTTTCACAGGTGCATTTTTTCTCGTGGGCTTAGATAAGATTACGTGCTTTTCCAACATTACTTTTTAAAGAAAAGTCACTAAATAAAACTTTTTTTTTTTTTTTTTTTTTTTTTTTTTTTTTCATACTTTATTTTATTTTATAAGAGTAGTTTTTATTTCTTTTAATGTAGATTAATCAAATTTTAACATTCTATAAAATAAAATGAGTATTGTTCCCCTATTAATGTGTCTTCTTTCAAACGTAATTATAAATTTGTTGTTAAATTAAAACATTTTTTCTTTTCCAAAAGGGAGATTGTGAAAAATGTTTGAATTACCTTAGTATAAATTATTTGATAATGATATTTTTATAGGATTGAAAATGGGATTAAGGATTACGATGAGATTAAGAAGTATTATTTGTCGTAACAAATGTTTTTCGTGGTAACTTTTTACTTTTTAATAGATAACTTTAATAACTTTCTATCACACATTTACTAGCGTATATTTCATACCAATACATGGAAATTGGTGTGATTATAGAATACCAACCTAAAAAAAAACCTGAATAATATGTTTCTGCCTATCAAACAAACTTTCTTCTATATCGTTATTTATAGTAGCAGTACCTGCTAGTTAACATGCACAAAAATTAAATCACAGTTTCTCACAAGAAAGATTTCACATAGTTTGGTGAAATTTTTATTCAATAGATGATAAGACATAGCCACGCGGAAAATCCCAGAAAAATAATAACAGAGCGCTACCTGTATACTAATGTACGCCTATTTAAGTCAGCATTCCATTTCATAATGGCCATATCTTTTACCTCAAGTTGAGAGTATCTATACTCGTGGTCTCACCGGCCCGTACAAAATCTTTGCTTGCCCGGCCCGGCCTTGTATGACGTCTAAAAATTCGGACCAGCACGTTTATTGCTTTTTTAATTGTATGACCCGGCCCAACCCGGACAAAAATCGATTAAATCAGGCTCGGTCCGATCCAAGCGAAAAAGATTTAAAATTAACTGAAAAAAAAAAAAAGAAAGAAAGAAAGAAATTGCTTATATTTCTATCCAAATCCAAAGAGTTTTAGTATCTATTTATCAGAGGTTTTTTATATCTAGCAAAATTTGGTAATGGATAAACTATAAAGATTATCAATAAATTAAACAATTGGTTTTTTTGAAGACAATTACATATAAACAGAAATTCCTTATCAATAAGAGCCATTCGGCACACAGACAGAAGGGCATACCGAAAATATTATTATTCACCGAATAATGTAGGAAAATATTTTTAAATAGTTCATATTACTACTTTCATCCACTTTCACTTATATCCCATAATGTGTCCGAGCCCTTTTGTGTGATCTTGTAAACAGAACATTAAAGGAAATTCAAACAATTTCAGTGGGAGCATATTTTTGAGCATCTAAAAAATTTTGCTAATTTCATTACAATTAGTGCTCTAGAAAAAGACGGAAAAGTACTTAAAAAATATCCTACATAGTCCCTAGACTCTACAGACCATAGGACATGAAGCCTCATAATCAGTAACGTATCTAATTTCTTTTGTTTGTACTTGTTTACAAAATAGTACATTTATTTAGTATATCATTTTAAATACGAAACCTGCTGTTGTGACCTCAAATAAATATATATCAGTTTCGAAACATGTTAAAAATATTTGCGGAAATCAGAGTGCGAACAGACACAGTCAGACAACCAAATTGAAGTTATAAACACTTTCTGACAGAGCAAAATTCCATGTGACACAGACATAACACGTTAACAAACAAAAAAATTTTCATAAAATTATGAAAAATAAAAAAAAATATTTAATATAGGCTCGACCCAAGTATTCAAAAAATGAAAATAAATAGCCGGCCCGAGACCAAATTGATAAATTCCGCCCGAATCTTGGGCTCGGCCCGTGCAGACCTCTAATCTATACGTCATAGAAGCTGAGGTATAGCGTTCAAAAATACGGAGAAAACTGCAGCATAGCAGTGCCACGTGTCGTGCACTATACACCCAAATCGAACCTGCTTAGTGTTTCTTAATGGTTCTCACACATATAAATTTTATACAATTATGTTTAACAGAAGGTAAGATATAACCTTATTGTAAATTGGAGAAATTGCAGCCTGGCAGAGCCATCTGTTGCGTGAATTATACCAAAAATTGATACACACCGAATTATATCATGGTACATATAAACTTGCATGAAATTCTGTGCATTAGTTCTTGATCTAAAGCTACCCCAAAATATTTGTCATTCACACACAGTTAAACAGACTCACCGACATGCAGACAAACAGACATTTTTCTAAAAATGGTCAAATCATGTTTTGTACCTCTGAAAACCTGATTTTTATTGAAAACTGGAAGTGGAAAATTTTAATATATTCTATACTCTTCTACAGAATAGAAAAGAAAGTAAAAATAATGAATATTTAGTAGAAACTGAGTCATATGATGATTTTAAGTATTAAATATTTAAGGTTTAAATATTTCAAGCAATAATTTTAAACATTCTTAGCAAAATAAACCTATGAATTCTTGCTTTTCAATAAAATGAAACAAAAGAGGTTTAAAAATAGGAGATTCGTGTTTATCAATTTTTTAAAAAATTCAGTGCATGGTCAAAATTAGCATAAAAAAATTATGTCAGGTCGGAAAAATTTACAATTTAATTCACGAGAAGAATTGCTGGTCGCATTATGCAATAAAATCTTTGTGTGTGTGTGTGTATTTGGATCACGATGGCAGATGGATATTTTCTCACGGATGAGAAGGCAAAGTTACCGTGCTTCTCAGAGATTACTTTTATA
The DNA here is from genome assembly GCA_963930645.1 of Salticus scenicus. NCBI lineage: Eukaryota > Metazoa > Arthropoda > Arachnida > Araneae > Salticidae > Salticus > Salticus scenicus. The sequence goes on from OZ005654.1 coordinate 132,335,865, forward strand.
CAAGTCAGTAACTAAATGAGTATTTTTTCTTTAAATATTTATAGTTTTTTTATTTTGTAAGGTTTATGAAAAAGGTTTTTTTCTGTTTTAATTTACAATAATGAAACTTTAATGGTTATATAACTATTACTACAATATAATTTTTTTTACTAAAAAAATATATATATCTATAAGCATTTGTAATAGTAACTTAAGTCACATGTGATTAATAACTCACAGAATCGTTATTCTTAATGAGCTTTAATTTTGAGGTTTTTTGGCCTGGTTTATTTAAGCAATTTAGTGAAGTAAATTATAGGGAACGAATTACTGTTATCTATTAATAATATTTAAATAAAGCAAAGTTTTGTTTGTTTATTTATTTATTTTATAATTAAAAAAAAAAAAAAAAAAAAAAAAAACCTCGATTGTTTTTTAAAAAGGTAGATAAAAAAAAACAGACATACATTTGTAGATATACACATACATATAGACATATATTATTCAGAGGTAATATTACAAAAGTTTCCTATTAAATAATGTTAATTTCCTGGCACCACCGATATATTAAAAGACCTAAATACGTGAAATTTGCAATTAAGAATCAATAGGTGTTTTCCGTTTCTTTCTAAGTATATTACAGTTTGACTTCAGTCAGATTTCTTCTTGATTGGAAAGGTCTTCCAGACTGTAGGGTAGGGAATTTTGCTCATTTTAATTCGATTTTCTTAAAGTTTTCTCCCATTTTTTAATAGGGGGGGGGGGGGAAATTATATAATTTTCTAATATCTAAATCAGAATGTTGGCGACTTTATATGTTTACGAAAATATTTTTTCTCCCGAAATGTATCAGAAATAGAGTTAATAATTTACCAGCCTTATGTATTTCATATAGTGCGGCGCTTTTTGCCACAAAAATTTCGTCGGGAGGTCGCTGAATTCAAGGCCATTTGCGAAGGAGCACCCAATGAGCAACCATCGCTATCCTTAACAAGGATAATACATGGCGAAACAATCATGCTTTATCCGGTATTCGAACTCGGGAACTACCGTGCAAGAGTCAGGGACGCTAACCACCACATTGTGTGGTCGGTAATCATATAGTGTAAACTAAAGAACAGGATTATAAAATAGTAACTAAATTGTACTTATCTAACAATGAAAAAGCTCTGAAAATCTATATCCCCATCTCCCAAAATTGCTAACTGATTTAATTTATTATACATTTAAGTAGAGAAAAATAATTCTAAATCGTAACCCTCAAACAACATCGATTCATTAACTTTAAAATAACGAAGATTTTCCACAATTCCAATCTAAATCAAACATCTATTTTACAGTGATATAATTGAAAGGCATTTGCTTATGCATCTACATAATATTCTGCATTAAAAAGCAGGTATTAACTGTTCCTCTCACATCGAAAAGTTAATCAGGCGATTAACTTTCAACCTTCACTTCTATCGATAAGATTTTTAAGTTACACCGTGTCCCACTTGACTTTTGCGTGCTGCCACTGACTGATAATTTGTTTTGCAATTTCTTTTTAAAAAGTGCAATACCAGAATTTCATTTTTTGTTTCTTTTTTCGCTTTCGAAACACATTGATGGAAGGCTATTTGCTTTATTCGGTAACGCGTATCGATTGTTGTTACACAATTGATATTTTATTTGATTCGAGAAAAGGTGAAGTGGGGACTTCTGAGAGAAGTCAACAGCCAAGTTTTTGTAAAGAGGTCGAATTAATAAACAGATTCACACTGTTTACTTGAGTAAAGGGTGTTGTTTTGATTCGGGAAAGACGCAGACGTTACGAGAAAAATATGTTTTGAAAATTCATTGCGTTTGGGAAATTTTTATTTTGCGAAATACTGTTTATTCATTCTAAGAAATATAAACATTCGAAAGTTGTATAAATGATAAATATAATTAGTTTTCTTTTCATCCTGTCTTATCAAAATCGTTCGAAAATGAAAGTTCGTTATTTTAAGACATAATTGAGGAAAAATATTTTCATTTGTAATCTATTCTTTCTGATATTTGTCCCACTAATGGTCGAAAAGTACTGCTCTCGAAGATGGAAGATAGGAAGTACCGGGATCGATCCTAGGTGACGCTCGTCGACCTAATCTTCCGGGGATTTTCGTGGTTTTCTCCGATACTCGCGTGAATACAAGATAGGACTCCTTAGAAAGACACCCATGGACGGCACCTCCTCCCCCTTAGACCAAGGTCCCTGTAGACAATTGAAATCCAAACCCATCACCACCATCTTTCTGATTTTTCAAGATTCTGAGTTTTTCCTGTTCCCAGAATTAACACTCGCCCATCTGGCAATCCAAATGGTTAGCACTGTGTCCTCTGGTTACCAGGTTCCGGGCTCAAACTCCGTGTGAGGCATGGATGTTAGTGTTGTTTATCTGTTTTCCCCCTGTAGTATTAAGCTTATGGGCGTACGAAGTGTTCGTATTTTGAAAATAGCTCACGAGAAAATTGAAATGTTTAATTTCTGTTTTCTGTGTATCCTGCCTAAAATATGTATTCGTTTTCGTTTATCGTTTTTCTACAATATTTTTCTAAAGCATTCATTTATATAACTTTTTAAGTGACAAAGTTTTACAAAGATATTTATAAGTTAAAAAATGTATTTAAATCAATGTTGTTGTTGTTGTTGTTTTGGGGGAAACAGGGAGGTTAAAATTGGGTAATAATCTGGTGTGTCACTTACACGACTTTCTCTTATCCTGAAATTTAATACTATAAATACATGTTGGAGATTAAGAGGTGACATAACGAGTACTGTTATATAAACCTATGTTAAAAGAATTCAAATTAGGCTTCGGAAGAGTTTTATATGGTAATTAGTTCTGTGTGAGGGGGGACTACCGCCCCCCTCAACCCCCCGTTTCATTACTGCACCTATATTTATATAGAATTTAAATCTGTTATTAAAATTAAAGTTCACCTAAAATTTTTCAGACAACTTTCACACGCAACATTCTTTGAAACTTATCAATCTTGATCAAACTTTTCCAGCAACAAACTGAAATTAACTTCAAAATACAACATTTGGATCTCTTAAAATTATTCGTTTCTACGTCACTCTAAGAGACGCAAACAAAGGTCAAACGTTAAAAAATTTGACTACGGTAATCAGGAAGCCTTAAAACGTGTAAATATACAAAAAACAAGCAATGAATATTTAGCTTAAAAACATACATTATTTACCATATCTCTATGAGGAATTCATTTCAATTCCCGAACAGCTTTCCTGGAAATGGTAAAATATTATTAGTAAAGCACATCCACTAACAACAAAAGAGAATGTTATCGCTTAAATATTTGCAGCCCTGTATATCTTTCGAAAATTAGACAACATTGTGCACCTAAATATAATCCTATAGTAATAATACATGGCCCAGCCTGAAATTCACTTTCGTCAATTTGCAACTATTGTCGCACTTTTATCTAGTTCTTTTGTGTAGCCATGCAAACGAACAGTGAATGATTTTCCTACCAGTGAATGATTTACAGTGAATGATTTACATGAGAAATGTTTTTACGCATATAAAAAATATATATTCGTTTCGTTTGGTTTTGTTCAGTGTATAGATGTTAAAATTTACTTATCAGCACTTTCCCCAATAGACGTAATGTATTTGAATTCTTTTGGGCGTCCCTGTACACAAACCATTTGCTTCGTCTCAACGAAAAGCTTAGTGTAGCATCCTTATATCATACACATTTAGAATACCAAGTTTGGACTTTCTGCTACTATTTGTTCTTGAGATATGCTGATAACACACACGCAGACAGACACACAGACCATTCGTTAAAAAATGATGTTCTTATTCAGGTAACCTCAAAACGTGTAAATATAACAAAAACTCACGTTCGAAAATTTGACCCTAAAACAATACTTTCTCTACCTTATGGGTAAAAGAAAGTAGAAAACGGACAATCTTTAGAAAGAAAACTTAATAAATGAAAGCTGGAAACCAAAGTTAAAAGTAACAAAGTAGGAATCTAAAGCGAAAAAGGTAGGAATGTTTAGGTTAAAAGTCATATTTTTTGCAGAATTTAGTTTTGCCAGCTTTTATTGATATAAGGGAAAGATTACCTCAATATACGTCATCAGTTTATGAATTCTTATAGATTTAACCCCTTAACGCGCGCTGTCCTTGCTGCGAGGACGCAAAATTTAAGATCCTGCTGCAAAAATTCATCCCGGAAATTTTTTAGCAAAAATTTACGTTTATAACGTAGCAGAAAAGACCGTTTTTTTAACCTGAAAATTTAAAATTTCTTTCAGTTTAATTTAGTTCATGAATTCCGGTGGCAGTATAATTTAAATGTTTTGAATTGTCTTGCGCCGCAAAGGGTTAAGGCGTGTAGAGATTACATATATATGAAATATGGCAGGAATGTATCTATTATCCGAATTACGATAAATCCGAGAATAATCTTTAAAATGCTTAGTCATAAATGAGATAGGTTTTTTTTTCAGATTTCTCTATCTGTCTTATTTTATGTTTAAAATAGGTCAAGTATTTGTTTGGAATTTTCAGGAGTTCGAAGAGTTATAATATATTTAGTTCTATATGACATAGATGTTATAATGGAACCTATTATTTAAAAACTTGTTGATAGCAGGGTTGAAACATTAATTCATCTTATTTTTAGCAATATTTTAGTATATTTTTAAAAGGGTGGCAAGACAATATAAATATTATTTACACATATTTATGTCTCAAAAACATTTTTTGCGGCACGACATTGATAAAAAAGAAATTCATTTCAGAATTTAAAAGTAAAAATTATTGAGAAAAAAAAAAAAAAATCATATAAGTTCGTTGAAGATTTTGCTATTAGATGCAATATTTGCTTCTGAATTAATAAAAAAGAAAAATATCGTAATTTATTAAAAAAAAAAAAAAAAAAAAAAAAAAAATTAAATAGGTTAATTGACTTTAATAAATTCCTAACAAGTTCAATAAGTTGTTTACAATCACAAGTTCAAGACATATTTAAAAAAAAAATAATGAAGAAATAAACCTCATAATTTTATTTTTAAATGAAAATTATCTTAAATTGAGGGCATCACAGATTTAGCATGATTAGGAATCAAAGAGCACTTTTAATTTTTATTGTACAACACATTTTCGGTTTAAGTTTGTAGCTAAATTGATGATTAAAAAGAAACGCCAACGACAAACTACATTAAATTCTAAATAATCTCGCTTTCTTTTCTAATGATTCTTTTATTTTCTTTATTTTATTTTATTTTTTTTTTTTTGTAAATTTTACAACTTAAGTTTATTATATCCATACGCGAGAAATGAAATAAAATCTATAAGATATGTCAAGCAGATTTCCAAAGGCAACCTTTTAACCCATTAACCGCCAAAACTAGAAATAATGATTTTTTTCTAAATATACTCATTATTTTGATCATATATAACAATAATTTAAAATAAAAATATTAAAATTAGTCTTATCTTACTAAATACAGGGTGTTGTATTTGTACAACTTCAGTGGAATAAGAGTATAGAAAGAATACAAATAAATGTTTACGAAAATTTCTTTGAGGGAGCATAAAACACAAAAACTACAGACGACTTCAAAAGTAATTATTTTAGTATGAAACATTTTTTTTTTTTTTTTTTTTTTACAAGTTATGTAAACTTATTCAAATATGAAGATCTTCAAAAGTTTTGGATTGATTAGTGCTTCAAGTTTGAAATTTATTTTTAAATATAAAATTATTTTTCAGATCAAATTTTTTTGTAATAAAATAAACATATATCCTTTCCTTACTTAAAAACAATACGTAATATAAAATATCGTTTTTATTTAACTGTTAAACGAAATTACATCTGGTGTTGCATGAACGCAACACCAGCGAAAAATGGGTTAAAAGAAAGCAGTTATACCAATATCTTTCACAGGCATTCCTATCATTAATCGTGAACAATTTCCTGATTACTAAGATTTACAGCTTTTAATAAGGTACTTTTTCTTTCCTAGTGGCTGTTTGTAGATTACTAATTTTGAATGATAATTACACCCCATTTAATGCACTTTTTTTTTTAAGTATTTTAATTTCAATAATAATAATAAAAAGGAGAGAGAGAGAGAGCGTATATTTAATTTTAAAATAGTTGAAATAGACTATTCTTAAATCTCATGTATTTATTTAAAAAAAATAATTCGAATATGTTTCAATAAATAAGTAATTTGGATAGATATTTATCTTAAAATATCAACCCTGGCTTGACAGTCTGCATTTTTAACACGCTTTTATTAGCTTCACCTGTATGTATGTTTGTATGTTTGTATGTATCAATGTATGTTTGTAACCGCTCTGGGAACAAACAAAAAATCTATATTGTAAAAAAAAAAAAGACTGACCCTACGTGAACGCTGTGGCTGTTATGTAAAGCTCCGCGCTACGAACCTAATGGTCTAGCGTTCGCGCCCAGTCATGGGAGATTTTTTAAAAAATGGTTTTGTTTAATTCTAAATTATTTTAATTAAAGATTTAAATGTATGTAAATATTATGGTGTGTCACTCAAACGATTTTCTCTTACCCTGCATTTTAATACTATGATAGATATTTTGTGCTTTTTAGTTCACATTTCTATAAAAGCGTGTTCTTTAATTTTTTAAAACTATAATATTCTTCTTCTTCTTCTTCTTCTTCTTCTTCCTTTTTTTTTTTTTTGGGGGGGGGGGGGGGAGGGGGGGGGGGTAGAAGAAATAATTTAGAATGTGTACAAATTTTATTAAGGCAGGAAAAAAAAAATCAAAAGTATGCCCCGTCAGTAGACAGTTTAATTTTAATCGAATCTTTATTATTTTTTTTTTTTATTCCTATCATTTGCAAATTATTAAATTATTTTTCCAAAAAATAATTTCACTTCATGACTCGTTCTTTATCACTGTAAGAGCCAGCCTATAATGCGAACAAGATAAAGAATAAAAATTTTCCGAGCGTCACCAGTTTCCGCTGTATGAACTGCTGTTTTCGATACAACTGGAATTAGGCATTTCCTTTCAAAAAAAATTTCAACAGCTGGCTTATTATCTAATATAGCCTGCCTTGCACCTGTGAGCATAATGCAATTATACATCTATATTGTAACATCGCTTTCATGCACTATATTTTTACAAAATGAATTTATCTGTTCGGAAAAAATATATACCACTAATCTATATATTTCTTTGTGAAATTTATAAATCAAAAACACTGCAACACAACTTAAAAAATGAATGCTTTTCCTAAATGCTTGTTATTTAAAGTGGTTAGAAACACGTTTATTTAATTATTTATTAATCTTTTAAAAAACATTGGATATAGAAAATGGATTATTTGGGATAACATACATATCAATTTTTTATAAATAATGCATGCACGAATGCTTATTGTAATAATAATAATCTTCATATCAAAATTATTATTATTATTAACATGCATATAATTAGTGCATACAGAAATATTTATTGTAATAACATTAATAATTATAATTATAATAGTAATAGTAATTTCGATCAAAATTATTGCTATTAATACTATGCATATAAGTAATACATACACGAATGTTTATTGTAAAAATAATAATCCTAAAATTGTCATTATTATTATTAATACGCATACACGATTTTTTATTGTAATAGTAATAATAATAATAATAATAATCTAGATCAAAATTATTACTAAAAATATACATATAAGTTATAAAAATAATAATCTTGATCAAAACCCGGAAAATTCGTTTACTGTTTCATGTAATTATCTAAATATATCAAGAAAAATAACTACACGTTACTGATTTCATTTCCCCTTTTGAAATAAATTATATTAAAAGAACACTGAGAGAAAATTAGCTCTATTCTGCACTCTATAGCTTTACACGTATACAATAGATATAGCAACTCCTTTTAACAAATGAAAACACAGATCAATAAAAAATTACAAAATATATCATTGTTAAAAATAAGTCAAAACTGTAAGTGATTTAAATAATTATATTTTTTCTTAACTAAGAGAATCCTTCTAGCTTCAAATATAATAGTTATGCTGAAATCCTCTCTTGAAACCAGCTCTTTTGATCAAAAATTAAAATAAATATATAAATAACTTTTTATGCTTTTGTAAATGATACTAGCGAACTAATTTTAATCCCCCCCCCTTCCCACGATTTTACATAAATATAATTTAACAATCTATTTCAAACATTTTGGATATTTTTTTATGGAATCACTGATAGGTTAATTTTTTAAAAATACTTTTATGTTTAAATGCTGTAACTTAAATCATATTTTTAGCTTTCAAAAATAAATATTTTTTTAAAAAATTAAACTTATCAATAATGTCTAAAGTAATACCCAAATATGTTTTAGTGTATACTGATAAACTATATTAATATAAAAACAAGGTAAACAATAAAAATTAATTTAATTGCAAAACTGTAACATACTTCATATTGTCATATTTCAATGTTGTATGTATGCAATTTTTCATAACTATAAGACAATAGTTTACAATAAAAGTATAACCTTCGCCATCCTTCTAAATAGAATTCTGTTGTATTGTTATTGGCAATGAAATCCGCACCAACGCTTAGATGAATAGTAATAATAATTATTCATAATAATTATTCATCTCTATAAACTGCCTCTATTGCTATTATATTATTATCATGATAAGGAATAGTTTTATAAATACAACATAAATAACTTTAACAATTACCTTAAAAAAAGAGAGAGAGAGAAAGAGAGAGAGTATTTAAGAATGTTGCATTTTTCTGTAACGTTTATCTTATTTTTCTTATTTTACATTCAATTTTATTTTTGGAGAAAACTTGTTTATACTGAATCTATGCGCTTGAACAAAATGAATGGTATGCTTTTTCTTCAATAAAATAAGTAAAAAAAGATTTTTTTTTTCAAAATTTTTTTTATTTAGTTATTTAATTGTTACATTTTGTGCCACGAAAACACGATTTTCTTGAATAATTTTCGTATTTTCTCGGTTCCATAAAAACATCAATGTTCTCACCGTTTTATTGACACAATTGTACTTCAAATGCTATTCTGTAATTTATTTACTTTTTATTTATTTTTTATTTTAAATGATTTAACGATGAAAAAATAACAGCAGGTTTTATTAAAAAGGTTTTTTTTTTTTTTTCTTTCTTTTCTTTTCTTCCGAAGCTTTGCTAGTTTTTTAGGGTAACAAAAATAAGCTGACGAGAGAATAGATACATTGTTTTTACTTTTATAAAAACGTTTTTGTTTGAAAAGTTGATAAAGTGGATATGCCACTGATATCTACTGCTGATATTCGTTGATTAGATGTAACAAATCTATTTTTATCCTTAATGCTGTTCTCTTTTACTGTAAATCAAAGTTCAAACTTTTCGTTGAAACTGATCATCAGAAAAAAAAAAAAATAATAATAATAATAATTGGTACAGGTGGACTTTGCACAGTTCCATACTTGCTGTCTTATAAATTTCTACTATAAGTTATAGCGCATTTGCTTTAAGAGTGATAAAAAAAGTGTTTGAATAAGTTACTATTAATTAAATCTTATAGAGATAATTAAATAGATAAATTCAAAATATATTTGTTGGAAGGTAAGACTTATAATAATAATAATTTCTTCACTTACTTTCTATGCAGCAGTTTCAGCGCTCGTCTCACAACAAAGTAATATCCGAATATCCGTGGGGTTTCTCATCTGTTGATCCATTTATCTAAAATGCTTTATACCAGAACCTTTTGAAAAAACCACTCTAAATATTAAAAGAGAAATAAATCATTTGAGATTTAATTTTAACTTAGTATTTATTTTTAATTTGGGATGCATCTTATCATGCATCTTTTCACTTTTGAATCAGAGAGAGAAGTGAAGGAGATTACAAACTGAAAAATATAATTGGATATAATAAAATAATAAAAAGTTAATTAATGTTTATAAAAAGCGTAGAACAGTCAATACGTATTTCTATTGCAAGTCCTTGAGGAACGGCGAGCAATCCTCATTAATGTTAGTCATGGGATGATCAGAAATCACGAGCATAGAAGAAAATGCAGTCCAGATTTTTATTCAGGCTTAATTGACAGCTCGTGAGTAAGTGAAGACTTATTTCAGTTTTTGGAATAGGTCTTAATTAGATGAAGTGTTCATCGATGATAATATGTCATTTCCCCCTTCATCGGGATACACTTCTTAAACCTCTGTGGTTAAGTTCAATTTCCTTCGGTGAATTTCAAAAATGGGTTTTGCTAGAGGCTTGGTTAGCACGTCGGCGGTCATTTCTTCACTCGGGCAATATTGCATATCAAGTATTTCTTTCTCTTTCAAGTCTTTTAAATAATTATACTTGATGTCAATATGTTTTAACTTGGCAGAATATTCACAATTTAGCAACTTAATGCAGCTGATGTTATCTTCGAAAAGTGTAATGGGTGTATCTTGCTGTAGATGCAGATCACTTAACAATTTGATTAACCAAGTGATTTCCTTAGCAGCATTAGTTGCAGAAATGAACTCCGCTTCTGCAGAAGACAATGCCACGGAAGTTTGCTTTTTAGTTGTCCATAGAATGGGATTATTTCCTAGCATGAAAATATTTCCCGAAGTTGATTTCCTATTTGTTTTATCGCCTGCCCAATCGGCATCAGCGAAAGCTGTTAGTTTGGTGTCTTGGTTTGCGCTAATTATGAAATTTAAGTCTTTTGTGGTGTTTAGGTAACGCACAACCCTTTTAGCTGCTTCCCAATCTTTTTTCCGTGGATTCGAATTTCTCCTGCTTAAAATATTTACAGCTGCCAAAATATCTGGCCGACTAACTGTACCCAAATATAATAAACTTCCAATTACTTGTTGATATTTAATGTTATTTTCTAGCAGATTATCGTTATCATCAAATTTGAGATAATTAGGCTCCATTGGAATGTTTGTAGGTTTGGTTTGGAGCACTCAAGATTTAATTTTTTTACTAACTCTGCTATTTTTAAATTTTGGTTTATTACAAAATCACCTTTTTTATTTCTAGTTATTTGCATACCTAGATAAAAGCTTACGTCTCCTAAATCTTTTATTTCAAATTGTTTGTTTAATTCCTTTGTGATTTTGTTTATTTGGTTTTCGTCTCCGGCGACTAAAATGTCGTCGACATACACGATAATGAATGAAGTTATGTTTGGATCATTATGAATGTATAAACACGAGTCTGCTGAGCTTTCTTTATAATTTAAGGTTTTTAGAAAATCTCCTATTCTCATGTGCCAGGCTCTCGGACCTGTTTCAATCCATAGATGGACTTATTTAATTTACATACTTTGTTTTCATTGCCCTTATCTATGAACCCTTCAGGTTGTCGCATATAGATATCCTCATCTAAATTTCCATATAAGAACGCAGTCTTAATATCTATATGTTTTACATTCAGTTTGTGATGAGCTGCGGAATTTAGAAAAGCTCTGATTGTTGTGTACGAAACTACTGGTGCAAAAGTTGCATCGTAATCTTCTCCAAACTTTTGGAGAAAACCTTGGGCGACTAAACGTGCTTTGTATTTTTTTAGTTTACCCGTATCATCGTATTTAGTTTTGAAAGTCCATTTAGAACCGATAACCTTTTTCCCTACTGGAGGATCGACTAAGGTCCATGTGTTATGCTCGTTTAACGACCGTATTTCATCTTCCGCGGCTTTAATCCAGTTATTCTTTTCAACAGGATGTGTCATATTTTGTATCTCGGACCAACTTTTTGGTTCATGTACTAAATCATGTTTAGCTAAATAGATTAAACGGTCCGGAGGAACACCTAGGTTAGATCTCGATGATCTTCTGAGCTGAATTTCTGAATCATGTGTTTGCTCAGAATCGTTCTGTGTTTGCTCAGAGTTATCATTAAATTCAATATTTACAGTCTGCGTTTGATTATTATCATTAGTCGGTTCCTTTTGCGATGAATGTTCACAATTTTGATTTTCTAAAAACTTTACAGTTCGCGCGATAATGATATTTTTCCCCCCTGTATAAATTCGATATCCTTTGGATCGGTAATCATAGCCAACAAAGATTCCCTCTTGAGCCTTGTTATCAAGTTTTTTTCTATTATGTTTATCAATATAAGCGAAAGCTTTAGATCCGAATACTCTCAAATGCGAGAGGTTAGGTTTAAATTTGTTCCAAAGCTCATAGGGAGTCTTGTCATTAGATTTTGTGGGGAGCCTGTTTAGTAAATAGTTCGCGGTATGGATTGCTTCCCCCCAAAATTTATGGCAACCCCGTTTTGAGGTGGACAATAAGGAACAGTGAGTTCATGTCTGATTCCGTTTTGTTCAAGAAAATTCTCTATGTCGTTGCCTACATATTCTCTACCATTATCTGATCTAATTCTTTTAGGTAGCCTGCCAAATTTATTCTTGACTAACGCTATGTAAGTTTTTAATTTTTGCAATACTTCACTTTTATGTGTTAAGAGGTAAATAATTGTAAACCTGCTATAATCGTCAATAAGGGTAAGGAAATAGGTTTTCCCCCTTATAGAGGGTGTCTGAAACGGTCCACAGATATCAGTATGAATTAGTTCAAGTACCCTATTTGCACGGTACTTAGATTGCTTAGGATATGGCATATCTGTTAATTTAGTTTTTATGCACGTTTCACATGTTTTATCGTGTTTACAAAAATTTATGTCAAGTCCTAAAGCTAGTTGCTTATCTATGATTTCTTTAATATCTGCGAAATTTCTATGACCTAGACGTTTGTGCCATAACGTAATACATTTCTTATTATTACAATTAGATATTAATCTAACTTGTTCATTTGCATCATATTTCGGTTGTATCACTTCATAAAGATTTCCTTTTATTTCCCCCTCAAGGAAAGTTTTCCCATATTTTTGCAACTGACATTTATTTTTCTCGAAGATCAGTGTGCAACCACTTTTAGTGGCTTTACTAACAGAGAGTAAGTTTGTTTCAATATCTGGTACGAAAAGAACATCTAATAACTTTATTTCATTTACTTCCCCGTTTTCAGTTTCAGTTTTAATTATTATGTCACCCGAACCTTGCGAGGTTAAGACATTTCCATTAGCGATAACTACGTTTGAAACACCAGTGTCTTTAATTTTTTCAAATAGATTCTTATTATTCGTGATATGTGCTGAACAGCCACTGTCGACTATCCAACTAGATTTGTGTTCGTCACTGGCAATGAACGCTAAATTTTTTATTTTGTTTACAGTTGTCCCGACCTCTTCATCAGAATTATTTAACTCTCTGGTGGAGTGTTCCCCTTTTATACGTTGGGATTTGGTCTCAAAACATAATGAGGAATTAAATTTTCTATTTTTGAAACCCTTATCATAATTTCCTGACGCGTTGTTCGGTTTTTTATTTTTTTGATACCAACATTCACTGGTATTGTGACTTTTTGAATTACAATATGTACAAAATTTGCTAGGGCGTTTTTTGAAATTGTATTTTTGTTAACCCTGTACGCCGTGGCATTATCTTCCGAATGGGAGTTTGATTTTTTATTGCAGGATCTTCGATTATATTCATCAATAATTTTATTTTGAATATAAGTCGGGTTTAAATCTTGTTCATCCCTGCCTTCTAACGCAGTAATTAAAGGGTCGTGAGAGGGAGGCAGAGAACATAAAAGCAGTGCGGACAGGTGAGCATCATCGATTATTTCCCCAATTGCAGATAGTTTTTGTTTCAGTTCCAATATTTTTGTTATGTGAGTGTTCACATTTTCCCCCTCGGACAATTTGCAACTGTATAATTTTTTTAATAAATACAGTTTGTTTGAGAGATTTGGGCGTTCGTGAATACTCTTTAATTTCTGCCAAATCTCTCTAGCACTAGTTAAATCCTTAATATGGGGAATTTGGGAATCAGTTATTGATAGATTTATCAAAGCTTTTGCCTTGTTATTTTTTTTCGACAGCATTTCAGCTTTAAATGACCAAGTAGTATAATTTGAATCGTCAAGTTTATCGATTGTTATATTTTTTTTTAATGCCATTTTGGCTATTTATTTATTATAGTATAAAACTATGGATATTCGTTTTATTTTAGTTAGAGACTTTCGTCAGTCTCGTCAGTTTCGTCAATCATGATAAAAAAATGTTTGAATAAGTTACTATTAATTAAATCTTATAGAGATAATTAAATATATAAATTCAAAATATATTTGTTGGAAGGTAAGACTTATAATAATAATAATTTCTTCACTTACCTTCTATGCAGCAGTTTCAGCGCTCGTCTCACAACAAAGTAATATCCGAATATCCGTGGGGTTTCTCATCTGTTGATCCATTTATCTAAAATGCTTTATACCAGAACCTTTTGAAAAAACCACTCTAAATATTAAAAGAGAAATAAATCATTTGAGATTTAATTTTAACTTAGTATTTATTTTTAATTTGGGATGCATCTTATCATGCATCTTTTCACTTTTGAATCAGAGAGAGAAGTGAAGGAGATTACAAACTGAAAAATATAATTGGATATAATAAAATAATAAAAAGTTAATTAATGTTTATAAAAAGCGTAGAACAGTCAATACGTATTTCTATTGCAAGTCCTTGAGGAACGGCGAGCAATCCTCATTAATGTTAGTCATGGGATGATCAGAAATCACGAGCATAGAAGAAAATGCAGTCCAGATTTTTATTCAGGTTTAATTGACAGCTCGTGAGTAAGTGAAGACTTATTTCAGTTTTTGGAATAGGTCTTAATTAGATGAAGTGTTCATCGATGATAATATGTCAAAGAGAAATAAAGTTTACCTATCATTCGACACGGTCACAGAATGACCCCACCCACGAAGCTAGCCTAATTTCGCTTTGGTACATTTACCTTTTCCTAATTTTGTTGTTTTCATATTTCAATTTTCCTGCAACTCCATTATGTTTCTTATCCAATAATCCCCATAATGCAAGTTTATGTAAAATATTAACTTATTTTGACTATAATGGAGTAAAAAGCGCACAAAAAATGATATTAATAAAACAAACTTTTAAACCACACACATTGTTTACGAAATTTGCTCCATTTACTTGGTATTTATGATTTCAAACTAATAGAGTATTATTACGATTTACTAAGAAGCCTAAGGCACACATGAGTTTGTAGTGGCTGTATATACTTCACATTTTAAATATTTTATGCTGATTTATTTATTAAAATATTAATTTCAATTAGTCAATAGTCTGCAGACTATTGTAAATGTATGTATATATATATTTACTGATGTTTTTATACGTTTCGAGGTCCCCTGAGTCCGTTTTCATTAATTTTACGATGATGTATATATGTGTGTATGTATGTCTGTATGTCTGTGAGTGAACACGCTAGCGTCTAAACGCTTTGTTCGAATACGCTGAAAGTTGGTACGTATATTGTAAGTCACCATAGTACGAACCATATTGATTTTGGTGAATCTAGCACTTATAGTTTTTTTTACAGGGACACCAGGAAAAATTCTTTATCATTATGGCCTATGGGGCCAAATTTTTAAAATTGCGATAGCGTCTAAACGCCTTATTCAATTGAGCTGAAAAATTATATGAATATTATAAATCATTGTTGCACTAACTATAAGCATTTTGGTGAATCTAGCATTTATAGGTTTTTACAGGGGCACAACGAAAGAATTGTTTATCATTATGATCTATGGGCTCAAAGTTCAGTAGCGTTAAATAAAACATCGTGTAATATATGGAGAAAAATACTCAAACACTCAATTATGTTTTTCTGTCTGTTGTTTGTTTAACAACTCCTCTTTCTTTACTTTATCTACAAAACTGCTAATTACTCAATGTTCGGAAAGTCGAGTGGAGTCACTCCAGATTTTTTTTTATTTGATTCGTTTAATTGGTATTTGTGATTTCAGACTAAATAGAGCATTAAGTACAAAACTTTGAACAAACGCCAGAAAATGCACGCCGCTTTGTTTGCAGCGCTCGTGCCAACTTTATTCGTCAGACGAAGGGTCGTTTTTTTCTTTCGACTCGAAACAATTGTTGCAAGTTCTTGCATTTTATGGTGTTTATGCAAAGTCTTGTACTTATTACTTTTAAATGCCAGTTCTATGGTGCTTTCTTATAACAAATAGAACACTATTACGCTTTGCTATATCGCTATTTTAGCCTTAGGAAACAGCCAAGTCTTCAGCGGTTGTATATGCTTCGCCTTTTAAATATTTTACGTTAATTTATTAAAATATTACTTTCAATTAGTCAATCGTCTGCAAACTACTGTAAATGTATATTTGTAATTATTATTATTTTCAATTATTTAAACCAATTCTTCAATTCAATTATTTACCTTTTCACTTATTTAAACATGAAACTCAAATAGTTATACGTCATTTAAATTTCATCATCGAATTCATTTCACGGCCTTTGGCCATAGTTTGGATTTGGCAAAAAATGAGCGACTGGATAACACGTCAGTATCATGTATATATATATAATTAAGATACCAACATAAAATTATATATAAATGATAGATATCGTAATAAAATTTAACCTTAAAATTTAGCAATTAATAGATACAAAACAATACCAACACAACAAAAATAGAGCTGATTTTAACTTAAATGTAAGACTGACACAAAAATGTTTCGATAGAGATTAAGAACCAATAAGAGACAAAAACAATTTAAATTACTTAAGCCGACGTGAATGATAATAATAAAAAAAGGACCATTATACTTAATGACAGAGAAAATAACTAAAGGACCACAGAAATAATAATTGGATAAAAATGCTTAAAATTAGAACTGAAAACGCGTCAGGGGGCATGTACTTCATAAAGCTGTGACAGCTGCATCGATTTCGTAAAACAATATAACTAATCACAGCAATTTATATTGTTCCAGCCCCGATCGAGGCAGCAAAACCAATTTGAATGAGAAATTAAATAAATTATTAAATCAAATCATCAAGGAATCTAGAGAGAAAACTAGAAAAAAACAGAGTAGCTACTTGTAAAACGTTTACACACACTGGAGAATAGGACGATGCCAACAAATTATTGAAATAAATAAATAAATATATATATATATATATATATATATATATATATATATATATAATGAACTTTTTACATTTTTCACAACTTTTCTATCTACCCTCAAAAATGCAGTAATTATGCATATCAAGGGCTTCAACTACAGCTCCTCAATTAGTATTTTTGTTCTTATCTTATACTCAGAAGTGAGTAAACTTATCCTTTTCATTTTTTTTTTTTTCTCCTTGCCTCGTTATAAAATTTCAAGTAGAAGTGGGAAATCAAATTCTTAAATCTATTTCATTATGCAAATTTTAATGCTATAATAAGCAATTATTTTCTCTTTCAATACATACAAGCGATAACAGTGCTCATTTCACACAAAATAATGATATATTCAATCATAAAACTGGGCACTGTTCTCTCTCTCTCTCTCTCTCTCTCTCTCTCTCTCTCTCTCTCTCTCTCTCTCTCTCTCTCTCTCTCTCACTCTCTCACTCTCTCTCTCTTTCTCTTTAAAACTTTCCTACAAGCTTGAAAAGTGTTAAAGACTTCGGTTTGTCTGTCTGTCCGCGCTCTAACTCCCGTAAGTATTCATGGAATTTCTTGAAACTGATACATGTTATTCAAGTCCCCTATCTGATGTTCCCCTTTAAAAATGGAGTAAATGCCATTACTGGTTTGTATACAGGGACACCCGAAAGTGTTCCGAAGCATTGCGTTCTATGAGATATATTTCTATAAACCAAATTCTAAAGAACTTTACTTTTCACAAATCTTAATAAAATTAAAATATATTATTCATATGCACAAAAGAATGCTTTCCATAGAATACAGTATAATCAGCATTAGATTTACAGGGCCACACGAAAATATTCAGTTACATTAATGGGTATAATTGGAAATTTGCTGGAATTGCATTTTCGTTTATAGTAACCATTTTTATCATTTTCAAAATGTTTTTGATGCCCGTAAATATTCACGGAACTTTTTGAAACTATTTTTGATATTCAAATTCACTATCGGATGTTTGCTATTGCTATTGAAAATGGAGTGAATATCTCTCTTGGCTTCTATACAAGGACACCCAAAAGTATTCCAAAGCATTGTATTTTTATTAACTGTATTTTAATTCCTTTATTCTACACACATTCCAATGAAACTGAAATATGTTATTCAAGTTCACTGTAGGATGTTTGCTATAGAAAATGAGTAAATACTCCCCACTGGTTTGTATACAGGAACACCCGAATGTATACCAAAGCAGTATTTCTGCGAGAGGTATTTTTATAAACCAAATTTTAAGAACTTTACTTTGAAAGTATCCTAATAAAATAGAAATATGTTATTCATATAAGTATGCTTTGTACAGAATGTAGTATGATTAGCATTAGATTTAGCCACACAAAAATATTCAGTTACATTGAGGTCTTTTATCGGATATTTGCTGGAATTGCATTTTCGTTTTCATTAAGCGATTTAACTCTTTTTAAAAACTTTTAAGTGTGAATATGATTTCAATTTGTATATTGTCTGATTGTCCATCTGTCTGTTTGTCCGTCTGCTCGCCCCGAGCGTCCGTAAATATTTTCAGAAATTAAAAAAAAAATTATATATTATTCAAATTCACTATGGAATGTTCCCTATTTTAAATGGAATTAATAGGTCCTGTGCAACTGGTTTATGTACTGGGACACACACACACACAAAAAAAAAAGGGGGGGGGGCAGTGCATTGCATTTTAGGACAGACATTTTTATAAATTACATTTAAAAAACTTTCTATTATAAAAACCATAAAGAAATTAGCATTTATTGTTACTATGCTAAATTACTATTTTGTATAGAATATAATTTTGTTAACTTTCAGATTTACAGGGTTACACTGAAATATTCAGATGCATTATGGGCTGCAATTAGAATATAAGGACTACGTTTTCTCTTGTGTTAAACATTTTTAGCACTTTCTGACAATATTTAAGAATGGTTAGGAATTCAATTAGTCTATCTGCATGCCTTTCAGAACTACTGTCTATCCGTTGTGTGATGATTACGTAGGCAAAGAGCATGGAAAGTTATACGATACAACAATTACGCGCATTTGGAAAGTGTTAATAATCCGCGTACCGCATGATTTTTCGTTCTTGTTTATTTTTTACTTTTGGCTTAGACTTTATATTTTTTTCCCCAGTAAATCGTAATGAGGTGATTTTTTTGTACCCTTAAATTTCCACGGCTGCTGTATACAACATTATTTAATTTAATGTCGAAATTATTCGATTGTTGCTCACGTTTGTGTAAAATTTGAGAAAACAAAATAAGTGGTATTTTTTACTTTCAATCTGTTTAATAGCTGTTATTCATTTTTAAAATAACATCTTATTTTAAAAATGAATAGATACTACAAATTATGTTTAAATTTATTCATTAAATGGCACCACCATGAGTAATAAAAACATCAAACGATAAACATTTGATGAGAATTTTAACAAAAACTCATAATTCTTTTTTGTTGTTGTTGTTGTTGTTGTTTGGTTGCTACAGCAACATATGAGTTATTCAAAATGCAAACTAATTTAAGTATTATAATGGAAGTTTATAATGTTTACAAAGTTTATAATGAAAAAATTATTCACAGAATTAAAATAACAAAGGAAATTTAACTTTTGAACGAAACATATTGGTACAATTTCAGATATTAGGTTTATTTAAGAAATACTTAACAATAAATAGTTACGGTTTTAAATTGCTAACATTCATATAATATTTTTTGTTAAACATAATTATAAAGGAGTGAATAAATATGGTTAAAAAAAATCTTAAAAAAAAAAAAAAAAAAAAAATGTGAACGCTAAACGTTTTTTGAATGGCTGTATCATTGGCACAAATTATCGTGTAAACTGAATGAAATACATATTTAAATTTGGCCTTGTAGAATATGGCCGTGTAAAATACGATCATTACGTAGTGAACTGGGCGATATCAAAATTCCCGAAATAATTTGAAATCAAGGTTCAACTACGAATAATTACAGTGAAGCACCGTTTATAAGTTTTTTAAGGGACCATTCTCAAAAAACGCATAACTGAAAAAAAAAACGTACAACTGTAAATTTGTTTTAACATTAATACACAATAACGTGTCATATTTATAATAAACGTCGAATAAATTTTTCTGATTTTCTTTACATTTATGCGACTAAGATACATTTTTAATTAAATAAAAAAAATTTTAAAGGTAGGATGAAAATTAAATGATAATTAAAAATATAGAAATTCAGAAAAAAATCCTCAAGATTTCGATTTAAACCTTTAAAGCTTTTCGTTCTCTAAATGAAAATGACATTTTTGCAAACGATAAAAAAAAAAAAAGAACTTGTCTCTCTAACTGTAATGTGAAATAAACACGATAAGAAATAAGAAAATTTTCCAGTATCCTTTTCAAGTAGCTCAATGGAAGTGAGTGATAAATCTTCAAATTTACAAAATGCCTATAAAGTTGTGGGTATTTTTCCTTTGGAGAGAGTGGGAGGTCTACAAGTGGTCACATTTAGAAGTCCTGGCTACTTGTATACCTACCAATCAACCCAGTCCCCATCTGATTGTTCCTGAAAATTTCTCTAATACCCCCCTTCCCCAGGCTAATCGATGAACATCACACTTTGTATGTATTATAGTTCTAAGAAAAAATCGAAATAGATAAGAATAAAACATAGATAGCATACATCTTTTTTTTTTATCCTGGAATGAAACTCAAACTTGGGCTTCTACAAGGGGGGAAAAAGAACGTATAAGTGAAATTAAGAATTTACTCATGTCGTATAAACAAAATATTTTAACATTAGAATTCAATGGGATGATTTGGGACGGAAGTTGAAAAACGTATAAAAGGTGCTCCACTGTATTTATTTATAAACCAGAAAGCTGAAATAAGGACGTGAATTTGTCACACAAAATAAAATTACAGTAAATATGAACAAGATTTAAGTTTGAAACAGGTGAAAAGCTGATGGCTCTTCTTTATGATGTGAGATAAATGCAAAGGGTAAGACATGTTCTCTGCGAGAATAGAAAAACAGTACATTTTTGTGAGAGACAAATTACCCTTCAAACAGTTTGCCAAGACATTATCGCCAAGAAGTAGATAATCCCTCTTACAATTTCCTCGTCTCCGGCCACCAAATCCCAATGAATATTTTTTGGAAAACGAGTACTGTGAATTTTCAAAACATGAAAACAAAATAAAATAAATAAATAAATAAAACTTGGTAATGTGTAATTTTATAAACAAATTTTCATTTAGTATAACATAGGTTTTACCTTCCGGCGGCAGCAGGGGGAAATCATTTTAATCTGAGAAATACTTATTTAAATTTATTATATAAACGACTTTATCTCCTGAAGGAAACTTAAAATTACGCCATTAAAAATAATCTAGTAGAGCCATTAAGATTTAGCAAAATCAAACAAGTCTTTTTTGTAAATCACTGTCTTAAAATTATGAAAATTTCTATTATATACATGCATTGAAATATAACAATATTAAACATATTAATTTTTTTTCTAAAATTATTTAAATTAAAAAAAAATTTCAAAATTTAATCATTTGTAAATTTTTAAAATGTTTACTTCTGTCAAATTCTTAATTCCCCCCCCCCTCTTCGCCTTTACATTATTATATTTAAATATCATATTCTAAATATATTTTATTACTTTGTAGATACATTATTAAACTAATTCAATACACACACACACACACACACACACATATATATATATATATATATATATATATATATAAGTAGAAGGCTTGTTGCATTTGCTTTGTATTACTATGCAAACTTTCATTTTCCAATAAAATTTCAGATTTTTCCTTTTTGAGTTGTCAACTATATTTAATGCTCTAATTATACTGTTATACACAATGTGATCAATCGGTGAATTTCATTGTGGCTCCGTGGTTTCATTGTTGTTCATCTGCTTTGAAATTTTGCATTTTTAAATCCATATGGTTCCTGTTCTGGTTGTGGCAGGCTGGGGGAGTGTTGCCGGCGTAAAACTAGTGTAACCCCACAAGCAAGTCACAAGTCTTGCCGCCTGCCTCCTTCTTCCTATCCTGTGTTTCTTGGGTTGTATTTTCATTAATTTTGATAAGTTTATGGTTTTAAGTTAAGATTTGTTGTTTTACTTTATTGATTCGTTTGTTTTGCAGGCTGTAAATTAATAGATCTGGTTTCTTTACATTAGTGTATTTCATCCACTGATGATTTTTTTTTTTTTTTTTTTTTTTTTTTTTTATCTTATTGGTCATTGGTGTTTCAGTGATCTTGTATCTGTTGCTTGGCTTCTACTATGCTTAATAGATCATCTTTATTATATATATATATATATACATTTTTTTACGTTTGAATGCCGTAACTTAAGGCAAAAATTTAACAATCAAACATAAAAAAGTTTCTGAAAAATAACCATATCGATGAATCTACAAAGTATTGCTCAAGCATGTTTAAAATATATTGTTAAACTATAATGTAAATTAATAACAAACCAGATTTTATGCTTATATATTTATTTGTATAAAAATAATAAATGCTTAAAAGGGGGGGGGGGGGGAAGCAAGAAAACAGTTTGTAGTTGTAACTTTAATTTTGCACTCCAGTGTATACTTCAATAGGTTTATTATCAAAAATCCATTTCCTTTCATCCAATCTCCCTATAATTACTTTCCTTTTATTAAATACATTCATACTAGACACACGCATCTATATGCTTCAATCTCTCATTTAATATAAGCAATGAACGCTCTGAGAATATTGCTACGACTGGTTTTTAGTAAGAGCAGTCCTGACACAACATAGTATTCCTGGGCCAGATGGATGACCTCGAGAACTTGGAACAATTACTTGTGAAGCCTCTCCAAAGTAATTGTTGCGGGGCGCACTTATTTTCGTGACTGGTCTTGCTCCACCCCGTTCCTATGATTCTTTTTTTATCCGACCAGGATTCTGATAAACTGAGTTCGTTACTCTTGATTAGATTCAAAGTGAAATCGATATTAGACAGCCTTTTGTGTGCCCTTTCTTACTGTCTTTAGAGATTCGGTGTACAAAAAATATGAAAAACTGTTATATTATAAATACTTTTATTTATTTTTTTATTTTTCAGAAATATACTTGAAAGAAAATTATTGTGTAGTTGTGATGCGAAACATTTACAGTTGTTTAAATGAAATGAGTGTCCAGATCTGCTCAGAGATACAATAATTGCGAGGCATATCTTTAATTTTGACTAATGTGTTTTGATTATTTGTATGTTGTATAAAATAATAGTAGTAGTAATAATAATAATAACGAATTTTTTTTTTTTTTTTTTCTCATTTTACAATATATTAGGTGCTCAAGTGATTGGCATGCTACAGTAAATGACATCTATCCCGAAATAATTAATAAATAATAATGATAATAATAATAATAATAATATATCTGTACTGATAAGTATAAAGGATTTAAGTCCAAAAGTGTCGATTTTGAGTTAAGTACATAGTGAGACTCAGAAAAAAATTCTCTATCGATTGGTATAAAGGATTTAAATCCATGTCATTTAGTCTTTGAGAAGATCCATTGGTAAAAAAAAGATTCAAGTCAGAAATTTAGCATTAATCTTTTGTATAAATTTTTAATTCAACTTTTTCCCTTTATTAAATGAAGGTGGACAATCAGTGAATGGTGTAAAGCGTATATATCAACATAATCCCTTTTTCATAATCGATTCTTCTCATTAGTTTTTAATTAGTTTAACTTTATTTTTCGTCTCCTGAAAAATCAAGAATGTGGACTTAAATCCTTCATACTTATCAGTACAGATAATTTACATATAAGAATTTTAACATTTTGTGTCAAAAACTGGAGCGTAGGGTGCTAATAACTAGTAAAATGAATAACTAGCAGTGTCAAACACTGGAACATAAAGGGGCAATTACTGATAAAATGAAAAAATGACAGTGTCAATTACTGGAACATTGAGTGGGTGTCAAATAAAAATTCATTAAAAAAGAAAAATATCAAATGTTTATATTTTAACATATACGTGGTTCTGAATGCCTTTCATACCATATGTACTAACTTAAGATTTTTAAAAATATTTTCTGATGACTAGAACATTTAAAACACCAGAGATTGCTCTAAAAGTGTCAATCACTGGTGTACTTACCCTACATTAATTTTGTTTTCTGTCATTTCAAAGAGGACTTGTACTTCTGTGTATTATGTGAAATAAATGAAAAATCCAATATTAAAAATTTAGAGAAATAAATAAATAAATTTTCTCTCTAATTTTTGCCATGCGCACAGGCCTTGATTACCCAATAGGCACGAGAAGCATGTACTTCCCTGGAAAATTTTGAAAAGGCCCCAAATTGTAAGCTTGTGTTCTAAAAGCATTGTCTGATTATAAAACGTCACAGTCCTACCTGACTGCACAACTATCATTTCTAGATTATATAGGATATATGCTAATAAAGCTTTTACACATTTATTTATAATGGAATAATTTCATGTGTTGTGGTGAATGTAGGCTTTCACCAGTTTATATCTTGGTACAAAAATCAAGTGAATTTGCTACTCTATATTTTAAGCGAATTTACTTGTTCGCAATTCCAGGTAACTACAAAATTTAATGAAAAATTTATAATTTTTTCAAGATGTTTGTATGAGTCTTTAGACCAAGAAGTCAGTGGGGCTCCCAAATGGATTTGTTGTGCTTCCCCTCAATTGTAAGGTTAATCAGGCCCTGCATGCCTATAATTTTATTTGTTATGTTTATATTGCAGTAAAATTTGATCCTGGTTTCTGCTTGATTGGAGACACAATCACTTAATATTAAATAAATTCAGACGGACGTGGCTTTGAAATAAAACACCTCGTACTTAAAGACGAAAACATTTAATAAGACACTACTAAAAAAAACGCACAAAACATAGATAAACATTTAGAACACAAATAAAAATATTCTTCTCTAATTAACTAAACATGTCATTCTCTCGTTCCATCCAAAACTCCCTTCTCTCTTTCTTGGCTGTTGCCACCTATCTCCTGTCAAATACCACTTCATGACGTCATGGAACT
Source organism: Salticus scenicus (assembly GCA_963930645.1). Taxonomy (NCBI): domain Eukaryota; kingdom Metazoa; phylum Arthropoda; class Arachnida; order Araneae; family Salticidae; genus Salticus; species Salticus scenicus. The sequence continues at coordinate 132,361,018 of OZ005654.1, forward strand.
TTACTCGTCCCTCCTTTTTGAGCTCATACGTCCCAGAAGTGACTATGATGCTACCAAACTTAGATACTGTTTCATGATATAGAGAGTTTCTACACAAATGTTCACATTCATGATAATGCTGAATAGTTTTTGATATAATACTAAGAGTTTCTAAGAAAATGTTCATAAAATAAATGTTCATATATGTAAATCCTAAAAGTTTATATCAAGAGTTTATTAAAAAAAAATGCATATATCATAAAATCTTTAGGAAGAACTTCTGCATATGCCCAAAGAGAAAAAAAAATTAAATGCATAGTATATTCAGCAATAAACAACAACAGCAATACACACAAATAATAGATCTAACATTAAATATCTTACAAACAACCCTTATAATATGCACATGAATTATATAGTATATCACGAGGTAAATTAAATTTGAATAATTAGATATAACTGACATACTATTAAAATATTTTAAGGAAGTCTAGATAAAGAATCGGCATTGCCATGATTTTTCCCCTTCCTATACGTAATTTTTAGATTATATCTTTGCAAAGCTAAAGCCCAACGTGCTAACTTTGCACCGTGTGGCATTGTTTGGGTCAGAAAAGTCAGAGGATTGTGATCGAAAATTACTTCAACTTCTGCACCGAAGAGCCAAGTATCAAACTTTCGTAGAGCAGTCAGCACACTGTAAGCCTCTCGTTCGATCGTTGACCATCTGACTTGGCACGGAGAAAGTTTTTTACTAAAGAAAGCAATCGGATGTTCTTTGCCAGAATCGTCCGACTGAGATAAACATGCTCCTATAGCTTTGCTCGAAGCATCAGTGTACAATTTGAATGGCTTTGCTATATTAGGCGTATATAGATATGGCATATTCATTAAATGGTGTTTCAATTTTTGAAAGGCTGTTTCTTGGGCATCAGACCAGGGAATTTCATTAGGTACGCTTTTCTTTGTTAATTCAGTCAAGGGAAGAATTTCTAAAGCAAAATTTGGAATGTATTCCTGGTAATAATTAGCCAAACCAATTACACCACGAAGTTCTTTTTTGGTGATAGGCCTGCAAATTTTTCTTATAGTTTCGGTTTTTTCGCGATTGGGTGTATGTCTTCCTGATCCAATAATATGGCGTAAAAATTTCACTTCATTCTTTCCGAAATCGCATTTCTTTAAATTAACTGTAAGACCAACTTCTTGGAATGTTTTGAGAACTGCTTTCAAATGTGTTATATGTTCACTCCAAGTGGTAGAGAATACTGCAACATCGTCGATATAGGAACGACAATAATCTTTATGACACTCTAAAACTTTGTCTATAGATTTTTCAAAAGTACTACCAGCGTTCTTCATACCAAATGGCATGACATTCCATTGGAAATGCCCTGAGTGGGTAGTAAAAGCAGTATAATGTTTGCTGTCTTCTTCCATAGGTATTTGCCAGTACCCTTTCGTGAGATCTAGAACAGAAATAAACTGCGAATTACCAATCAAGTAAATAAGATCATTGGCAATCTTCATGGGGTATGCATCTGGGATGGTATAGCTGTTCAATAAACGAAAATCAACACATAACCTAACAGTTCCATCCTTTTTGGCAACGCAAACTACAGGATGAGCCCATTCGCTGTTACTATGTTCGATTAGTCCAAGTGTAAGTAATTCTTGAATCTGTCGATCCACTTCTTTTTGCATAACTATCGGTATTCTATATGGACGTAGTCTTTTAGGACAGCAATCTCTAGTAACGCGGACACTGTGTCCTTCTACTTTAGCTATTCCGGGTTTGGTGCTGAAAACATTATTATATTTGCATATTACATTTTTCAAATCATTTTTCTTTTCAAAATTTAAATCTAAACTATCAATATGATCCGCTATTTCTTTAGGGGTTAAGCATCCATTTCCGAATGGTGCATAATGAATATCACCAAAATCTTTATCTCCATCAAATATTAGGCCAACATGGTCAATTCGAGCAACGTATGGTCTGAACTTATTAAAATGTAGTTATCTTCTGGACCCATTCTCTAATTCAACTAAGGCTGAATGTGGTCTAGTGATTTCAACAACAGTAGCTGGGCCAATCCAAGTTTTAAGTAATTTATGCGAAGATGAAGGAACTAGTATTAGTACTTTATCACCAACATTAAACTGTTTATCTCTTGCTCTCAAATTATACCGCGAAGTATATCTTTCTTGAGAATCCTGAGCATATTCTGATGCAATTTCATGTGCTTTTCTTAGTTTCTCAACTAGTTCTGATATATATTTTTCAACTGATGCGGAAACTGAAGTGGGAATTTTCCTCTCACCAGTCCATACGTCTTTCAATAGTGACAATGGTCCAGGAGGCAAACGCCCGTAAACTAACTGAAACGGAGAAACACCTGTCGTACTATGAGGAACTTCTCTGTAAGCAAAAAGTAGATATGGAAGATGCAAATCCCAGTTAGATCCATATTCCTGTATGTTTTTATTCAACATATCTTTCAATGTTCGATTCCAACGTTCCACTGCACCCATACTTTCTGGATGACCTGGCGTTGCAAACCTCGGAGAAACTCCAAGAAGTTCCACAAATGCTTCACTTAATTTAGCAGTAAAATTAGTACCTTGGTCTGTACATATTACTTTGGGGAACCCTGTCTGTGTAAATATTCTCATCAGATTATTGCAAGTTGTTTTAGCATTGATGTTAGTCACGGGAATAGCTTCAGCCCATCTAGTACATAAGTCAACTGCACAAATCACATATTTATGTACTCTTCTAAAGGTCCAATACAGTCCAAACTCCAGACTTCAAATGGAATTTCTGGCCTAACAATGGGTTGTATCGGTATACGATCCCTATAGGAAACTGTTCTGCGTAATTGGCAGGTTTTGCAACTTTCACAAAATTTTTTAACGTCTTCTTTGAGACTTGGCCAATAAAATGAATATTTTATTCTCTGCTTTGTTTTCTGTTCGCCTAGATGACCAGCCAATGGTATTTCGTGTGCCATCCTAAGAACTTCTTTTCTTTTGCATGTGGGCAGAACTACTTGATCAACATTCTCTCCACATAAACATTCTGAATGGACAAGAACTCGATTACTAATTTTAAATGAATTCTTCCCATTTTTGGCATAAAACCAGGATTTCTTTAAATCTTCATCATCTAATTTTAATTTTATAAAATCTTCTTTATTGCCATTGCTTTTATCATCGGTAATCTCAGCATTAAGTTGAAGGGACGTTGAGATGTTTTTCTTTTCATCATGTTCTTCCTGATTTTCTTTTTCAATGCTCTCATTTAACTTTGCAAGTGCATGATTCATACATCCATTTAATTCTACATTCTCCATTAAAACTTCATAGGCAGTTGAACAAATTAGCATATCATTCACAAGTTTCTTCGACACTGCACAAGTTACAGGTACATTGCCGTGTTTCCCATCATCTATCTTTAGGTCAAAAATCTTTAGAGCAGCTACTTCTTTTTCACCGAAAGCCGAAATAATTTGGATTGTTCCATCCCCTTCTCCAAAGTCGGTATCGACCAAATCTGCACGTAAGACTGAAATTTGTGCTCCAGTATCCACTATTGCCTTCAAAACGTTTTCTCCACATTTGATATTTACGTATTTCAAATCATCAATTCCATCTTTAATCGGAATAGAGGTTGACACAGGAATTGACACCTTAGCAGTTACAACTTCGTTCGCTGTCTTTGGCTTAACGTCTTTGGCTTCAACCACATTACTTACGGCATTACGAATTGATGTTTTCTTGGAATTCTTGGGACAAACTCTAGATAAATGCCCCACAGATCCACACGTAAAACAAGTAGGTTTAAAACTTGTATTTTGATCAGTTCTTGGAAGAAATGATGTCCTAAATTTCCGAGATGGCTGTTCGTCTTTTTGTTTGTTGCTAAAGTCTTTAAAATCAGGTTTGTAATTACTAGTTGTTCTATGTTTCATATCACCCAAACCGGATCCCTTAGCATTCAATCGTACACTTTCGTACTCATCCAACTTATCAGCTAAAATACCCGGAACAAGTAACTTAGCTCAGTCATCGACGAAATGTTCTCGGATATCACCTGGAACGCGTCTTTTTAACTGATCCGTAATCATAAGATTATTCAATCCTTCAAAATCATTTACTGCAACTCCTTCAAGCCATTCCTCAAAGTAGCTTGTTATTTCGAAAACAAAGTCTCGCCAAGATCGAGTAGGGTTTCGCTGATGCTTCACAAATTTTAGTCTGAAATGTTCAGGGCCTAATTTAAATCGTTTTAATAATAAACCTTTGATATAATCATAATCGTCAAATTTTTCTTCTGATTCACGAGCTATTAATTGAGTGATTTCTTTTGGCATAAGAGCTAAAAGAGCTGACACCCAGTTACATTTATCTAGATTAATTCTCTTGGCTTGACGCTCAAACAAAGTCAAGAACAGCACTATATCTCCATCTCTCATTTCGAATTTTGGAACGATTTTTGTTAAATCTTGCGTACTACTCTTAGCTTCAGAAATCGGTGCTACTTTAAACTTTTCAACTTCCAAACGGATTTTTTCTAACTCAAATTCATATTCGCGTTTTTGTTTTTCTTGCTGTTCACGTAATTTTTCAATCTCTAGCTCTTGGAATTACTTTTCAGCATCTTGTTTCTCACGGAGCTTCCTATCTTCGATAATAATCTCGAGCTGATTCTTAGTAAATTCTTCGTCATATTCTTTATCTTTGGTAATTAATTTTCGTAAATCGCTTACAGTAATTTCATTCGTAACCTGAAGATTCAACTCCACAGCCAACAATTTCAAATCCTCTTTCTTTGCGCGACCCAAATATGCCATCTTATACACCTAAAATTTTCTGAACGAGAAACTTATCAAAAATTCCTCAAGGTGGTGCTGATTAAAACACTTTGTTAAATATTAATGGAAATAAAATTATATACCATACGCAAAACCCATAATTTATACCTAAAGCAATTGATATCTATATAAATTTCTTTACTTAGCTTATGAATCAATTTGACTTTAAAAATACATGAATGATATTTTCACACATTAGAAATAATTTAAAACACACTGTCGTGCATATTTACATTTCCTTACGCAATGAAATATAAAATAAAATTCTTTTCTTATTTATCCAATTTATTTTTTATTGAAACCAACACTTTTATTTCATATGAAATGAATAAACAAACAATTCTATCATAAGCTTACTTCAACGTTTGTAAAAAAAATAAACAATAAAAAAAAATGTAATCTTTAACACTTTTTATATAATTACCATTTGTCATAAGCATAAACACAGAAAAGAAAAAAAAAATTTACTCTTTCTATAAAATAATGAAATGGAACAAAAAAAATAAAAATAATAATAACGCAGACGATTTTCGTCAGCATTAGCTATTTCGTTCGAAAACGAACTAATTTATTATGGCTCGTTATTAAATGAAATAAACAAAACACTATTTGTGTAATTTCAGCACTTAATAACTAAAATGAATCAACTCTCATAATATATTTCATATTAGGTACATTCATTAAAATATAAATATTCTAAAGAAAAATAGATTTTCCAATGTCAGGAACAAAATACGATATTTACTCTTATTTATTTCATCACACAAAATACTTTTAACTCTCATTTCGGAGAGCAAACAAATAAAATATATAGATATGTATATATATCAAACTGAGGGGGAAAATATCAAGATCTACTGTTGTAGATATTTAACAGATAGACAGCTCTATATTTTTTGAAGTAAATAAAAAAAAATCACATTGTATTAAAATTAATATTCACTGGCGTGAAATATTAAACCTTTATTCACTGTCGTAAATAAATGTAATTAATACATATACGCTGTACTAAAATTAACAATCACTGGCGTGACATCGTATGCTGTTATTTACCAGCGTAAAATATAATACACTTAATACATTCACACTGTATTACAATTGACATTCACTGGCGTGAACTTTATTCGAATGTATTTGAGAACAAAAACTTAGAACTGGCGTTCTATTATCATTTTATGTTATAAAAAAAAAAAAAAAAAAAAAAAAAAGGTACACTTAAAATATTTGGGCATATACACGAAAGCTCTTACCTTCCCCATTTTCTCGGTATCGTTTTCTATCCTACCGAAAGGCTGCGCCAGTAAAATTCGATCCTGGTTTCTGCTTGATTGGAGACACAATCACTTAATATTAAATAAAATCAGACGGACGTGGCTTTGAAATAAAACACCTCGTACTTAAAGACGAAAACATTTAATAAGACACTACTAAAAAAAACGCACAAAACATAGATAAACATTTAGAACACAAATAAAAATATTCTTCTCTAATTAACTAAACATGTCATTCTCTCGTTCCATCCAAAACTCCCTTCTCTCTTCCTTGGCTGTTGCCACCTATCTCCTGTCAAATACCACTTCATGACGTCATGGAACTTTACTATTGCCAAATATATTTCTTCCTTTTCCTTCCTTTCTTTTCTCTTCCTCTCTATCTCATTTATAGTTTACTACAATTCTACAAAAACTACTACCTACTACAAAACTCTGTTAATTTCAGCTTGTCTTTAAAACCATCAGCAATACTGAAAACTAAAGATAACCAATTGTAAATTGAGTAATATATTCCTGTACTAAATCATGTAAAGAACATTTTGAAGGTGAAGGAGAACAATCTCTGTCGTGTTTGGGAGTCAATAGGTGAAAATACGCAAAATATTCTGCAAGTGATTATCGTTTTAATTGAATCTTAATGATACAGCAGAAAGTTTATACGAGCTTAAAAAAAAAAAAAAAAAACTTTAATCGTTAACAAAGTTGACTAAAAAACATCACTTAAAATTTTGGTTATAATTAATTTCATTTAATGTTATAGAATTCATATATATATATATATATATATATATTTATCATATTTCAGGGATTTTTAAAATAAGTACACTTCATTAGAATTGCATTTTCCAAATTCAATTAATTTTTAAATAACTATTTCATTTAAGAGTTTTACTTCGGAAATTTAATATGAATCGCAATCAAATAATTAATAATACAAATGTCTAAATACTGTAAACTTTCAAAAAATTCAAAACTTAATAATTGATATTTTTAATGTGTATATTAAAATTATTGTCCGTATTGTAAGCTGCAAATTAATGTTTTTATTTAAATTATACACGTCGATGGAATTATTAAAAAAATATTTAAAATAAAAACATTTAATTTTAAAGAAAGAAAAAATCTTAATTACGTCTAAAACTCTTAAGTTTCATGAAGCAGCTATTTTTTTTATGTAATTACAGCGTCGCCGCTGCCCGTGATGTTCTCCACCACTATTTAATATACCATATTTTAGGTTTATACAATTGAATAAAGTAAAAATAAGTTTGCGAAAATAGTGGTGGAGAGAGTTGCGTGCAACGACAAATCTGTAATTATAAACATAATCAAAAAAGTATTTTTCCAATTTTTTTTTTTTTTTTTTTTTTTTTTTTTTTTTTTCCAGAAATATTTAAAATTTGATAAGTATACTTTTTAAAAAGGATCACTTCAATTCGCCCCTGAATTTCTCCCTAAGAATGTCTAAGAATAGAGGCCTAACCTAGAGTGTCTAAATTTTCCATTCTAGGCACCCTAGCCTGACCTAACGTTGAAAAAAAACCTTCTGAGCAGAAAATTTTCTGGATTTCGTCACTTCACATAGATTTTATCACATAAGAAAAAGAATGTACAATATATCAAACTAAATATTTTTTGAAAAAGAAATATTTGAATTTCAATATCTCTTAAACATAAAAGGCAGTTTTGAAAAGCAAATTAATCAGCTGGTATTGAGACTACGAAAAACAATAAAATGTGATTTTGTTTTTCTCCATATGTCTGTTCTATAGCGATTAGGTACATTATCTTCTTGGTTAACTGCACAGACGGCATGGATAAGATAACGGAAACAGGGAGATAAAAATTAATGCATATATCCGTTCCTTACATTACTTATCGGTGAATATTTTCAAATACACTTGTCTGGATGATAAATGAATATGTAGAAAATTATCGATTCTCACTCTGCTAGGTAATTGAAAGGTTTCTAAATGGTACAAAAAAGAAATATTGGTTAATTATAAAGATGGATCACTTTATTTGCTAAGCGTTGAAATCTTCACTTAAACTTCAGCTGTTTGTAATGTAAATAAAAAATACTTGCAAACATCGCGACTAGAATTGAGATTTAAATCCAGTTGTTCTTGGCTAAAAGCCTGTGCTCTAATCACTGGACAAGAAAAATAACATGCGGCATTTTACATTAGAAAAAAAAAAAAAAAGCAGCTGTTCAATGTACAAATTGGTATGTAAAAAAATTTCATTTTATACTTTACAGATGAAAATTAAGCAACCTTTTTTATATCCAGCAGGTACAAGAATGAAATGTGAATAATATAAATAAATAATCAAATGAAAAGCTATAAATGACAATAATGATATATAAATAAAATAAATCCCCCTTTTTTCTATAATTTTTATTTTTCCGCTCCCCCCCTCTTTCATTTTATTAATGTATAAAATTAAGAAAAACCTAAGAAACATTAAAATTTTAATTGTATAATAGTAATGATATTTTAATATTATTCTTTGAACACTTCTGTTTTTTAATAAATAAATGTGTTTAACTTCATTTAACGAGGTAGTATTCCAGTTCTTAATCAATTAATTTGTGATAAATTTTAATCAAATAACAAAAGTTAATCTAAACAAAAATAACCTGAATGATTTTACTAATTGTCAATCAACTTTGAAATGATCAAGTCAATAATAATATTAATTAATACAAACGTGGATTTTGGCATCCATGAAAAATATTTTGTTAAGATTTTTCCCCCCTTTAGTATTAAAAATAAAATAATAATAAAATAAAATAAACGCATCACAATTAAACACCAAATTTAAACACGTCAAGGTCAGCAAAAACACATGTTATTTTATGGGGAATATCGTTTATAAAATTACACTTTATCTAGTTGATATTTTTAATTCCGTTTTCAGATTCTGTAAATCCACAACCGTTAAATTGATATTCGTTTTCAAAAAATTGATTTTTTTTTTTTCTTTGGATTTAAAAATGCGAAAAATTAAATAAGTGCATTTTTCTTATTTCTTAGCTTTGACGTGAAAGAAAGTTCCAAAAATTTAAGAAATAAATTTTTTGTAAAACGAGTACCAAATAAAATTCTCTCAATTACAATATGTAATTGAGGTTGTGAATTTTGCGAACGTAAAAATGATGAGTAATTTTATAAACAGTTTTCTCCATAGAATAATAACATGAATCGATTGTGCTTATCGATCCGTGCTTATCATTTATATCAATTACTAAGGAAAATCTTCAAAGAATTATTTGATTATTATATAAATAGCTATTAAACAGCTATTTATTTTTTCATGTTGCAAAATGGATAGCTTCCCAATGACTTACACGTGTGCAATTATCTCTGAAACTCAAAGTTCTTACTTGATAATGTTGATGACTTATCTAATTTTAGCGTCATAACTACTTTAGTCAGTTCGATACCTCAACGCTCTTATCAATACATGCATGCTGATATAAAAACAGGCTTATCAAACTTATTCCTTAAAATAAATCAAATGAAAATTACTCAATTTTTTAAAAATATTATTTTTCCTAAAACAATAATTAACTATAGTTGTTAAAATTTTCATAAACAAATTGAATGTTATTATAATATTAGCACCAAAGTAATCGTGTAAATTAATTTTTTCAAAAATGTTTAACACAATATAGTAATGTATTGTTTAATCAGTGCATGCCACAGGCCTATTTCAGGTGACTTTTTTTTTAATACATCTATTTCATCTTTATTAATATTTTTTCTGAGATTATTACTATTATTATTATTATTTTGTAAATAATGGTATCTAAACAAATCGCGTATGGCAGTCCCGATGACAGCAATTTCTAATCATATAGCGCTATTTTTCATGTGTACCGTGCAATATGCCACAGTTTACAACTTTTCAATATATTCCATAGCATTGCCAGTTCCCATCCTTTTTCACATCACCACTTTCTATGTACAGTAATTTTCTCCAATATATAAATATGGCAAGAAAATTACTCTTATAAAAATCAATGTAGCATGAAAAAAGGTAGGTACTAACAAACAGCACTGCGGAATAAATTAAAAAGTTGGCAGCTCAGGATATACAGAATGTGTAGGAGGACTGTTTTGTAAAATAAGCATTAAAAGTAGTTCTGTTTATAATTCATTTAAGCCTACCTCTATTACGTAAATACTTTTAACTATAATAAAATTTAGTTATGTTCAAAGAACTTTGCATCATCCGCTTTAAAAATTAATTAATAGAATTTTTTTTATGTAATGAAAGAATATTTTATCTTTGGTCTCGACTCAGAAGTAATGATTCTTCTTCTTATTATTAATAATTGTATGAGTGAAATATTTTTTAATCTTTCTACACAAGTTTTAACAACTTTCTCACCAATTTAATTTTTGCAGTTCATAATAATTTACCGGTTATTGATAACTATCGACACGAAATACTACAAATAATATCAATGGGTTGGGGACAAAATCTCGCGGGACAAAATATCGCTTATATAAATGAATGGAAATCAAAAAGTAATGTGATTAGTGTTTATATAAATAAAATGATACTTTTACAACATTTTATACGAATGGGTTGGTAATTATTAGTAATGTGATATGAAATTTCATGGTAACACATTCATATTTACCACAAAATTATGAATTTTGTTTAATAGAGTTTAAAAACTATGTTTATTAACTTTTGTCAGTATTAGTCATAATTAATTCAATAGTGCTTATTAATTTTATAATTTTTAATTCAGGCTTGTGAATAATGTTAAGCTTTGTCAGCAGTGATGTACAATATTTTTAAAATGTATTTTGAATGATGAAAGGTAAATGATAAAGTAACTTGAAATTAAATATAGATAAAATAATGAAATTCCCCTTTATAATATATATATCTATCTATATAAGGTCCTATGGACCTTACAAGAGATCGCACATGAAATAGATCCCATTATTTTAATTTAATCGGCGCGATATTTTGTCCGGCGAGATTTTGTCCCGCGATATTGTGTCCGGATCCCAATATCAATGACGTAACTGTAAAGTGACTAAATTACTCTCTTAAATTACCCTTTGCTATTAGCATTTATGCATGAATTACGTAGTCATTAATGGGAAAAGCTGAGAAAGCAATTTTGCTACGGATTGTCCAATTAACCTGGACATGGTAAAAAATATGCAACAATCATCCTCAAGACAAGTGTATCATCTTTTCACTTACGGCAGAAATCGGGTACCTATCCGCAAAATTTCACAGAGTTACCATAAATTAGCTTTATTTGCCATCTAATTAGATTACAAACAAACCGTAAATAGCAAACAAGTTCTGTAACAGAAAGCAGCGTGAAAAAAAGCTTATTGACTGACTCCAGCAGGGCTGATCGTGCTGCCACGGTGATGGGGAGAATACTGAAAGCATTTCTAGTGGGTGGTCTTGTTGAAAGCGATACGCTGTTATTCCCTATAATCGAGTTTAAACATACTAGATTTTATTTGTTGGATGTGACAACTAGATTTTGAAAGGAAATATATGCTCTAGGAAATACTGACTTTTTTTTTTTTCCAATAAAGACGAGTAGTTCTGTCACTTTTGTTAGAAATAAAACATATATAGTATTTATTTTCCACGGAGGATAAAAATTCGGATAACATATCTCCAGATCGTATTTAGAGGAGAGTCCCAAACGCCAAACCGTCCATAGCACTAGTGGGGTCTATGTAAAACCCACTCAATCCTCAACTGATTGATTTTGATAAAATTTATTCAAGGTAGATCCATTTCTTTCAAATAAAATCTAAACTGGCTACATTCTGGCGCACTTATAATTAAAAAGCCCTTTTTGTACAAACATGCATTACATTTTAAGATCTATACGTTTTCAGAATATCTTTAATGATGACATTTAAAAAGAAATTGAGACATGCCGGCAGTTGACAATCGGATGTAACATATAAGTCTTAAAATATATTAAGTTATTATTTCATCATTTGGCATTGAAATAGTAAAAATGTCTGTAAATTTCATATATTTCTACATAAAAATGATTTCGTGAATGTCTCGAAAAAAGTTCATTTCGTAATTCTTTTCCCTTACGTTTTCAAAAGTAAAGAAGTCATCTGAATCAACTGAAAGAAGCGCATCATACCGAGATAAAGGTTGCTTACCCAGAATTTGGATATAAGAAAGCGAGACAACTTTCTCGAATAAAAACGTTATTCTCTCAATATAATGCTCTCAATACAGCGCGATTTAAAAATAATGTAAATGTGCGTTTTATAATCCTCTTTCTTCGTGAACTGTATCTGTATAATATTTAATCATTAACACGTGTACAACCAATTATACTAAAATATCGTATATAAAATTTTAACTGATCATATTAAACAAGTATTATTATTTTTTTTTTTTACTTCCCCAATTTTTCTTATAACATACATCTTATTACTATATGTTTTTATGAAAGTTATTTAACAATAAGCACCTGCATATTACACATATTATGGATGGTGATTTGGACATTTAAAAATTCAATTTAATTGGTAATTTTCACCAATTATGCATCACTAATTTTATTTTATACATAAAAAGAGGTTACATGAAAAAATTACACGACCTATTTTAAGCGATTTGATTCCAAGGGGAGAGGAGTTTGACACAAAGTCAAAATGAGACTTTACTGGATGAAGAAATAAGTTCAAGATCCGCTGTTTTATCGGATTCCGATCTCGTTTAGCAATCTTTTTTAGAGACTCGGAATCCGTCCAGTAAATAAAATTGTACCTATGCTTGCTTTCGAACGAGGTCAGTGAAGTTCATCCCGCTGAAAGTTACCCGCTAGTTTTATCTTTTTGTACTTGCGGTTTATCGCGGGAGTCGACAAAAGGTAGAATACCTGTGAATAAAAGACGAAAAAGACTACTGGCAAGGCACGTTCCTTAGTGGGGGCTTTGGGTGGTAGAATGCAGTACAAAAGAATCACTCCTCTTGCCAAGTATTGAAAGATTGAAAGTGATTATTTTTCTCGTCGGTAGCAAGGAATGCCCTGAAATCTATGAATGCCATAGACCTTTTAAAATGCCCCCTTGGAAGATCTATGTCATCAGAATGAAGGGGAATAATTTGGCGCCAGGTGAGAATAGTATGAAAAAAACCAGTTTTATATTGTTTTTTTTTTTTTTTTTCCCTTTTAACGTTTCTATCTCTTTCTTCTTCTTTTTAGCGCATAAATATTCAATTTAGAGTAAGAATAAGGCAACTTATTTTGCCTAATTTTTTGTAAAGCTTGGTAAATAGTATCAAGCTTTACTATAAAAGCTTGTGGTTTGGTTTAGTAAGCCTAGAAAATATTATCAGAGTTTCATATAATTAATGTACAAAGTATGAGATGAGCTTCATTTTAGTAAAATATGTATCTCAAGACTTGCTGATACACACAGACACACGCACAAGATAAAAGAAAAAGGAAAGAAAAAGTTAAGAAAAAAAAAAAAAAAAATCCTCGAGTGCACAGTTTTTTTTTAAGACTTTGTTTCATGTTCATATTAGCAAACAAACACACACATACACATAATTTAAATAAAATTTAATCCCTGATCAGTTTATAGAAAATTGAATAATAAATTGAATAATCTACTTACCACATCTAAGAGTTTCACGAGATAAGATGCAAAAGGAGAAAAATTTAATTAATTATATTTTTTTTATTACATGGGAACTATACATAACTATAATATAAAAATTTTAATAGAGTATTTAAGTAAAATGATGCCCTCTTTCTCTCAGTCTTCGTTCGGTATATCACAAATGAAATACGACAGAGAGGAGAGATAAATCTTTATTTAACATAATTATTTAAAATTGTTATACATTAATTCTCATATCACCAAACACAAATAGAAAAAATGTTTGGAATTTCCTTACATACACACCAAAAACAAAAGTCTGATATACAAAAATCCTGTTTTCGTAAGCCAGCAAATCCTATAGCTGTTAAGGCTTTTTAAATTATAGCAACGTATAACTTAAAAAATGAAAAGTATGATGAGAAAACGTTTCAATATTTCTGAAAGGTTCTTTTTACAATAGAATTTGAAAACATTATGTTGACGCGTAAAAAAGTCAATAATATTAAACGAGTTTTATTGATATATTTAATAATATAGATTTCTCCAACTTTATTTTATTCAAGAAGCTCAAGTAAACTAAGTTGTTTATATCATTGTTCAGATAAGTATATTAATTTCTATAGTTAAAAAATTTGGTAGCCATACAATGAAACAATTTCATTCTATAATTTCTCATGTTTTTCTTTAAGGACAAAATAAAAATAATAATACAGATTTCTTGCTCAACAACCTCTCTTACAAAATATAAATAAACATAAGCCATGGAGCGCTAAGCGATAACGTGCCAAATGGTGCAACCCCACTAAATAAGACAGGAAGACGAACAGCGGGTTTTTGAACAATAGCTTGAACCGGTCGCCTGAATTTTGTTATTTTTTCCTGTCTCTCTTTTTCTATCTGCATTTTTAACTGAAGGGAGGTCAGCAAGGTTGTTCTAATATTCAAGTATTGTTGCATCATGTGTAGGGGATAAGTGGAGGATGGATATGTAAAAAAATATGTAGATCCGTCGACATATAAAGCCTATCTCTAGATTGGCACGCGCCTTACTAATATTTTCTACAGATACAGATGTATAATTCTTCCATTCGTTTTATTCAAGTGTGAACTGATTTTCTTTTTTTTTTTTTCTTTTTTTTTTTTTTTCAGATAAGCGACATACTGGCACAAGAAAAAGAAAAGTTTTAAAAAATGTTATTTGTTTTTATGTGATGGGTGTTTATAACATTATAATTGTTACAAAGATTATATATATTTTTTTAACCACAGTAATAGAATTTAAAAATATAACAAGTAAATTTAAGGACAATTTATCATATATGTATATATATATTTGAAAAGTATGCTTCTAACTCTAAGCATTTACATCCAATTAATTCTGTGATTTATTATTTGTTTTTCGCTCTCATAAGTATAATGGTCCTTTTTATTATCACTCAGGTCGACGTCAGCTTTTCATGTTAATATCGTAACTCATTGGTTCTTAATCTATATCGCAACTTTTTGTGTAATTCTTTACTCTATGTTAAATTCAGTTCTATATTTTAGTGTGCTGTTATTGTTTTAGTTCTATTAATTGCTAAATTTTAAGATTAAATTTTATTCTGATATCTATTATATATATATATATATATATATTTATTTATTTTTTTTCAGGTGAAGGTTAAACTTTATGTACAAGCAAATATTCGGCTGTCGCTATACCGAACATAAATTTGATGCCTCAGCCCTACCAGCCAATTTCATGGCCGTTTTTACAATCTACGTTGTATTAGATAATTTGTTTCTGCATACTGCAAAAAATCTTTCAAAATTACAAATTCTTTCGATACCAAATGCTTTCTTATTGCAGATATACACTATTTTTTTAATACCAAACCTCAACGGTTTCAATTGTACAGTCTAGTATGTTTATAAAAAATTTCCAGGCTTTCTTGTAAAGGAATTTATAAATGCTATCCTTCTTTCTTCTTGAACATAAGACAATAATATCTAATTGGTAACACAATAATATTTCTTATTTTATTTCCAAAATTACTCTTAAAATTGATTTTACATTGTTACAAACTAATTAATTCTTTTAACTGTTACGAATTTCTGAAGCAAATCCCAATAATAACAGTGGAAAATTCCGACGTTAAAATCAATTTTATATTCTGAAGATTAGAAATTAGTAATTATCATAATAGCGGGGAATCTAGAGCGGCAGTGTTTAAATTACATCTGAAAATGTGTGCATATACAAAACCGTTTTAATAAGAATTGTCGAATTTGATTGCGTCCAAATTCAGTTATTATATTAAGAAATAGTTTTGGTTACAAAATTTTAAATTAGTCAACTAATTTTCACAGTCAGTATAGGAATTTAACAGAACTAATGGTTATTATGCCGAATTCTTCATCACATAAATCGTATTTGCCGATATTTTAAATTATTGAATATTTCAGATGTTGGAAAATGCTTAGAGATAGCATTTTGCTTTAAAGAGAAAATTTATGATTCAAATGCAATGCTTTCATCGCGCATATTTGCTACACGAAAATAAAAATGTTTAATCTGGAAAATAGGAAAACAGGTTTTAATTTTTGTATTTTAATTTAAAAATAAATGAATAATAATAATAATAATAATATTTAATTAAGTTTTTTTGCTGAAATTGGTTTTCTGAAAGAATAATAAGTGTATTTATAGCTAGAATGGTCTATTAGGTTTTATTAGGTAACTGAAGCTTCTATATTAATAAGGCCATAGACACAAATAATTTAATTAGAGTAAAGAGAAGACAGAAAATAATAATAATAATAATAATAATAATTACAGGGAGAAAAAAAAATCATGAAAAATGTTCTTACTTTTGCAGTTAAAATGACCTAAAATTATATTAGTATGTAAATTTGAAATAGCTGTTTTCACTACCCTTCCCTGACTCCCCCCTCTTTTTTTTTTTATATATATATATATATTCACTATAAATTATAACTTAATTAAAAAAAATTCAGATTTTCATATTAAGACATCCTGCGTAGATTAAAAGTATAATGTCTCCCCCACCCACCCCTAAAAAAAAAAAAAAAAAAAAAAAATAGTATAATAGTAATTTTTTTAAACCTTTTTTTTTTTTTTTTTTTTTTTTTTTGTACGTATTTAAATTGTTCCTTATTTCACACTCATTTAAAAAATTTTAGTGCTCCATTTTAATAATCGCCAACAAAACAAGTTTTCTTTTTATCGTTAAAGTAAGTTCAAACAGTGCCTAAATTCTGTTTAGTATAAAAATAATAATAATATGTAATAAAATTCTCAATCTTGAATCGCGTAATATAAAAGTTTTTTTTTTTTTTTAAATAACAATAATAATATGCGTTCATGTGAGATTCAGCGGAAACAACGGAAAACTCTGAATGGCTAGGCCAAAGAACGTGAGCTGTGATGGAATCCGGCACCTCCCGACCTTTAGCTTTGATAGCAGAAACTGTCAGCCAGTAGTGAGGTTCCAGTTTTACGAATTTATTATTCCTAAAATTAGAGAACTCTAATTAAAAGATCCAATTAAGCATTCAAATTAGACGTTCTAATTAAACATTTAAATGCAAGTACATTATATCTGCCTAATAAATTTCTTTGAAAAAGTTCATAAAAGTCCGAAATTTTTTTTTTTTTTTTTTGAACAAAAGTATGTAATATATATGTAATATAAATCAAAATAGTTTAAACGTTTACTTTCAGGTTTTCCTTTATCCTGAAAGAAGCTCCTGTTTTCGAAATTATATAATATATAATTTTAACATGCATTTATCAAAACTGTTTAGCATAAATGCACTGCAATAAAATTCTTTGATATAATCGTATGGATCTGTATATGAAAACGTTTTTTACCGAATAAAACTATATTAATTTTATCTGAAGTATACCAAATATAATAATTTCAAAAGTTTACTTTTAGATTTATATCTATTCTAAAACAAATCAACAATAAATTCTAGTTTTAGAAATCATCTAATTAGCAATTCCAAATATATGTACATCAAAACGCCTTTTCATTTGTAATAAAACATTCGCAATAAAATTTTCTAAGATGACATTTGAATTTATTCACATATGAAACTCTTTCATCTTAATAGATTTTTCAAATTAGAAGCTCAAAACATCTTATGAAATTTTTCCTTGGAACAGCAAAAATCATCTTCATTTTTCACTGCAGCGACATGCAAAAATAAGGATGGGAAAAATCGATGAAATTCTCTTTCAAAGCTGCCTGGAGGAGATGAGAAAGGAAAAAGAAATAATAAAATAATAATGAGAAACGCTCTTAATGAGATTTGGTTTTCTAAGTCAGTCAATGGTATTAAATAATGTATATAATACTTTTATGTCAAATAGAAAAATTACGTTTTGTATGTGTAATTGAAGAAGTTTTCAAAAGGCGAATCTGATTTTAACACTGTCATCATTTTTCATGAATGATTTTTATCTAGATTTGTTACTTGAGATTTCAAATACTTTTAATACTTTTTTGAATAAAAATATGATAATAAAAAAATACATTTTTATCTCGAAAAGTCGAAATACTTACGGTATTTGTTTTAGTCTCAAGATACAGATTTCTAAAGATATAATGCGATATTTTAATACTTTTTAAGTAAAATTTTGAAAAATACTTTTTTTTCTTTTTAAATAGTATTTTTATGTATTTTTAAAATTGATTTCAATTACAAATTAACAAAGATGTAATCTATTTTAACCAGGGGAAAAATTCATTTAACAACTTTTCTTTTTATTAAAAAAAAAAAAACTTGCAACTTTTAATAGTTTGATAATTACGCTCTAAGAGAAATATATCAGAATAAAGATGAAATATCTTTCACTTTAAAAAAAAATTATATTATGACTGATAAATTAAGAAAAGAAAAAGTATATCTGTAAAGCATTCATAATGACTCACTCTATTTTTAAACTATGTAACATTAAAAATGTAATAATGCATTGTTATAAAAGCAATAAAGATTATTCTAAACTTTTTGTTTAAAAAAAAAAAAAAAAAAAAAAAAAAAAGTTTTAAAAGTTGAAGTACTTTTTACATTTATATTTTTATTCTTTTTTATTTTATTTTTTTAATCAAAATTTTTGTTTATCAAGTTTTTCCTTATGTTATAATTTTAATATAGTATGCTTATAAAAAAAAAAAAGGTCCCCTCCCCCCCCTCTATTTTTTAAGCAAAGTTAAAGAATAGAATTTAATAAAATAAGTCTTAACTAAATATTATCAATCACATATTGAAATTTCTACAGTAACACTTAAAATGGTATTGAAAAAGAAAAGCTCGTCTTTATAACTTTTGATAAAATAATTACGACAAAAATTTATAGAAAGTTATAATATGTAAAAGGACAGTACATCTGTTGCCATTTAAAATATTATAGATTGAATTAAAATGGCAACTGATGCTTCTGACTATTTCGAATTTTCACAATGAGTTTTTGCAGCTCTCAAAATCATTTTCGCATTTTTTTTTTTTTTTTTTTTTTTTCGATTAAAAGGCTTTTTAAAGTCATATTGTCCATCTAACTTGCTGCATTGTTCCAAAAGACAAATGAATCTGTTTTAAAGATTCAGTTGCCGCCGCCTCCTGCTTCTTCTTTATTTATTTTTTATTTTTTCCATTTCATTAGTTAAATATTGCTTTGGAACCTTTTGCAACGTTAAAAATCGTACATAACTTTTGTGCAGTTTATCCAAATTTCCAAGGGTTTACAGTGGTTAGAATAGATTAATTATTCATATTTTTAAAACAAGTCCTATCGCTGTGCTGCTGGGAAAAAAAAAAAAAAAAAAAAAAAAGAGAGAGAGAGAGAGAGAGGGGGGGGGGGGGGGAGAGAGAGAGAAATTAGACTTTAAATGAATTAAAGTAAATTTCACAGAACGTGCACTAGCAGCAACGTATCTAGCATATGCAACTTTAATGTAAATGAAATTTAACTAGTATATGCAACTTTAATGTGCATGTGTCATTAAATAAAGTGCATGAAACATGAGTAAAAAGTAATGTGTAGATGTGTGTAACCTTCTATTATCGCAAACGAAAGATATGCATGACTTATATTTATTAACAGTATTTTTAAGGTGGAAATTCAGATTGTATTTAAATTTGCAATCCAAACTGCATTTTATGTTTGCTATAAAGTATAAATACTTTATTTATATCATGATGGATCAAGAGTAAGTATATATAACTACAGGAAAATAACTTTATTGATTCTGAAATTTTATTTTATTTTATTTTTATTTTTATTTATTTATTTTTTTTTTTTTAATATATATATAATACTTTTGTAAGAAATGAATATATAAAGAGCGCAATCATAACAAAAAAAAAATATAAATAAATAAATAAATAAAATAAAATAAAATAAATAAAGGATGTTAATTGAAAGTTTACCATGAATTTTTTGCATAAAAGCAAAAAAAAAAGTGGATCTTGAAAATAATAATACAAAGAACCATTATAAAGTATCATTAAAGACAAAATTGGGAAAAACTAGCTGATTTATACAGCGAGGAGAAGTAAAATTTTATGTAAATGCAATTTTACTTTGATATACATAATGTTCTTAATAAAAAATAAAAAATAAATTTAGTTACAATGATTAGTCATAAGTAATTTTAATTATAAAATAATAATAATAATAATAATAATAATCAAATTAATCTCCACGTCTCTGAAACATTTCTACACGTGAAATGAATACAGAATTGGATATAAAGATACCTTTTATTTCGAATCAATCCTTTTAAAACATCATAAGTCTTAATATGATCAAAAGTCTTTATTTCTTTATCTATTTATTTATTTCAAAAAGATTTATCGATAATTTCTTTCATAATTTTCATCGAATTGATGCCTTTTTAAAAATATTCATTTCTCTCTTCCTGAAAGATTAAAGAAATATACAATCAACCTCCTTTTCTGAGTTTCCCATAAACCTATATCCGTGAAATAATTGATTTATTAAATTTTATAAATTTCAAATCTGAATCGGTATATCATGGTTAATTCCGATTACACCCCGCGACAAAGGGTTTTTTCTTTGATTTTTCACAAAATAACATTATCTAAATTGTGCTTATCATTTATTATTACCCTAAAATAACACTATTCCCGGACTAATTTTTGTTTTAAGACTAAAATTTTTCTAATTTAAGACTACACTCCGCGACAAAAAGATAGGAACAAAGGTTTTTTTTTTTTTTTTTTTTTTTTTTAATTTTTCATAAAATAACATTATCTAAATTGTGCTCATCATTTATTATCATATTAAAAACATATTAAATATTTGAATCATATTCAAAATAATCATATTCAAAAATTGAAAAAAAAAAACCTTTGCTCCTATCTTTTTGTCGGGGTGTGTAGTCTTAAATTGGAAAAATTTTAGTCCTAAAATTTTTCTAAATTAGTCTTAAAAAATTAGTCCAGGAATAGTGTTAATTTATAATAATAATAAATGATAAGCACAAATTAGATAATGTTGTTTTATGAAAAATCAGAGAAAAAAACCTTTATACCTAACTTTTTGTCGCGGAGTGTACAGGCTTATCATATACAAGTTACTTTTCATATATAACATTGTACGATAAATAAAAAAAAATAATAATAAAGGAGTGAATTCAATTAATTTTAAAGTAATCATGATATACTGAATAAAAAAATAGAATTTTCCTCCCCCCCTTTTTTTTTTATCATACACAGTTAATACAGACAAGTGTATCACAATTTCCTTATTTAAATCTATTCCTTTTCCCACAAATTAAGAGATGAATTACACATTATCAATTCCAAAAAAATTAGCTTTATTATGTATTTTATGCTAGTAATATTTCTAAATATGGTGAATATCTAAATGTAGTATAAACATGTGATTATTTCTAAATGCTCCCTTCCTTGTCTTCTTTCATGGTGCACAGAAATTAGAGGAAGAAATATATATCTTAATTATTATTAATCTAAATTTATACTAATAATTGACCAAAAAAAAAAAAAAAAGATTAGAAGAGAAAAAATCTGACACAAAATTTAAAACAAACTTCTCTCTTTCTCTTAAAAAAAAAAAAAAATGAGCTCATCCGTGCTTTTACATTAAAGAAAATAATAATGTAAAAAACACAATTTATTATCATTTTATTTTAATATGCCTAATTTTTAACACGTACTCAAATGAGATTTTAAAACAAATTAGCACAATTAAAAAAAATGCTAAACATAATAAAAAATGTATACCTTAATATTTTTTTTTTCTTTCTCCGTAACTTTCGATACTTATATAATCAATATTTACCCAGTCGCAATTATAATCGTTCTTCAAAAATGTCTGAGATATTTGAATTTTCTAATGTCATTTTTGAAAGTTTTAAACAAATTAAACAGAGTTGGAAACACTATGATGTTAAAAATTTAAAATAATTTTTATAAATTACATATAAAACTGTAGCAACAAATTTCTTCTTTAAAAAACAGTTTTTTTTTTTTTTTAAAGTATAAAACTACATTTAAAAAAAAAAGTCTTAAAAATTAATTAAAAAAAAAATAATAAAAATTAATTAAAAAAAAAATAATAAAAATATAAAAAAATCCTTACTTTTTACGAATAAATGTATAACTTTTTTCTTTTAAATTCTATTAAATGTCATCGTCATAAAAACTCTAGCTTCATTTAAGCACGATTAATTATTTTGAGCAAATAAAACAGTTAAGAAAAAAAAAAAAAAAAAAAAAAAAAACAGGCTTTAAATCTACTCATAAGTATATTTGGAAGCATAAATTTAGTTTTTCAAAAAAAGCTAAAAATGATGAAAAATCTTAATCTGAACATTTTTTCGCTATTATAAGTAGTAAACAAAAAAGACCTTTTTAGTATTAAAAAAAAAGGAGGAAACAAACCCGGCATAGAAAAAAAATAATTAAGCTTTCCATTTATTACATTTTTAAACGTTTTATTAAAAAATATATTTTTAAATTAAAACTATTATCTTCTCCTTCATAAAAATAAAGCACCCTGTTTTATACAAATGTATAAATACAGAAAAACATATTTTCTCTACTAATATATCGAATTTAATTTTTATTTTTCACTTTTCGTTCATGAATTTAATTATGGGAGATTAACTATTTTAATTACGTTTAATCTTTGCGAAATACAATATTAAATTAAGTATGCGCGTTTATAGAGAGCTTTGTTTTTCATACTTTTGGATTTTTTTTCTTTTCTTTTTAACTCTTGTTAAGCAAAGGGAAAAAAAAAAATATATATATATATATATACTATGCATAAAAGATGGAAATTTCAATTAAGACATTTAATAAATTATTTATAAAATTAATTATATAATGTAATCTTTCATGGTATATGTGTAAATTAAGATGCGTAAGGAAAAAATAAAAATAAAATAAAATAAAAAACTTTTTTTCTTTTTTAAATGAAAATATTTAAAATTGCATTGTTAAACAGTTACATAAAAAAAAAAAAAAGGAACGAATATATATAATAAAAAATGTATTTTTTAGAAATGCATATTATTGTTATCGTATCTTTAAAATTTTGATAAAAAAATTATTATTCATATAAAGCTACTAATTAAAAGGTAAAATTTCATAAAAAAAAAAAAATAATAATAAATACGGATGGTTAGAAAAATTTAATTAAATGGAATTTAAAAAAATAAAATAAAATACGGATTTAAAGTCTTATTTTCTTAACATGCAATTAAATGAAAGTAAATAAATAATATGATGATAACAATACAGTGAAGCCGTTGTTATCTGAGCCCCGATTATCCGAGTTCCAGGTTAACCGAGGTAGTCCCGAAAAGGCTGCGGACAGAAGGAGGTGTGGCTTTTGATAAATGGCGTAGGTAACTTTGAAAAATTTTACTATACAGTACTGTATTTTATAATTTATATATGTATGTATTGTATTGCACTTTTAAGTAACTACATTTAAATATGTAATATATGTATTATTTTATTTCACTGACTCCGTTTTTATCCATTTCAAATTTTGTCGTATGTTTCGCCCTCGATTTAGAACAGAGACCGTGTTATTCGTATTTTCGATTATCCGAGGTACCCTCGGTCTACATTATATCGGATAAGCGAGGTTCTACTACACTACACTGAGAAAAAAATTCTGCAACTGACATCTAGAATCTAGAATGTGGCTCTAGTAAAAATAGTTCAATGTCATCTTTATAAATTCTAGTTCCTTTTGAAAGCGAGTTCTAGAAATAGAAACCCCTATTAGAATTCTAGAGCGTTTGCCTATATTATCGAAGTCAAACTTATTTAAAAAATCTCTGTAAATAAATGTGAATACAAGAGGCGGGTTTTGGCAACTATAATCTTCGTTTGTAACCCAAAGTGAGAATTTCTTGCAATACAAAGGATTCAGAATATTGTTTCACCATCTAGAAATGTATAGACTAGAAATTGTCGATCATTTCGTCCATTCAGCTTATTGGAGTGCCTTATACGTATAGCTCGGAAATCTATATTTCTAGTGTATATAGGGATTTAGAAACTGGCCACTTATTCGTTCTATATGAAAGCGGTATATATTGTTTCTCAGTGTAGAAAAAATAAACTAGTGTTTGCAATAGATAAAATCTATCTGTTTTTTTACTTTCCGAACACTATAGTGAGGAAAGTATTGTAATCATGTCAAAAATCCGAATTCGAGATTTTGATGTTTCTATACGTTTCGAGGTCCAACGAGTCCGTTTCCACTATTTTTACGATGATGTATGTATGTGTGTGTGTATGTATGTGTGTATGTATGTGTGTATGTATGTGTGTATGTATGTGTGTATGTCTGTGAGTGAACACGCTAGCGTCTAAACGCTTTGTTCGAATAAGCTGAAAGTTGGTACGTATATTGTAAGTCACCATAGTACGAACCCTATAGATTTTGGTGAATCTAGCACTTATAGTTTTTTTACAGGGACACAAAGAAAAATTCTTTATCATTATGGCCAAGGGACCAAAATCTTAAAAGTGCGATAGCATCTAAAGGCCTTATTCAATTGAGCAAAACTTTATACACATATTATAGGTCACAGATACTCAATCTATATAGATTTTGGAGAATCTAGCACTTATAGTTTTTTTACAGGGACACAAAGAAAAATTCTTTGCCAAATTTTTAAAGGTGTGATAGCGTCTAAACGCCTTATTAATCTGAGCAAAGAATTTGTACACATGTTATAGGTCACATTTCAACGAACTGTATAGATTTTGGTGAATCTAGCACTTACAATTTTTTTACAGGGACACAAAGAAAAATTCTTTATCATTATGGCCTATGAGACCAAATTTTTAAAAGTGCAATAGCATCTAAACGCCTTATTCAATTGAGCTGAAAATTTGTATGAATATTATAAATCACTGTTGCACTAACTATAAGCATTTTGGTGAATTGTGGCCACCACGAGACTTTCTTCTATATTTTCCTATACAAATTCACTCAGTAACAATAATTAAAAAAAAAAAAAAAAAAAAAAAAAAAGTGGGACTTTGACAAAATTGTGGGTAAAATGTGAAAATTTGTTTAAGTTTGTCAGAATTTATAGATTTTTACAGGGACACAACGAAAAATTCTTTATCATTATGATCTAAGGGCTCAAAGTTCAGTAGCGTTAAATAAAACCTCGTGTGATATATGGAGAAAAATACTCAAACACTCTGTTATGGCTTTCTCTCTTTTGTTTGTTTAGCAACTCCTCTTTCTTTATTTTATCTACAAAACTGTTAGTTACTCAATGTTCGGAAAGTCGAGTGGAGTCACTCCAGATTTTTCTTTTTAGAAGCCATGTTTTATTCCTTTCCGAGAAAATAAAAAAGCGTTGAAGAAGAGAGGTAATACTATCATCAGACGTCTTTTTTTCTTTTAGTTAACTCCTAAATATAATAAAATATATCAACTAATAAGCAAAATTACTAATTAAAGCAGTTCCATTACAATAGTTCTCATTACGTAGAGCTTTATAACAGCATAAGTTCAGTATATCATAAAAGGCATCATGATCTGCGAATATGAATTATCTCCTTTTATCAGCTTCTGCGCTCATAGACTTTCTTGAAGGAGAAACGTGTTTTACAGTTGGATTGATCGAATTACGGCGCTTTAGCACGGAATACTGTTAATGCGGAATGATCAACGATTTCGTTCCATCCACATATCTTACATGTATACGGATGTTATTTTAAGATTAAATAAAATAACTTAGTTTTTTTCTTAACCTGTATGGTGTGAGAAGATTTTAAATGCGTCAGTAAAATAATTAATAACTGTTAAATAAATTGTTAAGTTTTGGTTGTTTCTTAGGTATTATCTTAAATAATAAAGCGGGGATGAGTTAAAAAACGAAGTGAAATAAAAATGATGAAATTAGTATCTCTACACTGGAGTGTGGGGAATTTTATTATCATTATCATTATTATTATTATTATTATTATTATTAAATATTCAAGAAATAATCAAAAGTTAATAATTTATTTAAATTATTATTATTATTTTAATAATTTTAAAGACGCGCATTTAAAGTTATCACACCTCACACTATATTGATTAAGAAACAACGAATAAAATTATTCTGTTATTAACTTTTGATTGTTTCTCGTGTATTATTTTGAATAAAAATGCAGTAACAGAAATTCCAAAATCGGTATTCTAAATGTGTATCATATAGGGATGCTACAGTAAGCTTTTCGTTGAGATGAAGCAAATGGTTCGTGTACGGGGACACTCAAAAGTATTCAAATACATTACATCTATGGGGTAAATTGCAGGTAAGTAGAGTTTAACATCTATACACAGCACTAAACCAAATGAAACGAAGAGATATTTTTTGTAATAGAGATTGTCAACTTGTTATTAAATAAATAAAAATAACAAAAATAAAATAAAATAAAAATGGAGAAATTAATACTCTCATACTTAAGCGTAGTAAAATTTTATTATTATTATTAATATTAATATTACAAATAAATATCCAAGAAAAAATTAAAAATTAAGAATTTTTAAAAATAATTTTAATGAGATATTTAAAATCGCCTCACACGAACACCATACTTGTTAAGAAACACCGAATAAAGTTGTTTTGTTATTAACTATTAACCATTTCTTGAGTATTATTTTAAAAATACAAGAATTGGTTAAATAAATAAATAAAATATAATAAAGTAAAATTATTATCCTTCCACTTAAATGCAATGTAATTTTATTATTATTATTATTATATATCCTATATATTTTGTCCAAATTTTTAGTTTGCTATACACAGCAACACCATTCAATCAACCGCTACGAAAATTGGTATACTTATTAATCAGGAGCAAATCTAGATAACTCCGTATTTTTTAGTTCAATCGGATAATTGGATCAAAAGATATTAAATAAAAATTTTAACTTTAAAATTATTAAAAAGAAAGAAAGATTTTTATAAACAAATAAAGTACACATTTATTTATTTATTTATTTTTGTGAAATATTTATTTATTTATTTCGAGTGAATAGCATTAAAAATTAGAAAAAAAAAAAAAAAAAAAAACTTTGTTACTCTACAAAAATACTTTTTTATCAGGAATTCGCGTGTAAATAAATATTTTCATAGAGATATTTGGCATTAGTTTAAAACTTTTATTTAATTAAGTAGTACTTTTTTTTTTTCCTACAGAAAAACAAATTTTTTCATTTTTATTGATACTTTATGTGTTATTTATGAGGTACTTTTATGTTCTCACCTAAATTTAAAATAATTATATTTTGAATTATATATATATATATATATATTGTATGGAACAACTTTAGCATCGGATCCCTTTGAAAAGTTTTTAAAATTGGCACCAGAATAGCTTGGTCCCTTCCCGCCAAAGTCTTTAGTTACGCAACTGCGATAGCCATTTCAATTCCTCGCAAAAATGGCCAAAAATATTTAAAGTCGCCAAGGGCGTCCCATACTAAAGCTGTACTTTTTTTATTTATTTATTTGTAATGTTTTCTATTAAAGACTTCAAGAAATGTTTCATCCCTTTCCGTTTTACATCTTTGTTCAGTTTTTTCGTTGATTTCAAATTTCTATAAACACTACTTCACCATGGGCAACACCGGGTAGGCCTGCTTGTTAACAATAAATATAGCAGGGTTTTTTTTTTTTTTTTTCTTCTTTTTCTTCTTCTTTTTTTTTTTTTTTTTTTTTTTTATAATATTACTATTTTTTATTAACTTTTGGTTATTTTATGGGTATTATTTTAAATAAAAATGCGAGAAGATGGGAAAAATAAAAATAAAAATTCTGAAATTAGATACTCACCTTTGAGTGAAGGGGAATTTGCTTTTCTCTTTTCAATGAAACCGCCAACGATAAAACAAGGGTAGAGATATACGAAGCAGAATTAAATATCTTGTTGTCAAAATGTCAAATTTCGAGAGGTTTTATGTTTTTAGCTGAAGTTAAAATGAACTATATTGATAAGTATGAAATTATTGTAAATAAATAAATACAAATAAGTACAGATAACTTTATGCGAATTTCCATTGATAACTTTATTATTACTAATATTATTTTCATTATTATAATTTGCTGTAATTAGTAATTATTACCCTTTTTTATCATCATATAAATAGCCACAAAAGTTCAATTATATAAATAATAAATAAAACAAACTGCGGGATGAAAACGTTTGAGAACTACTTATATGATTGAAAAACCGTTTTTAACAATGTATATCAGCAATAGGAACAATAACTGCATTTCATCTAAGTTCCAAAATTTCTATTACAGTATAACTGGTAAAGTACTTAATTAATTAATTTATATTTTAAAAGTAAGCATTTCCTGGAATTCGCGACCACTAAAAATTCTGACCATATAACAGATTCTCATTTGGTGGCGCCAGAAACACACTTTGTATGAATTGTTGCTTTAAACAATTTTGACTATGGCAAAAAGTATGAGACTGTTCACGCACCCATAATATACTGATTACGGTAATGCTTGTGATACCATTTCCCTTGCGCAGAAACCACCAGCCTGCTTACGTCCCGTGATAAAGCTAGCAAGGCAAACTCCCGCTTGCTGCAGCATTCCACCAGACAACTCAACAATATGTGTTGCCTGAAACACTGGGCTCACTTGCTACTTCATTTACTATCTGTTATATATGTTAGTAGTATTATTACTAAAGTTTCGATTCTATACATTGTTTAAAAATAAATAAACTCAAAGAAAGCATGCCCACCCGATCGAAAAATTATGCCAACTTCTCATTTTTTTAGGGGGGGGGGAATGAAAATGATATATATATATATACATATATAATAAAGATGATCTATTAAGCATAGTAGAAGTCAAGCAACAGAGACAAGATCACTGAAACATTAATGACTAATAAGATTATTATTATTATTATTATTATTATTATTATTATTATTATTATTATTTTAATCAGTGGATGAAATACACCAATGTAAAGAAACAAGATCAATTAATTAACAGCCTGCAAAACAAACGAATCAACAAAGTAACACAAAAAATCCTAACTTAAAACCATAAACTTATCAAAATTAATGAAAAAATAACCTAAGAAACACAAGATAGGAAGGAAGGAGGCAGGCGGCAAGACTTGTGACTTGCCTGTGTATGTATATATTGCTTTATACCTTTATGCGCTATTTAGAAATTTTACTTTTGATATTTAATATGTCTTCTATGTTCAGGAATTTATAAGAGAAATTGAATATCTTTCACAGCAAATAAATTTATTTTATAATTATGCTTTGGTCATCACTAAGAATAACTCCTACAGAGTGAATCATTATTTAAAATATAATGATAGATTTAGTGTATATAAAATTGTTTTATAAGTACCAATACTTATTTTAAAATATAATATATGTGATTGATTTAATTTATTTTAATTTGGTTTATAAATATTAATATATATATATATATATATATATATATATATATATATATATATATATTAGCTTAACCCGCTCCACCCGTCTTACACCATGGCGGCCTCTGTTCCGTCTTATTGTTAATTTATTATTATTATTTCTTTAGATTTCGCCCTTATTTTACATAGTTTTCAATTCTTGTGTCAAATATATATATTCATATCTTACATCATATATATATATATATATATATATATATATAATAACAGTACAATACATTTTTCTGTTGTGTCGTTACATTTTAATTAGTAAAAAATTTTCAATAAATTTAATTTTTAAGATGTCATAAACGTGTAAACATGAACAATGATAATGACTTTGAATTGTTATAAAGAGATTGAAATTTAAAATTCTAGAAGATGTCACTTGATATTAGTGAAATGTGATAAAAATGAAAACCTTATATCGATTTTAAATATATTCTCTTTCCAGTAACTTATCTAGATTTATAGAAATTAAAGAAAATTCATAAATAAAAATAATTAGTAAACTATAACCTTTTTCTTGCGTTTCATGATTATTTTACAGAAAAGTTGCATATTATTTTTATTCATTCAAGAGGCGTGAATGTGCCCCCCTTTATATTCACTAGATTACATGAATAAATTCACTTACAATTAGTTATCACGAATTTATCGTGAAAAAAAAAATCAAATGTCTCTTTACAATGGCAACCATAGATATTCAAAAAAGCAACAGTTATCTTTATTTGATAGCCCCACAGGATCACTTTTTGACCCTCTCCAGTTCCTAAATGTTTAATTATAACTAACACTAGTGTCATAACCACCCAAGGGTCTTATTAGTAACCATAAACCGATTTCATACAGTTTATTTCCCCAACTTGACTGATGCTAAGCCTAATTATATGTGCCAGAAGATCCCTGTTTGTAAGCATCCGCCAGACAGACGACAATCAATGACATTCAATCCCACCCCCTCCACAAATCCCAGTTCCACCGCACGAGCGAGGAAAAGATGGGGGGAAAGGGAGTGACTAATACGATTCAATCATCTGCACTCCTCGCTCTCACAGTATTCTCTCTTATTCCTGGTGGTTTATTTTTTGTCTTTCCGTTTTTGTTTGAAGCAGGGAGGAGTAAATTGCCCCTTGTTTTCCGGGAGCTTTTATAGTACCACTGGGGAATGATATTTTTCGAGAAGTATGGCATAGTAGTATGTTTTTGATAGGGATTACACTTCGTATTACCGGGTTATGGAATGATAAGCAATATCATTCGGGATCTAAAATGTTATTGAGAAATATGTCCCCGTTAAGGAGCTGAAAATGTCAAATAAAAGTTTTTTCCTTTAATGGAATAATGAGTTATTAGAGAAGGAGACTTTGTTATTATTGTACTAATATTTTTTTAATTAATTAAAATTTATTAATATCCGATTGGCGTTATTTGCATAACGATGAAAAATTATGTATATATACATACGATTAAGTATTGCATAAAAGTCATGTGCTAAAGAAATGGAATTATATTTCAGTTTGTATTTAACCTTAAGAGGCCTCTTCACTTATCGTCCCCAGAAGCCAGAGCCAATCAATGTTATTCTATGCAGAATTTCGCTCCATTATAACTTATTAACTAATATATATATTTTTAAATTCCGTTTTTACATTCAGAAACTTCACAACTATTAAACAATTTATCGCTTTCTAAAAAAAAATTTTTTTTTTTAGTTTTTAATATTTTATTTTGAGGTTGTAAAATGCGAATTTTCACAATGTGAAATTTTTCATTTTTGAGCTTAAAAATGAAATCTTAAAAAAAAAAAAAAAAAAATCAGTTTTTAGAAAGCGATAAATTGTTTAATAGTTGTGAATTTTCGGAAAGTGAAAACGGAATTTAAAAATATGTATTAGTTAACGAATTATAATGGGGCAAAATTTCCCATAGAATAACATTGGATTCGGCTTTCGGAGACGATAGGTTCAGAGTGTCATTACCACTAAAGAAAGCGAAAATGTAACAATGCATGCACATCCGGATATTTAAATGAAAATGTCCGACATGTTTAGGTATTATTATTAGTATTTGAATGATAAGAAAGCCAATAGTGTTTGGTATATTTTGAGCCACTTTTCTGCAAATTATTTTACTTGTTCCAGAAAATGGAAAATGCCATTCGTTTTAAAAGTATCTTATTTATAATGCCGAGTTTAATGTCTTAAGGTGAAAAAATGCATTTAAATATGTATCAGAAAGTAGGTACTTCAAAAAATCGTCTCATGTGTTTAATACATTTCAGAGTATTAAAAATCAAATAAACTACTACGTCAGAAACGCCAAAGAAAAATATTTGAGATGCATACAGCTGTTTCGGTAGCATTAAGCGTACCGTCTTCAGATGAAGACGGTACGCTTAATGCTACCGAAACAGCTGTATGCATCTCAAATATTTTTCTTTGGCGTTTCTGACGTAGTAGTTTATTCGATTTTTAATATTCCAACTCCAAGTCTCCTGTCATTTATTACATTTAAGAGTATGTCAAAATGAAATAGTCCTACGTCGTCGCTTTTAGGACAAAGAGTCGTAACTCAAAGTTACTAACTTTTCAGAAACAAACCATGAATCCTTTATAACTCGATAACCAATAGGAATTGAGTTATGTCACTTTGACATGTCATAGATACCATTTGGGCCTTTCAAAAAACAGCTTAACTCAAAATCGCGATTTTTTGAGTTACTCAAAATTTAACTTTAGCTGTTTTTACAGAAAATCGCGAATTTTTGTCATGAGAGGGATGATACATTGTAACAGCCTGAAAAAATGCATTCAATTTCGTTTAATTTCCTTGGTCTAAAATTTATTTTAGGTTTGAGAATTGTATAAAGAGAAGCTCGTCTGTGTAAGCAGAAATTTGGTTCAATAATGTTTGAAGATTGCTTTGCTCGAGAGTTTAAAAAAAAAAAAAAAAAAAAAAAGAAAGAAAAATCCTGTAAACTATGTTTCAATCAGAAAGACATCTTCGAAACAAAAAGAACCTGTTTATAACAGGATACCTTATTTGAGGAAAATAAAAACTGAGACCCAATTTCTTATTTATTTTAACACATTCTGTAATAAATTTTGTAACTGGCAGTTCTCTTTATTTTCAAAAGTTTTTTAATATCCTTTCATCATAACAAACAAATTCTGAGAAGAAAGTATAAACTTATATAAATAATTAGTAGTCAACATAGTCAGTCTTATCAGATTTGAGCCATTGAGCGGTCAATACCTAATCTCGCCGGCAGCCTTGGCCCTAGTTATTCTATGGGAAAATTTGATTACATAATTACTCATTACCTAATGTATATTTTTCAATTCTGTTTTCACATTTAGAAAATTCATAAGCGTTAAATTAGTACTTGTTTTCCAAAAACTGATTTTTTAAAATTTTAGTATTTCATTTTGCGATTAGAAAATGAGAAAAATGCATTTTGTGAAAAATCGCATTTTTGAACTCAAAATTAAAATGTAAAAATTAAAAAAAATGAATTTTTCAAAAATGAGTACTCATTTAACGGTTATGAATTTTCTGACTGCGAAAACAGAATTAAAAAATATACATTAGGTAATGTGTAATTGTCGCAACAAATTTTCCCATAGAATAACATTGGCCACGGATGTCCGCGGGATTAGGTTATTAGGTGTTGTCTCCTCTTAAATGCACATCTCTGCGATTGTTTGACGAATAATTTATTTTAGATCTGCTAAAATGTAAATATAATAAAGTATCTGAAAAGAAAGAAATTTATAAATATGTTAAAAATAAATTAGAATAAACAATGAAAAAAATTACACTTACAGTGGTGAAAACATACTCAGTTTATACTTTAACTAAAATTGAATGTCAAATTTAATTATTACAGACAAAAATATTTTTGTAACTTTTCTTTTTTAATTTTACGTCCTCTAAGCCCTTATCTAATTTAGATACACTTTCTATACCAATAAATACACTAAAACATACATTTAATACACTTTGATTATTTCTATTAATTAAAATTCATTTCTTTGTATGTAGACAAAACTATATTCGCTAATGTGTAATCAGTAAATTTCGTTTATGACTGTTTCATATATGTCTTTATTAGTATATACAATGTAATCCAATTAAGTATCAATATTCAGATAGTCTCAGCCATCAGTAAACAATGAAATGGATAATTATACCTTTAATGATTAACCTGTGTGTTTCAATCTAATCCAGTATTAGGGAATTTTAGACTAATAACATCTTTATACATCAGTTGACGCAGTTAGATATGTATGACGACCATAAATTATTAGTTATTAATAAGTTTTATTTAACTGCTAAAGGCATTAAATTACTATTCCGTAATAGTTAATGATAATGTGGCCTTATTTAATGTGTTACTTTATTTAATGTAATTTTTTTTTAATGTGTTATTTTACTAATATCTATTTAACGATAAGCAATCAATTCATCTGTCCAGTGCTTTCTTTCGTGAACTATAAACGCGTGAAATGAAACATAAAAGAATAAAGATTAATAAAGACAATACAAAAAGAACTATCAAATGAATCTGTAATAGTTTTTGCTTCTGTTAAAAAAGACATTTAGGCACGGAAGCATTTGTTTATTTTTAACTTAGAAAACAACTTCATTTTCATCAAGTACCTATTAACATATTATTTTCTCCGATGTAACTGTTACAATTCCCGCACACGAAACGATACCCAGACAGCACATCGCCTCCCCAGGATATCTTCAAGATATCTTCTGGATGAAAAGGCATCCCAGAAACGTCCTTAAGGTGTACTGTGGATAAGTTAAGCCTAACTGTGCTGTTAGGGTAATTGTTCTTGTGATGATAAATGTATTTTGAATTTGAACTGCGGGGAGAGAAACCTTGAAGGATGAAAAAAAAAAAAGTGAACGCTTCAATGATTAGCCAATCAAGGAAACCTGTTTTGTAAAAGTTGCTGTTGAAACTGTTTTCTGTTTGCCACTTGGCTAATTTTTTCGACCAATTATCGACATATTTTTTTTCATCCGACTGACAAATGGATTTCGGAGCGATCAAATGATGATTCTCAAACAGGGGTTACTTTAAATTTTATTTATTTATCAAGGATGTTATAATGGGTATATACGTTTTATTTTATACTACAATAGAATTCATAAAAAATAAATGTTTAAATAAAAAGAAAAACGTATTTCCGGAAGTAAATGCTTAAATGCTTTAAAAAAATAATCTTTAATTAAAACAAAGGGGAAAATCAGCAAAAGAAATTCAGGTGATAAACTTGGTTATTAAAAAAAAGAAAAAAAACTGTTTTTGGAGCATGCATATGTATTAATAAGAATTAGAATCCCCTTTCCTTCACCCCCAAGCCCATTATGGGTATGAGAAATTAACTTTCTCTCCCTGAGTAGTATTCGTCAGCAAAGTAAAATGCAGAAAAGCACTTCCATTAATTATATTCAATAAAAAAGAACGTTTAGCTTAATTTTGGGAAGCCCTGTATATTGTCTATAAACTGTATAGACATCACATTGTGTACTTAAAAATATAATCTTATATTAAAAACATACAGCATAATATGAAATGTACTTCCAGCAATTTCAATGTTTTATACCACTACACCATATTATTCAAGAAACATGCTTTATAAATGGTTTATGATTATAAAAAATATACATTCATTCTGTTTTGTTTACTCAGCCTATAGATGTTACGCTGAATTTACTAGAAATTTCGCCCATAGACGTAATGTATTTGAATCGTTTTGGATGTCCCTGTATACGAACTATTTACTTGATTTCAATGAAAAGCTTAGTGTAGCATCACTATATGATATAGATTTAGAATACCGAGTTTGAACTTCTTGCTAATATTTGTTCTTGAGATATACTGATAAAAGACAGGCACATAGACACACAGACCAGCAGCTAAAAACTTCTTTTTATTATTATTATTATTCAGGGAACCTCAAAACGTGTAAATATAACAAACACTCACTTTCGAAAATTTGACCCCAAAAACAATACTTTTACATGAGTAAGAAAAAGTACAAAAGTATTGTTTTAAAATAGTGGTGGTGACAATATATTAAAATGGAAGTAAAATTTTAGGAATGCTGCAAATCGCCAAAATGAAGAAAAATCTTTTAAGTCGCCAAGGGGCTCCCATACTAAGGGTGTACCTTTAGTTTTAATAAGAAGAAATGTCTCTTTCTAAAGTTGTGAAACAGCTGTATGTAAAAATCGTCCAGATAATTGTTTATCATATATACTTATTTTTTTTAGATGTTATATATTGATTATAGTACGAAAACAATCATTTTATTTTATCAAGGTATAAGTATTTCTATTTGTGTTTCTCAACATGATACCGTTAGGCATTATCTGAGAAAACAAACAAGAAACACATTATACTTCGTTTTCATATACATCCTATTGTAAACATTTCTTTTAAAAAAATGATATTGTTTTAAAAACAATAAAAATTGTTTAGATTTCTTTTTATATAGGTTTAAAATTTACTGATTATTTATAAAAAATTATAAAACTAGAAAAAATAAAAAAAACAGTAAGTTTCTCATCATCTAAGTTTTATCTTTCACGTTTAGCTAAATTCAGTCTTATGGGTGTCTTCTGGAGTTACTTTTAAAAAGAGACAAGACTTATTTAGATTTTTAATGAATGTCTCAAAAAAATATTGATTATTAATAATATCGAAATTATCGATACACTTAACTACCCCTATATATGACGCATTTTATATTAAATCAAAATAAGTACTAAATGTGTTTACAATTGGAGATGAAAAAATTGGAAAATGTGATATAATTTTAAGAGAAACTAACCTTTTCCTTCTTGTTTCCTGTTAAAATTTATTCAAGAGTGGTTTCACAGAGGGCTAATTTAAGCTTGGAATAATTTATGATTCAGATTAATTAAGTGTGAAATTACGAACCAAAATCTAAATGAGATTTATAAAAAAAAAAAAAAAGAAAGAAAGAAAAACAAGAGCTTACAATCGATTCTATACTTCATCAGTTAATTAACATTATTTCGATATCGCATCGAATGATAATCGAGTAACTATAATCGCATTACTTACATATTTACGTCATATCATATAGTAAGAGGATGAAAGTAAGAGGATTAAATAAATAAAAATTTAGATTTCATTAGGAAAACAATTGTCCTTTGTTTTTTCTTTCTCAAAGCATTACAATTAAGTGTCACATATAAAAGGTCAAAGGATCTTATTTATATACGTTGATTTATGCTATTTTTTTTATCGAGTTTATTAAAGAAATAATAATAATTTTAAATACATTAAAATTTGATAAAATAAATAAATAAAAATTCACATTCTTATTCGTATGGGACGTTAAAAGTTCTTTTGAAAAAAGTACACAAAATGAATTAAGTTTACAAATACAGTTTTTAAAGTTTTTATAATGTAGTCAATTCTTGAATGAAAAACAGGCGAAATAATATTGTGATACGCACAGTGCGTAGCCAAATTAAAGGCGAGACAAATTTATACCCTCGGCAGCACTATTATTTATTTATTTATTTATTTATTTATTTATTTTGCTATTTTGTATATTTTCTTTTTACAATCTTCCATGTGAAATAGTGTTATATTTGCATGAAGATGGTTTTAATGTATATCGGATAATTAAAATTAAACTCAATTTTATCTCTATTTCTTACTTTTTATCTTTTATTATAGAATTGATATTAATCACGCGATTTTTTATTGCAGTACTGAAATCCTTATTGTACTAATATTATGTTTTTTACAAAAGTTTCTTAAATAGATGTTTCAATTGATGAATTAGATTTCTAGAGCTGGTTCAAAGTTTGATAATTTTTATTTATGAAACTATCTTAATTAAAAAATAAAAAAAATTAAATTATAATAATAATCGATGAAGTACATTTATAGATTTGGCTTAATATATCTTACTCTTTTCTTATATTATAAAATTTTGGTTAAATGAAATTTTTAGTTGATAAAATACATTTATAAAACCAAATAAAATTGTAATTTTTTACTTCTTAACCAAGACTTTCTTAGATAAAATTTCAATTGAACAAGTACATATTTAATATTGGCTATTTTTTATTTTATTTATTTATCTATTTATTTATTATTATTATTATTATTATTTTTTTTTCTATTCTTTTGCTTTTATCAAATTTCTTAAAACATAATTTTCAACGAATCGACGTAATGTTGATTCGTTTCATTTAATAACATTTCCTAAATAAAATTATCAATCGATGCAGCACACGACTGAATAATCAATTAAAATTATGCTACGATGGTTATATCAAATTTATTACAAACAAAGCAATGAATACCTTAAACAGTTTAACATTACATTTTTGTGTTTCCTTAAATATTATTTTACTCAATATCACTTTAAAAAAAAAAAAGAAGAAGAAGAAGAATATAGAAACTACACTGAATGCGCCTAGATAAATTAAATTTATGATTGGCAAAAAGAAGTAAATGGAATAATGTAATAAATATCATAAT
The DNA here is from genome assembly GCA_963930645.1 of Salticus scenicus. Taxonomy (NCBI): domain Eukaryota; kingdom Metazoa; phylum Arthropoda; class Arachnida; order Araneae; family Salticidae; genus Salticus; species Salticus scenicus. Next base: position 132,399,329 of record OZ005654.1, read on the forward strand.
CTATTCAAATCAGAATATAAAGGCATCTATTAAAATTCTATGAAACAATGTGCAGCAACCATAGCACCAAACTACATTGCCTTTTCACACGCGATGCTAAGATAGAATTGCTATTTTGTAAACAATTAGCACAAAAATTATAAGGAGAGAAGTCGTATTTCCTTTAAAATTGTCAGATTAATTGCGAAGTTGCAACTCAAGTATCTAACACTATAAAAATGAATTCCTTATTAAAAATTCATTTTTTCCCTTAACTGCTACTTTCTATTATCTTCAAGCTTGAAAATTAAACTGAATATAATAGAATATTAAATGCATTAATTTGAATTGGGAGCATATTTATAAATAATCATTGCAATTAGCCTTTAAAAAAAACAGCATTTGAATGCATACGTTTGAATTAAAAATAATCATTTTTTAGACAACTATTTTTTCATCCAAACTGTTTTTCTTTTCAGTTAAAGTGATGTAGTTAGAATCAATACAAAACATTCTGTTTTTTAAATTAATTTGCAATAATGGATGTGAAAAAAGCTTTGATAAAAGATAATACAAGCTTATATAGATATTACAAGGTGTTGCAAAACAAAAAAAAAAAAAAAAAGAAAAAGAAAAAAAAAGAAATTTTGGAATTTTTAATTAATTTCATTGAGTTGTATCTAATTATATACATTTTTTATCGATTTCTTCTTCAATTCTTTCTAATTTATTTATTACTTTTTGAGTGGCAATTGAACGCGTGACATTTGCATCTTACAAAATCTTTCAACTTAAAAATGTCTTATTAATAATAATTTTCAGTAATTATTATTAATATATTCTCTGGACCATAATGAAAACATTCAAAGATATTTTAAATTTTAAGGGGATAGTGGGTGTTGAAAAAGAGAGAGAAAATCGGTTTTTAAAATTAGTGTCCTAAAATTATGAAAGTTTGTATACATGAACATTGAAATGTATCAATATTTAATGTATATTAAAATGTCTCAAAAACTATTACTATTAATATATATATATATATATGTTACCGCTAAAGTGCAGAAATCAGTTAATCTGCAGATTAACTAGGCAATCTGCACATTAACTAGGGTGATCCGTTAAAGTGAGGAAAATTGTTTCATTTCTAAAATTCCCTAGGTAATCTGCGAATTACCTAGATAATCTGCACATTACCTACTAAGCACTCGTTAAAGTGAAAATAAGATCTCTGGTGGTATAATTTTACTGCACGCTGTGTTGTATTTGTTTTTATCATTCGGGAAAAGAAAAAAAAAAGATTAGTTTGCTTTTATTTTCTTTCTTTCTTTACTTATTTTAATCTGTATGTGTTTTAATTTTTATGTGTTTTAAAGTTATATTTGTTTTATTTATTTCATCTTTTTTATTCTGCCAATATAAGTTTGAAGATGTTATGCATTTTTAATATGAAATATAATATCTTTAATAGCTTACAATAAAGTCTATTTTATAAATGAATGTTAGAATTGTAATACAAGTAATTTCTTTTCAAATAAAAATATTTAACAATAAAAAAAAAAAAAAAAAAAAAATGTTTTATTAACAACTTATATTGCTATTACTATATTTAAAAAAAAAAAAAATATGTACCAATTTTTAATTAGCTAAAGAAATATTAAATTAGACAAATCAGAAGCATTTTAAGAAGTACTTCAAACAATTAAAACTGCTTTAATAATTTTTAGAACGCATGAAAATTAAAATGACAGTTTTCCAATGCTTTATTAAACTATATTTTGCAGCATACATATATCTGTACAAGGAAATATATTAATTTTACAATTAAAAAAAAAAAAAAAAAAAAACTTTATTAACACATTTTATGTGATAAACTACAACGAAATTATTTGAAAAAGCGAACAAAATTAAAAATAAAAATATAATCATGATATATAAAATATGTAAAGGAAACTTGAAATTGAAAGAAACAAAAGAGAAAAATTGTAATGAAATGCTAAAAAATGCATAAAAATTTCATTTTAAGTATTTATTGAATAATGCCATAATATTGAATGCCATATTTTCCAGAGTTAAAAAATAATACATGTGTTCTTTTTTTCAGTAAGTAATAGTAATTTAAATCAATTTTAAAATAAAGTAGTTTTAAAAAGTTGTGGTTTAATAGTTTTATTTCGGGAGAAAATAATTACTGTGCTGTAAATTTATGATTCATAATTTAAAATGAAGTTTCACGAGAGAGAGCTTTTAATTAAGATTATATTTCATTAATAAAATGCAGACCCTTATCAAACTTATATTGACAGAATTAAAAAAGAGAAGAAATAAACTCAAAACAATTATAACTTACTTGTACTTTAAAATTTGTGTTGGTCATAATAAGAAATCTAATGTCATAGCTTCGATGATCCACGTTTTGCGCTTACTGTTTATCTTATCACAGCGGAGAGGAAGGGATAAAAGTTTCGGTTTGTGTTTGAAGGTCAATCGCGTCACAGACTAATCTGGGATTCGCGTATCTGTATCACATGACTGTTCGACGTCATAGTGAATGTAAAAAAAGTAAGGCTCGAAACAAACATTTGAACTTTAACGACACAGAAGCCGTTAATCTGCAGATTACCTAGTTAAAATGCGGAAAACTCTTTATTCCGCACTTTAACGGGTCATTTTAGTTAATCTGCAGATTAGCTAGGTAATCTTCAGATTAACGGGTTTCGCGTTTTAACGGTAACATATATATATCAAGTGGACTTATTGATAAATTAATTTTTTAAAGATATTTTTATGTTTGAATACTGAAATTTCTTGCAAATTTTTGACATTGAAACACAAAAAAAATTATATATTTTTTTAAATTAATTTATTAATCAGTCCACAAATTAATGCTCAAATCTGTTTCGAATACATTGGTAAACCATAATAATGTAAAATCGAAGGGAAATTTTAAAAACTCAATCACATGGAACATTAAAATAAATAAATAAATAAATAAATTTTTAAAGTATAATTTTTTAATGTTCCTAATTTTAGAGAAATTTTAATATATTTAATATTGATACATTTCAAAGCGCATATATGCAAATTTTCATAGTTCTTAGACAGTAATTTCAAAGATTTTCTACATCCACCAACTCTAACAACAACAAAAATAAAATAAAATAACAAATTTTGCATTCAGCATGTAATATAAGCAAGGTTTTATTATATTAACTTGTAAGTTTGAAGCCTTAATTATTGTTATTGCTATTATTTATTTTATTTTATTTTTTTAAAGCTACGGATTATCATTCTTTCGCATTCATTTATCACCACACTGTTAAAATTTTCTGCAAATGTAATGTAAATGCTTATTCAGAGTCTCTGTAAATTGACAGTAATTCTTAGTTAAAAGTGAATAATCGAGATTCACAATCTTTATTCTGTATTTTTACCTAATTTTATTATTTAATTAAAATTAATAATGACAGTTTCTACTTTACAAAAAGCATTCTATGTCTGAATTATATTCTCACCAATAATTAATTAAATTAATATTATTTATTAAAATGAACTTATGAAATAAGTTCTTTAACATCTCCGTTTATTTTTCTCTGTACTTTTTCCTAAGACTTAAGATAATAGATTACACAGGGTTTTCTGTTGAAGTTTTTAACAGTGCACCTAACCAACGAATATAAAACATATTATTATTTCTCATTGAAATACTTATATTTTCCTTATATGACTTTTGTCTTTTAAAATGAACGCTAAAAGAGTTATGTATATATATACTCTGTCAGTACAAAAAAAAAAAAAAAAAAACTCTGTAAAAAATTATAAAATAATAAAAGACAATAAAAAAGGTGGCGGTTGGGTGGGCAGATGTTTGATTACGGAGGTGGGGTGGTGTTGTAAGGCTGGATGGTAGGGTGGGTTTGTGAAATTAAATAAAATAAAAAAAAAGTAGAAGGCTTGTTGCATTTGCTTTGTATTACTATGCAAACTTTCATTTCCCAATAAAATTTCAGATTTTTCCTTTTTGAGTTGTCAACTATATTTAATGTTCTAATTATACTGTTAAACACAATGTGATCAATCGGTGAATTTCATTGTGGCTTCGTGGTTTCATTGTTGTTCATCTGCTTTGAAATTTTGCATTTTTAAATCCATATGGTTCCTGTTCTGGTTGTGGCAGGCTGGGGGAGTGTTGCCGGCATAAAACTAGTGTAACCCCACAGGCAAGTCACAAGTCTTGCCGCCTGCCTCCTTCTTCCTATCTTGTGTTTCTTGGGTTGTTTTTTCATTAATTTTGATAAGTTTATGGTTTTAAGTTAAGATTTGTTGTTTTACTTTATTGATTCGTTTGTTTTGCAGGCTGTTAATTAATAGATCTGGTTTCTTTACATTAGTGTTTCATCCACTGATGATTTTTTTTTTTTTTTTTTTTTTTAATCTTATTGGTCATTGGTATTTCAGTGATCTTGTATCTGTTGCTTGGCTTCTACTATGCTTAATAGATCATCATTATTATATATATATATACAGGGTGTCCACAAGTCTGTATAGATATTTTAAAAATTCATAACTATTGAATGAATTGATAGAATTGAACGCGGTTTGCGAAAAAATCCTTCTAGTAAAGTTTTTTTTTTTAAAGAAAAAATTTAGTTAAATATTTTATCGACGATAGTGAGACAAATAGATAATTTTTTTCGCATGAATTTGAAAGAAAAATATGCAAATGAAAATCCTATAAATTGCACAATTTTGCGATTAGAAATTTATTTCTTATTTTGCCTCCTATTTGTGCATACATGAAGTTTTAATTGCGATGCTGACTCGGTGGATAAAGCGTTATTGGTGAAGATGTTTTCCCTCAGGTAAGAACCGCCGACTGAAGCTGCAGTTAGCAGTGCTAAAACACGTTTGCAAACTGCAATTTGTGGGGACGACGGACACATGGAATAGTATTTATATGCCTGTAAACATTTGAATGCGAATAAGTATAGTTTTTCATGAAAATGTGTGATCTAGTCACGCACAGCGCCCTCTATCGACAAATATTTTAATTTTAATTTTTTCTTTACACAAAAAAAAAAAAAAAAAATCACCCTTTACGAGAATGATTGTTCCGCAAACGCGTTCAATTTTATCAATTCATTCAATAGTTGTAAATTTTTAAATCTTCTACAGACTTATGTTGCTTCATTTTTATTTTGCAAAAAAAAAAGTTTGAAACTCATTATTCAAATCATTCCCTAGTTTATTAAAATTCAAGATATTTCAGATAGAGGGCATTACTTCACATGAAAAAAAAAAAAAAAAAAAAAAAAAAAAACAGTGCACATTTTCTAACTTAACTGTAAAATAACTTTTAAAACAGCTTACAACAATTTTTCATCATGGAAAGGGAAATTAAACGAACAGATTGGTTAAGATGATGTCATCATCACCCCCATTTCAATTTATAAAATCAATTTATTCTGAAGAATATATTAATGGGTAGTTTCATTTTCCATAAAGGAATAATTTAGGAATATTTATTTATGTTTATAATTACAAATTTCAGTAGCTTACAGTGTTGATTTTGTGACCCCCCCCCCCTACTGATCATAAAGAAAATGAACATTTTCACTCTAATATCCTTAAAAAATAATATATTTTAGTAATAATAACAACTCATGTGTAAAACTAGTTTTTTTTTTTTTATGGGGGGGGGGGGAGGGATAAATATTGAAGTTAAAAATCATACTCATTATTATTACTTTTTAAATGCATTTAAATATTCGTGTTCTTTCTAGCTACAATTTTTCAGATATTTAAGACAAGCAATACTCCTTTTAAAAATAAAATAACCAAACTTGTTGTAATCTTTAACAAACAGGAGGTATATTCTCATTATCTTTCTAACTAAATGCAACAAACTTTGGGCGCCAAGTAAGTGAGGAAAACAACCTAAAAAAAAAAAATACGCTGGATTATCGAAATATAAACATCTTTATCTTAGCTACTGCCACATTTTTTCTGGAGGCTAAAATATTTTATTTATTTATTTATTGTAATCTTTTTATTTTTAGAATTCAATTTTAAAACATAAATTCTTATTAAAAGCCGTTAATTGAATCTTTCTACGTATGTATTTATTTAATTTATCATATTTTGAATCTAATTTTATGAACAACATATGAAATTATTTTCCTTGTTACAGATTTTTAAGATTTGTTATTATTGGTTCTATATGTATATATATCACAGCTGTGCAATTTTATAAAGGTTTTGTATTATTTACATAAGTTTAATAAAAACGTTCCATAATACTCAATAATTACAAAATAATCTAAGTTTACAGAACATGAAACACAGATATTGAATAAAACATTACTAAAAATGTTACATTAAAGAAAGTTTTTGAAAAAAGTTTACAATAAAGGGGATATTTTATATATGACAGAAACTCATATTATATTACTTATAAAACTTATAGCAATTGAAAATGTAATATAAAACTTATATTACATTTCCAGTGTAAATGCTAATTTTTATTTGTATAAAACATTAATGTAAGATACCAGCGTATGTAAAGAAATATTTTATTGAAAAAAATTATACAGAATAAAAAATGCACAATAAGTTTTATTTATCTAATTATATATATATATATATATAGAAAAGAGAACGATATATTTATTAGTGCATTAATTACTTCACGTAATATTACGGTAAAATAATGCAATTTTAAGGATTTTTGTTTGTTTGTTTTTTCTGTAATGATCACCAAAAAGAGAGTAAAATTGGCTCTCTTGTAATAACTCGTGTAATTAATCTCCAGTAAAACCTGTTGTGTTATGTCTTTTATTGCTTTTTTATTCTTGTGCTATAGAATTTGTTGCACTATTTTTGTAGAAACGAATTAATGATAGTAGCACTTTTGACGATGCTTAAATTTCTTAAATTATTACGAAGCAATACACTGGTAAAAAATAGTGAAAAAGGATCAAAGACGTTGAGGTGGTTGACCGTTGACATTGCACTGTTCACAATAATCCAGGAATCGCTGCTGACATTAAAATGTTTTATTTATCTTCAACTTCGTAACAATATTACTTGTAATTAAATAATTCAACACTAATGATATACATCAGAAATAACCATTTGAAAGGATCAAGATGTTCGTTTTCTAATATAATATATGAATACATGAAAATGAACGGGATGGACACGGGGAGAGAAGCAATCAAAAGAAACGTCTTTTCAGCAACCGCGAAGAAGCAGAAGTGATCAAATTGTTGGCTGGATACATTACACAAAACCACAAAAAAAATGAAGCCAAGACAACACCCAACTTTTTCAGTTACAGCTAATTTAGTGTAACTTTTTAAAATATATTGACGATTGATTTCTTAGCCAAAAAACCATTATTTATTCGTGAGAATCTGGCAAACTAACCTTAACTCTTGACCACAAAAACTTTAACGTTAAATTCTTACATATATACTTTAGTCGAAAAAGAATACGATATTTCTATTTTTAAGTAGCATATGTGAGATCTACTCAATGTTCAAAAATGACATCAGGAAACATTTTATTCTGTTTTATTTAATTGCGATGAAACGAATTGTTCTCCACAGAATTAAGCGATTGAAACCTCATCTCTTGCTTTTATTATTTTTATTAAAAGAAATAGAGATATAATGGCTTGTTCTTTGGAATAAAGAATGAAACCGCATATATTAACTCGCTTTTTATACAGATAGAAAATGAATTGGGAAAGAATTAAATTTATCAGAAATGTGTACATAATTTAGAATATGTGATTTTCGATATCACATATTTCTCCCCTTCGTCTGAAAAAGAAAGAGATGTTGCCCAGGGTTATCATATACAACATATATTCCACATGTAGAACAGAAAAATTATATATGTACAAGATATCAAAAGAAATATATATGTAAACAGTTGTACAACTTTGTATGAAATATATAGAGTAGCTACCATTACATTTTTTTTTTTTTTTTTTTAATATGTGCACATTTTCACTTATGTCCATGAGAATATTCTTCAGTCATATTATTTTTTTTAAATACATGCTTCATAGTCCACTGCATATACGATTTGTTGATATATCTATATGAATCACTGTCAGTCACAATGAAAAAGCAGTAATATTGGATATCGTGTATTTTTCTAACTATTTCTTCTGCTAGATTCATATAACTATAGTTTGCAAACATAAAAATACTTTGTGTAAATCGTATTCATATTACAATAGAAAATAATATATATAAATGCAAAAATGAAATATAAAGAAGCTAAATTATCTAAAACTAAATATACAATACACCAAATGATGTGTAAGAAACATCAGAAAAATACTGTCAAAATAAAATATGAAAAATATGATGTGTGAATAACACCATAAAATATAAGCTGCAAAAACGTGTTTTGGCCAATTCCAGCCAGGAAAGCTGTTCAATTGTGTTAGGCATCCACCGTAACACGAACAACCCACCTTACTCTTGTGTGAAACACAAGTATATGACTCAGGCTTACGGCCTTCGTCCTAGATGAATAGGGCATGTAAAAAACAGCTTCACCACGCCATTAAGAAAAATGCACGATCGGGAGCACCTCAAAAACAGGGACGGGAGATTTTCAAATGAAAAAATAGAGAATTACTAGTTTAATAGCATACTAGAATTCTCAAAATTGGATGCTCTCAATTGAGTTGATGATTCTTGGGGCAATAATTTTGAACGAATCATCTTCTCAAGGAGGGATAATTATTTCAAAAAAAAATTTTAAAAAAGGTGTAGATTCAATGACTTGATATCTACAAAAATCATAAAAAAGTCATTCCAAGAAAATTGAGAGCATAAAAAGTCACGATCGGAAATATTCACACATTGACACATTCATGGAAATACATGTTGCTAGCATTGCAAAAAGTTCAAATTATTCAAAAACGTGAAAATTTTAAATTTTAAATGGTATCATTACATTATGTGTTCAATGAAATGTCATAAAACATTATGCCTTTTTTTTTTTTTTTTAATTGAACTTATTTATTTATTTATGAATACTAAACAATGTGTAATTTAAGTTTTTTTACAAGTGTCTAAGATGCAAATGTGTGTAAATTGTAATTCTTATGTTTTTAAATAAATGTTAATATAACGTAAGAGCATATTTTTATAAGTTTGTCATAATTCTTTTTTTTTTTTCGGAAAACATGTCAAATATATCGATGAATAAAAGAATATGCAACATTTTAGAGTAATACTGTTACGTCAATTGCACCCTTGAACATGCAAAAAGTGGGCCCGCCAATAATGGCATGCAATGATGCAGTAAGCACAACAAAGATCCTTTGCGCATAGGAATTACAGTAAAAACGCTTACATATTCCTTTTTTTTTTTTTTTTAAACCATATAATAGAAATGCTGTTAAGAATATCTTTTGAGAAACTGATATATTGATTGTAAAATAAAATTTCAAATTATAAATATTAAATAAATAAAGTGTAAAGGTCATTTGTGAGTATATGATTTTTATGACAATAAGTTTACCCCTGCAGTGGTAACTCGTTCCACTTTTTTTTTTTTTTTTTTTTTTTTAAGGATTTGCCTTATTTTTCCTTGGACGCAAATTATATGAGTGTGTAGATTTTGGAATAGCATTGAAATTATTTGGTGTGCATTTTTGTCTTGGACGTAGATTATATGAGTGTGTAGGTGTTGATATGTTTTGAAAAGTATTTTGATCATTTGTAGCACAGTTATCAACTAAATGTGTGTTTCTGGGTGGAGCTAGCAACAGTCTATCCACATGTACCTTAAATGCAGACTCATCAGGGTAGTTTATTCTTTTTATTGAAAATACAACTGGTGAATGCTTTTTAAATACTATAAAAGGACCATAATATTTAAGTCTAAATCTGTCAGTAGATTTTAAATATACTATATCTTTTTCGAAAATGTTTCTTAACTTTGTTTTTCTTTGATAATAGTTATAGCTTCTTTCTTGAGACATTTTAATATTATTGTAAGCTTTATGATAAATTTTATCAGGGTCATGCATTAGTTTATAAACATCAACATTTCTATCAAGGAATGGTTGGTTGCATTGAGAATCATATGTATCAAAAATTAACGATAATTCTCTGCCAAAGTGTAGGAAATTTGGTGAAAATTGTGTAGACGAATGTTTTGATCCATTATACAAAGATTTATGAATATTGATAGCATTTGCAAATGTGTGTCCTTCTTGTAGGAGTGTTTTTATAGAATATTTTATGCTTTTGTTTATTCTTTCAGAAATAGCGTTGCTTTGTGGATGAGCAACAGAAGAGTGTAAAATTTTGATACCTAGTGTGTCGTTGAAATTGTTATAAACATGTGACGTGAATTGGGGTCCAAGATCTGAAAGAATTACAGATGGACGACCATGTGTGGATATGTAAGAAAATAAACATTTAACAACTTTTTGTGCAGATGTATCCGTTAAGGGATAAAGTTCTGCATGTCTTGAGAAATGGTCAATTACGGTCAATATGGATTGACCATTTTCGAAAGGACCTAACGAATCAGTAGATATAGTATGTCCAGGAAATTTCGGTGTGTAGGTTGGCTGTAAAGGTGCATTAAGTATACGATGATGTTTTGATTGTAAACAATTTGTACAAGATGCAACAAAATTTAATGTATCGTTGTACATTCCTCTCCAAAAAAATCTAGATGATAAAAATTCGTAAGTTTTTGTGAATCCGAAGTGCGATAAATGAGAAATAGTTAATGTCTTAGCTTTTAATTTTTCTGGCACAACAATACAATAAGTATTTGTGTCATTGCAAGTGTCATACTTTTTTATCATTAGAACTTTAGTATCAGGATGTATAAAGAAATTAGAAAATTTTTTAGATGATCCTTTTCTTAAAATTTCATTATATATTGGAGATAATTTATCATCCTTTTTCTGTTCAAACACAAAAGTATTATTTGATATTTCCAGGAGGGGATCTTTATTGCCATTTTGGCCAGAAATGAGAAAGTTTAATTGATAATCATTTTTACCTTTTTTATAATTTTCATGACCATTTGTACTCACCTTATCTGGATCATTTTGAATGACAGGAAGATTTTCTTCAAAAACAATCTTCGGATTAGTAGAAAGGTTTTCTTGGTTTTCATCTAAGTTACATCTGGACAAATAATCAGCTAAAATATTGCTAGAACCAGGAATATGTTAAAAAAAATAAGAATATTCAGAAAGGTCCATAAGCCATCTAGTGGTAATGTCTGCAGGATTTGTTGTTTTCTTATATTTTTTTAAAGGTGCACTGTCTGAAAGAATTACAAAATTTCGATTATATAAATAGTATTTAAATGCAAGTACAGATCTATGTATGGCCATTAATTCCAGTTTCAATGAAGGATATTTTTGTTCAGAGGGTTTTAATAATTTTGAAAAATATGCAATGGGCAATAGTCTATCGCCAAATTTTTGCATAAGTACACCTGAAATTGCAACTTTTGACGCATCTGTGTTCACGAAAAATTTTTTGTTCCAGTCAGGTAATCTAACAATTGGAGGTTTGAAAAATAATTGTTGCAATTTTTCAAAAATTTCTTGATGTTTCTGAGTCTACTTAAAGGTGACTTTAGGTTTGGTTAAGTCAATTAATGGCTGGACAATTTGAGAAAAAGTTGGTAATAATGATTTATAATACGTAGCAAGTCCTAAAAATCTTTTCACCTGTTTTTTAGTAGTGAGTACAGGAAATGAATTAATTTTAATAATATTAGCCTGCACCGGAGAAATTGTATGATTTTGAATGTGAAAACCTAAATAATCTACTTCTGTTTTGTGAAATGAACATTTGTTAGGAGTTAAAGTTAAATTGTACTTTTTTAAAACATCGAATACTTTCCTTAATTTAAACATTGTTTCTTCAAAAGAGTTAGCCCCTAAAATTAAGTCATCTTGATAGGAATAGATTCCATCTTCCTGAATTTCATCTAAAAGACTATCCATAAGAGATTGAAAAATAGAGCTAGCTGTTTTAAGACCAAAACATAAACGTTTATATTTATATGAACCAAACATTGATGTAAAAGTAACATAATCTTGAAATTTTTCCGGTAAATCGATTTGATGATATGCTTGTTGAAAATCCAATGATGTAAAATATTTACATGATGATAAATTTGATATAATAGTTTGAATTTTTGGTAAAGGGTAAGAAGAACCCTGTATTACCGTGTTTAGCATTCTTAGATCTAAAGCTAGTCTGAATCTTTGTTTTCCTGAACCATCCGGTTTCTTTTTTACCAAAAGGATGGGACAGGCCCATTCGGAGCAACTACGCTCAATGATATTAGCATCTGCAAGTTCTTTAATTTGATTGAGAGCTTCGTTTTGTAGAGCTTGAGGTATTGGGAAAGGAAGTGTTTTTATTGGAAAATCATTTGTGAGCTTTAAATTTGGAATAACTTTATCAGTATGTCCTAAGGTTACCAAAGATTTTGAAAAAACAGCAAAATTTTCGAATAGTAATTTTTGCAACTGCTCTTTTTCTTCTTTACATAAGTGATCAAGTTTAAAGTCAGAATGAGTTAAATCTGTTTTTCTTTTGTTTAAAATTTGTTCAGATGGTTGAATTAAATTGACAGAGTGTTCAGTTTTGTTTTTAAATTCTGTGTCATTGCCATCATTCAAAATAATTTCACTTGCATCAAAATTTTTGATTTGTTGAACCAAAGCAATTTTACCTATATTCATGTTTTTATTAAGATGAACACTCTTTTCAGAATTATTTGATACATAAATCTGGAAATTATAAATTTCTTTTATATGATTTTTCCTATTGTAACTTTTTTGGAAGTCCTTGAATGATATAAGAGAATCGTAAAAATTTATAAGTTTATCTTCATTTCCCTCAAAAATATATTCATTAGGATCAGGTTTTAATTTGGTGAATACCTTAATTGCTTTTGTTTCATATGGGTTGAGAATACATTTAGAATGTAAATACGCAGGAATGCAATTTTTTTTATGTGCATGGTCAGAATGATTATGATTACAAGTACCATCATCCTCCTCATTACAAGAGTAAAATGGAATTGATGTATCATTTATTTTTAGTAAGTCATGAGCAAAATCAATTTGGATGTTATTATGTTTAATGAAATCAATTCCAAGAATTCGTTGGAAGGACGAGGATGAAGGGATATCAACAATATAAAATGTATGGTGAAAATTCTTTTGTTCAATTTTAAAAGATGCATGATGAGAAATTAACCTCAGAATTGACAGTCTTAATTGTAATATTAGAACCTTTTCTTTTATATTTCAAAGATGTTTTGATTTGATTAAACAATTTTTGTGAAAGTAGACTTAACGAACTGCCTGTGTCAATTAAAAAATTTACTTTTGATTGAGTCATCACTGCATTAATAAGTGGTAAGGAAGAAGCATTTTGATATACATTACAAATATATTTACTTCTTTGCTCGGTTTCTGTTTGAATAACTACATTGTTTGAAATCGTAATGATAGAATTTGTTTGAGAGGCAACAGAATTAACTAGCCTACGATTTGTTAATTTTGGTATATCATTCTTTAGCGTAGAAAATACTGGTGATTGTAGAGATTGAGAAATATTCTCACCAGTAGGAATAAATCTCTCTATCAGTTTAAATTCCTATCCTCTCTAAACTTTGTGTTGTCTCGAAAATTTGCTTCAGAATTTTGTTGGTGTGAGTAGTGTCGATAATCTTGTTTTCTTAAATTTTGTTTTTTCCATCTGAAGCAATATTTAGCAGTATGTTCATATTTCTCACAAATTTGGCAAATTTTGGAATTGAATTTGTTTCTACTTTGCCTATTTTGGAAGAAAGTTCTTTTATTTTTAAAGTGTGTTTGACTATGAGCAAATCTGTGCATTTTTGGAGAATATTTTCTTCTTTTGTTTTGCAATTGATAGTTCTGCTTATCATGATAGTCTTTTTTATTATCCTGTTTATATGATAAGCTGTTAACTTGTTCAGTCAAAAAATTGATTTTCTCCAAAATGATGTTACTGTTTGTGTCTGTGTTTTTTGTCATATCCTCTGTCACATGAATTTCAAAGAGTTTTTGTGCCCTATCAACTGCTTCTTTGTATTTATTAATACCTTCCTCTTGAAGTTTGACTCTAATGTTTGGTGGTATACATGAAATGAATTTAGAGAATTTTAGTGAGTTTAGTGCTTCTGTGTCATAAATATCAGGAAATGCTTTTGATGCGACACAATTTAATCTGTGTGCAAAATGTTTTGGCGACTCCGATTTCATCATTGTGATGTTATTAAATGAATTAATATTGTATGTTGAAGACGGTAAGGAAAAGAAATTAGTAAATTCTTTTTCGATAAATTCGAGATCAGTCGCATTATATAAAATTTCATTTTCTAACATGAATTTCTGTGCAGGACCAATCAATTTACTTTTTAGAATCAAAATGATTTCTTTAGATTTTATACCACCAATCTTTGCATACGATCTTAACTGATAAAAAAAGAATTTAAGAAAATTTGGATCCCCATGAAAAGTTGGAATCATAATATTAGTGGCCATTATTACTAAATAATTTAATTACCAAAATGAAAAACTGAATACTATTTATATATACTATATATTGAATATGTACTATATATATATATAAAACTTTCACTACCAAAAATAAAATTAAAAAAAAAGATTGCACAAAATATATTTTGGTTTGAATACTTCCTTTTCAAAAATATATTAAATATATATATAAGATCTTAATATATAAGATCAGTCATGGCAGAAATTAGTTTTTATAAAAATATATGTTGTGAAATAAATGTAGAACCATCATAAATCACAAAATGTTCAACCTTAAAAAAAATTACCTCCAAAATTCTCAATATTTTAAATTTCTTTATATTTATACCATGACGTAGGATATAATCAACATATGTATGCAATCAATATATTTAAATAATTGTTCACATCCAATCAATAGTGAGTAGTAATAATTAAAAATGAGTAGTAAAATAATTAATTTACTAAAAAAAATTATCTGAAATATATATAGCATAAATAAAAGATTTCATAAACTTCAACATTTAAGTAACTGCATGGGAGATAGAAATATTATATGATGAGCATTAATATTAGAATGTCCTGATTTTAATATTTATTTATTTATTTATTTTTTAAGCAATTAAAAAAAAAAAAAAAAAACATCATTTAATTTAATAGCAATTTCATATAAAGAGCAAGAGAAGAATTAATGACTTTAAAGTGCAATAAAATTATAAACATATTATATAATTCATTCATTTATTTACTCTTTATTATTTTAAAATGAAAGCTGTTTACTTAAAAATATATTAAAATTACTTACTTGAATAGAAAGATTTCTTTTCTTTATTTTTTTATTTTTATTATTATTATTATTATTATTATTATTATTATTATTATTATTTTATACGACGAATTTGTATTTTATTTTACTTTATTTATATATTTATTTACTTTCTTTTAAATATATATATATTATATGTTGCGTTTTGTCATACCTTACTGTTGTATATATTTTAATTGTTGTGATTCTTGCTTCAATAGTAGTCACTAATAGTTAAAAATTTTCTAACTTCGTAAAAAAAGTTATTTGAAGAATCGGATAATCACAACACAAAACATTGAATAATTTTTCGTGGAGATCGTCTTCAATCCAGATGCATTACGATCGAACTTGTAAAGAGTGTCAATTGAAAAATACAATAATTGATTTTCTTTTAAACGGCTGACGACTGACGATTTCAATTAATTTTTTCACACACTCTTGAAAAGAAAAAAAAAAAACAGAAAACACAGAAAGCGAACGGAATAGTCAGTATCGGACTGACTTTCGATAAAAATGCTTTGAAGAAGCTCACATGACGAAACAGCTGTTGATGGTCATCCAGTAACACAGGAAAACTAAACGAAACCTCTCCTGAAGAAGACGCCGTCTCATACGAAACATCTGTTGCATACCATCCAGTAACCAAGAGAAGAGAAATGCAGTTTCGCCGAGCATCGAACTTGAAGAGACAGGAGCCAACACTTTCAGAACAAGTGAGAGAGACATAGCGAGACAGCACCCTTCATGATTGCAGCGTATTAAAAGGCAGCACACAGAAAATTTTTAAAGTTTCAAGAAATCTTTTCCTCCTCCCCGTGTCCATTTATTTTTATTTTTATGTGATGTCAGCAATGATCTTTGCACCAAAATTTGTGCTATAGTATTTGTTGCACTATTTTTGTAGAAACGAATTTATGATAGTAGCACTTTTGACGATGCTTAAATTTCTTAAATTATTACGAAGCAATACACTGGTAAAAAATAGTGAAAAAGGATCAAAGACGTTGAGGTGGTTGACCGTTGACATTGCACTGTTCACAATAATCCAGGAATCGTTGCTGACATTAAAAAGTTTTATTTATCTTCAACTTCGTAACAATATTGCTTGTAATTAAATAATTCAACACTAATGATATACATCAGAAATAACCATTTGAAAAGAATCAAGATGTTCGTTTTCTAATACAATATATGAATACATGAAAATGAACGGGATGGACACGGGGAGAGAAGCAATCAAAAGAAACGTCTTTTCAGCAACCGCGAAGAAGCAGAAGTGATCAAATTGTTGGCTGGATACATTACACAAAACCACAGAAAAAATGAAGCCAAGACAACACCCAACTTTTTCAGTTACAGCTAATTTAGTGTAACTTTTTAAAATATATTGGCGATTGATTTCTTAGCCAAAAAACCGTTATTAATTCGTGAGAATCTGGCAAACTAACCTTAACTCTTGACCACAAAAATTTTAACGTTAAATTCTTACATATAGACTTTAGTCGAAAAAGAATACGATATTTCTATTTTTAAGTAGCAGATGTGAGATCTACTCAATGTTCAAAAATGACATCAGGAAACATTTTATTCTGTTTTATTTAATTGCGATGAAACGAATTGTTCTCCACAGAATTGAGCGATTGAAACCTCATCTCTTGCTTTTATTATTTTTATTAAAAGAAATAGAGATATAATGGCTTGCTCTTTGGAATAAAGAATGAAACCGCATATATTAACTCGCTTTTTATACAGATAGAAAATGAATTGGGAAAGAATTAAATTTATCAGAAATGTAGTACATAATTTAGAATATGTGATTTTCGATATCACAATTCTATTTCATTTTTTATTTATTTATTGTTATTATTTTTTTTTTCATTTTTAATTGTGTAGAACGAAAAGAAAATTCTGCAATTACTTTCGCAATTTCGCAAGATTTTTCAAATTTTCAGAATCTGTATTCACAAGCAGAAATTATCTTTAACATCTTAACGTTTTAAACTAAGACTATTTTCTATTTAAATTAATAATAATAATAATAAAATAGTTAAATGAATTCTGCTCTTCTTTAATGGTAGCTAGTATTAATAAATTACCCATTCTAGTAAACGTATGATAAGCCAAAAATAGATTTCTTTAACGACTATCCCTTATTACGAAGGAAAAAATGTATTTCCATACCATTAAATTCCATAAATTGTCACCCAAAATAATAGCATAATTCAAGTGTATTCATTTCAAAACTTTCTAAACTCCAACAGTAATTACCCTCCATAATTCATAATCTCTCCTTTCAAGACAATTAAATCAGCATATTGAAATATAAACCTCTAGATGCCATTTATTCTAAACAAAGACAGTCCTCTCTCTTTAACCCTCCCGATCCTATTGCATTTGAGAATAACCTTGGATGCTGATACGACAACCCCTGGAGCATAGGAATCCGGATAATTTTACGCGCATGATGTTGAGATATTTAACATGCAAAATAACGCGCGTAAATGAGCGAAAACACCGCGGAGTTTCAAGCGGTTTTTCCGACTTTTCTCTTTCTGTCGAAAAGGGAACAAATTAATCTCGTTCGCAATCTAAGCGTTTCCATTTCAAATAATGCTAGAAAGGCATAATACTGGGATGATGAAGATTTAATAGAATGATTGTTACCGGATAATGGATAATTTAGATCGGATTTATGATATACAAATCGGGTAAAACTGATTTATATAGAAAGGAAAATGATTTTTATAGGTTAAACATAAACACCTTTTTTTTTTGTGAATTTTGTAGAAAGACAAACACTTAACGGATTATATTGTGAATGATACGAAATACCAAAATATTGTAATCTGTACTAAATAATTGAATAAAACGCTAATTAATCGTGATCATTTCTGAAGAATTAACTCTTTTAAAGGATCAGGTACCTTGAAATGAAAAAAAAAAAAAAAAAAAAATATCACAAGAAAAATTATCAGAACTATATTTACAATAATTCAAAAAATAATCGCTTTTAAAACTTGTGAATTTTAACAGATATTAAGAATGGATCTATCAATATTTATTACAGTCATTAAAATAATTCTACATTATATGCATATATATATATATATACATATACAGTAACCGCCGCTTAATAAAATAACTGGTTAATAAAATTCGCCGCTTAATCTGATCAAATTGCCAGGACCGGAATCAAATAAATACAAACTATTGTTGGAACCGCCGCTTAATAAAAACAGCATCGCCGGTTAATAAACTCAAAAAAATATCCTCAGCAGCCAAAATTATCATTTATGCATACTAAAAAAAAAAAAAAAAAATTCATTTACATTTTATTTATTTTATATATATATATATATAAAAGAAATTAAAGTACCCGTTATCGCTCATTTGTCGAAAATTTTACACTTGCAGCATAGTTACAAATTAAATATGCCCCATACAATTTCCCTAACAATTTCAAGGAACATATTCTTCAAAACGCAGTAATAAATTACAAATTTGATTTGATTTGCAAATGATACACACACACACACACACACACACACACACACACATATATATATATATATATATACATATATTAATTTTTAATTATTAAAAGACAATTTATAGTTCTTATTTTGAAATAGCTATAAATTAAGAGGTTCAAACGGGAAGATTTTAAATTTATAAGAAAAGCGTGAACTTTTGGTAAAATAAAATAACGATGATTTTCTTTGAAGGAAAGCGCATAGAAATTTAGAATGCGTTTAATTTACTTATATCGGAGGAATAAATAATTATTTATCAAAAATTAATTAATATTGTTTACTAATTCCATTATTTGTTACCTTTTGAAATTTTTTTCCAAATTCAGGGAAGTAATACCTTTTCCTTTTCCTTGAGTGCAGGAACGTTCGCCGGATATAAAAATCAGCCGCTTAATAAAATCACTTGGCCTCAGAACGAATGTGATTTTAATAAGCGGCGGGAACTGTATATCAGAGGGAATGTTTTATCGATGTATAATCTTGCTTGCACGTACAATATTTCCGTAATGGTCAGCTAGAATTTAATGAAAGTTTAACAGTCTTTTCCATGATATATATATATATATATATATATACGAAATGATGGACAAATAGCTTTTTAGCAATAAAAGTTTTGTAATTATAATTATTTCAAAAATAGTTTTTTTTTTTTTTTTATAATTATATATTGATAGATATCATAATAAAATTTAACCTTAAAATTTAGCAATTAATAGATATAAAACAATACCAACACAACAAAAATAGAACTGATTTTAACTTATAGGGAACACTGACACAAAAATGTTGCGATACAGATTAAGAACCAATAAGAGATAAAAACAATTTTAATTACTTTAGCAGACACGAATGATAATAATAAAAAAAGGGACCATTAAACTTAATGACAGAGAAAATAACTAAAGGACCACAGGAATAATAATTGGATAAAAATGCTTAAAATTAGAAGTAAAAATTTGTCAGGGGGCATGTTACTTCATAAAGCTGTGAATATATAAAACCTTTTCAAATATTTCATTAGATGAAACCAAGTATCACATGAAAAACTAGATAAAATATGAATAAAGATTTCTGAAAGAATTAAGTATCCTTTAATTAAAACATACAACATCAATACATTTTCAAGGGCATAGATTGAATTTTCCATGCAAATTAGGTGTTATTTTTGTCTTACTGTATGCAATTTGCTAAAAATTTACAGTAAGCTATGCCGAATATCACCCAAAGGATGTGTAAATAATGCCAAACTCAAAGAAAAAGAGGAAAAACCACATTCAAATACTACAGGACAAATATTACTTATAAAAAATAAAATTAATCTGAAGAATAAATAATAAAACCAAAATTATTACCTACTTTACAATTGTAAACAATAATATATGTTATAATTGACTGAAACATACCATAATAGCCCCTAGGTTGTATAGAGTTAAATTCGCAGTTAGTTTATAAATATATATATATATATATATATAAATAATAGATAACGTAATAAAATTTAATCTTAAAATTTAGCAATTAATAGAACTAAAACAATAACAGCACACTAAAATATAGAACTGAATTTAACATAGAGGAAAAAATGACACAAAAAGTTGCGATATAGATACTAAAGGAATATCCCAATTTTGAACTTAGATAAAACAGTTCTACATCAAAGCGCCATTAAATGCATAGATCCACAAAAAGCCAAACATTGTATATGATTAACAATTGAAATAATACACATCAGAAAAAGCGCCATTGCAGCTGTAATCAAAGTGCATGTAAACTTTTAGAATATTGGTGGTATATATTATATATATGTTATTTTAGTTTTTCAAAAGAAATGAGTTTTCCAGCAAAATTACTTTTTTTTCATTTTAAATATATTTTTCCATGTGCGCAAATTTTTGTAGGTTTCTTTGATGTATCATAGTAGTATGCATGTAATCATACGCGCATAGCTTACATCAGCAAAAATTTTGCTCTGACATTATTAAGAAAAGTAAATTATAATTAAAAATGCACTATTATTTCATCAGCTGCGATAGATAAATTCTTTAATAACATCTCTTCAAAATTACAACTTTAAAAAGTAATTAATTTCCAAGTTATTGTAAAAAGAATCATAATAATCATAATATATTTTTTACTTTTACTTTTTTTTTAAAGTACTTGACTCCTTAAAATTATAAAATTAAAATGGAAGACCAGGAAACTAATCAAGTAAACAGTGAGAGAGTTACTCAACTTAATTCTTGAATACTATAATCGCTATTTACCGGTTAATTAATGAGCTAATTAGCTATGAGCATTTCTCAAGAATTTTTGAAGAATCAACTCTTTAAATTATAAAATTACTTTGGGGGGACTAAGAAAGGGACCAAATGAACAATCAGCGAAGTGTTTTAACAGATGAAACAGGAAAAATAAAAATAAAAAAGAGTGGTTTTCATTTAATATATTTTTATCTTCTTAATATCCTAATACTTGAACTATTTTAATATTTATATATTCTCATTCTTCAATACATCAAAATAATAAAATTGTTGTTACAATAAAATTCCTAATCGAAAACATAATTACTTCTTGCATTAAAAAATAAATAAAATAAATAAATAAATAAAATAAATAAATAAATAAATAAATAAATAATAAAATAAAGTAAATGAATGAATAAATAAATAAATAAAATATTCATCTCAATATTAAATCATTTAAATAAATAAAATTGCTGGCCGAGAAAATAAGGCAAATCCGACTCTCATATAGTAAGTATATGGATCCCGAGGTGCTTAGTTCGTCTCCAGTTATTTCCAGTCCAGTTCTTGGTGCTTCCGTGTAGGATCAAAATTGCGATGGCATGTCTCCGGACCATCTCTAGGGGGTGAGTCCCAGACCTTCGCCAATTGTCCATCTGCGCAGCACTAATGCGACGTAAAACCCAACCAACCAACCAACCAGTTCTTGGTGATGTAAGCCTATCCTGTCCTATCTTGTCTTATCTCGACGTAGACTTATAAGTTGACTTTAAGTCAAGCATTCAAGTCGGAGGCTAGGCTATATATATATATATATATATACATATATATATATATATATATATATATATATATATATATTTTAAATGTAGCTTAAGATAACCTTTATACGAGTGGGGGAATGTATTGGTTAGATAAAATTGCTTAAATAGCAAATTATTACTACTACTACTTCTAATAATAATTAATAATAACAATTAGCTGAAATTTTATTAATTAAATATTGAAATATATGTATTATTTTATTTTCAGATGCCATATGCAATACAAGTCAAATACATGCTGAATGTATTGGGAGAAGCTAGTGATGGAGAGAAAAGACCCGAACTCGAGATTAATCTGCTGTTTGACGACGCCATTAAACTACAGGAGAATTCTTAGGATCCTAGAGAGGGGGAAAAAAAAAAAAAAGCACTTTATATATGTTAAGCAACAAATATAATAATTAATGACTTGAATAAAGATAGGGTGACAATCAGATTTATACAAAAAATATTGCTGTAAAAGAACTATAAAACTCAAATCCTTATACAACGTAGCACCATTTGTACAAATTTAATTCATATAAATACAACAATTCATACAATGAGTAAAAACTACATAGGCAAGCACCATAAATTTCGCAAACACGTACATTGCAAAACTTGCAATAATTGTTTCGAGCGTTGATACTTTCAAGCTGCGTTCGTGCCTGACTATTTTTTTTTTTTTATTATTATTATTTATTTACGCCTGATGAAGCAAGTGTTCTTTTTTTAATTACTCAGAAGAAATTGTTGCTTTTTTTCTTTTTAAATTTATTTATTTATTTTTACAGTGTTTTTATTCGTCGCAATTCAACAATAGTGTTTTGGTGCTTGGTTAGAAACAGTGTTTGTTTCTTTCAGGTATCTTTCTGGAGGAGGTCTTCTGACACCGGAACGAATCTACTACTCCCCTGAAGGGAAAAGTCGAGCTAATAATTCTCAGTGATGAAAGATGCCACAAAACTCACACCACTATTAATAAAATAAAAATAAAATAAAAATCTTTTTGTTAAATTTTTAAACAAATGCTGGTATGAGTTTTGCGCGAGTGTTCTATCTCTGAATTCTAAGAGTTCAAGTATTTTAAATTATCAAGCACTAGATTTCTTTCTTTCTTTTTCTTTTCCTTTTCTTGTTTCTTTTCTTTTTTATTAAGAAGCTTTTCCTCCTTATCTGTATATTATGACGACTAATCACTTAAAGATTATAACTCCAACCAGCTACTAATAGCACTGCTCTGAAAAAAAAAAAAAAAAAAAAAAAAAAAATCGAGATCTGATACCATTCTTGCTGATTCTTATGTAAAATGACCTCCTGAATCCGAATATGACTCCTATTTTCCCCAGTCACCCACCGTTTACTAGATACACCACCCCCTCCCTCAATTTCTTTCCCTGTTCTATAATTTTATGACCATAAATTTAATTTGAAGAATGAAAAAGAATTAATTTAACACAAATATATATATATTATAGTATATATATAGTATTAATAAATATATATATATATATAGTTTAAAAAATAACATTAATAACAGATTAAAAAAATATAAGATATGTAATGCATAATTTCAGTGGCAATCCCCCCCCCCTCTAAAAACTTTTTCCTTGTCACAAATGTCCATGTTTAAGAATTTTCCAACTCTGTAGCCCCTCAGAAGAGATTTAACGGTTAAAATAATCCTTCCCCCTTTTAAAAATCTAATTTTTAGGCATAAAATCACCGAAAAATGATAAAAAAAAAGGGGGGGGGCATTCCTAAAAAACGGTGAGTGATAGGGCAAAATGAGCGTCATATTCAATATCAGGAGGTCATTTTGCATAAGAATATGCTGAAGAGTGTCAGAGGCAATTTTCATGCTGAGCAGTGTGGCCAAATATACTGTTTGTTTAGTAATATATTTTCCTGACACAAAATAGCCTCGACCTAGAGCTTTTCTAGAAGTTGCTATTAGAGCTTCTTTAAGTATACATCCAGCGGAAGAGGAGGGGGTGGGGGGAGATGTATTGTTACCTCTTGGTATTTTTCAAGTTAAATTATTTTAATTTCACGCTCTGAACTAAGTTTATATATCGTCCTCACGAATTCCTAAAGCTCCTCTCCGAAATCTAAAATGGATGTTTATAAAAAAAATTCTAATTCTTCAACAAAGCAAATAAATCACAAAAAAAAAAAAATTAGATTTCATCACAATTAATATAAACAAAGTTAGGGAAACGACAACGCAAACCATTACGACAATGTGTTCAAAAACCATATTTGCGTTCATAAATAACAATCTAAATAACTTTCTAAAACGTATTTCTTTTATGAGAATTGCCTTCTAACAAGAAAAAAATAAATACAAACGTAATCTTATGACGCAAATGAAAAAGAAAACAGAACAACAATCCGTCTTTTTTTTTTTTTAATGCTATTTAGTATATGTATTTTCAATGTTATCAAATCACGAAAATGGTGCCAAGTATCAGAAACATTAAAATAACGTTCTCCTCCATTGAATTAGAAGGACTTCTAGATTTCGCCAACTCGGACGCCAATTCACTTTTTTTTTTTTTTTTAAATAAGACAGACGAACGGCCTTGAGTAAGTAGTTGTACTTGACGGTTTCTAATGGATCTGAGTATCAGAAAAGAATTTATAAAATTAACAAAAGATATTTTTGTTGTCCAATGATAGTTATTATGATGACATGAGATCTAGATCTTTATAATAACTGGACATTAGTGTTTAAACTTTTTTTTTTTTAATCTGTGCTTAAAAAGATTCATTAGCTGTGATCTTCATTTGATGGTCATTTGTAGCTTTATGTAATAGAGAATATGCAAAAACAATGAATTTATTTCAGTATTTTAAAACCATTAGACATTATTTTTTTATTTATTAAAGAATACACATAGAAAAAATAAACAAGTTAAATGAAGAGTATTTTCTATGTGATACATTAAAGAAAATGACACACACACGCAAAATTGCGATAATTAGTTAGTATTAAATAAAATATTTCAATAATATGGTAGACAATGAAGTGATATACAAAATGCAGCTAAATTTGCAAGAATTTTTCTGATGTAAACATTTCTCCTTTTAACCCTCAAAAGCTTGAATTTTTATTTGTGATATATAACATTTGAAATCAACCAGGAAATGGGTGTAGTTATTAGGAAAAATACATACATATATATATATATATATCCACATAAGATTTAAAAAAAAAAAAAAAAAAACTATACTGTGAAACCTCTCAAGTTGGACGCATTTTCTCAGAACGGAATGTATCCATAGGATTAACATTATGTCCAACCTCTATAAGCTGGACACCCCAACTTGGAAGTTGGACAGTGAACTACTGTCCTAAGTTGGACACTTTTACCCGATGGGACAGAAAAAAAAAAAAAAAAAAAAGAAAAAAAAAAGAAAGAAAGAAAGAAAGAAATCTTCCATTTTCTCACTCTTATTTTAGAAATTTTACTTATCTCTTGTAGAAAAAACTGTAAATATCTAAAAAAAAAAAAAAAAAAAAGTTTCTTGTTACAACTTTTTTACCTCTGTCTTATCTTATAAAAAATACTTCTTTTCTTCAGTTGAAACATTCACAAATTACTGTAATTTAGTAATGCAATAATCTTTCTTTTTATTGAATTGCATGAATTATCCTTGTTTTTTTTTTTTTTTTTTTTTTTTTTTTTTAAATATCCACAGAGAGCTTGCAGGCATGTTTTGACTTAGACTGTTGAAAAATTGACTTGAAAATACATTTTGGTTGGTAGAGTTCCTCTTCATTTACCCCTTTTATTTTTCCTACCAAGTATAACTTGAGTGTATAGTTGCATTCAACTTAATATGAAAGAAATCTGTTGTGAAAAATGATGCTGATTCAATTTGAATGCATATCAGCTGACAGGTGTTGCTGTTATGCTTCAGTTTTCCCTATTCACCGGAAAACTATATCTCAGTTTCTAGAGTGAATAAATTCAAATTTCATATGTGATATGGCCGTTAGGAAAATGAATATCAGCTTAATTTGGGTGTAGATCAGCATACAGGTGGTGCTATTTTTACTCACATTCTCTGATTTTCCACATGACTATCTCAGCATCTATTGGATAAAATTGCACCAAAATGCATGTGCAAAATATTTATTGTGAGAAGCTATATTGATTAAATTTTCTTGTATGTTAACTCGTAGGTAGCGCTATTATATAAAAAATTATAGAAGAAAGTATTATAAAGGCCACAACATAGCAATTTAAATTTAAATTTTAAATCGGCAAATTAATTATTTTTTGTATGTAAGTCGTGGATACTTAATTATATTATAGGTAGATGTGATTAAAAGTTAAAAAGCATGCATAGATACAGTTTAATTAAATCAAGAATAGTAAGCACCCCTATAAGTTGGACACTTTTTCTTGGAACCGTAGGTGCAGTGGCGGATCCAGAACTTGACTTTTGGGGGGGGGGGGGGGCTGAGATTTTTCAAAATGTTATTCTAGACAAATAAAAAATTTACAATTGCAATATTCAATGGTGAATGTCAGTGTTTTTTTTTTTTTTTTTTTTTGGGGGGGGGGGGGGGCTTTAGCCCCCTACCCCCCCCCCTAAATCCGCCACTGCGTAGGTGTCCAACTTAGAGAGGTTTTACTGTATTTTTCTTGCATAAATTTATCAGTATATGCTAAAATATAAATATTATTCGTTACTCTTACCTTGTTTCTATCCGAAAACAATTTTTCCTGTATGTTTTTATTACTTTTTATGTAAATAATCGTAATTCATAACACCCGGCGAAATGCGCGCCAACAAATGAAAATCGTCACAGATTCGGAAACAATAAAATAATTTTGATACAAAAAAAATAAATAAATAAATAAATAAATAAATAATAATAATAATAATAATAAAGCGAAAATTGAACATGGGGGAAAAAAAAGAAAAAGAAAAAACTTCGTGTAACATGTAACATGTAACATGTGTAGATTGCGAAATGTTTTTCAACATTGTGAGATATAGTTTTATTATTATTAATCTAATTTAAAAAAAAAAAAAAATCGAATATTTACAGTCGGTAACAAATGTCTCCAAACACTAGCAATAATTCCTACTTAAAAATTGTGCACTTAATGCAGTTTTGTTAACTAAATCCTTGTCGAATCCTGTTCTTAGTCAGTCCAAAAACAGGATTCGACAAGGATTTATTTAACAAAACTGTATTAAGTGTACTTTTTTTATATAGGAATTTTTGTTAGTGTTTGGAGACTTTTGTTACCGACTGTACACTGCCTTGATAGTAATTCACATGAAAACTCCAAGGGAAAAAAAATCGAATTTTCTGTCATCGGGACCGGATTCACACATATATCGCCAAATCATCGTCTTTTTCTTTTTTTCAAAAATTCGAAGCATAGTAAGCAAGCATAATCAAGCTACGTAAAAAGCACAATCTGCAAAAGATTTACAATATGATAAAATCGAAATGGAAAAAAAAAAGAAAAGACATTTGAAACTAATGATAATAATAATAATAATGGAAATTAAACTACTTAAATAATGGAAATTAAACTACGAAAAAAACGGGAAAACAAATAAAAAGCTCAAAAACATATAATTTACCAACTAGTTAATACCCGTCAAAATTTGACGGATGATGTACAACTAAAATCTCTTCACGGCATAAAGTTTAAAACACCCTTGCTTTAATATTTCACATAGCTCTTAACTGGTTTAAAAACCCCTGCCCAAGTTCCCATATTTGTAAAACCCCTTGGATATAATCCAAAATATTAACTTATTGTATTCTAAAAATAAACTGCAAATCGGAATAAAGTTAAAATTTTTTTTTACTGGAATAGTATTATAACATTTTATTCTACCAAAATAGTATATTTCAACAAAAGGATACTGTTAAAAACAAATCAATAAGAATGAATTTAATACTTTAGCAAATTAATTTGCTCATTAAATTTTTAATAATAAATTATACTATGTAAAATTTTTACTCGTATAATATATCAATATTTTAATGATACTCTTTTAAATTTTTTTTACGTTAATATAGTATCCAAATGAAATATCAGAAATTATAATAAATAGATAAATAATAATTAAATAAATAATAAAATAAAATAAAATAAAACCTCCTTTGATTTTAAATATTTATCTCCATCTTTTCTAAACAAAGTTTTCAACTGATGAAAGTTAACTTCTAAAGAACAATAAACTTTGATAATTTGTTAATTTTAAAAGATTTTTTTCTTCCCCCTTTTTTTTTTCTTTTAAGAAATGGAAAAAAATAATTTTAAGAAGATGGTATAATATATTGACATGGCAACAGATGGCGCCACATCCAGTGTAAAGAAATTTTCGGCGAGCGAAAATGCATACGATGGTAACCGATACGTATTTGCGAATTGCTTTGTTTTTAATAGGTATACTTCCTTGGAAAATATGAATTAATCGTGTGAATTATTTTTATGATTGAGCCACGGAGTAATATTAACTTTAATTAGGCGTTAATGAGCTTTAGTTAGGCGTTTGTCATAGACATATCAATATTGTCGTCTGCTTGATCTATCATTGGTATTCTGCGTAAAAAGAAAGGAATATTCACGTTCTCAATTGGTTCAAAATTTTCTCGCGCATGCCCAGATCGTAGGATTTTGGTCTTACAGAATATGCTTTGTGTTTTAATATTATAGATTAATATTCACAATACAAATTTCTTTATTGTGAGTGATTAAAAACAAATAAATCTGATTATACATATGTACGATAACAGTGTAGCAAGGCACTGGCAAGTTTAGCCAAACATTTGGGGACAAGTCTGCCCTCGAAAACAGAAAACTGGCTTAAAAACCAAGTAAATAATAAAAGGAAAAAAAAAAAAAAAAATGAAAATTTTACCTCTAAATGTCGCTAACAACAATTGAAAACATAAAGATGCAGACAATTGCTTGTTAATTTGTTTAGTTTCTCAGTTTAAAGAAATTTCACTCAGATCTTTATTTTGACTTTTTATTTTATTTTTATTTAACAACATATTAAATTCTATATTTAGTCAAAATACTACTTTTTTTAAAACAATGAAGCATTGCTCAATGTTGCTTCAGTTAAAACTCTGACACATTGCGAAAATATTTAAACACTAAATTTTGTACACTTATACAAGGTTTTTGCCTATTAGAAAATAATTAAAAAATAATTCATTCGTACCGCTTGACAGTTAAATATGAAAACATTCTAATTCAGATATTTCAAATTTAAATAATATTTTTTAATAAAAGCTAAATTATGTCTTTTTTTTTTTTTTTTTTTTTTTTTTTTCGTGCCAAACTAGACATTTTTTGAGCGGAAACGGAACTTCTAAGGTTTACGTCGTACTCAAAAGAAGCATTACATTCTAACTCGTGATATGATTCATTTACAGGAAAATCGAAAACGCTATTCGATTTATAATCATTTCAATAGCAAGGAAATATCAATTATTGACCTGTTTTATTACTTGTAAATTTGCTAATTTTATCAAGTATTACATTATTTTTGAGAAGCCATTTCGTATAAGCTAATAAGTTATTACTTTATAAAACCAAATTCAAAATACTTTTATTTTCATAAATAGCTAAAATACTCTTACATTCGATATTGAATATTTTTTGTAATTAATTTGATTAAATATTACAGAATTTGTTTAAGTAGATTGCTTAAAGAAAAAAAAAAAAAAAAAAAAAAAAAATGAGAGAAAATCGAAGAAAGTATTTTAAAACGTCGCTTTTTTTTTACATCCCGCAAAATGCCGTTTAACGCAACCTTTAAAGATCATATTTCATTAAATCAATCACAAAAATTTCTAAAAGAGAATAGAATTATACAGCATACTTAATAAATAAATAAAGTAAATGAAGTAAAAAAAAACGAGTTTGGAAGTTTTGTTTTCTCTAGTTTTTATGGAGAGAAAAGTATTTATTTTTTTTTTTTAAATCGTTTCATTCAATCATTTCTTTAAACATCAGCTCTGTTCCGTCACTTCCTTACACATCAAACACAAACACGCACACACACACACACACACAAAAAAAAAAAAAAAAATAGAAGGCTAATATTCTGGGGAAATAAAAGATCTCAGTTACTAAGAAAATAAACTGAAATAATAATAAAATTAAAATAAAGAAAAATAAAGAAAAATAAAATTCTAACTGACTGCTTATTTCATTTATATATTCATTTATTTATTCCTTCTTTTATTTTATTTTATTTTTTTTTTTATTTTTTTTTTTTTCCTTTATCAATGTATGTAAAATAGTAATAGCTAATATTTTATTATTCATCTTCTTCATCCGAAAGAAAATTTAAAAAATAGAAAAGAAAAAGGGGGGGAAAAGTGAAAACATGAAAAGTTTTTATTTAAAACTTATGAAAAATCAGACAAAGTTAAAAGCGTATGTTTTTGTCCCCCTTGAACAAATTGAATATTTAATTAACGTAAGACTTTTTAAATAAGGTAATTCAAAGCAAGATTGATTAATAATTCTTTCTTATTTTATTTTTAATAAATAATAACAAACATTAACAAGAATTAAAATTGAATCAAAGAAGTATTACTTGAATGAAACATAAATATTTTTTCTTGATGATTTAAGTCGCTTTTTATCCCTCTTGCTGCTAATTATACTTCATGACAACGTTTAAAAAGCTTTTTATAGTGGAATATTTGTTTAGCGAAGACTTTAAATAAACGTCTGCGAGACGGAAGAAAGCGAGAGTAGTAGTGAAGAAAAAAAAAAAAACACAACTCAACCCTACTTCAAGAAGTTGTTTTAACAGGGGAATTCTTTCAAGTAAAACATGAGGAAGAAAGATTGTATAGTTCACTTTTTTTTTTTTTTTTTTTTTTTTTTTCTGCCTGACGAAAATACCGGATAACAAGGATACTTTGTATATAAACAACCCCCGAGGAGTGAGAATAACTAAGCATAAGAGATGCTCTACTTGAGCTATTAACGCTGCTTAGCCTATTAAGGGGGTTATATACAAAATGAATGTGGAGCGATAAGCATGTGGAATTATAAAAGTAAATGTTATAAATCAATTCACTGCAGTTATTGGAATTAATACAAAAAAATCTGGTGTGAAACAACCACACGACTTCCATTACCCACTATTACACGTATTATATGCACTTTTGAAAGATAATGTGATCAGAAAGCATAAAAGTGACCTAAAGAGAAAATCGTTAGAGCCGTTTTTGGGATACCAACTTTTACAAAAAATCAATTATTGACCGGAAAACAATAATTACATATAAAAGGATATTTAAAAGTGAGTTAATAGGGCGAGTTTGAAAAAAAAAAAAAAATCCGTACAGCCGTTTTCAAAGGAACGCGCTTGCAAGACCTGAAATTGAGCTATTTATACAGGACGCCTATCAATTTTTCTGAACTAACCAACTATATCATTCGAAAGGACATCTAATAGAGTGTTTATATAGAAAATTTGAAGAAAATCGTTAGAGCCGTTTTTGAGATACGGACTTACGATCCCACTTCCGGTTTCCGATGTCCCACTTCCGGTTAAAATCAATTATTGACAGGAAAACAATAATTACATACAAAAGCATATTTAAAAGTGAGTTAAAATGGCGAGTTTGAAAAAAACCGTACAACCGTTTTTAAAGGAACGCCTTTGCGAGGCCTGAAATTGAGCTATTTATACAGGACGCCTATCAATTTTTCTGTACTAACCAACTATATCATTCGAAAGAACATCTAATAGAGTGTTTATATAGCAAGTTTGAAGAAAATCGTTAGAGCCGTTTTTGAGATACGGACTTACGGTCCCACTTCCGGTTTCCGATGTCCCACTTCCGGTTTTTCAATTTTCACCAAAATTTCGAAATTTCATCTGTACACCAGACGTATTTCAATTCTAAAGTTTCGTACCTCTATCATTATTAGTTTCTGAGCTATAATAGCCAGAAGATTCTCCACATACATACATACACACACACACACATACATACATACATACATATACACACTGACCAATTGCCAAAAACCACTTTTTTGGATTCAGGGGACCTTGAATCGTGTAAATCAGGTGAAAACCCGATATCGAATTTTCAGACCGAATACAATACTTCCATTACCTACGGTAGTAGGGTAATGGAAGTAAAAATGTTACAACATTGAAATTATTAATATTGCTTAGCCAGTTTATAGGATTGTATAGATATTAAGGTTTTTTTACTTCCATTACCCTACTACCGTAGGTAATGGAAGTATTGTATTCGGTCTGAAATTTCGATATCGGGTTTTCACCTGATTTACACGATTCAAGGTCCCCTGAATCCAAAAAAGTGGTTTTTGGCAATTGGTCAGTGTGTATGTATGTATGTATGTATGTGTGTGTGTGTGTATGTATGTATGTGGAGAATCTTCTGGCTATTATAGCTCAGAAACTAATAAAGATAGAGCTACGAAACTTTAGAATTGAAATACGTCTGGTGTACAGATGAAATTTCCAAATTTTGGTGAAAATTGAAAAACCGGAAGTGGGGCATCGGAAATCGGAAGTGGGACCGTAAGTCCGTATCTCAAAAACGGCTCTAACGATTTTCTTCAAATTCGCTATATAAACACTCTATTAGATGTCCTTTCGAATGATATAGTTGGTTAGTTCAGGAAAATTGATAGGCGTCCTGTATAAATAGCTCAATTTCAGGCCTCGCAAAGGCGTTCCTTTAAAAACGGTTGTACGGATTTTTTTCAAACTCGCCATATTAACTCATTTTTAAATATCCTTTTGTGTGTAATTATTGTTTTCCGGTCAATAATTGATTTTTTGTAAAAGTTGGTATCTCAAAAACGGCTCTAACGATTTTCTCTTTAGATCACTTTTATGTTTTCTGATCACATTATCTCTCAAAAATGCATATAATACGTGTAATAGTGGATAATGGAAGTCGTGTGGCTGTTTCACACCAGATTTTTTTTCTTCTTTTCTTTCTTTCTTTCTTTCTAATACGTACACATTTAGTTCTAACACGTAGTGACAATTCGTTACTTTTGCATTCAAAGTTTAAATTAATTATATTTTTTAACTTATATTATTTCTTGCATAATAGATTTTAAATTTGAAAGTATTATTACTGTTAAGATGTAAATTTCTGTGATCAACTGTTGAGAAAATAAAATAGTCAATCAGCATTGATAGCACTGTAATTACTCTGTTGTGTATGCATATATTAACACCTGCATATATTAACCTATAAATCATATCTTTGAATCCTACATACATATGCATATAAATGTAAATGTAGCTCAAAAATGTCTTTTTTTTTTAAATATCTTTTACAATCTTCAAGTAATATTCCATTTAAATAAATTCATACATACCTACATATATGTGTGATATTGTGTACATGTGTGTACATTTTTTTTTTTTTTTTAACCCATCATGTATTTATTAAAAACTTTTCTCTTTGTTTACTCTTTATTTATTTACTTTCACACACACAAATATGAACTACTTTTTATTTATTTATTGTATTTATTTATTTTAAAGATTTATAAGACTTTTATTTACAACTTTTCTCAGATGAAGATTTATTGTAAATTGCAATTAATAAGATATAAAAAGTTCCAAGCACACAATTTTTATACGAAATCCAAGTTTTAAGCAGTATTCTTTTATTATGTGCAAAAGCATACTAAGAAATTTTTTTATCAAACGAAAATGTTACTCCTCAAAAATGCTATTAATCAAAATGTCTTTATCTGCCTTATTGAATTACCATAGAGGGAAAAAAAGGGTGGTAATACGTGTATATATATATGTAATACGTGTATATATATATATATATATATATATATATATATATAATGTTAAAAATAAACTTAATGAGCTGAATATTAAACAAAGCCTTATACCACCTATACCTCAACTCCATTTTATTCGAAAGGCTAGGCCGCCATTTTCTAAATCGAATAACAGATCCGATTCAATTCAACTAATTGCTCTCTTTGGGGGTGAGCAGGATGTCACGCGATGCACTCAACGAAAATGAAAATTTATTTGTTGACTGTAGTATATCTAAGGCTGCTTGCAAATTTAATGTATTACAGTTTTACATCAAGTTTTCCTTCTCTTTCAAAACGAAAAGTTTATCGAGTAAAGTGGCATTGTATTTTTAGGACTGTTTTTATGAATAATTTTAATTGGTTAAGATTATGGAACAACTCGATATTTTCTGATGGAATATTTGAATCAATAATTGTGGAATCATTTTTGGACGTAAATGCACGAAATTTTTCAGACTTCATTATCGGGATGACAAAGAATCAAATAACGTTTTTCCTTTCTCTCTCAGAGGTGATGTTTTCCGTACACGAATTTGGTAAAAATCGACTATCTACCTTGACACGATTTATTGAAAATTATTTAACTATGATCGAAATAGTATATTCGGTGTTAAAGCATTTGAGTTTCACTTCTTAAAAATTTTATGCGTTAAAAAAAAAGAAGAAGAAGAAGAAAAACTCTATATATTTTAAAATTAATTCAAAATGTCATGTTCGACGCTATTTTCTGAAAAGGAAAGAGAAAGAAAGAAAGAAAAGAAAAGAAAAGAAAAAGGAAAAACAATATTTGATTTTGGAATATTTAAATTACCTTGCCTGCAAAACAAACCCGTTTAAAATAAAAAATAGGTCAAAATAGAGCGATCTTCCTTTTAACTGTTAAAGAAAATTATTTCATGTTCCATACTACAAAAATACAAGCATTTTCTCCAGACGTTAAGAAAGTATTCAATGTGTTTAATCTATTTATGTACTAAATGACCTAAAAATATAAATTTCCCATAAAAATAAGTAAATATTCCCTCTTAAAATGTGCTGGCGATTTCGCTTATTCAAAAAATAGTCGCAATATTTTTAGCCATAATTTTGTTTGAATTTCTCGCAATAAGTCAAATTTGAGTAGAATTAACAGTTTTCACATTCAGTCAAAATGCATGTTTTACCACCAACTCAACTCTAAACGAATTTTAATCAATTTTTCACTCAAAAATAGTTTCAGCTAACTCAAATCTGAGCAGCTCTTGGCAGCTTAATGATTTAAGGGGAATTCACTCGCCCTAGAAGTTGCCTATCATTACTATGAATGAGTGAAAAAAGGTCCAAATTGATCAAATTAAAAATAACGAAATTCAAAATATTATAATTCTGTTTCCCCTGTGACGCAATATCGAGAATGAAGCAAAAGTTTTTAATCGAATACTTTAATGAAATAAAGAGCTTGGTTAAAAATTATTAATAAAATATCCAGAAAATATTTGTCTCTAATTATTTTACATATAACCTGTATTATCGACACAAAAAGATATCAAACTTTAAGAGTTATAAATCGGGTAATATGGTTATAATTTAAAATATAAATTTATAATTTTTTTTTCTTTCTCTCTCTCTATATATTTCATAAAGTATTTAAAGAGATTTTTAATGCATATAATCCGATATAACTGATGTATTACCCAAAAGATATAAATTTCGTAATTTTTATAGAATCGCATTTATTATTGAAACTATCTCAAAGGTATTAGACTTTTAATTATTATTGTTATTATTTCCAATAACAATTGTGCATATTATGTTTGTAAGTAATAGTTGAGGCAGAAGCTGCTATAGTCAGCTGCTAATATTAGATGCCCTGTATATTCTTAATTATGCATCGTTTCATTACTGTTTATTCTTAAAACATACGCAATATTTAAAAATAAAAATAAATGTATAGGAGAGACCGGGAAACAGTGGACCACTTTTACACTCTTAATATTTTTTCTCACAAAAAACAGAAAAGAAATGTACTTGAAAAAAAAAAAAAAAAAAAAATCAAACAATCTCTAAGCCATTCTTGACATGTCTTAAATTTTTATAACAATATTTTCAATACACTATGAATAAAAAAAAATAAAATGTGAGCACTCACAAAGTGGACCAGCCTCTTTTGTTTATATTAAATTAATATAAATTGCTTTCTTTTTTTTCTCTAAAATTAGTTTCTTATACTATTGTAGTCTAATGAACACAATTCAAGCATTTTCGTGAAATAAACTAAACTAAATTAAATTAAAATAAACAAATAAGAAACCAAATCTCAGTAAGAAAATTTATTGTTAAAATAGATAATTGTTTTTTATTCTTTTATTAATATTATATAAATTAAATGTTTCTTTTTAATTCAGATATTATTAAATATTATACTACTGTTCAAATATTTAAATTTTTTTTATTATTATTATTTTGAGATATAATTAATTTATATTTTATTTGTAGGATAAATTTAACTAAAATGTATTAAGCTTTTTCTTTTGCTTTTCACATGTGATCTCTAAAAACAACAATAATAATAAATTTTTCCTACTATTTATTAAATTAGATATTATTTTTTCTTTTATTAATGCAGTATATTTCAAATAGTTATTAAATTTAGATATTAATAGACATTATATTACTATTCAAATATTTATTCTTTTCAGAAATTTATTATTCTTTTCATTTATTTTAACATTAAGATATTTATTACTTTGAGATATTAATACTTTGCATTATGTTTGTATCTATAAATTTAACTAAAACAAATATAAGTATTAAATCTAATTTGTGCTTTTAGGCACATTGGAAGGTGGTCCACTGTGCCCCGCGCCAGAGTAAAACAAATAATAATAATAAAATAATATACAGACTATAAATATGCTAATAATTTTTAGGAATTTAATAACAGCAATATCTTGCCTTCCTTTAACAGCTATATAGTATTTATAGTCACTAGTTCAATCTTCATAAAATTTTGAAAACTTCAATGTAGAAAAATTACTTTGAGCAGCGCAAAACATAAAAACTGCTCAAAATTGTTACCTTACTACTTACTTTCCATGTTTTTTTTTTTTTTTTTCTGCATACAACTACAGTCGGCCCCGCTTAAACGAATATCTACTGTTCCAACTATATTAATTCGATAAAGCGGGGTATTCAATTACGCGGGGAAGACTAGAAACGCAATTGCATATATAACTATAATGATTTTATGCTTACATGAAAAGATAAATGATCGGTACCTCTTTCCTATTTAAATATTTAACAAAACTTTTACTAAGTTAAAATATTATAGTAATTTATAAATGCAATTAATGCTGGAATAAGTATAAAATAAAGTGTACTTACAATTTTACTTTTAACAAAAAAAAAAAAAAAAAAAAAAAAATCAGTTATGATTGATTACTTTAACATAGACTTAACTAAACATTTTTTGATTTCTTTTTCTAAAGCATATAAATAGATTATAATCGCTTCTATGAGACTCAAAATGACGATGAATAATGTTAAAGGATTTTGCAACTTCATTTATCGTTCGCTTGCTCTTCTTTATCACTTTCATTTAAAGGTTTTATTGGAAGATTAAACTCTTCATCTCTTTCTGTTTCTCCATCTTCATCCACATCTATGAGTTCATAAAGTTCTTTTTCAATCATCTGCAAACTTTCAAAATTTGTGATTTCTAATTCCTGGAGATAATTTGTATTTTAATTTCTAATTTTCTCATCAGTTGCTGATTTTATAAATTTGGCTTTTGCAAAACAATTTTTATTACCTCGGCAGGAATACCGTCTTATGTTTAAAGAGCATACCTTAGTTATGTAAGGTTTTAAAAGAAGAACGGATTTTTTTTTTTTTTTTTTTTTTTTTTTTTTGAGAATGAGAGGGAAACATTTGCCCAGAAACAGAGGAATTTTATTTAAGAAACTTTGAGTATTTATGCGATTAAGCAGGGTGGCGTTGTAAAAAATATTTCTTTAAACGAGGAAATTTAACATTATTTCTATGGGGAAAAAAATTGGTTCTACTACTTTATATTCTTATAAGCGGGGTATTCGATTATTCTTTACCCGATTAAATGGGGACGACTGTAGTACCATGCTGCCATACATGAGTATCCATATGAACTAAAAGAGTTGAATATTAATAGATTTAAATAGGGGTGGTCCACAGTGCCCCGGTCTCCCCTACTATAAAACATTACACAAATCAGCAGCAATCTTTAAAAGGTATAAAATATTAATTTAAAACAGAAGAAATACTGATGCTTTACAAATAGCTGAGCATTGTCAGTATAAAAGAATTATCTACATTGTCAAAGCGTGGCAAAACAACTGTGCTGGAATACATCATTCGGGCTTCAAATATTAAAATATACAGAAATAAGAGTCTTGGAAACCTTTCAAATGTCATTGCATTGAGAATGTCTTACGGATCATTCAAGCATTTTATTCTCTAAAATAAAGCAGAAGCCTTACAATAAACCCACTAAAATTTCCACTGTATTATTAACGATTTTTACGCCAAAGCATGTACTATTTCTCATTCATTTCTATAATATCACGTGATTTGATTTGAAAGTTATCAGCATACATAATAGGTAACTGAGAAAAGTGAGCTTTACTTTGTTTGAAAATCCATGAAGTTCATTAATTTCAAACATTAATCCTCTGATTGTGGATAATCATGTTTTTATTATAATAAAACATTTACGATTTCTTAGGCTGATCGTTGCTGCCAAATCACAGTTTGAGCATTATACAATACTCAGAAATATTAAAGTTGAGAAAAAAAAAGTAGTATGTTGTAGACACCACAAAATTTTCTTCTGTATTTTCCTTTACGAATTTGCTCAGTACAAATAATTTATTAAAACTATTATTCATTAAAATTATCTACCATGATGAATGCAGATAATTTTAAATCTCAGAGAAAACTAACACTAAATACCCAAAAACAGAAAATTTTATTCTCTATAAGTAACATCCTTAATGCTTTTTTTTCATAATGGTTATCTCACATATCAAGTTTCGTACACTTACATGCTATAGGAGTTGAGATATATCCTTCCCCTTTTCAGGAAAAAGTGCAGTATATCAGCGCCACCTATCGGCCAATATGCATTAGCATAATATTTCTTAATGACGTTCTCACATATCAATTTTTTTTTCATTATACGCAATAGAACTTGAGATATAGCCTTCCCTTAAATAGTGGAAATCTCTGTATAGCAGCGCCATTTAATGAGCGATTGACACCAAAAGATAATAGGCACTAATCTTGGTCAAAGTGCACCTAAATATAAAATTATATGCACAGTAGTTCCTGAGATACAGTCGCCATTAAAGTTTTTGTCACACACACAGACATTTTCTAAAAATAGTCAAATCATGTTCTGAAGTTCTCAAAACGTGTAAATCCATCGAATATCGGAAGTCTAAAATTTTTACGAATTCAATACTTTCTTCTATTGAATACAGAAGAAAGTAATAATTCTCTGTGGATGTATAAATATTATACTTTAAAGAGTTGTATTTTTTATTTAGTTTCATATGTTAGTTATATCTGTTTGTTATGTTAATATAGCAAATGCGAGACTGAAAAAAAATGAGTTGTATTTTGTTTGAAAATCCACGATGTTTATTAATTTGGAAAATTACTGGATTAATTCTTGATACTTATGTTTTTATTATAATAATACATTTCCGACTAATTCAGTTGATTATTTCTGACAGTCGTTGTTAAGAATTATACAACACATTCATAAATATTAATTTAAGTTTTTCTCTATATATTAAAAAAAAAAGTTACTATCGCTGGAGTCAAATTTTGTTGTCTGCGACCGCATCTTCTCTCGGAGGGCAGGGTCTTTCGCGTCATGAGAGGTACAGTCGGTAACAAAAGTGTCCGAACACTAGCAAAAATTCTTATGTAAAAAAAGTACACTTTTTACAGTTTTGTTAAATAAATCCTTGTCGAATCCTATTCTTAGTTAGTCTAAGAACACGATTCGATAAGGATTTATTTAACAGAACCGTATGAAGTGTACTTTTTTTACATGGGAATTTTTACTAGTGTTCGGACACTTCTGTTACCGACTGTATGAATGTGTTCCGATTATTTCAATCCAAGGAAGAGATTTCAGCTACTTAGTAATTTCTATCATTTTAATTAAAGAAGTTATTAACTAAAAACGACGGGTTTATGAAGGTACTCTATTTGCCACCTTGTAGAAGTTTCTCACAGTGACGTTATTCTTTTGTCATGAAGTCATTTTACACGGGAAAATTAAAATCTGATCCATGGCTGTAGGTAGGTAGGTTGGGTTTAACGTCGCACCAGTACTGCGCTATGGGTAATTGGCGACGGT
This sequence comes from Salticus scenicus, assembly GCA_963930645.1. Classification (NCBI taxonomy): domain Eukaryota; kingdom Metazoa; phylum Arthropoda; class Arachnida; order Araneae; family Salticidae; genus Salticus; species Salticus scenicus. Next base: position 132,439,525 of record OZ005654.1, read on the forward strand.
CTGGGACGCACCCCTAGGGATGTTCCGGAGACATGCCATCACAATTTTGATACTCCATGGAGGGGATGGTGTTATATAGATAGGCTGACCAGATCAAAGTACCTTTATAAGAGAGAAGCGTTAAAAATTGCTACAATTATCCGATTATGGGCGCATTTTTTCATTCCTAATAAATAAGGACTAAAAATAAAGTATTACTGATTAATAATTTACTTTCTACAATTTTTTAAAACTTAGAAAAATGCCTTAAAAAAAGAAGAACGTTCCCATTTGTCCCCAGAAAATGGGGACGTTTGGTCAGTATATATATAAAAGAAGGTGGTATGCCTTTTTTCTCAGTATACAATTTAGAACTGTTTCATCTGTACACATTCAGAAATGTTAATTTTAGATTTCATCAAAAGAATCTTTTTAAATTGCTATAAATATTACACGCTAAAGATTGTGCGTCTCAATTACTTTCACTCTATCATGTAGTTTAATCTGTAATCCGGAGAACTGAGAAAAATGTTTTTTGATAAACATATAAATTTGAACGATTAATTACTATTGACTCGGTAAAATCCATCAGTGGGTTAAATCACATTTAACTTTGTGATATAAACAATGGACATCTATTAAGAAATTTCTACTCAGTATTGATAATAGAAATTTTATTTTATACATATATCAATTTTCCGAAAAACTAAATTTCGTTAACATATTTTACAATTATTTACTGAATAGTAATTTTAATTAAGGAAAAGGCAATTTTAACAGGGAAAAGAAAACGTTTCTAAATCAAATGAATTCTTATTATTACCTCACTACTGAAACATTAAATAATGATCAAAGAAATTTGAAAATATCTATTGTTTTGTAATAAGGCTGTTCTTAAATACCAGATTTTTTTTTTTTTTTTTTTTTTTTTTTTTTACTCCTTGAAACAATTAAAAAATTTTGAAAAATAACTGCATCAAACCATTTGATAAGAAATCAAAAATTACTTTATTGCTGATTATTACAATTTGAAATCTACTTTTCCGTGTAATATTTTTAAAACAACTTCTCCCTAAATATTTTCGAAAAAAAAATAAATAAATAAATAAATAAAAATAAAAATAAAACATCTAAAGAGGAATAAAATTAGAAAGCCTTTAAAATTACTCTTTTCATTTTAAAATGAATCAAAATTAACACCAATAGCGTTGTTAAATGGCGAAAATTTTGAGACTTTTCTTCACTGTCTTTATTTGTGTCTTCTTTTTCAATGAGCTACTTCACTTCAGTCGTTCTAAGAAGACTGTTGCCACTAACTCGCAATCAAATAAACCGTATATAAGGAAATGTTGCCAAGGCAATTCAATCAGGATAAGTTCGAGGTCGACTTTCTATTTTGTGGTTTCTCCTATCGGAGAGGGATTCCAGATCGGAAGAAATGTGGAAGATGAAAGCAGAGCAAGGTCAACAGACCCCTTCCCCGGCCCCGTCAGTCTAAACCAGTTACGCGTTCAAATTTTTCCTCTCGTTTTCTTTTTTTCTCTTCTCGTTCTGTTAGCGCTTTCTCTGGCGGTGTTTTCCCGAGATTTTAGTAAACAAGATATATACTTTTTTTTTTTTTTTACTATTTATTGATATACAGTTTCCCTTCATGGTTGCCAATGATTTTTTTTTTTTTCTTTCTTTACGACAAAACTGATTTTAATGGAAGTTTAATACTTACCGTTTTCCTCTTCTCAATATGAAAGAAAGTTACATATAATCTGTCACTATATTAACAGTAACCTACGATGATGTCAAGGGATAAAATTTCACCAATTATTTTAATGAAGCATCTTTAGCCTTAGGTTTTTTCTTTTCTTTCTTTTTTTTTTTTTTTTAGGCATTTTATTTTCCCTTCTGAATCATTTTTGTATATTATGGTACAAAAAGGTTTTTTTTTTTTTTTTTTTTTTTTAATACAACACAAAATCCTAAGAATGCTGTTATTTATTTGTTTTTTTCCGATTACCTACGTTATTTTTATGATTTCAGAAATTAATTTGTATCCTGTGTACTCGATATTATAAATGATTGTTGATAGTTATCTATTTTTCAACACTGTCACATACTGAAAATCAAATGAAAATACTATTTGTGAGGAGATTTTATATGAAAAAAAGAAAACATTTAAATGAAAATATTATTCAATTTCTTAGAATCTAAATAACTAAATAGAAATAGCTGCAGTTAAATACGTATATATAAAATAAATAAATATTTATTTATTTAATATACGGATCGAAAAAAAAAAAATTAAACACATTTATATGCAAATTCTGAAGTATAGTTATAAAGGTTAAAAAAAAAAAAAAAAAAAGAACGTTTAGATCTTCTAATCTTAGATCGTTTTCCAAAATCGCACAAACGTATTTTACTCCTCCCCCCCCCCCCCCCGCAAAAAAAAAAGTTCATGTATGCATGTTCCATTATTGATTTAATAATAAAAATAAGTTCATAAATACCAAGAAAATGTCTCGTACAAACAAATAAAGACCTTTTTTTTTTTTTTTTTTTTTTTTTTTTTTTTTTACTTTTTAAGTTTGTGAGCTCGAAATTTTAGTCTCACTTTATTTATAATCATGCCAAAATAAAATTTCTGCTACATAAGTTTAACAAGATGCCTTTACAGCAAGTTTTCTCGGATTCAAAAAATTTCATCGGAAACATGATATATTATATGAATCCGAAAATACATGATAATTCTAATACAGTATTGCAGTATAAATGTTTAACATATTAATCTGTATTATTATTATTATTAAATGTTTGAATAGCGGAACTATCTTTGTAAGATTTTTCCCGAATTAATCTGTTTTATTCTTTCCTTTCAAATTTGTCTTAGTCAAAGATATAATTTAATCTGAATATCGCGAACGTATCTTCAATATAGTTTTCTTCTTTTATCTTGTTCTGGGATTTCTTTAAATAACAATAAAAGAGAGAAAGGAAATTTTTCTCCCTTTAAATTTATTTTGTTTTATTGATGAGTGCACCAATAAGAATATTTCTTATACTCGTTCTACTTGTTATATTAACCCAACTTCTTAACAGAACTTCTTAAATATTATTAAATTTATATAACTATATTTATTTTATTTATTTTAAGAACGTACTGCAATTTTTTAGCTCATTAAAAAACTGCCACAAAAAACTAAAAACAACTAATTGTTACTTCATCTTTTAAAGTTTGGCCCAATATGGGTATTTTGAGTAATATATATATTATATAAAATTATATTTTTGAAGATTTCGTACCTCATCGAACTTCCTTCAATAAATTCAATTTAAATAATATATATATATATATATATATATATATATATATATATATATTAAAAAACTATACATTAAAACTTTCATTTATTAACATATATTAAAATCTGAATTGCATGCGGATTTCATTTATTATATTACACCTTATTAAATGCATTTATTCATGGAATTCATTTATAAATAAGTTTAATAAAATATAGATATTTTATGTTCATGCATAATTCTTTTATTTAATACCATTTAAAATTTATGACATGAATCCAAACTACATCTTTAAAAATAAAGTTTCTTAAATAATAGAAATATTTTATGATTAAAGGTTTTATTTAAGATTCAAACAAAAATTTGTATAAGGTTTAAATTTAATAATAATAAAAAAAAAGAACCACAAAACTGGCGTTATAAAAAATATTACTTACAAACTTTGAATAAACACCATAAAATGCAATAAACTCGCAACAATTGTTTCGGGTCGAAAAAACACACGACCCTTCATCAGCCGAATAAAGTAAACACGAGTGCTGCAGTCAAAGCGAAGTTTGTAAGTAAGGTTTAAATGTTTTAATTTAATCTTAATTATTCTGTAATATATATATACATATATATAATATATAAGTTATCTATAAAAGTTATCTTTGTTAAGTTACAGCTTCTATTTGCAGCACCTGGTTGATCCTACAATAGTTACAGCTTCTACTTGCAGCACTTTGTTGCTCCTACAATAGTTACAACTCCTACATGCAGTGCCTTGGTAATCATGAAAGTTCCCCTCCTTATATATGGAATTATAATATCTATTAAACATGCGGATATTCTTCATTTATAGATGGAAAATTTGAAAATTTATGAAATTTTAGAAAATTATTGTTAATGAATTTACTAGATTTATTGTACTAAGAAATTATTAGAACCATATTCGAACTACATCTATACATTTTGCCGTCATTAAGAACAAACTCAAATTTCAAGTAGTTTTGACAAATTATATTCTATGTTCCGGTTTAATTTATGCTAAAAGCTGGGTGCCTTTAAATTAATCAAAACGTTATTACCAATCAAGGCACGTGTGCTGTATTTTCAAAAAGTGCATTAGAAGAGGTTAGGACAGTTAACAATTCTTTTAAGATTTTATTATTACTTTTTAAATATTATCTATAACTTTAAACAGTAATTTATGTTAATAATGCATTAGACTAAATTGATTGATCATTTAATAAATTGCATATTGGTTTTATTCTATTCATATTATATCTTATTTTACGATACTAGCATACCATTAAAACACTTGTAGTGTCGGGGTAGTTCGTCACTCGGAGAAAGAATTTATAATTACAGTTCCAAAATACCAAACATTTCATCGAAATGATCAAAACAGTTTGTTTCCTGTCATGTGCAAATATGGAAAACTTAAGTAATTGCAAAAATTTTCACAGCTGTGTGTGTGTTGGTGGTGGGGGTGGGGGGGAAAGGAAATTTTAGATTTTTTTTTTTTTTGTGTGTGTGTGTGTGTGTGTGTGAGGAATTCAAAAATTAATGCGGTGCCCGTCTGTAGATAAGTCTGTTATAGTTTGTTAGTTTGTGTATACATTGTCTTAAAATAATGATCGTAAAGTGGTCGGACTAGTTTAAAACATCGTTTATGGTACTACCAAAGAACACTATTGATTTCTAAAACCCAACTTTGAAATCTTTGTAAATTAATCGAAATTTAAGATTTTTTTTTTTTTTTTTTTTTTTTTTTTAACATGGTAGAATAAAGAAAAAAATTCATAAATGTGTATTATGAGAACTATTTTCTTTCTAAATATATAGGAGTAGTTTTAAAATACCATTTATGAAACTGGCATCTGCATTGATGACTATCAACATACTTTAAGAAGAACTTTGTATACTTTGAGATTTTTGATTAATATAATGTCACAGTTACTGACGTGAAATTGATACGTTTTGCTTCTACAACATATATGGATGTATTACGAAATATACACTAGTAAAATTACGTAGCAAAAGAAGATTATATTAAATGTAACGAACCGGGAAGAAAAATAGGTGGAATGAATAAAACTATTTGGTTAAAATAACAGAATAATTTGCGTTCTAATAGTTAAAGTCTTCTTGAGGTTGACAAATAAATTTGAAACTCGAATAAACTACTACGTCAGAAACGCCAAAGAAAAATATTTGAGATGCATGCAGCTGTTTCGGTAACCTTAAGCACACCGTCTTCAGTGCAAACTGACGTAGTAGTTTTTTATTTTTGCACTGAAGACGGTACGCTTAAGGCTACCGAAACAGCTGTATGCATCTCAAATATTTTTCTTTGGCGTTTCTGAAGTAGAACTTTATTCGGGTTTTAATATTCCAACGCCAAGTCTCCTGTTATTATTATTAAATAAATTTGGTTCATTTAACAAAAAAAAAAAAAAAAAAAAAAAAGAAATGTGGTTTATTTAACAAAATTTATGTTCTTTCAACAAAATATTTTTCCCCCAGTACATATGAACGATAATGCATCGCTCTCCCCCCCTCTCTCTCTCTTTTAAATGCGATATCGCGGTTACTGACAAGAAATTGATACGCTTTGCTTCAATAACATATATCTACGTAACTGTAAACAAAAGAGATGTTCACATTTTCATTTACGATGAAACCCACATTGTTCTATTTTATTCAAACATTCTTTTATACCACTTTCAACGAAGTGTTTTTTGTTGAGCGATAACATCATTTTCTCGTTCTTAATCTCCGTTTGACACAATCTTACACTAATCTCTTGAGAGAGTTTATAAAGTCAGCTGTTTTACTTTTATTTAGACATGCTTGGACTTTATTTGAGAATTTTAAGTGAAAACTTTTGCGAAGTTAAAACTAGGTTGAGGCTGTGATCTTTCAAATTAATTGTTTCGATTGTTCTTTTTATGCAGTGGGCTGGACAACACGAATTCCCTTTTTAAATATTAGGGTTTTGCAATATTAATAGATAAAAGGTTTATTTTCTTATAATTTAAGTCAAGAAAAAATAAAATAAAATAAAATAAAATAAATAAAAATGTTATGTAAGATTTTAGGATTTCTAAAAGATGTAAATTTTATTTTCTTTCATTTTAGTTTCAGCTCTAATTAAAGTATTTATTAATATTGTTTATTTTATTTTATTTTATTTTTTATTTGAGAAAATTATTTTGATTTTTAGTCTACACTTAGAAAAAAATCTCTGTATAAAGTTATTAAATAGGGTAGGTGCTCCAGTGTTTGACATGCTCCAGTAATTGACATCTATCACGAAATAATTAATAAATAAGAAAAATAAGAAAATCTTATTTTTTTTACATATAAAATTTTCAACATTTTATGTCAAACACTGGAGCATAGGGTCCTAATAACTAGTAAAATGAATAACTAGCAGTGTCAAACACTGGAACATAGGGTGCCAATTACTGATAAAATGAAAAACTGGCAGTGTCAATTACTGGAACATTGAGTGGGTGTCAAATAAAAATTCATAAAAAAAAAATAATAATAACTGTTCTCAAATGTATACATTTTAACTTATATGTGGTTCTGAATGTCTTTCATTCCATATGTACTAACTTAAGATTTCTAAAAATATTTTCTGATGACTAGAACATTAAAAACATCAGAGATTGCTCCAAAAGTGTCAATCGCTGGTGCACTTATTCTAAATGCAGTTTTTTCCCCTCTGTGTGTGTGTTTGTGTTTATATATATATTATATATTATCGTACCTAATTTAAATTTAGGGCAGGAAAAGATGAATGATTTTATTTCACTAATTCTGTCTTGGATGAATTACTTTTGAAGAAGTCCTCTTGAAAAAATGTCACTTTCTTAAGGAGAGAGGTGGGGTACAAAGGGGAGCAATTTTCGAGAGATGAAAAAGATTTTTCTCAAATCACCTCTTTAAACTTCATCTTTGCATCATTGTCTTAGCATGACATAAAAGTTATATTTCTGTATTGTTTATAAATAAACTTCTTTATTATAGTTTGAATTTCTAAATACAATTCAGTTATTAAAATATTCAGGTTTAAAAGTTCTATTATTTAAAATATTCGCCACTGAATGCAGTGAATAAATTTAATAATTAGGCAACCATAGTTTGCTAATTTAGTTATTTGAAGAGCAAACATTCAAACCATGTTTTCTCCTTCGGATACAATTTTTCTGACAACAGAAAAACTAACAAATTAAAAAATAACTAAATTTAAAATCTAATTATCGTTTGTTTAAATGTATTACTAGATACTAGGAAAATATATAGACATATCTAGGAAGTTGTGTAGACATACTATTTTTATGTTAAGATTAAGGAGAAATCACTAACTCATTATTTTTATTTTTGGAGAAAACTCGGTTTGAATGTTTGCTCTCCGTTTAAATATACAGTTTAAAAAGTTCCATTATTAAAAATATTCGGCATTGAGTGCACTGAATAATTTAAATAATAGCGTAGCCATAATTTATTCATTTACTTATTTATTTTAATATGTAATTTTATTATTATTTTTTGTAAAAATAAATATGACAAGCATTCAAATTAATTTATTCATGGAGTATGATTAAATTAATTCAAAATTCACTAGAAATTTTCCCACGTTAGATTAACCCAATAACAATTAAATACACCATATATTTCCACTTCAATTTAGATGTAAGACATATAACTAAAAAAATAACTTTGAAAAAAAAAATGTAGTTATAGAAATTAATAGCGTATTTTTTTCCTATTATAACATTGCAGTATTAAGAAAAGTAAATTAATAAAAATTTTTATATTGTATTTATATTTCGTATCATTTCCATTTCTTTATTTGATTTTTTGTATTACCCCTAAAAACATCTTATAAACGAAGTTATCAAGTATACAAAATAGAAGCTGCAAATCTAGGGGATGGTATGAAAATTTTGTCTTTCCAGTTCACTAAATTCTCTCTAAAAACGCATTGCATTAACAAAATGCAATATATTTAAAGAGCAAGCAAAACTTCTTAAAGCCGGATACAATATCCAGGTGATGTAAGCTCTCTTTCTCCTAAAAATAAAAAAAGAAAGAAAAGAAAAGAAGGAAAAAAAAAGAGAAGAGAGAGAAAGAAACTGGGGAGAAGAGGTGATAAGCAACCATTGAGGAAATAAAACTGTGCAAGCTTGGTTAGTTGTATGAACAGATATTAATTCCCCTGATGCATTTCCAGAATCAATTCTTTCCCCTCTTTTCCAGCTGAGGGGAATAATGTAAGGGAAAAAATGCTCCCCTCCCGAAACACCTTCTGTATTTAGTGGAAAGTGAATTAGGAAGTCGAATACTCACAATTATATTTCCCTAAGAGATTTACTTTTTTCCCTTCTTTGATTTTTAATTATAATTGCGGCTTTAATTATTTTTGGGGGGAGACAGTTTTTTATGAGAGTGCGGTAAAAATAAAAACTATATTAATTTCTCAAGGAAAAAAAAAGAAAAGAAAAGAAAAGAGAAAGAAAGAAAAAAAACTTCTGTGAATCAACAAAATATATGCTGTATTTATGAAGTAATATGTAATATACTTCAGATAAATTACATCTACACGATTTTATTTTCTTTTATATGACATGCATTTATTATTACATTTAATGATGTAGCTAATTTTTTAATACATGTAACTAATTAATAATTTTAAAACCCGAATAAACTACTTCGTCAGAAACGCCAAAAGAAAAATATTTGCGATGCATACAGATATTTCGGTAGCCTTAAGCGTACCGTCTTCAGTGCAAAAAGAATTCTGAATCTGGAGAAGTGCTCGTATATATAGGAGAGGGACCGAATTTAGTTCAACCAATAGGATTACGGGAAAGGTGAAGTGTGTGGCCAATAGGAATTTAGAAACGTAGTAGTTTATTTGGGTTTTAATATTCCAACGCCAACTCTCCTGTTATTATTAATTAATAATTAATTAATATATTTCATAATTTACTTTTATTTTATATCTTTTAAACTATATCTATTTTAGATTTTATTATTATTTAAATATATTGTTTTCAGTAACATAATAAAGTACATAGCGTTGTTTTGTTTAGTCGTCATCATTGTTCTCCAAAATGTTTAGGTAATAATACATAAATAAATAAATAAATAAATAAAAGTGTAATGAAATCTGTGTTCCATTTTCAGAAAGTGAAAACGGATTTAAAAAATAACAATTGGGTAATGTAATGTGTAATTCTATAAACAATTTTACCTATAGAATAGCATGGGCTTTTGGGTTGACCTTCACGATCTGTGATGTACCCCCTTAGTGATGGCATATCATAAACATAAATTACTACAAAGATACTTGAAAAACGTATATTGACAACCAAGCAACACGATTGCAGTGTGGAAAAAAATATACATATAATAATAATAATAATAATAGTAATACACACAAATGCAATTATATATATCATTTTTTATTTTTAAAATTATTATATTTTATCACTAAATTAATTAACTAATAAACAAACTAATAAATAACATTGTCTCACTTAGAGGATTATATAATCTAAACCTTATATTATCAAAAAAAAAAAAAAATAGGGAAAGCAACTAAACCGTTACAAATATCAAAAGAATTAGTAAGATTTTAAATTATAAATATTCTGAAAAGTAACTTAAAATTATCTAAATAAAAATAAGAAATTAAATTGGATTATTGAAAAATAAATACAATATTTATTCAATACCAAAACTGTATAATCCTGCAATAAAGATATTGCCTGTTTACATTGCAATAAATACATAGCCTTTGAGCCAAGAGAGATGCTGTTATATTTTTATATTCTTATAGTATAACATAAGCCAGAAACACTCAGCGGCCAAAAAGAAATAAAAGTCTAACCCCGATTCCATTGCACAGCGAAAATTCCACACAGCTTTCCCTAATATTGACCCCCACTTTCTGAATCACTTGATAGAATGCCAGGATAAAAAGAGAGGCGACACAAGGAGGGTGAATAATGAGATTGGATACTATTCATCTATCACTTTTGTGTGATGCCACATTAAAATACATAAATATAGATTAAATGTTGTTTATGTTCGACATAAATCGTTACAAAAGAGAGTCATTTCATAGCCGATTGTATACAGAATAGGATTATCTGCATATAAAAGAATAGGTAATTGAGAAGTCAATTTTATTTTGGAACTCCATTAAATTACAGAAAGGAATTATCTTAGTGGTAATTCGTAATTTATTAATTTTGTGCGTATAAACATTAAAATTTAAGGATTCGTAATTTGGATTCCTTGGACTTGGCATTATCAAAGGTTTCATATAAAAGTATATATTTCCATTTAATATTTATAAATTGAACTGGTTTGTTCAATAAAATATATATCCAGGCAACAATTCTAATGGATTTTCATATATATATATATATATATATATATATATATATATATATATATATATATATATATATATATATATATATATATACATACATATACAGTAAAGTACAGTTTATAAGTCTCTCGTTTATACGTCTTTTACATTTATACGTCCTTTTAGTGAAGTCCCGATTCATTTCCTATTCATTTTAATGCAAAAATTCTTCGTTTATACGCCGCTAATATCGGTTATACGTCTTTTCCACTTTCCTAAAATTCGCAAAATTTCTCGATCTGTCAATATTTTCCATTCTAAATAACACGGATTTTTCCTAGAAAGTAGAACACAGTAAAGATAAAGAATACTGATCAAAGAATCAATTGAATTCACAGTAGAATTTTTAATACCCATAGATAAGCAGCAAATCAGATGAATATTAAAGATTTTTAATGTTGTTAAATAACTATTTGTATTGTGATATCGAAAATCTCATATTCTAAATTATATATTAGATTTCAAAATTTAATTCTTTTCTAAATCGTATGATTATTATTAAAGATACGCAATATATATAATTAATATTCAAAATGTGTTCCTATAGTTCTTAAGAAATGTAATATAATACTCAATATATGATATATGTAATTAGTGCCCAGTCATGCAGTAATAGCAGGGATTTTCTCACTTTTTGTAATAAATATATATATTTTTTAATTAATTATTGTCCTAAAAAAATTATGATATACATTTACTAACTTAATAAATTTTATTAATTAGTATTTTCATATAAATTTTCCTTAAGTGTCATTAAATTTGTAGTAATCAAAGTGTTATTATTAAAATTTCGATTATACGTCTTTTCGTTCATAAGTCCTTTTACGTCAGTCCCGTGAAAGACGTATAAACGGTACTTTACTGTATATATATTTACAGATTCGAAATCTTTAAATTGTGTTTGCTCACTTAGCATTTTTTCACGTATTCATGATCTTCAAAATACTAAAATTCTTACATATATTTAAGAAGAGACTTATTTTATTTTATTTTATTTTATTTTTTTGTGATGTTCAATAGAATCTATTTAAAAGAAATGGGGACGGATGTTGAAATTTATTAGTTAGTTTAAAAGAAAAAATAAAAATAAAAATAAAAATGCATGTCTATGCAAAAATTAGCATAAGAAAAACGTGAATATTATTATATTTTTATTTATTTATTATTATTTTTTTCTTTTTTAACGATTATCGCGAAACCCACCTCAAATTCCTTTAAGTAGATTCTATTAAACATGCAAAAGAATATTAAACCTTTTCTTAAATATATGTATAGAAGTTTTAGCATTTTGAAGATCGTGAATTCATGAAAGAAAATGCAAGCTGAGAAAACGTAATTCAAATATTTCAAATCTGTAAAAAAAAATATATCAAAAAACCATAAGAATTGTTCTCTGGGAATATATTTTATTGCATAAACCTTATATAGATCAGTTTAAAAAATATTAGATGGAAATATTAGCTTTTATATGAAATCTTCAGCGGTTTCAAGTCAAATGTACCAAAGGGGATTGTGGATGTTATAAAGCTTTTGTAAAATATTGCCTTAGAGTTATGAAATTATGCACACATATATGCATTGAAATATTAAGTATACAATATTGCATATACAATACAAAACAATATTATGTATAATAACATTTCTTTAAAATTATTTAAATAAATTAAAAAAAAAAATCAAAATTTTAAAAATATCTTATTGAAATTTGTTTCAATTTTTACTTCCTTTTATTTTTCTGAAATTCTTTTTTGAAAATTTCTCAAATTCAACACTTCCTTCTTACGTATATAGTAAGAAGAAAGTATTGGATTCGAGAAAGTGTTCAACCTCTGTTTTTCGAAGGATTTACATGTTTAAAGGCGTCCTGAATACGATTCGATTAATTTAGTACTAGACAATTTTTCCCTAAATATTGCATACACAGGCATTTGCTTTCCAAATTTCTTCACTCCGCCACCAGATTAGACATGAGTGTGTATATTTAATAACATCATATATTTATGTATGTATATTTATTTATACTATATACGTTTATGTTGCATTTAAATGCATTATATATATATATACAATAATTTGACGTCATTACTGGTAACACGGCTGACCGATAAGAGCTTATTTGGTGGACGGAGCTTGCAAGGCGTTTGACCAATAGCGAGAATTTCACATTTTTTCAAAGAATAACGCAAATTTCATACAGTAGCCCAGTTCAAAGGAATATCCGTGTTAATGAATAAAGAAAAACAAAACAAACTAATAAAACACAACAAAATGAAATTGAAGTCTTAAATCATGGGATAATTATCATAGATTATTTATGTAAAATTCCTGTGCCTCATTTTTTTCCAGAAATTTTAGACTGAACTATGAATAAAAGTATAGAGAAAAATATTCTATCTGTGTATCTAATTAATTTTTCTCATTTTCATACATTCGTGAAGCAGAAAGTTGTAAAAAGTATTTTGTTATTTAATTCTACCTTTTCTTCTTCTTCTTCTTTTTTTTTTTTTTTTTTTTTTATAGCAGTGAAACAGGTAATGAAGTAAATGCAAGAAATAGAGATATTTTATATCAGATGATACCTGAAATCTGATCTTCAGCATTTTGACTGTTTTGCTCATCTGATAACTTTAAAGAATGTTGCACACGTACACATACATACACACAAATGCATATTAAATAACAAGATTATAACAAAATAAAGGGAAAGGAGAGAAAACACTACCATCATCTACCTTTCAACAAGTTTTCCTCTGTTTTTTTTTCTTCTTTTATTTATTTCATGAAATATTATTCATTTTCCCCAACCTACTCATCTCTCTCCATTTAAAGTTCAATCGGCCGCCCATTTTATGAAGGAAGAAGTTAAAAAAAAAAAAAAAAAAAAAAAAAAAATCCAGTTTTACAATCACACTCAAAATGGTGAATCACCTTTTCGAGAGAAACAGAATATGCCCAAATACCCTCTTCCTTTTCTCTGTGATGTTATTGAAAAAAAGGATGAAGGGGTGAAACGACGTCGACGGCGTAACAGGGTGGGTTTCTCTGACTTAGTTGCCTTGTAATTACTGGTAGGAAAGACTAGTTTTCTGGTCCTATTCGGGTCAGTGATCCAGATGATCCGATTAAGTGAGTGTTCTTTGCTTATGCAATCTGTTCTTAAAACTGTAAGAGTTTCAGTGATTGGACTTCAAGAATATTTAATAATTTCACAACCATCGAAGTGGGAAGTTAGAGATTTAAAAAAAGATCGAGATGTACAGATTGAACTCGAGAAAGTGAATAATTTTAATTCTATTAAAATTGTTTATAACCCAAAACGGCGTAATTTCAAACACAATTATCTATCTTTTATTATTATTTATTTATTTATTTCGGCTAGGTTTTACAATGAGGAGTGCCGGTTTAATAAATCAAAATTAATTTGTCATTTTAAAAAGCAAATTAGAGGAGGTATATTGGGTTGACAACTCGAGTCTCCTAGGACTGTGTGTAGTATGAGATTCCTTCTGTGTGTGAAGAGGGGGGAGGGACCTTTCTATTCGGTTTTTTCGGTTTTAGCTCATATTCACGAGAGTTTCAGGGAAAAAAAAAAAACATGGAAAATTCCGAGCTACTAGACTGGCTACCGTCAATCAGTTTCGAGAGCAAAAACCTCCCGATTACTAGTGGGGCTTTTATGAAAAATCCTAAAAGAAATTTTTGCATAAAACTGTGTCAAATTTGTTCTTCGAGCGATTGACTGACGAGTTCGACCTGAGTACGATGCCGTCTAATACCTTTTGAGAGCAAAATCAATTTTGATATATTTTAAATATATTGCCGCATTCTCTCCCATCCTCGTTCCCAATTTTATTCCTATAACTTTGTTTTGTATCAAGTTCGGCACGAGAGGAATGCTCCAGCCATAAACCCGACATGGGGCAGCTTAAAAGGATGAAATCGGTAATTATAGAAAGAGGTTGCAGATGAGAGTAGATACTGAAACATTTAGAATGCAAATAAGAGCATTTATAAGCAGTGTTTGGTCTCGGTAAATCGTAAATGACACACTTTATGACTTGTTTGTCTGTAAAGCCTTTAACGCGTAAATGAAATACTTCTTCAAAAAATTAACTTGCAGATTTTTGTAACAAGAAGTCACATTTGTTTTAAGAAAATAGGTAATGTGCAGTCTAATTTGCTATCTGAGCTATTTCATTTAAATGGAGATTATGTTTTCGCACGCTTTGTTTTCTTTATCTTTTCACGTCGAAACCGCATTTCATTTATAGTCACTATATATAGTCTGGATAGTCTGAACGTCTTCGTAATGGAAGCGCTGCATATGTTTTCACTAGAAAATGAATTATAAATTCCTGCAAGAAACATTTTACAAAAAGAAGTATTGTCTGTAAATGTGAATTCCTTATGTAAAGTGAGAGATTTAAGGGGGGTGGATGTTCACAAACAAATAAGCAATATTGAAATAAAAGTGATTAAAAAAAAAGTATATATATATATACATATAGTTGTCACTTTTCGATGAAATTCACCATTGTGATAACACTTAACGATGCACGTAAATATCGATGCACTTTTAATCTTTTGTTTTTTTCTGTACTAAATAGTACCAATATAGTATTAAACACACATATTGATCGAATATATCGAAACCTGGCGATTTTAGCCAAAATGAAGGAAAAGTATCACGTGCCACACGATAGATAAAATATTTACTGCCACTGTTTAATCGAGTACAGCGTAAAAGTTCTAGAATGCCAGCATTAAAAAAATTAAAAAATTAAAAAAATTAAAAGTTTGACTTTGTGTGTGTATAATTTCAAAATGAGAGAATAATAAAATTAACAATAAGTACGAGAGAGAACAATTGGGGCAAATAAAATGCATCACAATAAAGAGTAATCGGGGCAGGTAAAATGTATCACAATAACTGCTATATAATACCCAGAAGTATTAATTTATGGAACATGGAGAACAGTCGTGACAGATTTTACGTGCACTAGCAATGTACACGACGGACCCTCGTAATCCTCCGATTACGAGGACGACGCTCGACGCTCTGGCAACTGGTCTACTGCAGACCCCTGTGCTTTCAAAAGACTCTTCCATTGCAATTCAGTTAAATTTAAATTGTAAATAAGGGATGTGATACTAATTAATTTGAATCTTGGATATATTTATCAGACTGGAAAAGAGGAAGCTACGGAAGCGGGGGAACCATACCCTCCGCAAAAGATCAAAATCGTGATGGCATGTCTCCGGTGCACTCCTTCTGGTGAATCCGAAATCGTCGCCAATTGTCCAAAGAGACTTATAATGCGACGTTAAATTCACTGAAATCAACTTAACTCAACTGACTGGAACAGAAAAAAAAAAACCGAAAAAGAAACTGAGAACAACGAAATATTTGCTCAAAGTTTAATAGTTAATGCACCATTCTTAAAGAAAACAAGAATGAAAAATCATGCGGTACGCATTGATTATCAACACTTTCCAACTGTACGTACTTGCTGTATCGTATAACTTCCAATGTTCTTTGACTACGTTACAACACATATCACTCTTAAACATTGTTGGAAAGTGTTAAAAATGCTTAACACAAAAGAAAATGCAGCCCTTGAATTCTGATTGTAGCCCTTACTGTATCTGAATATTTTAATCTAACCCTGCAAATCAGAAGGTTAACCATATCATACGCTACACATAACATTATTTTAGCATATTAACAGTAAATGCCAATTTCTTTATCATTGTACAATAGAAAGTTATTTTTAAAAAATGTCTTCCATTAAACGCAATGCATTGGCATTTTTAAGTTGTCCCTGTACAAGAGGTTGTACAGTACCTATTAATGCCATTTTAAATACAGAACACTCCATAGTGAAATTGAATAACATATGTCATTTTTTAAAAACTATGAAAATATTTATGAAAGCTGGGGGCGGGCACACGGACAGATTAGACAGATGGACAATCGGACAGACAGATACACAGATTGAAATCATATTCATATTTAAAAATTGTCAGAAAGTGTTAAAAACGCTAAATGGTAAATGAAATGCAATTTCTGCAAATTTCCACAAGAAGCCTTCAATGTAACTGAATATTTTTTAGTAACCCTGTAAATCTAATGCTAATCACACTACATTCTATGGAAAGCATTCTTTTATGCATAGAAATAACATATTTCAATTTCATTAATTTTTGTGCAAAGTAAAGCTATTAAAATTAGGTTTATAGAAACTTCACTTATGGATTGCAATGCTTTTGAATACTTTTGGGTGTCCCTGTACCCAAACCAGTGGTGGTATTTATTCCATTTTTTATAGAAAACATACGATAGTGAACTTGAGTAACATATTTCAATTTCATTAAAGTTTGTGTTAAGTAATGTTATTAAAATAAGGTTTATAGAAATACCTCTCATAGAACACATTGCTTTGGAATAATTTTGGGTTTCCCTGTACACAAACCAGTAGAGATATTCACTCTATTTTCAATAGGGAACATTCGATAGTGAACTTGAATAACATATATCAGTTTCAAGAAATTCCATGAATATTTACGGGAGTTAGAGCACGGACAGACAGACGGACAAACAGACATACAAGCCAAAGTCATCAACACTTTTCAACCTTGTTGGGAAGTGTTAAAAAAGGAAGAAAGAAGAAGAAGAAAAAGATAAATGAAGAATAATTAAAAGTCTAGCATACTTTCAAAAGATAAAATTAAAAAAAAAAAAAAAAATTGCATTTTGAATTGATTCAATATATATATCGAATTCAAAGAGAAAAATAATTGCATAGTTGCGAAGTTAAATTTCAGTTACTATTTTTTTTTTTTTTTTTTTTTTTTTTTTTAAGAATGGATAATATAAGTATGCTTAAAAAGAATTCGAACCGGAAAAATAAATAAGTATTTTGAATTAACTCCCAGTAATTGAAAAGTAAACCAGGAAACTTGCCAATTCCACCTCCTCACCCGTTAGCTAATTCGTTCTTTTGTTATTCTTTTAAGAGTGCAGTTAATTTTCAAAATATCTTTTATTTTCCTGTTTTATTTTTTTACTTTTCTTACTATTAGATTAGATTGTAGCTGGAGATGAGGATTTTTTTTTTTTCAGCTTTCTTTACAAATCCTTCCAAAGTCTTACTTGTACTTATAGAAGTTGTCCTTGACTGAATAATGAAATAATGAATGAATGAATTAAATTTGACTTTGAATGCGTCGTTTCATTATAAAATACTAAATTTTATTGATTTAAAAGAAATGAAAATATATAATAAATGATATTTCTTATTTAATACGCTTGCAAGAAGTGAAGATCTTGAGGGGGAAGAAGTAATCAAAGGATGTATAATGTGTAAGGAGATGCTGGATGAATGTTTTAAAAGTTAATAGCTTTATTCTTAAAAATTTTTAATCTATTCATCTATATTTTGGAGGATATTTAATAAACAGATAATACGCAATTAAGCAAAAAGCATTGAATTATATTATTCAAAATCATCGTTCAATTGCATATATTTCAAATGTATGTATAAAATTTGCAGGTTTCTAACGCCTCCTTAATTGGCATTTTAAATGGTTTTTTGAAAAAGGCAATGATAGATTTGTGGTTATAGTACACTAATTCATTAACTGTAACTCTTAAAATAAGTCAAGCTTATAGAAAATTTAAAACAATATTTATTTCTTATCCATTGTAAACAGAAAAATATGAAAATATGTATCTATGAAAATATGTATATAGTGTATCACATTGTTAAATCAATACGACATACTGGAATACTGGGAACTGATCAAAGATTTTTGTTTCAGTTACATTGGAAAAGATATGCAAGTGAAGATATAAAAACTAGAAAACGTATATTTTAAAATTTATTATTTATAGGATAAAAATCGTTATATCGTTATATTTTAAGTAGTTGTTTAAAATTAAAGAATTTAATTTATAATTTTATTTATTTAGAGAATTTACCTATCCTTTAAAAAGAAAAATATAAATTTTCTAATATGTGATAATCTACATCACAACGTCTATGTCTGGCCTATGACTCCCATACTTTAAAGTATCCAGTATTTAAAATTAAAAGAAAATATAATAAAAAGAAGGGATATTAATACCTTAGTATTAATATCTCTGTGTACTAATACTGTAAAATATTTAAAACAATACATATTGAAATTTGTTCAGAGGAAATAATTTTTTTCTGCGTTGAGGGAAAAGATCTTTCTTAAATAAAAATAGTAATAAATTGTAATTCACACGATTATACTTTTAGAAGAAGCGCTTTAAAAGCGACTCTGAAAAAAATTTACGACAATTTATTTTTCGAAAAACTATTTTCTGATATCTAATAAAGAATGTGTAAATTATTTATATCGATAAATGTGAGTTTCTATACATGTATATGTATAATAATAAAAAATCGCTTTCGAGTATTTTTTAAAGGATTCAATGATTTGAAACTTTAAAGTATATGTATAAAAAGTAAGAAAAATATTTTCTTCTAAATCCATTGTATTCTAGCCCATTGTTTCACCAGAGTGTAAAAAAAGTACAGAAAGAAAGAAAACTAAAAACTTTGAAAAAGATATGCCTTTGCAATTTGAGCAAATTCTTACGTTCATGTAGACCCTGTTAAAAATTTACAAAAATTAATTTTTTAATCAATCCTTTAAGGAAAAACAGTAGACCGTGAAAATATAAAGTTTCACTTCCTGTGAATGACAAATCTGGAATGCGGCAGAGTGGCATTTGGAATGGTTTTCATTGATAAATAACAAAGTACATGGTATGTTTGAAAAGTTTAAATCAATATGTATTTAATTACATTAAGACAGTTCTAAAACAAATCAAATAAATACTCACTTTTGGACACTTGCTGTAATGCCGCTTGAGCCCCCTCTTCCTAGTAAACATACGGATTATTTAGGTATTTTACTTCAAATTCTTTTTATTACAATAATATACAATAGCGTTTCCAAAAACAGAAAGTCGAAGTAATCACATTAAATATGACTAATTTTCAATGAAATTGCCAGTATTCTGATGCATGTTTCATAGCACTTTTTGTTGGCTGATATACGAAATTTGTAAGCATTTTAAGTAAGATTGTTATCAGATAGTGCCCCCCCCCCCTTCTCACACACACACACCTTTTTTTTTTTTTTTTTTTTTTTCTTTAATTACAAAAATCTTCAAAGAATCGTGTCAACATCTGAGCTGAATTTTTTATAGCAACTTTCATAGAAAAATCGTCATACTGTAATTCAAGATATAGTCTGTTTATAAGCAAACAATACTGTTAGATACTTAATTATTTCCCTAATGGTTCACGCAAATGTTTTGCCTTTCTCAACAAAATAAATAAATAAATGTTAGTTCTAAATTTTACTTATATACTTAGTAATAGCCTGAAACATCCAGAAAAATTATTGATGTATTAGGGTAAGTGCACCAGTGATTGACACTTTTAGAGCAATCTCTGAGGTTTTTACTGTTCTAGTCATCCGAAAATATTTTTAGAAATCTTAAGTTAGTACATATGATATGAAAGACATTCAGAACCACATATATGTTAAAATATATACATTTGATAACATTTTTTTCTTTTTTTTTAATGATTTTTTATTAGACACCCACTCAATGTTCCAGTAACTGACACCGTCAGTTTTTCATTTTATCAGTAATTGCCCCCTATGTTCCAGTGTTTGACACTGCTAGTTATTCATTTTACCAGTTATTAGCATCCTATGCTCCAGTGTTTGACAAAAAATGTTAAAATTCTTATATGAAAAATATATGATTTTATTATTTTTCTTATTTATTAATTATTGCAGGATAGATGTCAATTACTGGAGCATGCCAATCACTGGAGCACCTACCCTATGTAAGAATGTTGTATCATATTTTTTTTTTCTCCGAATATTTGGAAGGCATGGTATGATGGTCGAGTATAGGTTAAGGCTGGAAGACTATGCTAGGATCCTAGGACTAAGACTAGGTGGAATAGCCTCCGCAGGTGTCTTTCTGAGAAATCCCAGCCTATATCCTCATAAATTTCGGTGAAAAACACGGAAAGCTCTGAACAGCTAGACCAACAAGCGCCCCTGGCTTCGAACTCAGCTCCTCTCATCTATTAGATTCGACAGTCGAACCTCTCTGCCATTAGTGTGACATTCGAAAAGCACAAAATTTTTCGTACACTGAATGGGAAAGTAGTATTTTTATTAATACGTTTGAATTCTTCACTTATTTCTTTTCTTAGCAACGTTTACGTAGATTCTAGAATTTAGTCATATTGCATTGCATAATTTTATGCAGCTTATACTTTAGGTAATTCAGATTTCTTGACAAGATAAAATAAAAACCTATAAAGGAAATTTTTATGATATAAAAAATGTTTTTTAAACACCATTTAAATATCATTGCTCATTAATGAGTTTAATTTCAAGTATACATATTAGAGATCGTTCTCTACACAAATCATCTTTTTTTCCCCCCACCATTCTTAATAAAATATTGTATACTAGCAAACCCGTGCGAAGCTTTAGCACTTTATTTCTTTTGTTATTTACCTTTAAAATTTTAAACTTATAAATATTATACCAATTTCACAACCTAATTAAAATTTTAATTTACCAGAAGCCAAATCATTATTATAACCAAATAAATATTGTGCAATAGTGAAACCAGAATCATTCAAAGAAAAGTTTCAAAATAAAATTCATGATGACGACTCAGTTTTCATACTTCCGCTCTTCCGCAGGCAGTACAGTTTTAGTAAAGGACCCCCAAGACGCCTTTTAAATTTCTATCACCAAGTATGCAATGACATTTTATTTAATTTGGCGTACATTTTTGTTAAGAGAAAAAAAAATCCTATTTTGATTATACTTTTTTATGATTAGGTTTTTTAGTCAATTTATGATAATAATTCATATTTTGTTTATAACTTTAAAATATTGCTAGGTTTAAAATGACGCAAAGATTCTGAAGAAATAACTTTTAAAAATATATTTTCCATAAAATAATGTCATCATACAAATGTCCATCATGTTATCGAATTAGACCATTGAGCTGAATCCGCGTGCTTAAATATTGTTTATTGTTAAATATTATTTTTTATCCTCGCGTATTTTCTTAATTTCACCACTATCGTATCGTTTCGACAAAAATTAATTGAAATTGGTCCACGTTAGAGAAATATTATATAGATTGTGAACGTATCTTTTAATATTATTTGGCAGTAAGCCCAAAATACTTCCATGAAAGAAAGAGTAAATAAAACATCTCTTTTTCTTATATTAGCACTCCTTCTAATACTTATTTATTTTGTTTTTTAAGTTACATAATTTAACAAGGGAAAAAAAAACCGTACATTTGTGTTATTCGATTCCCCCCCCCCTCCCCCTGTTTTAATAAAGAGAAAGAAACAAGTTGTTTTCCTGGTGGTTTTTAACAAACAGAAAAAAAAGAAAACAAAGAAAGAAAAGTGTTTTTCTCTGTAAAAAGAAGAAAAAAATCATAATGAGAACACATCCTGCTGCATTACTCTAACTACGCAGTGTATTCAAAGCCTCAAATAAGTATTTACAGAATGATCATTACAGTTACAATTATATTTCGTCTTAATTGTATATGGGGAAATTCAAATTACTTATTGCATTTGTTAAAACTAGACTTATGAATTAAATGCTGATTCCCTAAAACGGATATGGTACCAAATAAGGAACAAAGAAGTTTCATATTCTAATTCGACCATTCAGACCAGTCAACCATTTACAAACCAGTGGAACTAACTTACTTTATTAGGCAGGTTCCCTTTCTCCTCTCTTTACCACCACCACTACCACCACCACCCGTGTCATAAGAATGACTCGCTGTGGATATTTAAGATGACGTTTAACAATCCAGACGATATTTAATCGTCCAACTGAAGGACATTTACTTTTTTGTATTAACTGATTTTCATATGCGTCATACACTGTTAAGGAAAAATGCGAAATTTTCATTTCAATTTTAGTTTCCTAAAGAAGTTTATTTATTTATTATTATGTATTTATTTTTAACCTACAAATATTTTTATGCATTTGTGAATTACAAAGCCTTGCAGAACAAAACACATTTTAAATTTATATATCTTGAAATTAGTTTTAGTGAAAGTGTACTTCCACCATAAAACAAATTTGAGAAACAGGAACTAAAAAAAAAGTATGTAAATAAATAAATTAGATAATGCTTATTTACAAATTTGTTTACCGTTTTTTATATCCACTTTATCGTATCGAAGTAGGCAAAAGTTCGCATTTTAGGCTAAATATTCGCCTGTTGTATTTACAACAATGTTTTATGATATTTATTATGAATGTTTTACTTCTAACTTGCACGGAGCCTATTTCTTTCAGACAAAATTCACCGAATGAAAACGTCACTACTCCTTCTTCTTCTTAATTTTTTATTTAATTAATTTATTTTTTCTTTGGCTTCAAATTAAAACTAACATTTTATAACTTATTACGGAAAAATTTACGAAGAAAAAAAAAAAAACGGGAAATAACACTGCTCGGCTTGAAAATTGCCCCAACACCATTTTTGCAAATTCTTATGCAAAAATGACCTCCTGATTCCGAATAGGACGCCCATTTCGCTCTATCACCCACCGTATTTTAGGGACAGCAACCCTATTTTTATCACTTTTTAGTGATTTTATGGCTGTAAATTTGATTTTTAGGGGTGGGGGGATTATTTTAACTTTTAAATATCTTCTGAGGGACTAGAGAGAAAACATGAACATTTGCAGCAAGGGGGAAAATTTAGGGGGTGGGGGGGTGGGGATTTGATACTGAAATTATATTACATTTCTTGTTTTTTTTTTTTTTTTTTTTTTTTTTTAATGTATTACTAATGTTACTTATTAAGCATTATAATTTTTTCTTTTTAGGTGTTAAATTAATTCTTTTTAATTCTCCAAATCAAATTGATGGTCAAAAAATTACCGAACAGTGATAAAAATTGAGGGAGGGAGTGGTGACCCTAAAAAACGGTGGTTGACTGGGCAATATATGAGAGTCATGTTCGGATTCAGGAGGTCATTTTACATGAGAATCAGCAATAATGGTATCAGGAAACGAAATATATATATATATATATATATAATTAATAAATAAAATAATTTAAAATTAATATATAAAATAATTTATGAAACACACCAAAGCCAGACTTGATATAACCAGACTTGACATTTAACAGAAATATAAATATTTACGCGACCTTGAAAATTCTAATGCATAAAATAAATAAATAAAAATAAGCGTTTTCAACACGTCACATAAACATTCATACATCTATGCCTTATTTTTAAATATAAAATGGTCCTAAAAACCTTTAAAAGTCGGTGTAAAAAATAAAAATTAAAAAGGAAGACTTTAATATTTTCGTAATATTTTAATGCCATTGTTTAATAGAAAAAAATAAATAAATAAAAGTTCGCCGAAAAAAAAAATAAAATAAATAAAAATAAAGGGGGGGGGGGAGGGGTGAAAAATAACAGGATATTTGCAAAGGGAAAAAAAAACATAATAAAAATTGCATTCATAATTATTTTTTTATTCAATGTTTTTCAAAAATGAAGGTAAAACATTTATCGGCAGTTATGCAAAATAAATGTTTAATAAATCGCGTCAGCTTAGCAAATGAAATATGTCTATGTAAGTTAAATATCTCACTTCATATTTAAATGATTAATGTTTAATTTTCTTTCTTTCTTTTCTTTTTCTTTTTCTTTCTTTCTTTTTTTTTTTTTTTTTTTTTTTTTTCAATTTCTGTATAGTATTGCATTTGTGGTGTGTATATTTTTCTTATGCAAATTGAAATGGAGAATAAAGATTAAAATATAAACATGGGGAAATAATTTCTCACAATATCCCGGTGAAAGTTGTTAATAAGGTTAAATTAATATTTTAAAATGGTGTATGAAAATGATACTAAAGCCCCCCCCCCCCCCACACACACACACACACTTTTTTTTTTTTTTTTTTTTTTTTTTTTTTGAGTTAAGTGGAGTAGAGTGAATGGGGGGGGGGAATCTATTATTATTATTCTAGAGTAAAAAGAGGCTTGTAAACGATTTCTAATTTAATATTTTAACTAAGTATTTAACGAATTGAATATTTTAATTAAGTATTTAATCAGTTTAATATTCAATAATTTAATAAAGACATTTTTAGTAGAATTTATTCATTAAATAAAATCTTTTATTTGAAATAAACCGTGTTTGGATCTAACAAAAAATATCACTCACACAATCAATTGAATTATAATTTTGCAACATAACGTATATACTGATTTGTATGTACCGTAATTTTTAATCAAAAAGTGCGTTAAAATTTCATTTTTAAAAAATAACTCCTGAAGGTTTATTTTTAGGTTTCATAAAATAATTTTCCACAATCTCGCTTGATATAAATAAGATTTGTAAAAAAATTCGTAATTTTCATTTGCTCTCGAATACCAACATTAAAGTTAAACTTGCTGAATATTTTTCTCTCAAAATGCCGAAATAAATGGAACATATAAATTTTCCTTAAGACTTCTTCTTTTTTTTTTTTCGCTCGAATTCAAAGCAAAAGTTTCACGCGTTAATCTTTTTCAAAATTGAAAGAGAAACTATAGATAATACGTAGAGAATAATAGAGATACCACGTGCTTTCTTTTAAATAAACAACACAATAAGAAAATGTATCGTAACTTGTATGTTTTCTTTACATTTAAACAACCTATTTTTTAATAGACATTTGAATTTCTTTTTTTTTTTTTTTAACACGTAAAATTTTGAGGCATTTTAAATCAAGTACCTTAAAAGGGTATTTAATGTTTAAAATTCATCTATAAAAAATAAACATTAATAAACATTAATAAATGGGAAAAAAAAAACTCTTTAATCGATTTGGCCTGTTGGGCTGATTTTCAATTCAAACTGCTTCTTTTAAGTAACACTTTTAAACGAACTTTGTTTCCGTAATAATTTCAAATATGTTTTTTAAGTTGTTTTATTCAAGTAAATTAATTTTTCTGAGAATATATTAAAACTTGATTAAAACAGGATATCTTGAACCCTATATTTAAAAGCAACGTCTGTTAATATTCGTTCAAAAATGATACATATCATTCGTATGTATTTCAAAAACTGCAAAGTGTATGCGTAAATTGTTGAAATGGAAACATTGTGAAACAAAATCATTATTTTAAAATCTTTGTTGTTGTTGTTGTTGTTGTTATCGTTGTTGCTGTGTCTACGTGCGTGTTTTTTATTTTTTATTTATTATTGTCGCTGTTATTGTTATTATTTTGTATTATTTTATTATTTTTAAATAGGAATTTTTATTTTATTATTATTATATTTATATTTATTTATTTATTTTTTTATAGATCCTTGATTTATTATAGTAGTAATATTATTATTATTATTATTATTTTGTATTATTTTGTTATTTTTTAATAGGAATTTTTTTTATAAATCCTTAATTTATTATATTATTATTATTATTATTATTTTATTTATTTATTTATTTATTTATTTATTTATTGATAGATCCTTCATTTATTATAGTAGTAATAGTATTACTATTATTTTGTTATTTTTTAATAGGAATTATTTTTTTTTGATAAATCCTTAATTTATATTATTATTATTATTACCATAGCATCTTTATTATTATTTATTTATTTTGTCTTTGCTACTAATACCAAGCAGTTGTATTATGTTCTTATAAAGAAAAGAAAAAAAAAGAAAAGAAAGAAAGAAAGAAAAAAGTGCGATTTACAAAAATAATAAAAATGTATTTTAAATGTGCAAAAGTGCACATTTAGTTTGAGAAAAATAACATGTAGATATTTCTAAAATGGTACGTTTATGACTTGGCTTCATTTCGTAAAAGATAATATTATGGCATTATTATTATTGTTGTTGTTATTGTTATTATTGTTGCTATTTAAATGCTTTTCATACTTTAAAAAAAAAAAAAAAAATGCACATGCTGTCAAGTTTTATTGGTGTTGTATGTAACATAAAACTGAAAATACAAATAAAATTATTGTTTGGTTAAATTTGTTTAGACGCATTATAAGAATGCAATGGTTATTTGTTTATTTATTTATTTATTCATTTATTTATCTACATTGATTTATTCATTTTTACAAATTTATTTATTTTGAAAACAAGTGGAACTGGAAGAAATTCTAGTTCAAATATTAAGAAAATTAAATTCTATTTTACTAAGACAAAAAATAAATTCAGAAAATCGAGTCAAAGTTTGTATCTTAAACTAGTTTTAGAGACATGTCTGCCAAAAAGAGGTCGCATATTATAGATACCAGTCAATCTCAGAATGTCGATAAAGAAAATGTCGTGGGCAAACATTCTAAATTGCAATGTGTTTTTTTATAACGTATTGTGCTAGCTTATAAAGTTTTTATTCATTAAGATTTAACAACTGTATTTTAGTGTATCATACTGCTATCTCAGGATGTCTTCGATGAAAAAGATAAAGGGGAAAAAAAAAAGAATGCAGTTACAGGCAGATCTATTACTGCAAAAAGTTGCAGTTTCATATAGTGTTATTTGATGAGAAATACCGTATCAAAATTAACGTACACATTATAATTAATCAAGATATTAATTGAAATTGTTAATTATTCGTTAAAATTCAAAATGATCCTTGCGCATTAATTTTTGACTTTGAGTCTTTTTTTTTTCTTTTTTTACAGGTATCTTTAGATGATTTTAACATAAGTTAGTTGACATTTTTTATTTACAATCAGAATTATGCCCCTCCCCAATAAAAAGAAATAATATATATATATATATATATATATATATATATATATATAAAATCTTTTCAAATATTACACAAGATGGTACCCAGTATTACATGTAGAATAAGAAAGACCATGAATGAAGATTTCTGAGAAAAAAAAAAATTTAAGCATATATCTATATAAATTAAATGACGTTTTATGAAGATTCGACAAAAAATAAAACGCATAGAACATATTAAACTTAACGCATTTACGTAAAAATTAGTTTTGAGAAAATTACGTTTAAAATTTTCATTTTACCATACAGATTCAATGATACCATACAGCATGATATTTATTCACAAACATAAACGCTTCTAGCAAGAAATAAAAAACTTCTTCACACACCATACATTTTAAATCAGCACAACCGGTTTCGAAAGGACGTAGCCTTTCTTCATCAGGTGCAAACACGTGCAACTGCCTTGGAGGCAAAAGCAAGACTGCTTGCTGCTCAGTCTTGCTTTTGCCTCCAAGACAGTTGCACGTGTTTGCACCTGATGAAGAAAGGCTACGTCCTTTCGAAACCGGTTGTGCTGATTTAAAATTTATGGTGTGTGAAGAAGTTTTTTATTTCTTGCTATTGTCTGTACGCCAGTTTTTGAATTTATTTTTGATAAACGCTTCTAATTCAACATAGAATCGTGAGAACTGAAAAATTCTTTTTGCCATACATTACTACTGTGTTATTTTGTTTCATATTTTAGCAAAATTGAAATGTTGAAATTTTAGTCTAATTCTGCTTCAATGACAAATTGTACAAATTTCAGGCAATTTCACACACACACACACACACAAAAAAAAAAAAAAAAAAAAAAACAGTTTTTCAAAAAATTTTACCTTACATTACTTTTTTTTTTTTTTTTTAATCTTGTAAAGTAAAATACACATTGTTGAAAGGAGAAGATTTTTTCTGCACATGTAGTTTATTTTATTGTCATGAATGATTTAATTTCTATAAAATTAGCTAAACTATAAATAATAGTGTTGATTTTTACATTTCTTAAAAATTGTAAGAAATTTTATGGAATTTTAACATAAATAATTACAAGAAAAAAAGAAATTTTTATATACCATGTTTTTAAATTTTCTGTTGAATAATATAAACGCTGCCGAAGGCAGTACGGACCTGAAACAGTTGACTAAAAGTATTAAAAAAATGTATTGTCACCGTGTTCTGAGCTATTCTGAAAATTTCAAATGTCTAGCTAGTCGGGAAGTTAGTAAAAAATCGATTGCAAGCTTTGTACTGGTAACGCTGCCGAAGGCCGCAGAAACCCGAAACAGTTGGATAAAAGTATTTAAAAAAATGCATTTTCACCGTGTTCTGAACTATTCTGAAAGTTTCAAATGTCTAGCTAGCCGGGAAGTTAGTTAAATAAATTTTCTGTCGAATCATATAAACGGTGCCGAAGGCAGTAGGGACCTGAAACAGTTGACTAAAAGTATTAAAAAAATATATTATCACCGTGTTCTGATCTGTCCTGAAAGTTTCAAATGTCCAGCTAGTCGGGAAGTTAGTTAAAAATCGATTGCAAGATTCGTACTGGACAAACAAACAAACAAGAATCGAAGTTAACAAAAACGTAGTAATAAAATATATGTTGTTTTTAACATCACATGTATCACTTTAAACACTTTTCTTGATCATCATTTAATCAAACGTGTTATTTGAGAATAAGAAAATTATTTTTACTTATAATATGTTTTAGATGCATAGTCTATATGTCCGAATATATGAAATGAAATTATTTTCATGAATATGAAATTGCATTTTTTTTTTCTAGTTCTTCAAATACACGAAAATAGAAAATGTGAAGAAAAAATTATGCAAAAGGATTTAAACTGAAAAATATATAATGTACTTAAATTTGGCGCTTATACTATTTTTCGAAAAGAAAATTTTGATAAAAAATTCGTCATTTGCATAAAAAAAAAAAAGAAGAAGAAGAAGAAGAAGGAGAAAGAAACGGAAAGAAAAAGTAAAGGTTGAACAAGGGGGGGGGGGGAGAAAGAAAGAAAGAAATTTGACAACACATTTACATAAACTTAAAAAGAAAAAAAAAAGTCATTCTTAAAATTTTTCGGTAATTAGTTTAAAAAATTGCTTTAAATTTTAATCTTAAAACTTTATTTCACATATCTGGCAACATTATACTTTTACATTGCATGAGATATAGTTGTTTGCATGTTTGAGAAAACGATCGCGATCAGCATTAAAAAGAAGAAAAAAAAAAAAAAGCTGATGATAATGATGACGAAAGAAAGGAAAGGAAATGAAGAGTAAATTTTACCCTACTGAACGAAGAAATAAACCAAAGCAAATTTGACAAGATGTTTACATTAACTTAAAAACAAGTCATTCTTAAAAATTTTCGGAAATTAGTTATTTTTTTTTCAAATTTAAACTTAAAGTTTTATTTCATATGTTTGGCAATGTTATGGTTTTACATTTCATGAAATATAAGGGTTTGCACCAGAAAAAGAAATACGTAATCGAGTTTTAAGTATATTAAAAATAAAATATAATTTAATTTTTTTACTATAGTTATATAAACATTTTCTTCTTCTTTTTTTTCTGTTACATTTTATCTTAGCCTTAAATACAAGAAAACCCTACAGCACTTTAAAACGATAAATTCAAATGAAATGCTTAGTCTTTTCAGCTTGCAAAATCCAGTCTATTTTATGTATACATTGAATATATCATTTTCTGTGTTAATTTCACTTGATCAATAACGCAAGATCCCTCGCACGTATATTGTCTCTCGTAGCGATCCTCTGAATTTAATTTCATCTTCTACAAAGCAATCACAATGCGTTTAAAATGGTTATTGTACTTATTACTCTGAATGTAACGCGTCGTCATTATGCTTATATTAATCAAGTAATACGTTCAGAAACTTCAGAAATGCATAACTATTCAACGGCGTTTATCATTATTGAGCATTGCAGAACAGTAAAATATTAGAAAGGGAGAAAATTTAGAATTCTCCAGCGATGATTAGCGAATAGCTAAAATCTAATCTCAGAGTTGTCATTAGTAGCAAAGAAAATGTAACCAAATACATTTATTTATTTATTTATTTATTTATTTATTTTAAGTAAACAAATAAAAGAATGAGGTATCCAAAAAGAGTGGGGAATCATTCTTATTTTTTTTTTCTTTAATTCAAAATATTTTATTAATTAATTTTAAAATTATGTTTTTATTCATTAACTAAAAAAAGTTATAAGATAAATCTGGCTATGTTTTATGCCTTATGGAACAAAGCTTTTTACATCCTAAAAAGAAGAAGTAGATTTGAAAGAAGTGTATTTAACCCTTAAATACCGTGAGTTGCCGTTCAGCAATACACCCAATTTTGTCTTCTAAAGTATTATTAGAATAATATTGAAACAAATTGCTTTTTAGCTGCAAACCATAGTTAAAATAAAGTATGATTTTTTAAAGTATTTTTTCCGGGCTTTATTTAATATAGGTAAGAGTAAAACATTTTAAAATTGATTTGAAAGCAATCAGGCATTTAAGTGTTAAAAAAAAAAAAAAAAAAAAAATTCTTTCTATTATTATTATTATTTATTTATTTATTTATTTATTTATTTTTTACATTTTGTGACGATAAACTCATAAGATGAAATCTCAGTACCAACGAATGTTAAGATAATACACTGTAAAAAAAAAAAAAATAGTTTCTTAAAAATGAGCTAAATTGTCTCAAAATAGCTCCGAAACAATATATACTTAAATTTGAAAACCCGTGTACTCATTTTTGAATATATTGACATGCTCAAAAAGTGGGGTTGACCAATAAGAATTCTAATATCCCCATGTTTGACATGTCAATATACACAAAAATGAGTACATGGGTTTTCAAATTTAAGTATATATTGTTTCGGAGCTATTTTGAGGCAATTTAGTTCATTTTTAAGAAACCATTTTTAACAGTGTAGTAATAATAATAATAACAAAATAAAAATTTTGTTAAAGTTAATTTTTTTTAATTTAATATAGATATATAGATATATATATATATATAATATTAAGTTGTGAATAGTTACTAGTAGTGCTAACTGCTGAATAAGCAAATATTATAGAGCTTCTTAACTATTTTATTGCTAAATAAAATAAGCAATTTTTCAAAATAATAACCATAGGTGGTATTATATTCAAATACACTGTTAAAAATAAAAGTTCAATATTTCACCGTAAAAAAATATGCAAATTAGAAAAATTTAGCTGCAAGCAACATTTTAAGAAATTTGGTGCTTATGTTTTACCATTTTAGTAATGCTATTTGAAACGTAAGCACCGTTTTAATGGTGCATAACTATTCAAATAGCACTATTAAAATGTTAAAATATAGAGCACCAAATTTCTTAAAATGTTGGTTGTAGCTAAATTTCTCTAGTTTGCACCCTTTTTTACTGTGAAACATTGAACTATTATTTTTTACAGTGTATTTTCATAGATTTCTATAAAAAATATTGCATATGGTAGTTTCTATTAATAGAAGAAAAAATATTATTCAAGATCCAAACAGATTGTTAAAATCCTTTTAACAATTTAGGCAGATCGAAAACAACTAAACCACGAGTAGACAGTCATGGTAATACATAAACCAGTTGTAATTGCAAAAATTTACAAATGAAGAATTTAAATAACGATTACTTTCAAACAAGGAAGCTAAATCTGTACGTCCATTTCCAAGCTGAGTATAACCATTCCTTTTTCTCTTCTTTAACAAAATATCGGTTAACAAAGCCACTGAAAAGTAGCATAACTGTTGAATAGTAAGACTGTGGAGTTTGCGCTCCTGCAAACTCCATCTTAACTCAAATACTTAGATTACTAAGAGAACACAAGACTTTAAATAACAATAACTAAAGTTTATTTGAGCAGATTAATGGGAGGGCGGCCTGGTAAATTTATATAGCTCAGCCAGCGTTTTACTTAATCAAAATATATGAATCAACAAATTAAGTAGATAACTTTAAATATCTCACCCCAGCAGATAGTCGAAAGGTGTAGAGACGGTCACACTCGTACTCCAACTACGGCTTCACTATGGGACAGAGGATTCCCTTCTATCCCAGCTTGAACATCCGAAAACTAGTAGACACTCACCAACACTCAACACTACTTAACTTCACACAACTAAATCTCCTCTACTCCACTTTCGATATTCACCAAAATAAGAATCAGCACACTCGCTATAATATCCTCCAACAACCACTATACGATCCTCCAACATCCTCACTCCATCTACTAAAACCATCTCTATTTTATACTTTTTCCAACCCCCCCAGGGGGGTACCTTCTTCAGGTATTCAGGGGGAGTCACGCCCCCCGGGCCCGAGTGATCTTTTTTTTTTTTTTTTTTTTTTTTGTCCTCCCTCTTTTTTTTTTTCTTTCTTTTTCTTTTTTTTTTATTTATTTATTTATTTTTATTTTTATTTTTATTTATTTATTTATTTATTTATTTATTTATTTATTTATTTATTTTCTTGTTGTTAGTTATTTTGGTTTTTCCTGCCAATAAGGTTTTGGTGCTTGTTCCTGTTTATTGTTCTTGCAAAAAAAAAAAAATAAATTGAAAAAAAAAAATAAAAATTTGAAAAACTTACAAAAAAATGAAACTACTTATCTTGTTTTACTCACCTTTTCAGTTTCTACTTACCTTGTTTATTTTCACTCACCTTTTTTTTTTGGTCTTGTTCTTGTTGTTTATACTAATATTACTTAACTTCTAAAATATTAACCAAGCTGTGACCGGTGTTGATGTGGCGCTGGTTATTGGGTTGGCGATTTGGTGAGGGTCTCACGGTAGTCTAGCCTTGGGAGCACACTGGGAGACTGGTGCCCTTGGTGAAGGTAAGACAACGGTGACTACTCGAACGAGAAACACCGGACTAACACGACTACCACATGTGATTCCCAATCTGGGTCGACGGTCTGGTAGCTGGTGAGTGGTTATGGGTGTCCCAGGGAGCGATTCTGAAAACCTTTTGCTTTTCCGTCTGTTCAAGAAACGGGCTGACTTGTGGGACTAAGGAAACCCTCGACCCTTTTTTCTTATCTCAATATGGCGACAAATAAAGGAAATACGAATAATGCGTCTGGCTCGGGCCAAGCTAATCAGATCTCAAATGCTAATTCTTGGGCGGATAGGATGGAGGAGTTTTCTTCATCTTTAAATCAAAAAAACATTTTCGATAGTGATGAGGCACGGTTTTTTGTAGTAAAACGGGATGATGGAGATTTCTCTAAGACTTCTCCATTCTTGATTCAGAAATCTTTGCAATCCATGGTAGGTGAACCTAAATTAAAAAGCTTCGTTCAGGAGAATTATTGATTGAAGTAATGAACAGCAAACAAGGAAGTAATTTGAGGAAATGTAAAAGCTTTGGTAATATACCAATAACTATCACTGCACACAGAACTTTAAATATAAGCCGAGGAGTAATTTCTGAAAGAGACCTGCAATACGTAT
The DNA here is from genome assembly GCA_963930645.1 of Salticus scenicus. NCBI lineage: Eukaryota > Metazoa > Arthropoda > Arachnida > Araneae > Salticidae > Salticus > Salticus scenicus. The sequence goes on from OZ005654.1 coordinate 132,473,600, forward strand.
CTGAAAGTGAAATCTTGGAAAATCTAAAAGACCAAAATGTTGTTGCTGTTCGCCGTATCTCAGTTTTTCGAGAGGGCAAACAAATTCCCACCAAGCATTTAATTCTTACGATCGATTCGCCTAGACTTCCACATTCAATAAAAGCTGGATACCTGGAATGCCCCATTAGACCGTATATCCCAAATCCCTTGCGATGCTTTAAATGTCAACGTTTCGGCCACTCGATGACCTCTTGCCGTGGAAACATAACATGTGCTCGCTGCAGTGCAGTGGGCCATGACAGTAAAAATTGTGAAGCTCCTATCTGCTGCATTAACTGTAAAAGAGATCACCCAGCATACTCGAAAGCATGTGAAAAATGGAAAATTGAAAAAGAAATTCAGACTGTGAAAACAAAACAGAATCTCTCGTATCCTGAAGCACGTAAAATAGTAGAAGCCCGGACACCTACCATTGGTAAATCTTATGCAGCCATTACTTCCAGCAAAAAAACTTATCATACAATAGCAACACAGACTGAATGCCTTGAACAAACCAGCCAACCAGTTATTGCATTAAAAAATAACACACTTCAATCTAAGTCTAATCAAACACCTCATTCTTCTCAGCTTAACCCCAAAAAACCAACAGTGCCTAAAAAAAATACACCGAATTTGAGAAAAACCCTGTCTGACAAAAGCCATAATTCTGTATCTTATAAGCATTCTACCTCTACTTCCACTAAAAGTACAATTAAAAAGAAAAAAACTTTACCTAAACCCATCACCAATACTCATAACACTGCCACTGTTAGTAATGTAACACACGAAGACTCACTTAGCCTCCATCCTTCTGATGATGAGGACAGTATGTCCACTGTATCAGAAGACAATAACGCAGATATTTCAATCTAAAAAATAATAAAAACATGACTTATTTCATTTCCTGGAATTGCCGAGGTTTTAATCATAAACGAGACGATATTAAGGAAATTATTTTTAATCATAAACCTGTTTGTTTTGCATTCCAGGAAACTTATCTTAGACAAAACGATAATGTTAATATCCGTGGCTACAATTGCTTCAGGAAAGACTTTCTAAGAACTGACAGAGCTACAGGTGGTGTAGCTCTTTTAATTTCCAGTACTGTTCCACACACTAATATCCCTTTAAATACCAACATCCAGGCAGTTGCAATCCAATTGCATATCCATATGTTACTGACTGTTTGCTCCATATACTTACCACCCAATATGCCTGTCAACCAGAACGACCTCAATAGCCTCATTTCCCAACTACCTACTCCATTCTTAATCCTTGGTGATTTTAATGGGCATAGCCCTCTTTGGGGAAGTCCCGACACAAATGGTCGCGGGCAACTCATAGAAAACTTCATAAGTGACAATTCTTTATGTCTTTTAAATAACGGCAGCAATACATACTTTCATGAACCATCCAGAACATTTCATGCCATTGACCTTGCAATTTGCTTTCCTACTCTCTTTCCATATTTTAATTTTTTTGTTTGTGACGATCTACATAATAGTGATCATTTTCCTTTGTTTTTATCATTTTATAATTATGACCAGACTCATCCCAAGAAGCCCCATTTTATCTATGACAAGGCCGATTGGGTTACTTTTACTTTAAATTCATCTATCACGAGAAATATGACTGAGGGCGATATCAATAAGGCTGTAACTCTTGTCAGCCAATGTATTATTAATGCTGCTAACAGCTCTATCCCAAAATCCAGTGGACATCACTCTAAACATTCTAAGCCTTGGTGGAACGAAGAATGCAGGCTAGCGAAAAGGAAGCAACAAAAAGCATGGGGGATTTTCCGCAGGTATCCAACAACAAGTAATTATATTTTATTTAAACAAGCTAGGGCACATGCACGGAAAACTCGTAGAAAAGCTCAAAAGGAGTCCTGGATCAACTATGTCTCCAGCATCACTTCTAATATTAGCAGCAAAAAATTATGGCATCGTGTCAAAAAATGTATGGGAATTTATACAAATCAAAGTATTTCCTTCTTAAAAGATAATGGGCAAACTATAACATCCACGAAAAATATTGCTAATACCATCGGGCAAACTCTTTCAGATATCTCTAGCTCTAGTTCCTATAATGAACCCTTTCTATCCTACAAGCAAAACTCCGAACGCTCCACTATAAACTTCAGATCCCGCTCATTAGAAAGTTATAATGCACCTTTTACAGAAAATGAATTAAAAGTTTGTTTAAAATGCTGTCATAATTCTGCTCCTGGACCTGATGGCATTACCTATCTCATGATCAAACATCTCTCAAAGGAATCTCTTAAAAACTTACTTCACTTGTACAATAGGATCTGGTCTGAACATGTATTTCCTGCTGCATGGCACGATGCTATTGTCATTCCTTTTCAAAAACCCGGCAAAGATGCAACTGATCCAAAAAATTACAGACCAATAGCCCTCACTAGTTGTTTGTGTAAAATTCTTGAGAAAATGGTAAATACAAGACTGGTTTTTATCTTGGAAAGTAATAGCATTATTTCTCCATGGCAAAGTGGTTTTCGACGTGGCCGCTCAACAATTGACAATATTTTACTGCTGGAGACAAACATCCGAAAAGCTTATGTAAAACGTAATCACTTAGTTTCAGTTTTTTTCGATATTGAAAAAGCGTATGATAAGACTTGGCGATATGGTATATTAAGGGATCTTTTTAATTTAGACTTTCGTGGAAATCTTCCTATTTTTATTGAAATTTGTTTAAAACTCAGACGCTTCCAAATTCGCATTGGTTCAGAATACTCGGATTTCTACCATCAGGAGGAAGGTGTACCTCAAGGCAGTGTCTTGAGCGTTACACTCTTTTCTTTAAAAATTAACAACATTTTAAAACAATTACCACTAAGCGTTCATGGTAGTTTATATGTGGACGACCTGCAAATCTCATGCCAGGGTAATGACATGCGTTTCATTGAACGCCAATTACAACTTGCTATCAAAAATATTATTAAGTGGACAAATGAAAACGGGTTTAACTTTTCTGTTGATAAAACACAGTGTGTGCATTTTTGTCGTAGACGTGATCTTCACCCTGATCCAGAACTTTTTATTAATAACAGACCTATCTCAGTTGTTGACTCTGCTCGCTTCTTGGGTGTAATTTTTGACAGGAAACTTACTTTCATTCCACATATTTTAAAACTTAGGACGAATTGTGATAAAAAATTAAATATTCTGAAAGTGCTTTCCAATACTTCCTGGGGTGCTGATCGTACTTCCTTGCTTAAGATCTATAGAGCAATCATCCGCTCTAGGCTAGACTATGCTTGTCAGATTTATGGTTCAACTCGCTACACGTACCTTAAGAAACTTGACACAGTGCACCATTCTGCACTTAGAATCTGTTCTGGTGCCTTTCGTACATCTCCCATTCTTAGTCTATATACTGACTGTGTAGAGCCATCTCTCACTATGACCAGGCAAAAACTTTCACTTGAACTATATCTCCGCATTCTATCACATCCTCATCATCCACTCCATCCTCATTTTTGCAACAATGATCACATTTTATTCCATAATCGCCCCTCTTGCATTCCTCATTTTAGCCTAAGGATGAGGAACATTCTTGTTGGTATGCCTCACATTGACACTAATGTTCGTAGTAGGCCTCTCTTGGCTATTACACCATGGAACTTTAAGGTTATTTCCTGCATTCACCCTTTTAAAGATTTTGACAAATCAAACACAGATGCTTCAATTTTCCGGTCACTATATGCTTCTCATTGTTGCAATTACAAGGACTACATCAAAATTTTTACAGATGGCTCAAAGGCAGGCGATAAAGTTGGCTGTGGTGTTGTCTCTGGTACAACTATTTTTAGCTATCATCTTCCAAGTACATTCTCAGTTTTCTCGGCAGAATTTTTTGCAATTGAGGTTGCACTTAACTTGATCTCTTCTCATCACTATAGAAAATTTATAATTTACACAGACTCAAAGAGTGTTCTTGACTCTCTTTCTTCCATTTCATGTACATCCTCATTTATTTCAGTTTTAAAAACATATAACGACCTGTTAAAAAAGGGATTTGATATTTTATTTTGTTGGGTTCCAGGACATGTTGGGATTAAAGGTAATGAAACTACTGATAAAGCTGCAAAACAGGCTTTAACAAAACTAAACTGCCCAGTTCCATACGAAGATTTAAAGCATGCCCTCAAACAGTCCCTTAAAAACCTTTGGCAAAGGGAGTGGGAATGTCAAGTGGATAATAAACTACAAAAGATCAAACCACACATATCAGTCTGGCCTACACTCTCACCAAGGAAGTACGATGTCATTCTCACACGCCTCAGAATAGGGCATTCCAGGCTAACACATAAACACTTACTTCTGGGAGAACAAGAACCTGACTGTCCTAAATGTCATTTTACTTCACTTACCATTCGCCATTTACTTACAGATTGCCCATGCCTTCGTCATTTGTACAGACATTATTTTAAATCATCATCGCCAAATCTGACAAGCCTTATAGGTACTAATCCTCATCCTTTGCTGACAAACTTTTTAATAGAGGCTGATTTTTATTACGATATCTGATTTTATTTTATACACTGTTCATTTTCTTTTTATTATATACTCTGTTATTTATTTTTTACTTCTGGTTTTATTGTATACACTGCTCATTACTTTTACATCATTTCATCTTATACACTGTTTGCCCTGTTTTTATTTTTTACTTCATTATTTTTTAACTTTTTACAAATATTTGTATTTTAGTGACCACAACCCATCCAGATGCTATACTTCATTTTCACATATTTGTTTGGCGCAGTATGTCCCATTGTGGACCTTGCGCCATTAAAAGACAACCAACCAACCAACCAACCAACTTTTTCCAACACCCTCCTTTCACTACATTTCAATCCGTACTTTTAAAAATCACTTCTAATTTAACTAATATTCAAAATCTAAGTCTTTTAATGCAGCACCCTGCCGACACAAAACTAGCTCGACCTCAACCGTCACCGAGTCACTGGCGACGGAGTGATTTTAACCGTCCCCACTTCCTATACTTTGCTGGATCCAGCTTAATTGAAACAACTGTGGTGACGTTACGTCTCAACCTCACAAGACCTCTTGAGTCTCAGATCTCCTGACTGTTGCCACTTCAGCCACCTAAAATTACCTCACTATCCCGATAAAACATTTATTTTTTAAACCCTGGTCAAAAAAGACGGGTGTTATAAGCTTGGAGCTGTGTTTGTGTGTCTGGTCTGTGACAATGGTAGCTCCCAAACAAATAGCCTAATTTCAACGACTTTTATAATAATAATATTATTAAAAAGCTGATTTAATCGAGATGGTTCTTAATTACGTTTTAAGAAAATGTATTTGAGCGATCTTTGAAAATTAATTAAAATGTAATTTATTTTTCAGACGACTTTGCATTGGTATTTTAAAATTTACGAATTTTTAATCTTCCAACTTTTAGCTCCTGTTAGATGATAAGTCAACCGTTTTCTGGATTGGAATATAAGAAATCTGTTTTAAAAAGCCGCGAATTTTTAACCGATTTTGAAAATAAATAAATAAATAAAAATAAAAATGAATAAATAAAAATTGACTATTAATAATGGTGATGAGCTCACAGTCCAAATATTTCAAAAATCTGGTTGAAAATTAGACATTTTATAGCAAAATAATATTTAATTAAATTCAAGGTTTAGATTTCATAATTTGCGAGTTAGCGTTCTTTCAACTGAAAATTACTGACTTTCTAGAATACATTTATATATACTCTATAACAAAAAAAGTGACACACTAAGAAGGAGTGGTGACAAAAATTGGTAAATGGGGTGGAATGGATGGTCCAAATGGGACAAAAATTGGTAGATGTGATGTACATGTGGAGAAAAACAATTGATTACAGTTTCAGAAAATTTGAATGATTTAATCAAGAGAAAGGGCCTCACAAAGTAAACAAGTCAATAACGCGTTGGTCCACTTCTGGCCCTTATGTACGCAGTTATTCGGCTTGGTATTAATTGATAGATTTGGTAGATGTGCTCCTGTGAAGTATCGTGCCAAATTCTGCCCAATTGTTGCGTTAGATTGGTAAAATTCCGAGCTGGTTGTAGGACCCTTTTTATGATGCTCCAAACGTCCTCAGTGGGAGAGAGATCCGGGGACTGAGCTCAACCCTATTTCACTGAGCCGCCTATAAAGGATATTTGAAGTCACTGAAGTACCAGATGCACGTAGGATCGACGATAATGATGAATTGGTGCTTTATTCCATCAAAACCTTTATGTATGTCAATTTGTGTCCAGTTTGCATTACTCCTTCTTGGTGCGTCACTTTTTTTGTTATAAAGTGTGTATTTATAATTAAATTCAAAGTCGTATTTTTTCTCTCTCTCTCTCTCTCTCACACACACACACACACACACACACACACACACATATATATATATATATATATATATATATTATTTTATTTTCTAAATTATTAATTAATTTAATTTTTCTAAAAGCTCAATATTCCTAATGAAATAAATGTAAACATAATGATAAGATTAAAAGGGGGATTCTATTCTGAACAGTTATAAGTTACTGATACCCTCGCGAACTTTCCTCATTCAAAATTTCTCAATCGTCTTTAAAATCAACGCCTTAAAGTCATCAACATTATAACTCTTCATTTTCTTATGACCTTAAACAATACCTCGAAAATGCATATTTCATCCAGTCCCGGCAGAACCTGTACGCTCTCTCTCTCTCTCTCTTACGCCACTCCAGAATTGCATCTACCGGGTTTTGCAACACAAAGGCCGACCTTTCTATACCGACCTCGGTTTCCAGTACGACAAATACAGAAAAGAAGCAAAGAAAACCTAAAAGAAACAAAACATGAAATAAACAAACATCATCAATGAGCATGTTTTCTTCTTTTTTTGCTGCTACAAAATTGGCAATGGATTATTACGCGAAAAACTGCCTAATGAAGTTTCCAAGCCAATTGTTTGTGGCCTTGGCTTCTCCATCTTTTTCCTAAACAGTCATGGAACACTGATCAGGTGAACGCTATTGCAGAATGAAACTTTTGTTTTATTTTTCTCGGCAGAAGATTTTTATATTTTAATTATATATTGTTATCATTCAATAGTGAATATACTTGATGCTCTGGTTATTTGGCCACAACATGATGGAATAATAATAATAATAATAATAATAAATAACAATAACAATGTTTGTGTATGTGTGTGTGAGTGAAAAGATAACTGTATTACAAATAAATTTTTAATTTTAAAAACAATAATAAAAACTTTTGCATATATCACTATTTTGTCAATCCCCCCCCCTCCATTTATGCATAACGCATCTCATTACTGTAGAAAATTAATAAAAAAAATATTTTGATTTTAAAATTGATATTATTTGTCTAAATAAAAGACAAATTAAATTATCGAAACCAATTGTTTGTGGCTTTATTTTTCTCAACCTTCTTCCCAAACAAGTTATAGATTCTTTCTTTCTTTTTTCCCCAGACGATCAATATTATTATCATTCATTTATTCATTTTCACTATTATTATAATTATTATAATTATTATCATTACTATTGTTATTATCATTCATCGAAAGTAATTTAATACTTTTGTTGTTTGCTGGTAACGAGGTTAAAAAGAACAAGAAGCTTAGCTTTCTTTAATAGTTAGAAATTAAACAGTAAATGTTCAGCATTATCACAATTGAATTTATTTATTTCATTTATTAAAATTTTACAAAAGGAAAAGTATAAGTAGATATTTTTTCAAAATTTTACCATTATTTTAATCTCTTTCTCAGCACATTATAATAACCCATATATCATTGTTAAGAATAATTAATAATAAATAATAAATAACAATAATCGCCCATGATTGCTTAATGAAGCTTAAAAATTTGGTTGCTTATAAACTAAGTTCTGTATTCATTCTAAACAGACATAAAATAGTGGGCAGGTATATATTATTACTTATTACTGATTAAAAACTTCATTCATTAATTTATTGTCTCGGCAGACGACTTGTCTATCATTTTTAACATTATTTCTATCATGTTTGGGTCATGTTTGAGTGTATTAGTCTGTTGTTTGGGTGCTACTTAATATTCTACTTATTCGTGTATAATTTTATTAAAAGTACACATACCTCAATGAAAAATTTAGAATATTGTTCTATTTAGAATTAGCGTATTTTTCTGATTATTTTCCTAATTAGAATTTAGTGTATATTTAAACAGAAAAATATTAACAATGTCACAATTTTATTTATTTAAATTATATAATAAAACTACATTTTATTTATTTTCTCCTACATGCATTGAATTTCCAGACATTTTTTATTTAGATTTTAAAAATTCAAATAAAAATTTCCAATTTCTTAAGGAAGGAATCTTCCTTTTAATACTCTACTTATTTTTGTATGATATTTCATTAAAAATACAAATACATTAGTGAAAAGTTTAGTAGATTTTTCTAATGAGAATCAATGTATTTTTCTAATTAGAATTTAGTGTATCTGGCTTTTTTTCTTGCCGAAATCCGGGCCCGCGGATTTGAATTAACTTTTGAAATACAGCAATCATTCTTAGATAGAATATTGGTCATTAAACGTCCTTGATTTAATATTTTCTGAATGTTCTCACCTGAAGAACATTCAGGGGAGAACATTTATCCAACTCACTAAAAGTTAAAATAGTAGGGAAATCATACTTACCATTGATAAAACAGTTAACAGAACAAAAAATGAAATAAAATAAAATTGATTAATTAATTAAAGTTATATAATTCTGCTTTAATCCCACCTCCTCATCTAAAAAAAAAAAGTGTTCATTCCATAGATATAGTAATAAGACATAGATTGATCATCGAGGAGTAAAAAGGGATTCCTTTTCATTTGGGAAAAAACGGCCATTTTACTCACTTATGCATGTTTTAGCCCGAGTGAATATACACGGGAATACACACGGATAATTTAGCAAATAAAATTTATGAATAATTTATGTACTGAAAGTGAATGAAAAACTCCAGATACCCATTTTACTTTCTTTCTTTTTCTTTCTTTCTTTTCTTTTTTTTCTTTTTTTATTATTTCAATTACCCTACTACCGTAGGTAATGGAAGTACTGTATTCGGTTCAAACATTCGATATCGAGGTTTCACCTGATTTACACGTTTTAAGGTCCCCTGAGTCCAAAAAAGTGGTTTTCGGAAATTGGCCAGTGTGTGTTTGTGTGTGTGTATATATGTATTAATTGTGCGGTGTGTAGGTTAATTTTAAATCTCGGAAATTGGTGTTTCAAAAGATAACTCAACCATTTTTTCTGTTATTTTGTAACTTCCCATGTAAACTTTGTTTTATATGTCTTTATTCGTGTATTAAGACATTAAGTTTCTCATAAGGGAAAAATTTTAGGTTTCTACTTCGTCAGGTTAATTTTGTCTTCTGATCATATTATCTAAAAAAAAAAAAAAAAAAAAAAAGAAAGAAAGAAAAAGAAAGAAAAAGAAAGAAAAGAAAAGAAATACGCATATACGTGAAATAGTGGGTAATGGAAGTCGTGTGATTGTCTCACACCAGATTTTTTTTCTATACTATAATATACTCATGTCTGCACAAAACTGACTTCCTTTCAGCATTAATTATAAAAATAGTCTGCAAATATCATGAAAAATAATTTAATAAATTATAATTTAATAAATAATTTGTATTGGGTAAATTTGTATAGGATTATATATAGAAGAAATTCTTGTGGTGGCCACAACATACTAGTTATATATTAAAACTAGTGGGTTTATTTCAGCCGCTGCTAACTACATTTAAAAGAATTCCATATTACTTACTAATATAAAATAGTAAAAAATATTTAAAAAAAAAAAAAAAAAAAAGTATTCCATTAAATATGAAGTCAGTAATTATTTCATAATAATAACAAAGCAACTTATTATAAAAGTTATATTTTTCATAAATTAGTTGAATATGACTTATAAAAACTTATCCCATTTCTATTCTTATATTTATTAGAACACTTAAAAGCCACGCAATATTTCGACATTTTCAAAACTCATTAACATTCTATTTTATTACTATTGCCGAGTTTTATACTCTCTAATGGCTGATGCCAAAAAAAATTTTCGGCATCAAAAATCCATAGATATAGTAATAAGACATAGATTGATCAATGAGAGGGGAAAAGTGATACCTTTTTTAATCGGGAAAAGACGGCCATTTTACTATCTTATTGTATTTCCCCGAGTGAATATACACGGGAATACACATAGGTAATTTAGCAAATAAAATTTATGCACTAAAAGAGAATGAAAAACTCCAGATACCCTTTTTTCTTTCTTTCCGTTTTCCTTTCCTTTTATTTATTTATTTTTTACTATACTCTAGTATACTCATATCTGCACAAAACTGCCTTTCTTTCGGCATTTATTATTATTATACTTCTTTGAGATAAAAATCGTCTGCATTCATCATGAAAAATAATTTTAATAAATTATAATTTAATAAATTATTTGTATTGTGTAAATTTGTATAGGATTATATATGGAAGAAAGTCTTGTGGTGGCCACAACATACTAGTTATATATTAAAACTTTGCGTGGCTGCTAGCTACATTTAAAAGAATTTTGAGAATTCCATATTACTTACTAATATAAAATATTAAAAAATATTAAAATTTTAAAAAAGTATTCCATTAAATATGAAAATAGTAATTATCTCATAATAATAACAAAGCAACTGATTATAAAAATTATATTTTTCATAAATTACTTGAATATAACTTATTTATGGAACTTACCCCATTTCTTTTCATATATTTATTAGAATACTTAAAACCGCGCAACATTTCGTCCTTTTTAAAATTTATTACCATTCTATTCTATTACTGTTTTCGAGTTTTAACTCTCTAATGGCTGATGCCAAAAAACTTTTTCGGCATCAGAAATCTTTGCTCGTTAACATGGGGATGATAGATCTATATAAATTACTATATCTATGCAAAAATCTTTGCACGATAACATGGGAATGATACATCTATATAAATTACTGTATCATGGTTAATTCTATTTTGGAAAAATAGTAGACTATTTAGTAGAGAGAGTGGAACATAAAAAAAATGAAAGAGATAAAGAAACATTAATAAATCTTTTTCGCAACCTCACAACAACGAGCAGAGGTATGCTTTTGTAACCTCTGTCTGAAGACCCCCACTGGAGAATCTTTTATTCGCAGCCCGGATCACCGGTGATAAAAAGCATAATCCTCGCCTCGGTCCCTAAATGCAATTTGTGTTCCAAATATGTGGTTTATTTCAAACATAAATACATTCATTTTAACTCAGTAATGCAGAAGTGATAGATTTATTAGTAACATTATGAGATGCAAAATAAAATGAAACTGAAGTCGTATATTTTATTTCTTTTTTTACTTCCTGATTAGTTTTCTAAGGAGAAAATAGTCATTCAACAAAAACGAATAAATTGTAATCCGATGTCACCATGGAAAGTATTACGATTTGTGATCGAAAGCGCCATCTATCGACTTCTTGTATAGGTAATGGTATTCTCTGCTAAATTGTATTGCTTCAACTGAGAATAGCATCTCCATATATTTATTCACTTTCTTTAAGCAACTTCATCTGCAGCTGTACAACTAAATTGAAAAGGAAGGTGGGGTGTAAAGAATTTTTTCTTTGAAAAAAAGGAGTTTTTGTGATAAACCGATATACATTTTATGTGAATGTTTAATAATCTTAAATCGCTTAGGGAAAAAAAGCAATTTCATTTTTATTTTGACAAAACCACCAAGTAGATCAATCATAAAAGCATTTTTGTTAGAAATATTTTTTTTTTTATCAAAATGCAACAATTAATATTATAACAAATATTTGAATATTTGTACACAATTTATATGTTTCTTCAAAAATATCGAAAACATTTGATTAATCAGATTGCAACGTTTTGAAATTTTATAATTAATAGCTGTGCGCATCTCATGAAAAATATGATTTTTTTTTTTTTAAGCCAATCCCATCATATTTTGCTAAAATACGCAACCATTGTTTCGGATGAATTATTTAACTTCAATCCTTCATCGGACGAAAAAAAAAAAAAAAAAAAAAGAATAAGCATGAATGCAGCTTTCTAAGATTTTTTTTTTTTTTTTTTTTTCCCCTGATGATGATTATTTCTATCCGAACCAATTGTTGCGTGTCCTTGAATTTTGCAGTATTTGCTAACAAATTTCTTATTCGTCCTCTTTTAACACAAGTTTTGCGAATTTGCGGTATATTTTCACTAACTGTAATTATGTGCATCTACAAAATGCCTATTACATAATCTAACTTTCTGTTAAAAAATAAGTATGCATGTAATAATAGCCGTCCTTAATTTATTTTCATTCCTTTTAACTTATTGGTTATTAAAAAAAAAAAAAATGAATACTGAACTTACTGATAATATTTGTTTTTGAGTTATGCTGAAGCTGATAACACATGTCAATGCACACACCACAGACCGACCTCTAAATTACATTATTTTTATATATCAGAGACCTAAAAACAATATTTTCTCTACATGCATAGGTAAAAGAAAGTGAAAATACAATATGCAAATAAATTTTTTACATTACACTGATTATTTCCAGAACATATCTGGACCCCGACAAGAAAAATGACACAATTAAAAAATGCAGTATTTGAGAAAAATCAATTTAAAGCTAACGATTAACCATTGACCAGCATTACAAATGACACAATTGCCACTCAGATGAATAATTTTCGAGATAAAAATTTGAATCTCTTCGTGCACATTGGGGCACGTCATACGCATTTTCCAATTACAAAAACTCAAAATTGCCATTTTTTTTTTTTATTGTGTCATTTTTCCAACAACAGGAGTGCATTACCATAGTATATTAAATACATTTTTTGGAAAACAAAAAGAATTGAGCATCAAGAGATTTTTCGGTTAGTAGATTTTTTAATCAAAACAAGAAAACATAACTGTATTTTGGGATGAAATTGCGTTTTTAAGATTTTGCAAATCACATTTTGCAATTCTTTTTTTTTTTTCTCTTTCCGAAAAGGTAAATTTCGTAAAATAAATTCATCTGCATTTGATAAGCAAGTCTAAAGTAAACCAGACATTTATTTATCACTTTATATCAGCAGAAAATAATCACACTATTATCTGATGCTTTTAATCCCCAGATCCGAACAATTTCTCCACGACTGTTTGAAATGGGGACGCGTCTAGCTATTCGTTTCCATAGCAACGGAGACGTCATTTTAGTTTTTATACTCTGAACGGAAAAAGGAAGACTAGTTCGTCGCCATTTTGATGCAGATCGTTTGGAAAATACAAAAAAAGATAATATATTAATTAAATTTAATTAATATTTTTTACTAAATTATTTTTATTTCTAATGTAAACAACTATTCCCGCAGACAAATTGTTATTTATTTATACGTAATATATTGGATAAAAGGTATTTTTATTTTTTAATAAGGATTAACAGACATTTAACTATAACCATGATTAACTTTAAGAAGGAAGTAAGGAAGTTAGTTCTTCCTGGCTCTTTTAAAAGTACTATTTAGAACAACTTCTGTTTTAAGACAATTAGAGACAGGCCATTTTGTTTCTTCTGAAGTATAAATGATGCAAGACCTGTACAGTAATTTGAAAATGGGCACTTGAATACAGACATATCGGTTTTTATAATCTGTTTATGACGTCTTTAAGGAATTCTGTAGTTTTTAAAGTTTATTTTTAAATAATTTTAATTTTTAATTGAAAATTATCCTCCTTGACATTTTGCACTTTCTTCATTTCAGTGTCTCAGAGGAACTCGGTATCTTTTAAATGACTTTGGTTTTGAAAAACAAAATTATTCTTCAAGTTAAAAATTAATTTAATTCAGCGTTGTGCTCTTATATTTTAATAGCTTAAGAGAATAAATACATTTTTTAAAAATGGTTTTGCGTTTAATTTTTTTTTTTATAAGTACTTTTAAGCATTTAATTACAATAAATTAAGATTGGAATAGACGTATTTTATAAAACTTTATTTTTTAATAATTAAAAAGAAAATGAAAAATGAATTTTTTCAAGTAATATTTATTTTAACGTTAATGTTTCGGCAAACATTTCCCAAATGATTTTAGTATATATTCTGATGTTAGGAAAAACAGGTTACAAAAAAAGGGGTAAGGGGACAAAAAAAAAGATATCAATACTTATGGAAGTTTGCCTCCGCAGTACAATAATAAATACACGGTTTCTGCTATTTTCTCCCATATCTCTCTCCCTTTATTTTTTACTATGCAAAATTATATTTAAACGCATTTTTTGCTTTTTTTAAGTTAGTTTTTCGCATTACATATAACTGTTTTACTATTGCACTAGAATTATCTCTCTCTATCTTTTACAATTAATCCGTCACCTCACTAGCAATCAAATTCCATGTTATTCTAGGGAGAAATTTGTTAAGAGAAAAAGTCATATACATATTTTAATTCCATTTTCATATTCAGAAAATTCCAACCGTTAAATTTGATCTTGATTTGATAATATATATATATATATATATATATATTTAACGTATTTTATTTTAAAGCTATAAAGGGCGAAAAATGCTCTTAATTCATAATTCAAATTTTAAAACTCTGTAATAATAATAGTAATATATATATATATATATCATCATCATCATCATCAATTTCAACCTTTATCAATCCGCTGCAGGATGAATGCCTCTCCTAAGTGATTCCAAACTGTTCTATATTTATACACATAAATAAATTTACAGAAAACAAAAATAAATTTAACAGCTAAGAATGTTTTAATGTGAAAACAGGCTTATAAACATAGATATTGGGGTAGGTAATGAGTAATTATTTTCACAAAATTTTCCAAAAAATAACACTGGTTTTGACTGCCAGCTACTATAAATTAGAAAATTCTCTTAAACATCTAATATACTAAAATGAAATATTAAAATTGAACTCATATTAAATAGTCCCAATAAAAACTATTGAGTGAAAGTGAAACAGATGAATCGCAATCTTAAACTGTATTTTTCTTATAATAAAATGTGATTAAAAAATACAGATATAAGGAAAAGAAGAAAAAAAGATAATCTATCGCATAAATCAAGAAGAGAGAAATAAGATGGCGTTTATTAGATGACCAGATATTTTTTCATGGCCATTCTTCAAAAGAAGATTAAAGGAACATAGTAGTATGTAATAAAAACGTTAAATAGCTTTTTAACATACAGTTTGGCGCGGGGTAAGATTATGATACAAATTTCCATGTAAAAAAAAAAAAAAAAAAAAAAAAAAAAAAGTGCTCCTTCTTTTTTTACTTACTATTTTTTTCCCTCACTTAAAAACGGCAGTGACATGAAAGAAAACACAGCTTGTTGATTTCTTTTCAAAGTAAACAGAGTGAAGTAAAGGTGCTTTTGTGTAAAGATTCAGGAGTGGGTTTCGCCGGAACCGTTAAGCGAGTTATTTAACGCCATGAACTGTATCTGTAACGGAACGGGGTCATTGTTGAGACAGTAGAGAGAAAAAACTGTTTTGTATAAGGCGCAGCTATTGTTTTCTCTCATCCAAACATTATGATGTATTTATTTTTGTACTTTTTAGTAACAGGTCAGATAAATTACTTTCTGCTCTTTCAATAGCTTTGCAGCTAAGGCCAAAATAATTAGGTTTTATTATTCAATACAAGTAACTCGATAAATAAAGTATTTTAAACATGTTAATATATCAAATAAAGTACTAAGTGGAAGTAATGAAGCATAAACTAATAAGAATTTACTGTTAACAACAACAATAATAATAAAATATTTTTTGGTTTGCCCACAATGGATGCTACATTAATACTTATTATTATTAGTAGTAGTAATAGCTGTAGTAATAGTACTTTGATATATAATAAAACAAAATTTACTCAAATATTCAGTGACATGCGCATATTTCTACTGTTATTGTATATTATGCTGACATATTTGAAGTCCTGAGTTCTATTTCAGATCGAGCTCTTCGGTCTAATCGTTCGAAGTTTTTCGTGGTTTTCTCCGAAACTTGTGTAAATACGGGCTAGAACACCTATAAAAGATCCCCATGGAGGGGCATTCCCCCCAGGCCAGGGACCCATATGTGTAGTCAAATTGCCTTAACCCTTACACGAACAGCAGCTCTTCCCCTAACAGCACATCTTCTCCAAGAGACATCCTTATGATAACCTATGGATAAAATGACATCCCATGGATATCCTCAGGATTTACTATGGATATGCGTGTTGTTAGGGTCTATATATGAGAAGAGAGTATTAGATTCGTGAAAGTTTTCGATGAGTATACACGTTTGGAGCTATCCTGGAAACGACTTGATCATTTTAAAAAAACTGTTTATCTCATTGTGTGTCTACGTTGTTGTATCGCACGAAATATTGGACAGAATCCTACAAGACCTTTTATTTGATTGGACCTTGATATAAATTGATGCTGATTAGATTTCGGCATATACCATCCAGGAAATGCCGCTGCCATGCCGAAATTCCTTCCATTTACGGGAAGCCTATATCTCTAGCTTCTATAATGCATAATTACACACAATTTGATAAGAAGTGAGGAAGACTCTTTGAAAAATTATGCTGATTCAATTAGGGTACACGTCAGTCGAAAGGTGGCGCTACTTTTATTTATTTTCTGCTATTTTCCAGATGGCTATATCTCAGTATCTATTGGTTAAAGTTGCTCCAAACTATGTATTCATTGTAAAAAGTAAGGTTGGTTCAATATTTGTGTATGATAATCGGTAGATAATTCTGTTACACAGAATGATATGGAAAGAAAAGGTTTTGTGATAGCCACTGGCATTCACATGTTTCATCTTGAAAGTAAAACTGTTGTTCGATAAACCTTTCTTAAGCTGTTTTTAGAGATGACATTTTCTTTCGTGATGGTCTAATAAAATATTAGTAATTAATTATTTATTAACTATAATATTTATTCAAAGAAGAAAATATGTAGAGTAAAAAACAAACAATTATCCATTGACTTTACTTTGTAGATTAAGGGGTAGAAACTTTTTTTTTAATTAATTAATTTTTCTAAAATCGTTTGCAGCATTAGAATTATTGCTAAATATTATTGGAAGAAAAATACGACGTTCAAGCACTAATCAATTCTATTTTGAAGTATTGCATAAAATCACAATAATATCGGTGCATTAGTTTTTGAGAAATTATGTTCCTCACTCTTCTGAAGAGTTTCCAGAAACAAAGACCTATTGGTTGAATTTTTCAAAATATTTTATTCAACATTTTACAAAATATTGTTTAAATGTTGCTCTTTTATGTACAAGAAAAATATATAAAAAAATATGCTTTTTTTTAGCCTTTTATGCACCTTCTTAACAACACATTTGTCCATCATGTATTCTGAAGATGTCCGTGGGAAGTCCATAGATGTCCTTTTTATCCATACGACATCCTGAAGATGTCATTTGGAGAAGATGTGCTGTTAGGGTTAAAATGTGTAAATTAATCGGAAAATGGAACTCAAAAATCTTATGAATCCGATACATTCTTCTTTTTAATATAGAAAAAAGTTATTTAAAAAAAAAAAAAAAAAAAAAAAAAGACGCAATAAATAAGTCAAACGTCTGTGGTTCAAAAGAACGGATTTAACATTATGTGTATTTTAAACCTGGCTTATTCTGTACATTCTTAAAAGAATCAAGAGCAGAAGTCAAGGGATTTGGATTTGTTAGCACGGTCATTGCATCTGAAACAATGTTCGTGTAAAACGGGGGCAAGGCAGAGAAAACCACTACTTAATCTCGATTTTTTTTTTTTTTTTTTTTTTTTTTTAAGCATGCAGTGATTACTCAGGCGAAACAGAGTCTTTCAAGCAGATGACAGTCAAGGGTTAAGGAGCAGCAAAAATAATACCAGAAAGAAAGGGAAATTAAACTTTTAACTCTTTCTTTTACCATAAGAAAAGATTTTAAAAAATATATATAAAGAAAAGAGACCTGATCGACAACGCGAAATTTTCTTCTACACCTAAATATCCACATGCATTAATTACTGTTAAAATTGCCAGAAATCGAATGGTGTCTTTGCTTTTATCACCACACTTGTTATTTTCCCAGTTAGCATTAGCTGTACTGGAAAGCTCTGACCATTTGAATTAAAAAAAAAAAAAAATTGAAACCAGAAATTTATGTTCGAAAATATTTTAAGTACACAGAAGATACTCGGTCAAGCATCACAAAAATTTCCATTGTCATATTTTTAATTCAAAGTGACAGAACTTTCCAGTAGATCAGATAAATATGTTGCCTTATTAACAGGGCCTAATTACCGCAAAGGCTCATGACACGGGATGAACAAGATTTTTACTGTCTGAAATTTAAGAAGTGCCTCAAATCTCCAATTCCATGATTTTCACTATGAGACTTATTTATTTTATTTCTTTTTATTTCTTTATGCATTTCTTTATTTATTTTTTAGAGAAAAGAGGACTAAAATAAAACAAACAAACAAACAAAACATTATTTTAATAAAATCCTGTCGTTTAATTAGAAAAATCTGTCTGCCTGAATCATTAAGCATTAGGTATGATCTTGATATTGCGAGAAATAACCACCCAAGTATATGAATATAAAATAACTATGAACACAGTCCGGATTCTATAATATCTATTCATATGATAAAATACAAGAGGGGCAGGAACATAAATCTATACTACACTAAGAAGTGAATGAGAAATAAATTTGTAGCAGTAAAAAGTTGCTTTCTATAGGTGTAAAACTTTCCCCAAATCATAGAGGGCTCTGAAATGATGCTGAGCTTTTTCTAGGTCCTGCCTATTAGTACATATACAGCAACATCTCTCAATCACGAATTCAGCAAAATATGATTTTAAATGTTCACTTAGACACAAATTTCTGGAAAACTTTTATTTTTAAGGTAAGAGTAGAAACACAGAAATATTAAAAAAATATATAAACTGAATTATCTCCAAATTTCATGTATTTAAACAAACATTGATAGATAATATGTTAAAAAGGAGCCATTTTGAATAAGAAATCGACATAAAATGCCAGCTTTGGCACAATTTCCTTTCTTTTCTTTTTAAAGAAAAAAAATATATATCAATCACATTATTTGATTTTAAATGAACTAGAATGCCTACTCATTTCAACCGTTTATATATATGCGTTTACATAAAAAAAAGTCAGAATGCAAGAGTTTTTTTTTTTTTTTTTTTTTTTTTTTTTTTTAAAAAAAAAACAACCTTATGAACATTTTTTCGAAATTGTTTATCTTGAAGAGACTTTTCGGAATTTTATCAGAAGTCACCTTTTTTACGCCTCTCCCTCACTCCTCGATCTGCCCTATATGCCTCTTATTATTTTTTTTCCCAGATGCGGTTTCCTTTGAATTTGTTGAATGTGTATTTTTTAGGCACTTTTTGAAAATTCAATACATTTCTGAAAGGGTGAAACATTGACTTGACTTACAGTATGTTATACTAATCCTGTAACAGTCCGTAAACTCTCACATATAAAAATCACTTCTTCTTACATGGAAACGGATAAGGCAACATGAATAATTACAGTATTTAATTAAGTGTAATTGTAATAAATATTTAATTTTGATTTCTCAAAAAATCAAGTGACCTGGCTTCCAAATCCTCGAAATTATGCATTAGATCATGTGCTGTTTAGTTTTGAATATAAAGTAGAGTTCTATGCTCGGGATCCTATCGAGTAAAACTTGAACCGAAACTGACAAACAAATTTTTACCGACCCAAACCTGCAATAAAGAATTTTGACGACACGAACCCGAACTCGATCCGCAGTCAAAATTAATTCAGTCAACCCAACACGAACCTGACCCACAAGAGGAAAATATTTAGTCGACCTGACCCGTGAGTCGGGTTCGGGTAAAATCAAGCTACCAGACCCGATGCAGGACTCTAATATAAAGGCGAGGATGTTACATTTATTTTAGAATATTTGTATATTGGACGTTGATTTGTTAAATAACACTAGCAGGCTTGGCCACTATATTTAAACGAATCTCCAAAAGAATTGGATCATTATTTATTTTTCACATCACATTATAAATAAAAACTAAAGTAATTACATTGGAATCGCTCTAGACCTCGCATCGGGTACTCGCTGACTACGGCAGCTCTTTCTCTGCCCGCACTGTATCGGGAGCAGGTTCCCACTGCCTGCAGGAATCTCTTTCCTATGTATTTCAATATGGGTATTTATTGACGATAGGTGGGTCTGTCATTATTTAAGAACTACGATTTTAAAGATAACTGTATCTCAGCGTCTATTAAATATTTTAGTTTTTGAACCAAGTATTTTATTGCTCATGCTATTTACACTGTATTACAATTTGATTCCGACCAATATAATGAAATAAAATAAAAAGTAGATTTTCTTTTAGAAGGAATTAAATACATAAAAAACAAATAAATTCCAATCAGTTTAATCCTTTCTACTATATACTACCATTATTTCCTGACAAATACTATAAATTAGAAAAAAAAACTTTTAAAGAAATTAAATTAACAAATGAAAAATAATTGTTGTTATACTACAAAAATTATACATAAACATAACTGTTATAAATACATTTTAAAATTTTAAATTTAATATATATAATTTTTTCCACTGCATTACCATTTTATTTTCAATAAATATAATAAATTAAAAAGAGAAAAAAGATTCGCCCTCAAATAAATGTACTAAATAAAAAATAAATTGCATAATATAGCCGTAGCTAAGATACGCAGACGATTACAATCGAAGAATAAATTCTTGAAAAATGAAACATAAAAGCCAATGTTTAAAATCGAAAAAACATTAATTTAAAAAATTCAAATTCGAAATTCTAAAAAATCTCGATGAGGTGCACACCTGCAGGGTCCCAGGTACCTATATGCCAAATTTGGAAGCTCTGCGATCAGTAGTGTGTAGTATTGTTCATGTTTAGATAAATGTATTTATTTTCCTGTTGGAAGAAAAAAAAAAAAAAAAAAAACTCGTTTTTTTTTTTGGGGGGGGAGGGGGGGGGCAACAATTAAATTATGGATTAAATTTAAATGGCTAATTTTTTGCTATTATTAGCTTATTATTTTCATATTTTTATTAATTAAAAGAAAACTAAACAGAAATTCGAAATTCTGACTTCGATGTGCACAATCATCCTTCGGAGGGCACCTTTGTGTTAAATCTCGTGACTGTCCGAGCTACGTTTTCGAGAACAGTGAAATATATATACAAATATTGCTCACTTAATAGTATAAGATAAAACAATTAAAAAAAAAAAAAAAGAAATCTTACAGAAAATTATTATTATTATTTTCTTTTTTTGGAAAAAAAAGTTCCCAACTTAATTTTAATTTAACAAGTGACTTAACAGCTTCAGTTTGATCTACTTCATAAAAATACCTATTATATAAACTCTTATAAACAGGGAAAAAAGAAAGGAACAAAATCTAATTTAAATTGCTGTTTTTGTGTAATATTTTGGATTTTTAGTTAGACTGCATTGAAAAAAAAAAAAAAAATTGTTTGAAGATTTAAAGTTAGAAGATTGAAGATTTAAAGTTGGAGAGTTAAAGTTAATTTTTTTAAGATTTATTATGTTAGGCTTATTTAAAAAAAAGGTTGAATATATTAGATTCTGTAACGCCAACTAATAATACAGTCATTTGTAAAAATTTTAATTATATAAAAGGAAAACTAAAGAAATTTCCGAAGGATCAGTTTTACTTTTATTCTATATTTATAGTACAGTTTTGCTTAACTCTTTGAAAGAAAATAAAAATTTTGGAAAAAAAGACTGGCTCATGGAAGTACGCAAAAAAACTTTAAAAAAATTTTTAAAAGTTTTTTGAAGAAGACTTTGATCTTATAATTTTAAGAGTGGTTTTATTTTTATAAGGGGAAAAAAAAAAAAAAAATATATATATATATATATATATATATATATATATTATTGATCGAATATTAGTTATAATTAAAGTGTAGTTGTGATAGATGAATACATGCTCTTGTAATAATAATAATAATAATAATAATAATAATAATAATAATAATATATATATATATATATATATATAAAGTGAAGAATTTTAGAACGTTTAGAATATATTTAGCAATTAATAGATACGTGATTAAATGCAACAGCATTCAAAATAAAAGTTATTTTAATTCAATTTAAATGTTTGCACTCATTTTTTCTATGATTTTCGTTTATAGTATATTAATTAATAGATAAATTCGTTTTAAATTACTTGCGCTAATGTTATATTAAAAAAAAAGAGAGAGAGAAATTTCATTAATTATCTAAAGACAACACGATTGTCAAAAAAAAAAAAAATTCATCAAGAGTCAAAATTCAAAAATATGTGAAAAAGAAAGAGATATAATGCCACGCGTCTTCAACAGGTAACTACACTATCTGTTCTTCGAATTTTCAAACATTTATATCTGATGAAAAGGAATAATTTCCCGTGCTATATTGATCGTTTTCATCATGGGTCACAAGTTGCAGTAACAGTGACACGTCATGCTCTAAGTCCATTAACAGATAAATTATACTTTGTAGATAATAAGTAATTTTACACGGGAAAAAGGGTTCATCCACCTGAAGTTGTAGGATGAAACGCAGAGTACTCTCCTTGAATACAAATAAATTGATAAAGATCCATTGTTGCAAAAGAGTTCCTTTGAAATAAATCCTTGAAATTAATTGGAAAGCCGTGATGTTCATTAAGTTCAGTTTTATTGTGGTGATTGATACCTATCATTTCATCTGCATTTCTTGAATATTAAAATTCAGCGCGAAGAAAAAAGCTTGTTATGCGTGGCTTATGAAACACCTGTTAATAAAGTGGAACAATCGTATTCTATTCTTATATAATTCTTATCTGTAATTTCTGAAACAACTGTAAAATCCTTTTCGCATACACATGCGTAAAATTTTTAGATAATATTTTAATTCAAGGTCGAGAGAATTGAACTTTTTTCGTTCTTTTCCTTTAAAATTAAAGCTTTTTTTTTTTTTTTAAAGCACTTCCAAATTGGAATGCCATATTAGCCAGGGCCCGACTATGCTTTTCGAAGACCCGGGGCACTGATGCTATTTGGAGGCCCCCTTATACCCTGCTCTAAATAGCTCGCCTAAAGGACCCATTCTCGAAAACAAAAATAAATAAATAAAAATAGTGCATTTAAAAATTTTTTCCTTCAAATACCTTCTATTTCCTCATTTTTCAGCAACCTATAACAAAATCATTGGTTTTATGTTCAAGATAAATGAAAAACTGAACCACATTGATCAGCCAATGTTTAGGAAATTAGTCACACAATTTAATAATTGTTTAAGCTATAATAAAATATTGAAAGAAAAAATGTAATCAATTTTTGTTTTTAATAGACATATAATGAAAAAAAATTATACTATTACTTCTCAATTTTTGGAAATGAGGCCCCCTAAATTTGGAGGCCCTGGGCCAGTGCCCCGTGTGCCCGTGCTATAATCTGGCCCTGATATTAGCCATACTGCAATGCCTGTTATAGTTTCTAAGTGTCCGACGGCCAGATCCCATGTTATTATTTGGGGAAATTTGTTATGAGAATGAATCATCATTAGTTCTAAATATATATATATTTTTAAATACTGTTTTCACATTCAGAAAATTCACAACCATTAAATTCATTTTGTCCTCCAAATATTTCTTTCCCTCTTTTTTTTTTTTTTTCTTTCATTTATTTATTTATTTATTTTATCATTTTAATATTTTATCTTGAAATGTGAAAAATGGAACAGTTCATTTTTCGCATTTTTTTGTTCCAAAATAGAATATTCAAAGTATTAACTACTATTTTTTGGCAAACAAGAACAGATTTAGCGGTTACGAATTTGTGAATGAGAAAACGAAATCTTAAAAAAGAGAGAGAGAGAGAGAGAGAATGAATAAAACAAATTTCCCTCAGAGGGTTTCTCTGCTGGCAAATATAACTTTTCTGACTTATGTTAATTCCACCCCTCCTGAGTCGCAGGGCTCTTGGCATATGCTACCTTAGCCACCGCACGACAGCGATTTTAACCAGCTTTTGACATATAGCAGTCATGAACAAATGACTATCAATCAAAAATCAATCCAGTATGTCATATGGAAGGAAAGTAAAATGTTATTCAGTTGTTTTTGAATTTGAGTGAGAATATATGAATATTTTATGTATGCATGCAAAGATGGAAATTATTTTGTTTAAAGGAAATTTATTCAAAACTGTGCTATTTATCATGAAAAATAAAAAGAAACGAGAGCAAGCTCTTAGAGATACAAAGCAAAAGTATTAGAAATACGTAAATGACTAGGTAAAAGATTTTTCTAGAATAGCATCTATGAAATATAGAACTGTTAGATTGTCTACAATTGCTTCAGTGCGAGTACGTTTGCAAGGCAGACATTCTATCTTTAAAGCGTATGGGGGTTTTAATTTTGTATATGGTTAAAACACCTGTAAATTAATTATGTTAGCATTATAAGATAATTACTTTCTCTGTTTATTTAATATATATAAAATTAACAAACTGGGGGCGTAATCGCACATTGGCAATAATATATTTATTTTGTATAATGCAATACCTCAAACAATATACCATCCACTTTACAGAACAGATAATACCTGTAAAATTTCACATTGTTGTGATACTTAAAATTGCTGTTAGATGGATAAAGGTGTTTATTCCAAAAGGTTTTTTAAATAAATTTTTTATTAACCATAATTTTTCAGTTATTTTTGCATTTAAAACTGAAAATATTTCCAAAGACTTTTTTTTTTTTTTAACTTAATTTAAAAAATGCATTTAAGTAAGTAATTTAAATCTATATAAATCTAATAAAGGAAAATGTTATTAAAATGCCTCTCAAATAACATCAATTGAAAAAATAATATGATAGTAAAATAATTTTGTATAGACTTATTAAACATTATCATTTAGATTTAGAAATTTAATTCATCAACCTGGAAATTAATTTCTGATAGAATGGAGTAAAAGGCTGATTTTTACCAACTATGTGAAAAATACCAGAGCCGGGAATCGAACCCCGGGTCTTCCGCTTACCGCGCGGATGCTCTAACCACTGAGCTACCCTGATTGATAACCAGCTCGGCACTTCTCACATAATTTACGTTGGCAAGGTCACCGAGTCTGCAGCTATATCAAGTGACAAATTTGAATATGGCATAACTCTAAACCGGCCACGAAATTTGAATTCAGAAAATTAATTCATCAACCTGGAAATTAATTTCTGATAGAATGTAGTAGAAGGCTGATTTTTACCAACTATGTGAAAAATACCAGAGCCGGGAATCGAACCCCGGGCCTAGACTCGGTGACCTTGCCAACGTAAATTATGTGAGAAGTGCCGAGCTGGTTATCAACCAGTGTAGCTTAGTGGTTAGAGCATCCGCGCGTTAAGCGGAAGGCCCGGGGTTCGATTCCCGGCTCTGGTATTTTTCACATAGTTGGTAAAAATCAGCCTTCTACTCCATTCTATCAGAAATTATCACTTAGGTTTCATTATTTTACAATATGATATATATAAAGTTCTCAGCGTCAGTTAGGTCAAGACGTTTTTAAGAAAATCAAACACGCTGGCAAATAAATTACATCTTACAAACATTTTTTAATTGTACGGAAAATAATCAAAGAAAAAAAAAAAGAATATTAAGTCATAAATTTCAAATGATAATTGGTTGTCTCATACTACTACAGAAAACCTTACCAATATAATTTAACATACATCCATATCAGGGTTTAAACTGCCATTAGTTTTTTTAGCATTTTGCTAAAAGGTATCATATTTTGCTAAAACAAGTCGGTCAGAATTTCGCTAAAAAGCTAAAACTGGATAACTGTATAAAATATCTCTATATAATAATTCAGATTTTTTTTTTTTTTTTTTTTGTAATATTTGCAGGCAAAAACTACGAAAGGACTGAAATTTTTGGGAATCCTTATTTATATAGTAATTTGGATTTATTTTTAATTTTCAATGATTGAATTTAAATGCAAAAAATATTTAAAAGTATGTCAGAATTCAGAATTTGCTTCATAGAAGCATTTTTAGCACTAGTATTTCACGATTATCTACCACTACACTTTACTTGATTTTTAAATTGCTTTTTCATTTTACACATATGATATGAATACCTCTTTTTCTATTGATAAAATCAAAACATAGTTTCAAAACATAGTCACAAATATGGATGCTTGGTTAAAATCATCAATGAACAAAAGGAATAGAAAACAAAACTGAGGATAACAAAGCTAAGTAAAAGAAATCAATGGTATCCAAAGAATTAACTTTCGAAAAAGCTAAAATAGTGCTTGCCTATTTTCGCTAAAATGCTAAAGTAATTTTTTTGCCAGGTTAAACCCTGATCCATATATAATAGCTTTTGGTATTGTAAATATCGAAATAAACGTTATGTTTAAATGACCTATTAATATGATTCATGTCTGCTTGATATTAAGCTTTATTTCAATATAACGACCTCACGTTAACGTGTAATCATTCTCAGAAAGGCCATCATTCTTCATTTATAGGTGATTAATTAGGAAGTAAACTTGACAATCGCAAAATGCTTTGGCGGTAGCTCTTTGTTCACTTTGAGCGTCAGAACTCACTTTCATTATGTGTGAACGCGTGTCTTTCAGTAGAAGATTTTTAATTTGTTATGAATAACTATTAATATACTATTAATGTATTTCTTAAACGTAGCTGTGGGGGAAAATTGTGCAATAAAAAATATTACGCTAACTATGATTATTTTTAATGGGAAATAACCTTATTGTGATATTAAGCGGTGTTTGAGTCTGAAAGGAAGAAGTATTATCAAATGTTAATCGGTCAAACAATTATTAATCATCGAAAATAATTATCACAAATGTCATTTTATAGTCCCCGTGTAAAAATCTATTAGGAGTCAATATAGACAATTGTATCATTGTACGTTAAAAAATATTTCTCCTCGGAAAACTTTGAACTCTTCTCCAAATTTTGTCTTGAACGAAAAGAAGAAAAGATAAAGATAAAAGTAAGAAAGAAAGAATAAAACATAAAACAAAAATGTGATTAGAGATATAATAAAGAAAATTTTAAAGTATAAATGTAAAAGAAGAAAAATTAGAAAAACTGTTTATTAGCAGATTTTGCTTAACAATTTATAACAAATAAAGCATATTTCATTATTTGTTTGACCTCTGTGGAAGATTCCGCAAAATCTGCACATGTCATAGGCACACGCACACATTTATATTTTCCACTCGAAAAAAGATTTGGCGTACGTCGCGAATCTTATTAGCCTTCCCCGGCACTTTGGTGATCAATTTATTTAAGGAACTGATAAGGGGATTAAAAAAAATAGAAGTTAATCTATCATAATTTATCATAAAACATAATATATTATGAAGTGGTAATAACAGAATGCTCAAATTTCTTTTGTGTCTTTTTTTTTTTTTTTTTAATTAAATTTTACTGTTTTTTTTTTTTTTTTTCCCGTCAAAAAGCTTCAATATATATATGTATGTATATGTATAGATTTTAACCGATGTATTCTTTCTATTCTTCCCCCCCCCCTTTTTTTTTTTTTTTCGTACATTTTTTCAATTGTTAAATCTCAATATTGGTCTATATAGAGTTTAGGTACTTGTAAATTTTTTGCATTTGCTTATAGTACACAGAAATCTAAAACTTTTGTATACAACATACAATCTAGGCTTCTGGTCTGGTGAAGTATTGTACAGTTGTATGTGAGTTCAGTTTTGAAAAAAATATTGTATTAATTTTCTTTTTTCAAATAGTTCATGTTTTCCAGGTGATGTCATTTCATTTTTTACAATATATGAAAAGGTATTCATTATTGTATATATATATGTATTCTCTTTTTATTTTCTTTCTTTTTATATTTTTCTTTTTTTTTTGGATGAAAAGGACTGTTATAACAGTAAAAAATATTCCATTTCTTTTCTTTTCTGTTTCTTTCTTTCATTATGAGAAAAATAAATAAATAAATAAAATAAAATAAAATAAATAAATATTATTTTCCTTATAACAAATAAATAAATTTAGATAACGTATATATATATATATATATATGTATAATGTCAGTCTGAAGCAATTTAAGCTCAATGTGGATAATTAGCAATTAAATATAGATCGAATTTTATATACGGTAGAAACACATGCTAATTCCAGAAATTAGCACAAATAGAAACTATAGATTGAATATAAATAATAAACAATTAACATTAAAAAAAAAAAAAAAAAAAAAAAAAAAAAAAAAGATAAAACATGCACTCCTTAACTTAATTTAAACCCTTCTATTAATTTATTTAATATGGAAATATTGTTATAGATTTCTTTTACTTGCATTAGAATTAATAAGCATTTTTCAGAAATTTATTCACAATGCAAAAACGTATATAAATTAAAAGAATGATACTGCAGATTAGTATCTATTGCTGTTATAATTTAAACTCTAACAATGACAAACACCTCCTTAGACATAGTGTTAAATGCATAGGAAATATAGGTACACTGTTTTTATTGCTTCTCTTAAAAAGTAAATAAATAAATAAGCATATCCTTTATTTCAGAGAAAAAAAAATAATAATAATCCTAAGTTTAGTAAATATTTTGTTAGAAAGTGAGAACGAAAGTTGCCGTCCTTTGCAGAGTTAAAAAAGCTATAAAAATAAAGGATTATTTTTCCTGAGCAAACGATTTTGTTTAACGCTCCGCACCACGATTATATCTGTTTCAATATTTGCTCCGTCCCTGTGGAGGCTTCCGTAAAATCCTGACTATCACATAGACATATTTGCCACTCGAAAAAGATCTGGCGTGCGTCTCGAATCTGTCAGGCATCACGCACATTTTCATCGTGACAGATTCAACTTGTTATCGCCTTTTTGGCGAAGGTGGATTTTGAAAATGCTACAGTTTTCAATTGTCAATATGTCAGCTTACATCATGTTGAGATTTCTTCTTTTAAAGATTATTATTTGAAAGATAAGGCATATTTTATCAAAATAATATTGCTTTACGTAAGTTGTTATAAATAAATTATAGTTTTTCATGCATTAATGGTATGATTTTTCTCACTTTTTAAAATAAAACTTTTTATTTATTATCTTAAAAAAAAAAAAAAAAAAAAATGCATTATAAACTATAATACATATTTAGTAACTTAAGAAACTTTAATAATTAGTCTTTTCACATAAATTTTGCTTAAGTATAATTAAATTTGTAGCAATCAAAATGTTATTTTTAAAATTTCGATTATACATCTTTTCATTTATACGTCCTTTTGCATCAGTCCCATGAACATGAAAGACGTATAAACGGTGTTTTGCTGTACATTAAAGCTTAATTTACCACTGAATATGCT
This sequence comes from Salticus scenicus, assembly GCA_963930645.1. Taxonomy (NCBI): domain Eukaryota; kingdom Metazoa; phylum Arthropoda; class Arachnida; order Araneae; family Salticidae; genus Salticus; species Salticus scenicus. Next base: position 132,503,152 of record OZ005654.1, read on the forward strand.
ATGTAAATCCAAAACACTTAGCATATATATATATATATATATATATAACTGGGATGTTTTCTGTGGAGGTCTACCCAGGGCCCGATTAAGCTTTGAAGCTAGGGGAAGCTCAGTATCATTTCGGGGCCCTCTTTCATTTCAGAAAATCTTGTTTTCCTGTTACATATTGTAATACAAAAATGCTATAGACCAAAAATTAGTGTGTGTTTATAGTTATTTTTATTTTATTTTTTTCATTCATATATATGGGTGGTTTCTGCATACAACATTAAAATCATATAACTTATTAATTAATTAAGAACATTCAGATTTTTGAGATTAAATAATAGATTTTTTCCGAAATAGTGAGTATTTTATCTTGCTTGAGGGGAATTTTCTCAGAAAAATTCAATCTCAGTATGAAAATATAAAACAGAAAATTCAAGACCTTGTTTTTAGTCATTTTGGGGCCCCCTCTTAAATTTTAGAGGGGAAGCTTGTGCTTCCCGAGCCTTTTGGGTAATCAGACCCTGGGTCGTCTACCTATGTCTTATAATTACGATTTTTACAAAGTTAATGGCTGTATAAATAATGTTGTTGAGAAATAAAAATATATTTGACTGAATTTATAAAAATAAATGATAATAACAATAATAATAACAACAACAATAATTAAAATTAGGGTAAAAATCAAAATAAGCCAGAATGAAAATTATTTTAAATAATAATAATAAATAAAGGCCCTAAATAAATATGTATACATTTTTCTCCTTGAATGTTGTAGAGTAAAAAATAAAGGTATATCGCAGTCTACTTTCAAAAGGCATATATTTATAAAGTCTTCTAAAATTCTCTTTTATAGCTCTTGTTTTACTTTTTTTTTCCACCACATTCATTTTGACCCCTGCACCAAAGTGGTTAAAGTATTTAACAAGAATATTTTAAATTTATCAACAAAAATTCGATTAAATTCAGAAAAAGCTAAAGATACACATATAAAACAAATTATCATACATTTAATAACACTATAAATAGTTTAATTTAATATTCAGTCAAAATCTCTCTTTCTTTCTATGCTATATTTTCCAGTTTTGTGTAATTAAACTTAAGTTAAAAGCCACTTTTGTTTACCTAACTCATTTTCATTTTAATTCAAATTAATTGGAAAATTCGTATAACATTTCAGAAGAGAGGCACTTAAATATAAACAAAAATATGTAGCTTTTACGTTTCTTAAATAAACATCGCGCGTTTGAATCTAATTAAATAAATATACTAAAAGTTAATTCAAAGAAATAGCGTCAAATTTTCGCAATAATTAAATATTTCAAACTATGCAAACGCAATTAAATTCGAATATGTCAATTACTTTGATAAGACGCAAGAAAAGAAAAAATAATAATACTTTTTAAGTACTATAATTTCCAACATTTTGAGCCTCATGAATTACTTCTCAATTTCTGAATAACTGACTGCTCGATAACAACTAATTATTTGTTTTCTTTAAATTAACAAAAAACGTTTAGTTGAAACATGTATTGCTGCCCTTTCCTTCTTAACTTACACATGTTTTTCTTCAGTACATATTGATCAGAAAGTACACATGGATCAGAAAAGAAATAACAAACAACTCTTCGGTTTTCCCCTTATTTTCCCTCGGCATAAAATATATCACTTTATGGATTATATCCCACACAACACCGTGGGGGAAAATGATCATCAATCACTATCTTCATCTCCCCTTGGTACGGAGTAGGGTTACCTTTTTTGCATTTGAGTAATTTTGTTAAAGATGGTCCCTCAAAGAGGAGAGCCATGGGATTTTCTAGAACAGGGAAAAAAGATTGATAAAGAAGCTGATAATTTGCTGTTTTTTATTGAATACAGTGAATGAATTGGTAAATAATTGCACGGAAAAAAATCTTTTAAAATTACTTAAACTACGGAATTAAATATTACATATATCTCACTTTATTTGAGCAGTATTACGCAGAACAACTGTCTAGTAAAAGAAAAAAAAAATAATTTTACAATTTAGGTAAAAAAAAAAAAAAAAAAAAAAATAATAATAATAATAATAAATCCCCCCGCCCCCCACACACACACAAATATATATAATTTTTAATGACAATAATGAAAAGAATGAGAACGGAAACCAAACAGTTGAAAATAATTCACCACAGAAACCCACAGAAGCCGATTAGATAAGTAGCTAACTTAAATAAGTTAGTTTGGTGTTTTAAATTTATTTGAACAGTTATATATTAACTTAAATGTATTAAAAAGTTAATAAAATTATTTTTCTAATTTTAATATTTTTTTGGTTACAAAAAACGTAAACTTATAAAAGAAGGAATTTTAAAGGGAATTTAATATAAATATATTTTATTTATATAAAACCAATGTTTGTGCGTGTCGGTGTGTCTGTGGACAACGAAGCGTAAGGTTGGTACTCGTACAGTCAAGAGATTCAACAAGAATTCGCTTGAGGTGTCTTAGTGCATCTCGAAGCCCCATTTTTGAAATGTTCATTATTATTATTATTTTTATTTAATTAAAATAAGAAAATAATATTATAATAGTTTTAAAAGTTAGTCATTTAAATATTAGTTTACATTTAGCGCCAAAAACAATTTACCAATCTTTTCTTTTTAAACATGAAATATTTTTTTATATGAATAATGAAAGAAAACATAAAAAAAAATATTTCTGAGAATAGTATACTTAGCACGAAAGCTAATTGAGCATCAAGAGCTCATAGTAATCTTGGGTAATTAACCCGTTAACGCCCAAATTAATTTTGTAAAATATTATTAGCTGATTATTTCACTTCTAAATTAATATACACAACTGACAGAAAAATATATTAACTTAAACAATTCTTCTGATAGTTTTAAATTTCAAGGCTATCCTCATTTATTGACGTTTAGTGTTCTAGCGAGAAAACTTCGAGATAGAAAAACTTTGAGATAACAGATTAATATCCTGTTATATGTTGACGAAGATTTCAAAAGTAAAGTATTATAATATATATTATTATTCAACTTGATTTAAGTTAGTATACCTGCGCAAAAAGCAAATGTATGTGCGACGAATGAAAAATCTTAAAATGACTATCCACATTATGAAATAATAATTAATAGTAGGCACATAAAACTTTCAGGGATCATTTAGAGTGACGCTATAAACTGTCACTAAAAAGCAGAAATCATTCCAAGAAACCACAAAAAATATACGTGTCATTTTATTAGCTGTCCTCAAATGAGGATACTGGGCGCTAATGCGTTAAAAAAAGAACAACCACACGACTCCTATTACACATTATACAAGTATTATGTGCACTTTTTGAAGAGAATTGCACTCAGAAGACATATAATTGACCTAATGAATGATGATTCGACTCCACTCTACTCGTTTTACTTATGAACCACTGCAAAGCTCTGCCCGCCTATTCGCTGCTTTGCTTTTTATTGAAAACCGATATTAACATGTTGAGCGCCATGTCAGTCATTCTAGATACTAGACATTTTGTCATATATCTTTAAGTACTGAAGGAATCATCTTGAAACTTTAGGAGTGTGCAGAACCTGTTATACTTCAAACATTTCAGTGAAAGTTTTACCGCTAAAGTAAAAGCAGTAAAAATTAAAAATTAAAACATTGAGCGCCCTGTCAGCCATCGGTGGCAGACAGTGTCAAATATGATATAAAGCCGCGTCAACCATCGGTGCGCATATAAAATAGGATATAAGACTAAAAATATAACATTTAATGATTGAAAAATTATTAAAATTTGCTTAATGTTCATGTATTACAGGAGGTATCATTATGGAATTTTAATGGATTTTAAGAATTTGCGTGGCGCTCAACGTGTTAATAGTCTATAACAAAAGATTAAAAAAAAAAAAAAAAAAAAAAGTTACAGAAATTCCCATATTCAATGTTAAATTGAAATTCATAACAATTAGTACCCCATTTCTTAAAATGAAATATTATGCTAAAAATCAGTATAATTTCTTTTCCATAATAGAAAGAAATTTGTAATATCCAGACCATTTGCTCTACTGCTTTAATATACGACCACTTAGAAACTATTAATTTTTTGTCATTATTTGTCGATTTTTTTTTTTTTTTTTTTTTTTTTTTTTGTTATACATAGTTACTTGTAAAAAAGAAAGAAGGAAAATTACTTTTTTTTTTTTTTTTTTTTTTTTTTTTGTCTATACTTTTTATTATGGAATTTTTCAGTTAATTATAGCATTGTATAATACTCTCTATATATTTTTAAGATAAAGCGAGGTAATAATTTTACACACTCGAAAATATCTGGCGGAAAAAAGTAATAGTCTATTAATGTTTTATTGTGGACAAATCTCCTACAGCTTCAGTTTTAAATTCTTTCCTACATACTTTTTAAGGCGCCTGCCTACCTTTAAAATGCAATTTTCAGTCAAAACTAAGATTTTTTATTTTTGGTTTAGTATTAAAGCCTGACATTTAAACTTTCTAAATCAGTTTGAATTTTGTTTCTATCTTGCTTAGAATTTGAGTTACAGGCATCTAAATATTAGTCACTCGCAACTTTTTGAAACCAGAAGTGACCGGAAATGTTTGTTTTCATAAAAGTTTTACTCAGTATAAGCATCAAAATTTGTTACTGAATATAAAATGAATTTAAAAATAATAAGAAGAAATAAAAAACTTTGAAATAAATCAGGAAAGTTATTAAAATTATTTTTTATTTAATAGGTAAAATCTGGTTTTTAATTACGTTTTTTGCTTTTTCTGAGAATGAGATTTTTAACATTTTGCTTTTTCACAAAACATCATAACTCCAAAAGTTATTATATAAATCTTATGAAACTTTGACAAAATACGCTAGAGGAGTTGTTTTATGGACTGAACTACTACAATGAATCTAGCTTTTTTTTTTTTTTTTTTTTTTTTTTTGTCGATAGAAGTTATGAAACATTTTATAACTTCACAAATGATTGATTCACTAATGATTTTTTCAGCATGTAAAATGTTATATTCTCTAAAATATTAAATAATATGGTTATAGTTTTGAAAATAGCTCACTCCCATAAAGACTCTTTATATCACCATGTTAGAGATTTTAATGATATATTCTATAACTACCACTTAATTTTCATGAATATTACAATGAGTGTATTATATACCTGGGGGGGGGGAAGGGGGACCAATGGAAATAAAATGTATTCTTCTTTAAACTACACTATCATCGATCTAAACAAAAACTTTGCATAATAACGTACAATTTGTGAAAAAAATCACAGTAAGGTTAGACATACTTATGGATAGGGGGGGGGGGTTAAAGACGAAGGGGGGGGAGGACAGAGGAAAATAAAATATTTTTTATATCTCCATTTTACCGATTTTAAAGACATATTCTATAGCTACCACTTGCTTTTTATGAAGATCTCAAAATGAGTGCTTTATATATTTGTGGGGGGGGGGGGGCAAGGGGGACGCAGATAGAAGTAAAATATATTATTCCTTAAACAACCGCATTGTCGATTAAAAAAAAACTTTGTATCTATGCAACTTTCTGCTTATGAAAAATTGCAATCGCAGTGAGTGTACACATATCTGGACGATTTGCTAAGGAGGGGGGGGGGGGACAGAGTGAAGAAAATGTTTGTTTTTATATCACCATGCTACCTATTTATATGAAACTTTGTACGACTATCACTTTCATTTTATTAAAATTATAGTGAAAGTTAACTAAAGTTGATAAGGGGGGGGGGGGGTAGGGGGACAGATGGAAAATAAAATAATCTTTTTAAACAACACTTATTATCGTTTGTTTTATTGTTTATTTATATTTTGTGTGTATCGATTACTATTAATGAATAATTATAGTGAGTTATGCAAAAATTCGATATATGATTTAAATCTGTAAAAAAGTTAATCAAAAATGAATTTTCTTCTTTTAATCTGTCTCTTTTGTCCTCCCCCGCCCTATGTAGAAATAGAACACTTCCACTCTCGTTGATGTTAGGCATCAATTTTACAAGGAGAAATTAGGTAAAATCGGTAAAATGGTGATATTAAAAAATATTTTATTTTCCTCTGTCTCCCCCCTCTCTTTAACTCCACCCCCACCCCCAAGTATGTCTGATACTTATTGTGATTTTTTTCACAAATTGTATGTTATTATACAAAGTTTTTGCTTAAATCTATAATAGGGTGTTTTAAATGAAAATATTTTTTATTTCCATCTACCCCCCCCCCTCCCCTGTGCCCCTCCAGGTATATAATACACTCATTGTAATCTTCATAAAAATTAAGTGGTAATATATTATTAAAATTGCTAAAATGGTAATTTAAAAATTTAATATATTTTCCTCTGTCCCCCCCCCCCCCCTCCTCCAAGTATGTTTGACACTTACTGTAATTTTTTCACAAATTGTACATGATTATACAAAGTTTCATTAAAATCGGTAAGAGGTTTGTTCTATTTTTTACTATAAAATTTTCCTTCGATCCTTTTATTTTTTAAAGTTCTATAATGAATTAATGACAGTTTATCATATTTTCTTAAACAACATAATTTAGTTGCATTAACTGATGTATTATTTTTAAATTTATTTAAAAAATTGTAATATCTGTTCATATTTAAAGATAATAAATCAATAAACATTTTTTCCACATTTGAATTCAATGTTCTAATTATTTATTTAATTAATTAGTTTATTTACTTAATTAACTTATTTACCTAACATTAAACTATATTAATTAAAAAACGAAGTGAAATTACTAAATTAATACATTAAAAACCTTTACTAACTTCGTTGTTTGCCGTTAAACTTTTCCATCGGGATCCCGATTCTCATCAGACTTTTTATAAACTTATAAAAGTTAATTCTGGAGAAAACAATATCTACAATTTTAAATGCGTTAGAAATTCTGCTCTTTTTCTACAAATAATTGCCATTTTATCTTGATTTTCTTTATGCAGATTGCAGAAATATTTGATTAGGGGTGTTTAGACGCTATCACACTTTTTAAAATTTGGCCCCATAGGCCATAATGATAAAGAATTTTTCTTTGTGACCCTGTAAAAAAATTGTAAGTGCTAAATTCACCAAAATCTAAACAAATCGTGCAACTATGACCTATAACATGTGTACAAATTTTTTGCTCAGATTAATAAGACGTTTAGACGCTATCGCACTTTTAAAAATTTGGCCCAATAGGCCTTAATGATAAAGAATTTTTCCTGGTGTCCCTGTAAAAAAAACTATAAGTGCTAGATTCACCAAAATCAATAGGGTTCGTACTTTGGTGACTTGCAATATATGTACCAACTTTCAGCAACAAAGTGTTTAGATGCTAGCGTGTTCACTCACAGACACACATACATACACACACACATATATATACATACATACATACACACATACATACACACATATATACACACATACATACATCATCGTAAAAATAGTGAAAACGGACTCAGAGGACCTCGAAACGTATAGAAACATCAAAATCTGAATTTCGGATTTTTGACATGATTACAATACTTTCCTCACTATAGTGTTCGGAAAGTAAAAAGATGATGATATTTACTTATATTTATTAATTTTAATTTTATTTGTTTATTCATTCATTTCATTTTTTATTTATTTTGATGGATAGTGTAATTTCTTAGAACATTTTTTATACTTAAATTTTGAATTTTTATATTTTTTATTTCAATGCGTACTTTAAAAAAGTAATAAGATTCAACCACCGGGCGATTCTAATATTTATGAATTTATTTATGAATTATTTAATTAATTAGTTTATTTGTTTAATTTTTATAAACTTGTAAAAGATAATTATGGAGAAAACAAAATTTACAATTTTAAAATTTCGGATTTTTGACATGATTACAATACTTTCCTCACTATAGTGTTTGGAAAGTAAAAAGATGATGATATTTACTTATATTTATTAATTTTAATTTTATTTGTTTATTCATTCATTTCATTTTTTATTTATTTTGATGGATAGTGTAATTTCTAAGAACATTTTTTATACTTAAATTTTGAATTTTTATATTTTTTATTTCAATGCTTACTTTAAAAAAGTAATAAAGATTCAACCACCGGGCGATTCTAATATTTATGAATTTATTTATGAATTATTTAATTAATTAGTTTATTTGTTTAATTTTTATAAACTTGTAAAAGATAATTATGGAGAAAACAAAATTTACAATTTTAAAATTTCGGATTTTTGACATGATTACAATACTTTCCTCACTATAGTGTTTGGAAAGTAAAAAGATGATGATATTTACTTATATTTATTAATTTTAATTTTATTTGTTTATTCATTCATTTCATTTTTTATTTATTTTGATGGATAGTGTAATTTCTAAGAACATTTTTTATACTTAAATTTTGAATTTTTATATTTTTTATTTCAATGCTTACTTTAAAAAAGTAATAAAGATTCAACCACCGGGCGATTCTAATATTTATGAATTTATTTATGAATTATTTAATTAATTAGTTTATTTATTTAATTTTTATAAACTTGTAAAAGATAATTATGGAGAAAACAAAATTTACAATTTTAAATGCGTTAGAAATTCTGCTCTTTTTCTATCTTTCAATAAATCTTATATAAGGATTGTAAAAATATTATCTTCTTCACTTTCACCCTCTATAATTCTCCGATAGCAGTTTATCTTGAACCTTGAACGAAAGAGGGAACATGCTGGACAGGCGGGCAGGGGCTGTCCAAAGGTTTCAATGAGGAGTGCAGACTGCCATAGCTAGACTTTATCGCTCTTTTCCCTGACAGCTTCAACAAAAGCAATCACAACCCTTGAGAGGGGTCGGGGTGGTCTCTGGGAATCTACCCACTTTATGTAGGGGGATAGAAAAATGGCTTTCCCCTCTCATCTTTATTTCTCATCATCCCCCCTTCATTTCAATGGAAGAATGAGGTTTCAAAGAAAAAAAAGGAAACTCGGCTTTTACAACCTCTTTTTCAAATTATCGTTCAGAGAGGCGTTCATTTGTTAGCACGGTGGTAAATTGTTTTAATTGGATTTCCACTAAATGAATGATAGAAGCGTGCCGATTGTGGCGGAGACAATGGTTGATTATAATTAAATACCAGCAAACTTAGATTATTATGAGAAGTTACAAATTTAACTCGCGAGAGATCTAAAGATAGCGGGAAATGGAGTTAAAGTGCGTAAAAGTGTTTAATAAAAATTGAGAAATTAGCATTTAAATTAAGCGGAATGTTTAACAATTTTCTATGATTTTTTTTTTTTTTTTTTTTTTTTTTTTTTGAAGCTATTTTGACAGAAAAAAAAAAAGAAAGAAAGATATTCTGCTATAAAGACTCGATATATACATAATTTATGATGATGAATATATCTGATTATATATATGTTCACTTCCATCATTCTAATCAAAATCATTTTTTACATACAAGCATTAAAAATTCTACTATTGTAAAATATGTTCTATAAAGATTGCTCTATTTAGAATTCCAAGGAATCGAACTTTTTTTTTTTTTTTTTTACCTGATGATAGTAATTTTTCTGAAAATATAAGCATCGATTTTCTCCATTTGAAGTAAGTTTTAGAGACTTAAGAGTCGCAAATATTTAAGTTTCGGACACGCACTCCAAGAAGTCGCGACACATTTATAAAGCAAAAAATATTGTCGGCTAATATATACATATACAATACATACATATTACCTTTCTACTTAACGTTTGGTATATTTAAAAAATAAGAATAATTCTTGGAAGGGGAGGGGGAGAAAGTCTTTCAAAATTAAGTTTTAAACCAAATCACCGTTTAGCGGTATTTAATAAATTGCTCATGGTTTTCGGTGTTTTATATTCAGTGCTATTAGAAAATGTGAAAGAGGATTGGACAGACAAAAATATTAACAAAAAATAATTTAATAAATGCTTTAAATAAAATTTATATGTTGTGTAAGGAATTTAACTCTGATTGACTACGCTATGATCCTAGGCCTGGGTATGAGTGCACTTCGTGGGGGTTTTCTGGGGGATCCTAGGCCGTATATGCACACAGATTTTCGAGAAAATCAAGGAAAATTCCTAACTTTTAGGCTAGCGAGCAGAACTTGAGTTGAAAACCAGAGCCTACTTATCATTGCTGGGATCCAAAGCCAATGTTATTCTACGGAAATTTTGCATATTTTAACTCATTAACTAATACATATTTTTAAATTCCGTTTTCACATTCAGAAAATGCACAACTATTAAATTGGTTATCATTTTCTATAAGTTGATTTTTTTTTTTTTTTTTCTGAAGCTATGAAATGGGAATTTTCACTCTGTGAAACTTTGCCTTTTACAGCTTCAAAATAAAATACTAAAAATTAAACCCATCTTTATTATTATTATTATTATTATTATTATTTAAGGGGAAAAAACAGCCAATTAAGCAGCTGTAAATTTTTTAAATGTGAAAACGGAATTTAAAAATGTGTATTAATTAATGAGTCATAATCGAGCGAAATTCTTCATTGAATAATGTTGATTTTGGCTTCCGGCAGCGATGAGTAAAGTTCCCTTAAAAACAGAACCTTTTAACCAATGGTCGGACGAAAAACAAAATTTGAGAAAATCTTTAATGATAGAAAAATAATTCACTTTTTCAAAATTCGAAAGTTATTTTTTATTTTATTCAATTTAAAAGATTTTTTTTTTTTTTCAAAATGAAAAGTTCCATTGTATGTTTTAAATAAATATATCGACGCGACGATTACTTCTCCTAAAATTAGGAGTATATACAGACGGTAACAAAAGCGTCCGAACACTAGCAAAAATTCCTATGCAAAAAAAAAGTACACTTCATATGGTTTTGTTAAATAAATCCTTGTCGAATCCTTGACTTAGTCAGCGTAAGAACATGATTCGATAATGAAGTGTACTTTTTTTTACATAGGAATTTTTGCTATAAAAAAAATATATATATAATGCTATTATAGTGTTCGGACATTTTTGTTACCGACTCTACGTAACTTACGTTGTCTGCTTTTTCTAACATTATTGAGATGGTAAAATTTTCATTAAACTGACTAACTTATAACAACAAAATTCTAAAACTGTTCTGGAAAAAAAAAAAAATGTTCGATTGAGAAACAAAAGACTTACGCCATTTCCCTATTAATCACTCGGCGTGAAGATACTAGGAAAATCAATAACGCCGTGTCATTAATCACCTTTTACGAAATTTTAAATATGTTACATTAAGTCGCATTTAGAATAAATAAATCTTCTCAACGAGGAAATAATCTGTAAACAAGAAGTATTAGGATGATTTATAAACAACAATTAATTGTTCGATTAAATAAAAATGTTTTCATTAGTTAATTAAGAAGTTAATTAAGAAGGTTTTAATGCGAAAGTGAACAGAACGTGATGAGATTTTATTTGATTGTTTTAAAAAGTATGAGTGTGCGAAAAATGCTTTGTCATTCTATGTAACCGCTTATATATAATGTGTTTATAATTTAGTATGTTTGTTATTATATTATAGTTAGAAGTTTTTTTTTTTTTTTTTTTTTTTAATTATTTTTGTTATTTCTTTATAACTATTATTCTATTCTATAAAAAAAAACTTCTTTCTACTAATGGAAATTTTGAAAAATACCATTCTTTTCTAGAAATTACTGCATATTATTAATCTTATAAATAAAATGAATTTTACGAATTACATGATTTTTAATATAATATTAAATAATTATTATATGGATTTAATCCAGATGCATGTTAGGATATACCCGATGAGACAGAAAGCGAAACACATGGATTAGGGAGTAAACCAGTGTTATTGATGTCATTTGTAGAATTAACAAAATAAAATGGAGCTGGACTGGGCACCTTGCCAGAAGAAACAATGGTAGATGGACCATCAAAGTCCTATTTTGGATACCGAGATATAAGAAAAGACAGAAGAAGCGACCACAGCATCATTGGAGAAATGAAATTCTAAAGTTTGGAAGAGCAGAATGGATAAGAATTGCAGAAAACAGGGCAGATTGGAATCACCTAGGAGAGGTCTTCATCCTGTAGTGGACTGATAAAGACTGAAATTGATTATTATATGACTTTAATATAGCTTATTAAAAGTTAGTGCTTTTAAATTTTTTGTGATGGACTTTCTTTTACTTATTTATTTATTTATTTTTTTAAAAAGGCAACTACTTTACTGAATATGAGAAAGAAAAGTAACTCCCATTTTATGATCGATACCGTTTTGGTACGATTAAATGCTAAATAACGAATATTTTTATTTTATCTACCGAAACAAAGTATATTCTATTTAACATTATTTTATCATCTTTGATAAAGTTTCAATTAAACAAAATATAAATTGTATTTTTCTCTAAATTTAATTTTAATCAAATTCGAATTTCATGAATCAAAATTTAATTTTCATTTCATCAAGGTATAGTTGTCAATTTTTCAAGTTTTCCCGGAAGATATTATTACCAATAATTTTTAACAGAAATTTTTAATAACAGTTTTCTTGCCATTTATTTACGGTTCATTGCATCGGGAAAAAATATTGGAAAAAAGTGGTTGGTTGTTATTTAAAAATCTAAAAATTGATGATTTTCAAAAAAAAAAAAAAAAAAAAAAAAAAGAAACTTTTCCCAAGAAAGTAAATATGTATATATATTGGGTTGTTCGGAAAGTAATTTCGTTTTTTCCTTCGAAAATGAAAGACGATTTTCTTATATTGTATAAATATTTTAATGAATTATATATTCTCCACTTTGATTGGTTTCTTAGCGATCTCACGAGTTGTTATTTGGCAGTTTTTCATAAATCAATACTTTATTTTGTCTTCATTAGCACAAACTGGTTTTCTAGAACGTTATGCATCTTCAACTCAAAATTGCCAGAACAAAATTTGGTAAACCAGTTTTGACAAAAGCGTTCTTTAAATAAATTTTCTGTGCACACATCGTATACTTTTTTTCCTTGTTTGAATAGTATTTTCGCATTTTTGATAGCAAAAACAAAATATGCCGAAAATGTCGCTTCTAATTTTCTTTATTTGATAGGGCACCAATCAAAAACTATTGAGCAGAATAAAACGACCTTTTTCACAAGCAAGCCTTGCTATATCAGCTGTCACAATATGTAATGGCAATGCAACTTAAATGTGAAGAAGGTGTGAAATAAATACAATTAAGTCCTCTGCTGAGAAAAACGAAATGACTTTCCGAACAACCCAATATATATATTAGGTCTACCAGAGAATTGTGTCTTTTTGAATGAAAATACTGACAAAAATATTTTAAAAATCATGATGCAAAATACAGTTCCCGCCGCTTATTAAAATCACATTCGTTCTGAGCCAAAGTGATTTTATTAAGCGGCTGATTTTTATATCCGGCGAACGTTCCTGCCCTTAAGGAAAAGTTATTACTTCCCTGAATTTCGAAAGAAAATGCAAAAGGTAACGAAAAATGGAATTAGTAAACAATATTAATTAATTTTTGGTAGATAATTAACTAATTGTTTCTTCGATATAAGTAAATTTAAGTAAATTAAACGCATTCCAAGTACCCATGCACTTTCGTTAGAGAAAAATCATTAAGTTCACGCTGTTCTTATAAATTTAAAATCTTTTCGTTTAAACCTAATGTATTATAGTAATTTCAAAATGATAAATAGAAATTGCTTTTAATAATTAGAAATATAAAAAAAATCATTTCAAATCAAATTTGTATTTTATTACTGCGCTTTGAAGAATACGTTCCTTGAAATTGTTACGAAGATAAGTTATGGGGCGTGTTTAATTTGTAACGGTGCTGCAAGTGTAAAATCTTCGACAATGAGCGATAACGGAGAGTTTGTTGCGCTTTAATTTCTTTTTCTATTACCAAAAAAAAAAAAAAAAAAAAAAAAAAAAATCAATGTAAATAGAAAAATTTTTTAGTGTGCATAAATGATATTTTTGGCTGCTGAGGAGATATTTTTGAGTTTATTAACCGGCGATGCTGATTTTATTAAGCGGCGGCTTTAAAAGTAGTTTGCATTGATTCGATTCCGGTCCTTGCAATTTGATCAGATTAAGCGGCTGATTTTGTTAACCAGTGAATTTATTAAGCGGCGGTTACTGTATTACCTAAAATGAAAAAGAAATGTTGGAAAACATCTTTATCTAGGGACGAACTTGATGAAGGATAAATAAAAATACAATTAATAAATGCCAGTAATCCATATAAATAAATAAAAATAAATTTATAAACAGAATTTAAATTGACAAGATTTTTTTTTTTTTTTTTTTTTTTTCTTTTCCCGCGTAGAACAAAATAGTATTATAGAATCATCTTTCGTTTTATCTTGCATGCTAATCATCGATATACATGTTACTCATATAATGGCATCTTCTTTCCCAGGAATCTTCTCCCTTTCCCTCCACAAACAAGTGAAACCTCCCCCCGCCCACTATCAAAGCGATAACGTTCTGCGTTTAACAATGCTCATGACAGAATTAATGAGATGATTCCTAATTATTTGCATTCTAAGTAAAAATGCCAAGTTAAAAAAAAAAAAAAAAATGTTCAAATTTGGACTATTTCACCCCAGAAGTAAATTATTCAAATGGAGAAAAATGGAGCAGCGCATTTAACCTGCAGCGCATTTATCACTCCAAAGAAAACAAAAGCAAATATTGCAACTGTTCTTTTCATTTTCGCCCCCACTCGCATGTCTGCTGTTATTTCCCTGTTTGCGGAATTAATGTTCTTCGAAGAAAGAGGGGGAATTATGGGTAAAAAGATTCTTAAATTATCACTAGAATTAAATTTTCCCGAAATGTATTACTTTCTCTTGAATTGTCTTTCCTTTATACTTTGCTCTCTTTCTCCTTTTTTTTTTTTTTTTTCCGACCCCCCCCCCCCCCCTCCATGTTCTTAATTAGACTAAAGAGAAAGCTTTTAATCGAATTAATAAAAATAACTAAAATACATTCTCTTTGAATGAAATCGATATAAGAAGGTCGATACATGCAGAATTAAGGTTAATTTAACTAAATAGTAAAAATGTTAAATGGATAAAAATAATTGTTAAGTTTCTTTTTTTAATGATAGGATATAAATTTCAATGCATATTTAATTTATCATAGGAAGATTTAATTCATATTCAGGAATTCAATTGTGTTATATTTATTTCTTTTGTTCTCCTCTCCTTTTCATTAATTGGAAATGTGTATATTAAAATAATTTGACGATTGCTGGTTGAAGAGTGTTGTAGTTTGATTCCGAACGTCTACACGGGGAACCCAAACATGGGTGATATGCTCTCCGTGGGGGTCTTTTTATGAGGTTCTAGCCTGTACTTACACTAGTTTCGAAGAAAACCATACAAAACTTCGAATGGTTACACAAAGAACAAATTCTGTGACAGGCATCTATAATCTAGTTTGTGGCTCTGGTAAAAATAATTCCATGTCATCCTTATAAACTCTAGTCCCCTTTGAAAGTGAGTTCTAAAAACCCCTATTATAATTCTAGAGCGTTTGCCTATATTATCGAGATCAAACGTATTTAAAAATATCTGCAAATGAATGTGTATATGCAAGAGGCGAGTTTCAGCAACTATAATCTTGGTTTATGACCCAATTCTAGAAAATCAAACGAGAATTTCTCGCAATGCAAAGAATTTAGAATATTCAGAATGTTGTTTCACAGAAATGAAGAAATGTATACACTAGAAATTCTCGATCATTTCGTCTGTTCAACTTATTGACTGTGCCTTATACACATAGCTCGGAAATCTATATATTTATAGTTTAGAGATTTAGAAACTGACTACTTATTCGTTCTAGATGAAAGCGTTATATTTTTTTTCTCAGTGTAGATTGACAAACGTGATCTGGGATCGAACCCAGCACCTCCAGTCTACCAGCTTCAGAAATAGAGCCTCTCGGCAACTGGTGGGATTTGATGGTTGGAGAAAATAGCTAAAACTCAAAATCCTTAAAAACTCGTAATATGCCTGTAAAATATGTAAACTTATAATCTGAATTCTCATAATAAATTTTGAAAATTAAGAAAATTTGTTTACATTCAATTTTATTTACGTTTTTAATATTTACTATAACATTTATTTTCTTTATTCTATGTCTTTTATTTTATTTAAACTTAAAAATATAACGCATTAAACTTATATTTATATTAACAACAGTACATGTAAAATTATACATTAACATAAAATATATTATATATTAAATTATATTTAAAGCTGTTACAAGAGCATATAGGTTAAAAACTGCACATTTATATGAAAAACACAGCTAACTCAAGTCGGTTAAAACTAACATATTATTCCAATTTTATTATTTAATAAAATTGGAATACGTAATATGTGTAATAATAATAAGTATATTTGTCATTTCATAATAACTTTTGATTTTTTTTTTTTTTTTATGCCAGTATGTTATTTTAAAGACTATATATTAAAAAAATAAATTATCTCTCTCTTATTATCAATACTAGTAGTTAAAAATTCTTGTATCATAATTTTTTGCGAAATACTTTATTTCCTTATAAATAAGTTTAGAGAAAATAATAATAAATAAATGCACATTATATTTTACTTTATAAAAGTGAAATGTCTGCTTCAATTGATCTTTCATTACAGATATATTTCAATGTTTTTTTTTATTTGTTTAATTGACATTGGA
The DNA here is from genome assembly GCA_963930645.1 of Salticus scenicus. NCBI lineage: Eukaryota > Metazoa > Arthropoda > Arachnida > Araneae > Salticidae > Salticus > Salticus scenicus. The sequence continues at coordinate 132,519,849 of OZ005654.1, forward strand.
TTGAACGCCAGGCTGCTACAGCATATGAATGATTTGCCAGATGAAGAGAGCTATCAAGTTATTTCTTCCGAAACTAGTTGCTTTTTCACAGCAGTTCACAGGTTTTAAAAAGTTTTCTTTGTAAGTGGTGCGGAAAAAATATTCAATTTAAACTTGGTCCACATTTGTATTATTATTTATATTTAATTATTTTGAAATACTAAGTGAACCTGAAATATATTTTTCAGTTATAGAACACTTACTAATTTTTCAAACTTATAAAATAGTAAAAAGAAACTTGTTTTAAAACTGTCTGCTTAAAAGCAAAAATGCGTAGATTTAATTTTTCCAAAATATAAATGAGATAAGCCGGCAAAACAATTTTCAGAAATCCAAGAATATTCTATCCTGTTCATAAATTCTACTTAAAACATTGCTACTTTTCTTTTTGGTCATATCATAACTTTAGAAGTTTTAAAAGGGTGTATTACCTTTCAAGAACTATCAAGAGCTCCTTATAAAAATCCGAGCTTGGGGGGGTTTTCCTTTTAGCATATTTCTTCCAAAAAATCTCCGTGATTGATTGGCTGCAAGAAGACGATACGACATTTTTGACGTCCATGAATGTTTTTCTCTTTTATGTTCTGGCAACGCAGCAGACGATAAATCAATATTAAGATACATCTTAAAAACTCCAAAAAGATAAGTCCATTGATGGCTAGGTAAAAAGGGGGAAAAAGTTTTAAATGTTCCTCTATTTTGATAAAGACGCCGAATTTTTATCAAAGGCATTGTCTTTCCCCCCCCCCCCCCCCGAAAAAACCGGTTTTTTTTTTTTTTTTTTTTTTTTTTTAATGGTGGATGAGTTAGTATATAAGTTGAGATATGTAAGACATTTTATGTTCATTTTTTGTAAAAATATATGTATTACTGTACTGTTAAAAATTGGTTTATTGTTTGAAAACAGAGAATGTACGCAATCGAATACAGAGGAAACTTTTCAAGAATTTAAATTAGAATGCATACAAAAAGAAAAAGAAACACGTAAAAGAAAAAAAAAAAAAAAAGGTACGAAATTAAAGTTTTTTTTTTTTTTTCCATTAAGCTGAAAATAGTAATGATAATAATAATAAATATGAATAAATTAAAAGGAATCCAATTAAGCTGAAATTGTAATTACATGTATTTTTTTTCCTTTTTGCAATTTTTCTGTCTCCGGTCACCAAATTTCTTGTAACTCTATGCTAAAATTTATAGTATTACTCATTACTTAATTTACTTTTTCAAAGTACACTTTAATATTCAAAAATTGCATAATCGTTAAATTCGTTATAGTTTTTAAAAAATTTATTAAAAAAATTTTTTTTATTTCATTTTACAGCTGAAAAAAAAAAAAAAAAAAAAAAAAAAGAGAGAGAGAGAGAGAGAGAGAGAGAGAGAAAATACACTTAGTTAATTTCATACCTTTTTAAACTCAAAAATCTAAAATATATATATTAAAAAAAAAAAAAAAAGAAAGAAAGAAAAGGAAAAGAAAGAAAAGAAATTGAAAACGAGTACTAATTTAACGATTGTGAATTTCCAAAATGTTGAAAAAGAACTTAACAAAATACATTCGGTAATGTGTAATTCTAAAAACAAATATCTCTATAGAATAAGAAAAGCTTCGTTTTCCGGGAGACGATAGAGAGTCTCTTTAACAAGAAATATTAAACAGTGGGGAGTGGGAATGGGGGGGGGGGGGGGGGGCGACGACAAAAAGAAGATTAAAAAAAAAAAAAAAAAAAAAAAAACTCTTTATGTGAATTTTATTTTCATTTGAAATATTAATATTTCATAATATTTTCATTTATATTATCAAAGTAAAATTTATTTGCTAGCAGTAGAGGAGACTACTCAAAAATTAAGTTATTTTGTTACATTAGCATGAGAGATTTTTATGCAAGATGTACGTTCTTTTAAAAAATGTTACAAATTAAATTTCAAAAAGCATCACAACTATATTAAAAACATCACAACTGTATTAACTATATAACCATTGTAGCCTATACATCATACGTATAGTTATAAGGTCACAACAGGACTTCTCTATAAACGCCATGATGCTGCAATGGTTTTAAAACTTCATCAAAACTCGAATAATATTGTGATTAAAAAAAAAAAAAAAAAATGCCTAAATTCATTATGTAATATAATTTACATGAGACGTTTCAGAACAAATCTAGGGGAGACAGAAGGGCGGACCCCACTCTATATTTTAATCTTTAGAGCCTTTCTTGTAAATAAACCAGCCCATTTTCGCATTTATTTCGGTGTAGAGATACCAGATGAAGCATAAATGCCTACGGTCTTGAAACAAAGTAAAATAACTTCCCGTTTGTTTCACTAAATTACAGAAACTTAAAAAACCTCTTTAAACGTTAATAAAACGCATGACATTCAATATCTAACGCAGCTTTTCTTCCTGAAGGCGACATAAGTTACTCTCTTTCTTGATTTTTCGTAGCTTTCTCCGCATACTTTGTTTTAGTTTCTCCCGCTGAGAATTAACGATCCTTCGCAGAGAGGGTGGAGAGTATCCACTCCCTCCCGGTCGAGAGAAAATAGCTTCTGGTACCTTTCCCTTTCCCAGTGTTTTAAAAAGCTCCTTGTTTTAGCAAAGCTTGGATTTAGTTCTTGAACGTACCGAGATCACCGAGGTCTCCTTTAATTGGATTACAGGCAAATGTGTCACAGATTAAAAGGAAAGAAGTAACGTAATTCTAGTATAGCGTGTTGAAATGTTTTGGTTTTGGTTTATGATAAAAAAAAGTCAATGTCCTAGGGGGGGTATTTACCGATCGTAAAACAATTAATGATTCGTCATCCATTTTAATTTTCTCTATGGTTATGATTGCAAGATGGGGAAAAATCTAGCAAATTTTAATATTTAGACAAAATTCTGGAGCTGAATCAGATTTAACAATTATATTAATATTAGCTATGGAGACGCTGTTGTTTTCAAGCTCTATAGAATTAGATTTGGGATAGAAGTACCTGTGTCATAAGAAAAATAAGAAGTATCCGAATTATGAAAAGGAGTTAAAATAATTTGTCCAATGAGATCGTCAGATGAAAATACAAAAATATACCTCTATTACAGATCTGATTGATGCAACAATAGAGAAAACACACATTTAAGATAAAAAACGTATATATATAAAAAAAAAAAAAAGCATTTATTAATCGTAAACACTGTGGCGTATACATAAAATCTGCGAATAAGAACTCCTCTTTTCAATTTGAAATTAATAATAAAAATAATTGTTAAAAATAAAGATTCAGAAAAAAAAAAAAAATGAAAAAAGTATGAATTAAATATAATCTTGTATATTAAAATTTAACCAGTGAGCTGAAAAAAGAATATATATTATTATTATTATTATTATTATTATTATTATTATAACTTTAATAATCTATCCTTCCATTATGAAGAGGAAGTAGATTTAAATATACTGTACTTTCCCACTTAATATCGCATTTTTTAAATATAAATTATTTTTTAAACTTTATGTTCATTTTAAATAAATCTAATATTATTAAAATTATTGTTACTGAACTGAAATAAGAAGCGTATTATCCTACACTCAGAACCATCTGCAAAAGTCATAAAATCTAGCTGATATATCAATATTTAAGATTCAACATTTTGAGGATAAATTCAAATTAATATAACACACAATTGATGATGATATCAATGGTTTTTGGGTTTTGTACATCTTATTTAGTTTGCACTTTTTACTTGCTTTCCATTTAATTTTAACATTTCTAAAGTATACGTAAATTTATAAGCCATAAAATATAGAAATCCTTGCAAACATCATATTTCTTTATTTATGTCATTTATTTTAAAAGAAAGCTAAAAGATAAAAGAAAAGAAAAAGTAAATAAATAAATTTCGTCACCGTTATTTTCCGTATATAATTCACAGCATTAGTTTATCGTCTGCGAAATGGATATCTTACGTGCAAGCACGTTAAAAGAAACGCCAAACTGTTATTTGTTTCGCTTAAACGCAAGCATTGAACTCCAAAAAATGTAAGTAAATTCTCAGACCAGTGGCTTTATTAGTATCTGCAGGTGTCTAACTCAAAAACCTTGCAAGATGGAGCGTCGTCATGCAAAACTTCCACAAGTTCAATTGACCGTAATTTGCGACAAGAGAAAAAGTTCATGTACGTGCAGCTAATCATGGTTCATATGCTTCTGTTAAAACGCTCTTAAAAGTCCTTTGACTTTAAATGTTTTTTGGCCAGGAAATAACACACTAATTCGTTTTTTGTTGTTTTTTTTCTTTAAAGAAAGTTTAAAAAGAAAAGTAAAGTGAAAACAAACGTGTAGAAGAAGAAAGGTATTCTTTGCTAACATTCTTTATCGTTTGATTCATTTGTTTATTTATTCTATTAACAGAACTATAACAAAATATTATTACGCATGTAATTTTTTTTTTCTTTTTTTTTTTTTTAAGTAATTTTTCTTTATTATGTATATTATATTAACTTCTTACAGGCTAATGTTTTCAATAGGGAGCATCAAATTAAAAATTCATTTAAAAAATTAAATTTTATTAATATTACTTGAAAAAATTAGCCCATATAATTATAGGATGGCTCTTTTTTTTTTTTTTTTTTTTTTTAAGAATCCATATTTTTATCATAAAAAGGGAAGCATGCAGAAATTTATAAACTTTTTTCAAAATATTATTTTCATTCTACTTATCATAAAAACTCACTTAAATGCGAATAATAATTGAATATTTCTAAAAATCGGTTTCAGTACTCAAGCTACATCACGTTGATTAAAAATATGAAATTTTATACAATTAATAAAAAATGCACCTGGCATAATTTGTAAATTATTAATGATCCCAAAAATAAATGTTACGTTTCTAGATTAAAATGTACGTATATATATATTTTTTTTTTTTTAAATACTTATATGAGTAATACCTTTAAACTAAAGTATTTTTAGGTAAAATAAGCAATAAATAAATAAATAAAAATCTGGTGTGAAACAACCACACGACTTCCATTACCCACTATTACACGTATTATGTGCATTTTTGGGGGATAATGTGATCAGAAGACATAAAAGTGACCTAAACAAGTAGAAACATAAAATTTTCACAATAAGAGAAATTTTATAGACATATAAGACATATAAAACGAGGCTTACATATAGCGAAGTAAAAAATAAGAGAAAAATTCCGTACAACCGTCTTTAAAGGAACGCCTTTGCGAGGCCTGAAATTGAGCTATTTATACAGGACGCCTATCAATTTTCTTGAACTAACCAACTATATCATTCGAAAGGACATCTAATAGAGTGTTTATATAGCAAGTTTGAAGAAAATCGTTAGAGCCGTTTTTGAGATACGGACTTACGGTACCACTTCCGGTTTCCGATGTCCCACTTCCGATATTTCAATTTTCACCAAAATTTGGAAATTTCATCTGTACACCAGACGTATTTCAATTCTAAAGTTTCGTAGCTCTATCTTTATTAGTTTCTGAGCTATAATAGCTAGAAGATTCTCCACATACATACACACACACACACACACACACACTGACCAATTGCCAAAAACCACTTTTTTGGACTCAGGGGACCTTAAAACGTGTAAATCAGGTGAAAACCCGATATCGAATTTTCAGACCGAATACAATACTTCCATTACCTACGGTAGTAGGATAATGGAAGTAAAAATATGCATATTTCTGTGTCTGAATTCAGTGGACTTTTTTTTTTTTTTTTTTTTTTTTTTTTTCAATGTATAATTTGAAGTGGTGTTTTCAATAAAATGAGGGGGGTTACAGAATGTGAAATTAAGTTGGCATGAAATGTGAAAAATAAATTAAAAAAAAAAAAAAAAAAAAAAAAAAAAAAAACTATCGAAATAGGATTATTTTTCTTCTTCCTTTTCTTCTTATTCCTAAAACTACTTGATGATTTTAAAGTAATAATGCTTGAAAATATTACGGTTATTCTACCAACTTTTTTTATTTTGATTAATATCACTGTTCGGCATGGAAATTGCTCTTTAACACCATTTTGGCAAATTCTTATGTAAAATGACCTCCTAAATCTGAATATGGCGTCCATTTTTCTCTATCACCCACCGTTTTTTAGGGACGGCCCCCTATTTTTATCACTTTTCGGTGATTTTATGGCTATAAATTTGATTTTTAAGAGGGGAGAGGATTATTTTAAATGTTAAATATCCTCTAAGGGGCTACAGAGTTGGAAATTTTTAAAAAATGAACATTTGCGGCAAGGGAAAATTTTAGGCGGGGGGGGGGGGAGGGAGGGATTTGCCTCTGAAATCATGTATTACACTTCTTATATTTTTTAAATATATTATTAACGTTATTTATTAAACATCATTTTAATTTTAATTTTTTTTTAAGTGTTAAATTAATTCTTTTCCATTTTCCAAGTCAAATTCATGGCCATAAAATTACCGGACAGTGATAAAAATTGGGGGAGGGGGTGGTGTCCCGAGAAAACGGTGGATGAGTGGGCAAAATGGTAGCCATATTCGGATTCAGGAGGTCATTTTACATAAGAATCAGCAAGAATGGTATCAGGAGTCGATTTTTTTTTTTTTTTTTTTCTTGCAGCGCAGTATATTTTTTACCCACCGTAAGAATAAAAAAATATAAAGTTTCATAATAAATCTGTTGACACTTAAGTTATTAGAATTTTTTGTGAATATCAGAACAGTTAGAAGGCTTTTAGCAAAAAATAAAAGAAATAAATTTAAACAACTAAGGCAAAATAAAGAATTTTGAAGCAAATTTTGCTTTAAATTACAGCAATTATATATATATATATATATATATATATATATATATTTCGTTTACTTTTTTATATTTTTATTTGTTTATTTTTTTCTCAAGGCGCTGGATTTAAAGTTTTAATAACACTTTATAATTACATTCTGTCTAAAACATATTTGCCGTTGCTTGCGTTTAATAGCAATAAACGTCCGAATATAGCCACGTAAAAACTTCCTTATGAGTAAATACTATGAAAATATATTTATTTATTTTTAATTCTGTTTAATATATATATTGCTGACTAGATTTTCTTATCATTTGCGTGACAAAAATATCCGCTAATCGATATTAATTCTATAAAGTAAAGAAACATAATGAATTTCAAAATCTGCTTTAATAATATTACTAATAGTAATATTATAAAGAATACTGTATTTATATTTACTCTTTTTTTATAATCTCAAAATGTAACATACCATCTTAAAAACTTAATTCAATAGACCTCTGATTATTTAAAAATTTTCCAAAAGTTCTTGAGTCATGTACGTAAAATATGAACAGAAATTACTTCTTGACATGAAATTTTACAGCAGAATTTTAATCGAATTCAGACATGTAATAAGTTTATCGTACAAACATATTGTAAAATACCAAAGAAATACAATGTAAAAACGAAATGTGGTGTATATAAAAACTGGGTAAGTTTCGGAAATAGAACAAAAAGAAAAAAAAAAATATTTTTTATTTTATTTCAAATTTTATTACTTTTCAAAAATTGTAAGTCCTTTATCCCTTTTTTGAATAGTATACATTCATATTACATAAATTACTAACTGTTCGATTATCACACATTTATAAAATATTATTCTTTTTAAATTTAATAGTACAAAAGACTGGTTCTTTTCAGGAATAAATTAGAGAGTAAAAAATTACTTTTCCTCTCCATTTAATCTCTTTTCAAAAGTTTTCCAGACAACTTTTATTCTAATTTATTTATAACAAAATAATCCATTTTTGTTATTCCTAAAAAAATAAATAAATAAATAAACTGTCAAAAGATATCGAAATTAAGATTTACTTTTAATCTACTATCCTCTCTTCTCTGATTTTGAATTGAAAACTCGATAAAGAATCCATGCTAAAGAACTAACTAATTTTCTTTTGGCGATCAAATAAGTTTTGCGGGTTTGCCAGAAACACATTTTTATCTCATATTTTGGCGAAAGCAGAAATAAAACGTAGCTGTAGTTTCACAAACGCTCCTTCTTAGCTCAGGAAAACGCAACGGAGAAAATTTCTTCAGCCGATATGAAGAAGGCGACAGGAAAAATCGATTTCCAAGCAATATTACAGTCTTGAAACGTGTTCCTATTTTGAAATGAATTTTTCAAAGTTTAATAAAAAAAAAAAAAGAATAATGGAGAGAAGGAGGACTGTTTTAAATTTGAAAATTTAAACGCATCTCCATTTTTGAAGCAAATTTAATTTTAAGAATATTTTCAATAATAGGAAATTTAGTTGTGGAATTTCTTAATTTAACTTTTAATTAATCTTAAGAAATTGACGGAAACTTATACGCAGTTTATGAATTAACTGTCCCATTTTCAAGCGGATAAGAATTATTTTATTTCAAAAATCCATTTTCGAAGAATGCTTTATTATATATGAAGTTTGGAAATTTACCAACAATATGCCATTTTAATCATTCATTTCATACGCGTATTTTCAGGGCACATTTTTCGTTTCAAAAAGTTATTTATTTGTTTATTTTAATTATAATAAATTTTCCAAAACTGCATAATATAGAATAATAAATAGTTAAACTTTAAGAAGGATTTCAGAATTGTGAGCATTTATTTATTTATTTGAGAGAGAGAGAGAGAGAGAGAGAGAGAGGGGTGGGATTATAAAGTTTCTTTTAAAAATATGATTGAGGGGAAAAAATCAATTTTATTATAATTGTTATTAATTTTTAAAATATATAGCTTTGTATTCTGATTTCTTTTTTTCTGTTATTTTTTCTATTTTATTTATTTATTTATTATTAATCAGCTTTTATTTTCTCATAAACGTGTTCAAAAAACTTGGCGTCAGCTTTAATTTCATAAATATTTTCTTTATACATATTATAAACTGGAAAGATGTGTTGAAAAAATATTCCGAATTTTATCAATTTATTTAAAATGTCAGGGGATTCAGTTTCCATAATTGTAACTTTTTGTTATGTATTTCTACAAATAAAATTTAGGAAATATAAGCAATGTGTTCAACGCCCTATGCATTACAAAATCTCCATACATGCTTTGCCATTCAAGATATCAGTATAAATTCTATATATTTTATATGATTAAAGGATAAAGCCATCTTCTCTCTCTCCCTTCCTTAAATGTATAAATAAGGAAGAAGAAGAAGAACGGGATGATTAGAAATGCTAGAATCGATTGCATGAGCAGTTTTACCAAACGCGTTTTTGTAAAAATAAAAAATATATAAACAAAAGTTTTCGTAAACGTAGATGAAATTGTACTATTATTAATAGAAAGATCTTTCCATAGACCTATTATAAGAGTGGACGGAGCATTCCATTATTAAGGGAATACAAGAAAAGGTGCAAAGATAAAACCACGTGAATGTTGAAAAAGGTTACCTTTTTCTACATTTATCGCATTATTGGCGATTTTTTGTTTTGCATATAAATATACATTTTTTTATTATTATGAAAAGATACCGCAAACAAAACTTGTGTAAAACACTATTTTATTTTAACCTTGTTATTAACACTTTCTTACAAAGTTCAAAAGTATTTCCGACTTTGATTTGTCTGTCTGTCCGCCCTCTGACTCTCGGAAATATTTATGAAAATCCTAGAAACTAATATATGTTATTCAAGTTCTCTCTCACTATATAATACTCTCTATTTAGAGTACAGTAAATACTACTACTAGTTTGTGTACAGGTACATCCAAAAATATATTCTAAAGTATTGTTTTCTGTGCGGAATATTTATACAAATCATTATTTAATATATTTATATTTCAGAAAACATAACGAAATTCGCTTTTATTATTTATATGCACAAAAGCATTCTTTCTGTAGAATATGGTGTGACTATATGGTGTGCATTCATGTTTACAGAACCATGCACCTCTCTCCCAAAACACAAATACAGTAAACAAAGTAATGTAAAATTAAGATATCTAGTTGTGCACCTAACTTTTAGGTCTTTCTGTAACTTCCTGTTTGGGAGATATTTACGAAAATTATATTCATAACGACCAAATATACGAAGAATTTCGGCATTATTTACGACCTACCATCAAGCTATAATGTAGTCCGTTATGATAATGTTATGAATGTTATCTACATTTTTGCGGGTAGAAAGTAATTATTAAAGATATAAGCAATTTCTGGTAGACGAATGCACTTTATTTAATGCATGTTCAGCCTGTATATAGACCCCATAATGATATTGTTATAAAACTTGTTGACATTTTTGCGTATAGAATTTACATAAGCAGGCTCTAGTCGACGAATTCCTTTTATTTATTAAACATTCAATAGCAAGACAAAGCCCGTATTTATATTGCTGGAAAACTGTCGATATTTTTGCGTGTAGAAAGTACATAAGCAGGTTCTAGTCGACGAATGAATTCTATTTAATGAATGTTCAACTCGTAGATAGAGCCCGTAATGATATTGTTATGAAAATTGTTATTATTTTTGTGTGTAGAAAGTATATAAACAGGTTCTAATCGACGAATGTATACTTTATTTAATGAATATTCAGCCCGCAGATAGTAATGATACTGTCATGAAAGTAGTCGATATTATTGCATGTAGAAAGCAGATTTTTAAAACATAAGCAGGTTCTAGTCGACGAATGCACTTTATTCAATGAGCCTCTAATGATAATGTTATGAAAGTTGTCAGCATTTTTGTGGGTAGAAAGTAATTCTTAAAGACATAAGCAGGTTCCACAAGACGAATGCTCTTTATTTAATGAATATTCAGCCCGCAGATAAAGCCTGTAACGATACTGTCAAGAAAGTAGTTGACATTTTGTAGAAAGTAATTCTTAAATACATGATCAAGTTCTAGTTGACAAATGCACTTTATTCAAGGAGCCCGTAATGATACAGTCATGAAAGAAGTCTATATTTTTCCGTGTAGAAAGTAATTCATAAGACATAAGCGAATGCCTGTCGATGAATGCACTTAATGTAATGAATATTCAGGAAACAGTAGAATAAAACTCTTTTTTCTTCCCCCACAAAAGTCAATAATTAATTAGTATTCTTGAAATCTCTTGACAAGAGTTTATATTTTAGAGATATTTATGGTTTTACATGACTTTTCTGAATGGCTATATGTATGTATGTATGTGGCTTGCCTGTATCTCACATTAACTCAAAAACGACTGGTCGTAGGACGTTGAAATTTAGTATATAGGTTCGTTATAACACCTAGTTTTGCACCTCCCTTTTTGCTCTTTCTGTGACTTTCCGTTTTTTCTTCGGTCAAACAAACAAAAAGGAGAAAACCATAATAGAGTGTTTGAGTATTTTTGTCCATATATTACACGATGTTTTATTTAACGCTACTGAACTTTGAGCCCGTAGATCATAATGATAAAGAATTTTTCGTTGTGTCTCTGTAAAAACCTATAAATGCTAGATTCACGAAAATGCTTATAGTTAGTGCAACAGTGATTTATAATATTCATATAAATTTTCAGCTCAATTGAATATGGCGTTTAGATGCTATCGCACTTTTAACAATTTGGTCACATAGGGCATAATGATGAATAATTTTTCCTTGTGTCCCTGTAAAAAAACTGTTAGCGCTAGATTCACCAAACTCTATACAGTTGGTGCAACCGTGACCTATAACATGTGTACAAATTTTTTGCTCAGATTAATAAGGCGTTTAGACGCTATCACACTTTTAAAAATTTGGCCCCATAGGCCATAATGATAAAGAATGTTTCTTTGTGTCCCTGTAAAAAAACTATAAGAGCTAGATTCTCCAAAATCTATACAGATTGAGTATCTGTGACCTATCACATGTGTATAAATTTTCTGCTCAATTGAATAAGGCGTTTAGATGCTATCGTACTTTTAAGATTTTGGCCCCATAAGCCATAATGATAAAGAATTTTTCTTTGTGTCCCTGTAAAAAAACTATAAGTACTAGATTCACCAAAATCTATAAGGTTTGTACTATGGTGACTTACAATATACGTACCAACTTTCAGCTTATTCGAACAAAGCGTTTAGACGCTAGCGTGTTCACTCACAGACATACACACACATATACATACACACATACATACATCATCGCAAAAATAGTGAAAACGGACTCAGGGGACCTCGAAACGTATAGAAACATCAAAATCTCAAATTTGGATTTTTGACATGATTACAATACTCTCCTCATTATAGTGTTCGGAAAGTAAAAAAATAGCTAAACAGAATAATGTTGTTCATACAATAACTACACAAAGCTTCATTACTACAGAAAATACTGGTTTATTTAATTTCTACAGACAAAAACACTTAAAACATTATATGCGTCAATAGAACTGTCGCATGCTCAAATAAACACTCTACTGATCTTTGCAAATTTATTATTTGAATTGATATTTTGTACCAGTAAATATTTCAATTATACAGCTAAATATATGTATGTTTTATAAAGACGTAGAAAATATGTACTTATAATAAAATTTATCGATGAAGTTATTAATCAAAATAAAATCCTAAATTCTTGGAGGAAAGAAAGTAAAGTAATGGGGTTCACTTAGATTATAAACTTTCCATACATCACCCGTTACCCATTTAATCTGCAAAGGTATTTTAACTCCTTAATGGCATCTTGAAAATACATTTTTATTTTCATTATAAAAGAAGAAAACTGAAATATTTTTTATACTAGTGGATCTGCAGATCAGGAGCCTCAACGTCCTATTTGCATAAGACATTTTTCAATAGGTCATTTTTATTTATTTCTTATTATATAATAGTATATATTGATTCGATTGACTTATTACCATAATCAGATACATTCTTTCTATACCTATTTGTATATCATATAAAGTGTTACGGAATTGTAAATAATTGCATTTATTTTTGTATAATTTTTTTCGAAAAGGCTTAGTAAGTTAATAAAATGCTAATTTTGTGCATTTCTAGTCGTTTTAGCGTTAAAATAGCCTAATTTTCCTTTAAAAACGAATTGAAAAGCTCCAATAAGGGAAGAAATGGATTTGGCGCCAAATTTGGCGACTGTTTCCCTCCTTGGCGATTTTTTTGGCAACCTTGGCGAGAAAGTCCTTATTAGGGATATACCAAATATGGAAGCTCTAATCTCATTGGCTGATGAGATACGATAATTTTCCAGAACAGTCTGTGTTCGATAGAATAGTATAAAATGAGCATTTTTTTAGCCAAGGCTTCCAATCTCAGATCTGTGTCGGTTTCGTCAAACGCTTGCTTTGCTTTGAGCCTCTTTGAATGAGACTTGCTTTATGTGCTATTGGTAAACAGTTTGTACTGTTGTTTTGCTGTTAACGGCTGTTGTTTAAGCTTTGTTTACTGATTGAATTGAAGCTGATACTTGGTTTATAGACCTGTATTCTTCTGGAACTTTCTGTGAATAAATCACTCAATTTTTGCAAGTTTCGCCTTTCATTTTCGGACGACTTACAAACCCCCAAGTACGCAACAATATGCATTCTTATTAAACGACGGTCTTGTATTATTTCCCGGAAATTCATAAATACCGAATTTCATACAAAAAAAATTACATAGCATATCGGATATATTTTGCGTAACCTTTAAACTAATTATCAATTCTATGCCCACAATTTTCAACATGAAAACAGGCTTTTAAAATTCTAATAAAATTTCATTATATTTGATGGGGTGTAACCATGTTAAAATACACTTTTAAGAAATACCGATTATACACCATAAAGTACGAAATTCCTTTATGTATCCCGGAAAAGTAGCCACAGTCATTATAAACGCCAATAATAAGAATAAATCTAATTAATTATAACTCATTAATCTTTCAAACTAATTTGACATCATTTGGATGATTACAGTACATACTCGGAATTATTTTGTGTGGTCCCATAAATTATTTCGTCTATAAATAACCTTTCTTTAGAGTAAACATGATTTTAAGCATCTTTATAATGTATGTTAACTTTATTAAGTTCAATTCAGCATAAACGCATTAAAGTGCGCGCTTAAATTAAAAATTCTTCCATAGGCTCTAATGTTACGAAATTCTTTCGGGTGTCTTTGTAAACGAACCATAAACATTGTATGCACCCGTAAAAACTATTCAGCTTATTTTGCGTTTAAAATTAATAATTGTTTCAAATTTAACATCGTTTGGATGACTAAGTGACATTGTCAGAACACTTTTGTAAGGTCCTGTACATTAATTAGAAAGCTTAAGAGCACATATTTTCTTCAAGCAACATAAGTTTAAGCATCTTATTCACGCACTCTAGTTTCATTTTCTTCATTGCAAAGTAATGATATTAAAATGCGTTTAAACGAAATTCACCCCTTACGCCGTAATGTTAAGAATTTTGGCGTGTCCCTGTACACAGTTTATAAAAAATATAGCAATGAAAATTATACAGCTACTTATATGGAAAGCTGGAATGTGTGCGCCAATTTGCAAGTCAATCAAAGGATTTTTGCGGTGACTATTGCGGTACATACAAATTCTTCCCATAGGCCGTAAGGATAAGAAAAATTTTGGCGTGTCTCTGTACACGGACAACAAAGGGAATACAAACCTAACACTATACAGCTAATTCCGTTGGGCTAGTGAATATGTGTACCAAATTGCAAGTCTATAGCGTTATTTTTGGGGCCACTATCGCGGTACATACAAATTCTTCCCATAGGCCGTAATGATAAAAAAAACTTTGGCGTGTCCCTGTACACGAACTACAAATGGAATGCACACCTAAAACTATACAGCTAATTTCGTGGGGATCATGAACATGTGTACAAAGTTTCAAGTCAATAGCGTGGATTTTACGGCCGCTATCGCACGACAGACAGACAGACAGACGGACGGACTGACGGAACCCATAATCCTTTTGAGTCTCAACAGAGGGCCTCCACTGACGTTTAGGCAAAAATTGAAGTCAATAGCTTGATTTTTGCGGCGGCTATCGCGGTACATACAGATTCTTCCCATAGGCCGTAATGATAGAAAATCTTTGGCGTGTCCCTGTACACGAACTACAAATGGAATACACACCTAAAACTATACAGCTGATTCCGTTGGGCTTATGAACATGTGTACCAAATTGCAAGTCGAAAGCGTGATTTTTGTGGCTGCTATCGCGGTACATACAAATTCCTCCCATAGGCCGTAATGATAAGAAAAACTTTTGCGTGTCCCTGTATACGAACTACAAATGGAGTACATACTAAAAACTATACAGCTGATTTCGTGGGGCTCATAAACACGTGTACCAAATTTCAAGTCAATAGCGCTATTTTTGCGGCCGCTATCGCGCGACAGACAAACAGACAGACAGACACAGCCCAAAACCGTTTTGAGTCTCAACAGAGGGCCTCCACTGACGTTTCGGCAATTATAGCTTTTAAAGAATGTCATGTAACAGATTGTTTTTGTGTAACCCTGTATATCGGCCAAATTCCGCATACCTACAAAAATATATTTTACTTTTAACTTTCATGGGAATAATTCTCATAATAGTATTTTTATAACATTATTTCTAAGGAGAAAACATTACAATTTTTGCTTTTGTTTAGCCCTGTATATGTACTAAAACTTACATACTCATCAGACACTGCACTAAAAATGGTCTCATAGCACTGTAAATTTGTAGTGAGCAATTTCCAATTATATACTCTATTGCATCTGAATAACTTTGTGTAGCCCTGTAAACCAGCCGATATCGCAATTCTACATTTTTGAGGAGGAAAAGGGTTTTGCGTATTTTAAAAATATAGATTATTTTTCTTATGTTGTGCTTCGTATAAAGATATTTATAGTAAATGCATAAAAAAAGAAGAAACAAAAAAAGAAAGAAAGAAAGGAAAACCCTTATAAATCATACTTGCATCAAAAACCTAACGTGAGTTCCTGTACAGAAACTAGTTGTGCTAGTAATATAACTTTACATTGCGAACATACCATAGTGAATTTTAATAATGTCTATCAATTTCGGCCTGGTCAGAGAGACTAACGAAACGGTTATAAAATTTTTAAAATTTTGTTTGGAAATGCTAAAAAGGACGCTTTAGTATAGGATACAAAGAATATACTATATATGTAATCATGGAAATAAAATGTATTATATACATTTTTTATTTCCATCAATGGCCGAGATAATGAGTTTATAAAGTTTTAGTATCTTGCTTAAAATTGCCTATAATGCTATGTATACTTGATTTTTAGCTTTTACGCTTTTTTTTTTTTTTTTAATTTATACTGTCATCCAAAGATAAATATAAATCTCATGAATTGTTATTATTATTATTAAAACAATATTGCATTTATTTTCAAATAGTATATACAATTGTTTTTATTATTATTATTTAAAGAAATATATAAAGCAGATTTAAACATTTTTCAAATAAAATTACTTAAAAAGATGAAATAAAAAGCCATAAAATATCTTACATGTGAAATGTTACGAATCCCCCTTTAATAAAATATTCTTTGCATGTTTTTACATGACATTTAATAACCATTTCCTGATATGAAATTTCTTTCAGAATCGAAACACTCCATTTAACTTTTAAAGTAAAATAAAGAATTTAAAAAGAACTTTCAACGAAAGAAGAAGAATATCGTCTGCTTAATAAAATGCAGAGTTTAGAGCATGGCGAGAAAATTTCAATATTGGCTAGCTTGGCTTCTGTAGATCAACAATCACGTGACCTTTTTATGAGTTATCTTTGCACTCAAAAAGGTTGCCATTGTCCCTGTCCACTCTTATAATAGGTCTATGGATCTTTCATAAAAATACATTCAAAGTCGTTAATTGAAGCCATTCAGCAAATAAAGTTGTTTTAATTTATATAATATCTAATTTCACATATGTGAAACGAAAACAATTTTTTATTTCCTCATGATTTATCGATAACAAAGAATAATAATTTACAAAAGTTACATAATATAACATGAGGTATTGTTAAAAAAAAAAAAAAAAAAAAAAAAAACCGCTTCTGGTTGTGAGATCAAAATCAAAGCATAGTTTTATATAATAACCATAAACATTTTAGATGCCAAGTATGATGCAATTCTGAACACACTCTTAGAAAAAAGGGTACCTTAGCGCCATCTGTTGGGATATAGGCACGAAAGAGGAATCAGCAAAGTTTCACATAATAAGCATCTTAAAAATTAAATTTCGCCCTTTTTTCATTTTAAAAATAACGAGTCATAATCCACATGAAAACCGTTTATCATGAATATTTTTTCCAATAAATTAAAAAAATCAGCAACAACCAATTAGATGCTTTCGATCTAAAATTACAAAACATGTGTAACACACCAATAGACATGTTCTAAATAATTTTTCTTTTTTTCTTTCTTTCTTTTTTTGTTTTCCTTTTGTCTTCAACTGATGAAAGGTCATGTAGGGTAAGTGCACCAGTGATTAACACTTTTAGAGCAATCTCTGATGTGTTTAATGTTCTAGTCATCACAAAATATTTTTAGAAATCTTAAGTTAGTACATATGGTATGAAAGACATTTAGAGCCACATATATGTTAAAATATATACATTTGATAATGATTTATTTTTTTATGAATTTTTATTTGACACCCACTCAATGTTCCAGTAATTGACACTGCCAGTTTTTTATTATATCAGTAATTGGCCCCCTATGTTCCAGTGTTTGACACTGCTAGTCATTCATTTGACCAGTTATTAGCACCCTATGCCCCAATGTTTGACGTAAAATGTTAAAATTCTTATATGTGAAATATATGATTTTATTATTTTTCTTATTTATTAATTATTTCGGGATAGATGTCAATTACTGGAGCATGTCAATCACTGGAGCACCTACCCTATGATTATTCTGATCCGAAACAAATGTGACATTATTATGCAATTAATGGAGTTCATTTGCGCAATTCGTATCCTTCATTATCAAATTGCGTTAAAAATCATCCAGAACCATATAAATCCACCAAAAAACAGAATTCCACTATTTTCATGAATACGAAATTTGGAAGAAAGCGAAAATCTCATATTATTTCTTTGTCGTTAGATTTTAAAGTAATTTTCTCTGGAATTCTATATAAGAAGCCACGACATCAAATATTAAAGCGTCTGCGAGCACAAGTAAATCACGTCGCACCTGGCAGGTGCTTGCTCAAGCTCTAAATTGTAAAATCCAACAGCTGTTTAAAGAGCAGCAGGCTGTAAAACACAATAAAATCCACTAGACTTGCAAACACCGTTGCTCAGAGGATAAATTATTAGGTCGTGAAAATGTGACGTCACATGACGACAAGGAGATTCCAAAAATTTGTGTTTTGCCAGGAACGACTGGTAAAAATAACGAGAGAAACAGAGAGTAAGTAATTCTACTCTCTTTAGGGAAAAGGAAAGTTGAATTATTCCCTCTCCCTCTATTTATTAATAGGAGGAGAGGTCTGCTATCGTAATTAATTATGTACTGTTTGTTTCGCTATGCAAACAATTGTTTATATTTTTATAGCGTGAACGCAGTTCATACGCGTTTTAGGAACGTTGCAGAAAAGATAATTAGAAGGTCTCATAACTCTCATCTAGAAGCCAGGCCCAAACGACCATTGAAATAAACCACCGCTTACTATCCTAGTCACACTTTGATAGATTTCATTTATTTTAATTTCGTTTCCAGTTAAACTGGTGTCATTAATTTCTTTCTGTTTTCTTTCTTTCCTTTTTCTTTTCTTTTCTTTTCTTTTCTTTTTTTTTTTTAAGTACGAAAGTCGATTTTTTTTCAGACAAAATAGACCAAATTAAAACGGCTTTCTTTTTTCTTCCTTTGACATAAAATTAAAATGAACAATTAATAACTGGTAGTAAAAAAGCAAAAAATACAATTTATTTATTTTAATTTAGTTTCCAGTAAAACTGATGTCATTAATTTCTTTCTGTTTTCTTTCTTTCTTTTTTCTTTTCTTTTTCTTTCTTTCTTTTTTTTTTTTTTTTTTTTTTTTTTTTAAGAACGAAAGTCGATTTCTTTCAGACAAAATAGACCAAATTAAAACGGCTTTCCTTTTTCTTCCTTTGACATAAAATTAAAATGAACAATTAATAACTGATAGTGAAAAAAACAAAAAAAACACAATGTGCTATGATTAGTCTTTCTTCTTCTTCTTCTTCTTCTTTAAATTATCTTGAATTTCGAAAACAGAATTTCGATAATTTTAAAATAAGTGTAATGGTTGTATATATTTTTTATTTTTGTATTTTTTGCAAGCATTTTATTATTGTGGTTGTTGTTGTTGTTGTTATTGTTATTATAGATGTTAATGTCAATTTGCCTATTAAATATTTTAAATCTGCAAAATTGTGTAAATGTTACTTTTAAAGAATTTTGATTTAACACGGAAGAACAGAAATTTGTTAAAGGAGAATTTTAATGTACATTTTAATTGAGAAAACGGGCAGGATTTTATCAAAGTATTATCAGTCATGGACTTTTACTTACGAAATAATCTAAAATATTATACAACGAAAGACAATTTAACAATAGTTGCAATATTTTGCAATAAAAGTGTACGAATGGAAGTTTACAAGAGTGTGTATAGTTACCACATGCCTTTATAAAAAAGAATTGACTAAAAATAATCTGGTGTGGCGTGCACACAACTTTCTCTTACTTAGCATTTTCAATGTTACAAACACAGATTATTGACTGAGGCGGGAGGTAACAAATACTATGTATGAACCTACATAAAAAAAAAAAAAAAAAAAAAAAAAAAATATATATATATATATATATTCAAAATTAGGTTTAGAAACAATTTTACTTGACACATAACTCTAAAGAGAGCGGGGGGGGGGAGGCGTCACTCCTTGTTTGAGTATATCTACATTTATAAACAATTCAATGCTTTTATTAAATTAAAATGTTTATTCCAAATTATTTTGACAATTTTCACCAGCACCACTCTTTGAAACATAAATTTTAATCAAACTTTTTAAGTGACAATCCTAATAACTTACAATTTCTGACAATTTCATTCATTTACGAATAAAAAAAATAGCAATCATAAAGTAGATGTTTTGGATTTAAAAACAGCCGGAAGACTGTTCTCAGATCTATTTTTTCTTTTTCTTTTCTTTTCTTTTCTTTTTTTTTTTTTTTTTTTTTTTGACATTTGTATAAAGTCATTTTTATTTGCAAATAAATGAAACTCTCAGTTATTCATATTTCAAATACTGTTTATATATGTTTATATATTAATGAATCAAGCAATATCGTTAATTATTTTTATCTCCTGGAAGTTCATCTTTCAGATCAGCTTTTTGGATTAATTTCCGAGACATGACAGAATCATGAACAGATGATCACCAACAAACAATCACTTAAAATAAAAAAGTATCAAATTTTTAAGGAAAATAAATAAAAATGTTGATTGATTCTTTAGTATTTCAATGAGTACCCCATATTTCCAAACATTTTTTTTTTACTTCCATGCAATACACCGTACCACCATTCCGTGAGCCGGAAAAAAAGATCGAATTCCATTGAGAGTTTTCGCTCCATCTGCATTTTGAGCACAACGGAATCTCCTGGGAATCGACATTTTAATCGCACTTGTGAGGGTTGATTTGATTCGGAGCCATTTCCTATCCCATAATTCACCTCTAAGTTAATCTAATAGAATAACTGTTGTTAGTTTTCAAAATTTTAATTAACCACGGCAGCTAAAAAATAGCCACAATCTACAATTGCACGAATGACAAAAAAGTAGCAATAATGATAACAATAAAAGTAACTAAAATAATAAAATACTAAAAATAAATAAATAAATTATGTTTTTACTTCATTGTATTTTTAAATCAAACACAAATTAAAGTTCTGTCTTAAACAAAATTTAATTCAAAATGAGCCGCCCAATTTTTATTTTATATGAATTTATATTATTGAGATAATATCTTACTTTTTTTTTCAGTTCCAATGATTTATCCGCATAAAGATGGGTACTTTCAACAATATAATGTATCCTGCCATACTCATTATGAATTGTGTTGAGGAATACGACGAAGACTTCTTCTACTTCTTTTTTTTTTTTTTTTTTTTTTTTTTTTCTTTGCGTTAGCCAACAATTTTTGCAAGACCTCAATTTTGAGCATTGGTGGGATGAAATTGTAAAAGTGATATCCGACATCTAAGTCCACAACCATTGAACCTCACCCTATTTAAAAGTTGTCATTTTCAAGCATGGTCTGAGATTCTACAAGTGATTTGATCTGTCAACATCTCATGGAATCCAGGCATTATATAAGGTAAAGGTGGTCCAATGAAATATTGGCGAATGAGTTATAATAAAATGACCGCTGCTTTATTTAACAAAACACTATTATGCGTACTTTTTTATATAGGAGTTTTTGCTAGCACTCGAATAATTTTGCTGCCGACCGTGTATTTAGAGAGAACCGAATAACAACATTTCTTAACTAGTCTTTTCAAAAACAACAAAGTTCATCATTATAAGACCAGATTTTCTTTTCTTTCTTTTTCTTTTCTTTTTTTTTTTTTTTTTTTTACGGTTTCAAAAAACTTTAACAAGGAAAATTCCTTGCTTATAACTTTCATCTAAATTGATAGAAGAAAGTTTTGGATTCGTAAAAAATTTTGACTTATTGTTTTCAATGGATTTACACACTTTGAGATGCCCTAAGTGCGATTTGATTATTTTTAGAAAATGTCGGTCTTTCTGCGGTCTGTACATCTGAATGTGGGCAACTTTGATTGAAGCAGTAACTTGCGAAGTAGTGCACAGAGTTTCATTAAAAAAAATATATTTAGTTGCAATTTAACATAAATTAGTGCCTATCAGCTTTTGGTGCATATCACCCAACAGGTGGCGTTGCTGCACTGCAATTTCTCCCATTTATAGAAGCTATATTTCAGCTTCTATATGCTTCTGTACTGCAGATAACATGGTATGTGAGAGAGATATGATCTAAAACAATATTGATTCAATTTTGGTGCATCTCGACCTACAGGTAGCGTTATTATTATTCACGTACTGCTAATTTTCATAAGGCTATATCTATATCTCAATATCTATTGTATATGATTGCACAAAATTGTACACCTTTTTTTAAAAAAAATGAGTAGTTAAGATGATTAATTCTTTTTCTGTATATTAACTGGTAGGTGGAGCTGTTATATAGAATGAAATAAAGTTTTGTGATAACAGCTACCCAATCACTACTAGTTTTTCTTTGTTATCAAATTATCCTTTCAGGCATTTGATCAGGGGGGAAAGAATTACGAGCTATGACAACCAACGCATAACAGGGAACCTAAGTTTATAAAATTAACTTTTTATCTAAAATTTTCTAATTATTTCAAAGAATTAATTCGAAGATCCTTGGTATGTGTAGGCAAGCCTACCTATTTTCTTCTTCCATTCTTTTTCTTTTAATTTGTCCTTGAACAATTTTCAACCATCAACATTTGAATCATAGTCTTTTTTCTTTAATGCCAAGGCCAAAAGTAACCTGATAACAAATGTGAAACCTGGTAATGAATGTGACCGTGATATTTAATGTCACTTTTATGCTGTTCTTCCCGCTACTGTGTCCTTTTGTTCATGGAGAAAAATAATCATTATTTAAAAAAGTTTTCCAGCTTGGTGCAATTTAAACCAATAAATGTTGAAATGTAGCTCTATGGAAAATCACAGATGGTGTATAATAACAGCGCCATTTGTTAATCGATATGCAACCAGATCGAATAAACATAATTTTTCAGTATGACCCACTCATCTATCAAGTTTTGTGCAACTGTACATAACAGAAGGCAGGGCCCATCTTAGCATAACTGGGGCCCGGGGCAAAAACTTCTTTTGAGGGCCCTTCTGCTTCACTACTTCAGTAATGAAGAACTGAACTTTATGGAGGTATTTAAATTATTCACCTCATTATAGATATATAACAAGAAAATTGACTAGATCCTAAAATAGCTATAAAGCACCCCCCCCCCCCTTCAATGGTCAGACGAAATATCGTTCTATCCATTTTATTTCTGATTGTTAACTGTGTCATCTAGCTGCGAAAAATTCATATCCTTGCTGACATTAGGGTGGAATTCAGCTAAATTTTCGCAATTACGATGGCTCAATTAAGCCGGATTTTACACTGTACTGATATTTTGTTTAAAAAAAGTTCATTAAAGAAGGAAACGTAAAATAAACTTTCTATTCGATTTGGGGGCCCTCTCTGATGCGGGGGCCCGGGGAAACTTACCCGTATGCCCCTGCCTTAGTCAGGCTCTGACAGAAGGTGATATGTAAGTCTTACCGTGAATGAGAGAAATCTCAGCACACGTTATCTGTGGGCGATATGCACCAAAAGTTTGATAGACACGAATTTTTATCAAGGTGGAACTAAGTATGGATAAAAGCACCTCTAAATACAGTACCGAAAAAGATCAGAAGGATAGCCGTAACATTATTTCAAAACGATGCAAAAACCATTGATATAGTAATTTATCTAGATCTATCATCCCCATGTCATTGACCAAAGATTTTTGAGCCGAAAAGAGTTTTGGCATCAGCCATTACAAGGGATTAAAACTCGGCAATAGAAATAGAGTAGAATTTTAAAAATGCCAAAATCGTGTGTAGATTTTAATTGTACAAATAAATATACGAAAAGAAATTTGATAAGTTTTCTTGAGCAAATTATGTTTCCCTAATTCTATGTTACAATTCCCCTGTAATGGCTGCCTTTACCCGAGTGAAAAAGAATCATATTTTCCCCCGAGATGATCAATCTATGCCTTATTACTATATCTATGGCAAAAACATGCGAATCATTTTAACTATCGGAAAGCTTTATAGAAACACATTATTCATATAATCACAAAGAGACATCTACAAACTAATATGGAATGTAATTCCTAAAACTTCAGTGATAAAATTTATTTGCAACTATTGACTAAATCAACTACACAAATTAAAAATCAGTAAACACAAATTTTGAACAATTTGAATGCATAATTAAACAATTAATAAAAAATGAACTTATCATACTCATGTACATTAGGGAGTAGTCGGTTATAATATTTTGTGTTTTTCATTGCTTTTTGTTGTGTGTGATATTTTGTAAAAACTTAAATCTAAAATGTATGCATAATTTGAGTTAAATTAATTTTGTAATATTAATTATTAATCAATAATGCGTTTATCAAAAATTACTTGTAATAATCACATACATTTTTGGAATCACCATTAGAACTTCCCTCCTACTCGCACAATAAATAAATATAGTGGATCTGCCGATCAGGAGCCTCAACGTCCTATTTGCATCAGACATTATTCAATAGGTCATATTTATTTATTCCTTATTATATAATAGTATATATTGATTCGATCGCCTTATTACCATAATCAGATACATTCCTGAGGGGGGCTGCCGCCCCCCTCAACCCCCTGCTAAGTCTCTCTTCTATACCCATTTGTATATCATGTAAAGTGTTACGGACTTGTAAATAATTGCATTTATTTTTGCATAAATTCTTTCAAAGAGGCTTAGAAAGTCGATAAAATGCTAACTTTGTGCATTTCTAGTCGTTTTAGCGTTCAAATAGCCTAATTTTCGCTTAAAAACGCTTTAAAAAGCTCCAATAAGGGGAGAAATGGATTTGGCGCCAAATTTGGCGACTGCTTCCCTCCTTGGTGAGTTCCTTGGCGACCTTGGCGAGAAAATCCTTATTAGGGATATACCAAATAAGGAAGCTCTAATCTCATTGGCTGATGAGATACGAGAATTTTCCAGAACAGTCTGTGTTTGATAGAATAGTATAAAAGGAGCATTTTTTTAGCCAAGGCGGCCAATCTCATATCTGTGTCAGTTTCGTGAAATGCTTGCTTTGCTTTGAGCCTCTTCGAATGAGGCTTTATGTGTTATTGATAAACAGTTTGTAATGCTGTTTTGGTGTTAACGGCTGTTGTTTAAGCTATGTGAACTGGTTGAATTGAAGCTGATACTTGGTTTATAGACCTGTATTTTTCTGGAACTTTCTGTGAATAAATCACTGAATTTTTGCAAGTTTCGCCTTTCATTCTTGGACAACTTACGAACCCCCAAGTACGAAACGATATGTATTCTTAATAAACGGCGGTCTTGTATTATTTCCCTGAAATTCATAAATACCAAATTTCATAACTATGAAATTTCATACAAAAAAAAAAAAAAAAAAATTACATAGCATATCGGAAATATTTTGCGTAACCTTTAAACTAATTATCAATTCTCTGCCCACAATTTTCAACAGGAAAACATGCTTTTAATATTCTAATAAAATTTCATTATATTTGATGGGTATGTAACCATGTTAAAATACACTTTTAAGAAATACCGACTATAGACCGTAATAGTACGAAATTCCTTTATGTATCTTGGAAAAGTAGCCACAGTCATTATAAACGCCAATAATAAGAATAAACCTAATTAATTATAACCCATTAATTTTTCAAACTAATTTGACATCATTTGGATGATTACAGTACATACTCGGAATTATTTTGTGTGGTCTCATAAATTATTTAGTCTATACATAAACTTTTTTAAGAGTAAACATGATTTTAAGCATCTTTATAATGTATTTTAACTTTATTAAGTTCAATTCAGCATAAACGCATTAAAGTGCGCGCTTAAATTAAAAATTTGTCCATAGGTCCTAATTTTACGAAATTCTTTCGTGTGTCTTTGTAAACGAACCATAAACATTATATACACCAGTAAAAACTATTCAGCTTATTTTGCGTTTAAAATTAATAATTGTTCCAAATGTAACGTCGTTTGGATGACTACGTGACATTGTCAGAACACTTTTGTAAGATCCCGTACATTAATTAGAAAGCTTAAGAGCACATATTTTCTTCAAACAACATAAGTTTAAGCATCTTACTGACGTACGCTAGTTTCATTTTCTTCATTGCAATGTAATGATATTAAAATGCGTTTAAACGTAATTCACCCCATACGCCATAATGTTAAGAATTTTGGCGTGTCCCTGTACACAGTTTATAAAAAATATAGCAATAAAAATTATACAGCTGCTTATATGCAAAGCTGGAACGTGTGCGCCAATTTGCAAGTCAATCGAAGGTTTTTTGCGGCCGCTATCGCGGTACATACAAATTCTTCCCATAGGCCGTAATGATAAAAAACTTTGGCGTGTCCCTGTACACGAACTACAAATGGAATTCACACCCAAAACTATACAGCTAATTTCGTGTGGGATCATGAACATGTGTACAAAATTTCAAGTGAATAGCGTGATTTTTGCGGCCGCTATCGCACGACAGAGAGACAGACAGACAGACGGACAGACGGAACCCAAAATCCTTTTGACTCTCAACAGAGAGCCTCCATTCACGTTTCGGCAAAAACTGGAAGTCAATAGCTTGATTTTTGCGGTGGCTATCGTGGTACATACAGATTCTTCCCATAGGCCGTAATGATAGAAAATCTTTGGCGTGTCCCTGTATACGAACTAGAAATGGAATACACACCTAAAACTATACAGCTAATTCCGTTGGGCTCATTAACATGTGTACCAAATTGCAAGTCAATAGCGTGATTTTTGTGGCCGCTATCGCGGTACATACAGATTCCTCCCATAGGCCGTAATGATAAGAAAAACTTTGGCGTGTCCCTGTACACGAATTACAAATTGAATACACACCCAAAACTATGCAGCTGATTTCGTGGGGCACATGAACATGTGTACCAAATTGCAAGTCAATAGCGTGATTTTTGTGGCCGCTATCGCGGTACATACAGATTCCTCCCATAGGCCGTAATGATAAGAAAAACTTTGGCGTGTCCCTGTACACGAATTACAAATTGAATACACACCCAAAACTATGCAGCTGATTTCGTGGGGCACATGAACATGTGTACCAAATTGCAAGTCAATAGCGTGATTTTTGTGGCCGCTATCGCGATACATACAAATTTCTCCCAAAGGCCGTAATGATAAAAAAAACTTTGGCGTGTCCCTGTATACGAACTACAAATGGAACACATACCAAAAACTATACAGCTGATTTCGTAGGGCTCATGAATATGTGTACCAAATTTCAAGTCAATAGCGCTATTTTTGCGGCCGCTATCGCGCGACAGACAGACAGACAGACAGACAGACAGAAAGACACACAGACACAGCCCAAAACCGTTTTGAGTCTCAACAGAGGGCCTCCACTGACGTTTCGGCAAAAATTACACTAAAATCTAATATACACTGGTTTTTAAATGTACACTTTTCGTTTCTTTTCTTTTCTTTTTCCCGGTGGATTATACTGCATCAGGATAAGGTTGACATATGTTGTGAAGCATCTGCCGGAGGTAGAATTGCCTTGAGTCGAAAATTGTTCATGAATCCTTAAAAAAGACATTTTTAACTCGAAATCTTTTAGATTGCTTCACTGTTTTAGCACTAAAGGGACGCAGTGGCGGATTTTTAGGGGGGGGGGGGAGGGCTAGGGGCTGAAGCCTCCCCCCAAAACACTGACATTCATAATTGAATATTGTAATTGTAAATTTTTTTATTGGTCTAGAATAACACTTTGAAAAATCTTAGCCCCCCCCCCCCCCAAAAAAAAAAAAAAAAAAAAAAAAAATGTCAAGTTCTGGATCCGCCACTGAAGGGACATATATAGTGAAAGAGAATATTAGAATTTCAATTCATTCAAATACTCTTAAATAAATAGGCAAATGCACTTACACTGACTTATAATATCAACACCGAAATAGAGGTGTTTTTTTTTTTTATTTCTCGGAATTTGTAGTATCACTATTAAGAATATATTATATATATATATATATATATATAAGAGTCTGTTACCATGTCCATCTGTTCACCAGATGAAAAACAATGAAAATTCTGTAACATAGATAGAGTGTCACAATCCTTATCACAGTGCCTGGAGCATCACGCAAAATTAATTGGAAGGAGAAGGAAATAAATGTTATTGTCATCTTTTGGGAATTATTACTTTCAGATAAAACTGTATACAATTTCCAAGAGGACTGTTATTAGTATATAAAAGTGTCCAATATTTTATATTGAACTTCTTAGAAAATGACTAAATGTATTACCAAAAATTTGTTTTTGAGGCAATTTTGCATTTAGGAAACCTCTTAACCCTTTAACTGTCGTCAATACACGGTCTAGCAAAACTACCCTCTATTCTGGCAGCTTCCATAGACCATTTGTATTTTTTCATGTTTTCCCTATATCTACAGGGGGTGGTGTCCAAGGACCGTTAATATTCCGCGACAAAATTTTGATAGTCAAAAAAAAAAAAAATCTGGAGATTATTTGCATTTTTCATTGTTTTGTTAGAAATTACGCTGGTGTTAATTTTAACTTTAGGGATTTCTGATTCACTCATACTGTCAATAAGAATTAATTTAGAATTTTCGGGAGGAGAGAGAAGTTAAATAATTTTTTTGAAGTTTGCATCCCAAAAAAATGAATTGTAAATGGCGGTCACAGTTATCGTTTTCAATTTTAGCTCTTCATTTGATACTTAGCTAGAATTCTTCTAAATTTTTCAGATTATTCGAATTCTTCAAAGGCTTCAAATGTACGTAAAAAGTATAATTTTTAATTACATTTTAAAAATCTAACAATGTATATGTTGCTAGAATTGGTAAATACTGTCTTATATATAGAAATACCAATTTATCACTATAGTTAGATCTTTCATTTGAGTTCCTTGTTCCTTGTAATGTGGAAGCAATAAAAGTATATTAATGATTTTCCCCTATATTATCATTATTATAATCCAACAATTCTTAAGCATTGTTCTGATGATTAAATAGTAAATATTTACATTTTAATAATTAAAAAATACATTTCTGTAACATTTTTTTTCATTAAATAGGTTTATTTATATTTACTAGGTTTTACTTAATATATTTCTCTAAGTTTGGTCAACTGTAGATGTTGAACCTTTCCTGAAATGAGAGGAAATCGCAACGTGGAAGCGCCCGTGTTGGGTGATATAGTCCAAAAGCGTCAAATCAAGATCCAACCAAATATTAAATTCGGTTAAATTAATTGCATTGGTTCAAAAAGTACGATTTTTGAACTCAAAAAGACAGATATTTTCTAAAAATGGTCAAATTGAGTTTGGGAAATCTTAAAAGGTGTAACTGCATCGAAAACCGAAAATCTAAAATTTTTCTGAATCTTATATTTTCTTCTTATACATGCAGAGGATAGAATAATAAATCCACTTTAGTTAATTTCGGTTAATTGAAATGCAAGGAAATCTTAAAACGTGTAAATTCATTGAAAACCGGAAATCAATTTTTTTCTGTATCTTCTACTTTTTTATTATACATGCAGAAACTAGTAATAAATCCACTTTTTTAAAAATAAGTAGTCAATTTCAAATAATTGAAATGCAAGGAGATCTCAAAACGTGTAACTTCATCGAAAACCGAAAACCTAAAATTTTTGTGAATCTTATATTTTCTTCTTATATATGCAGAGGATAGAATAATAAATCCACTTTAGTTAATTTCGGTTAATTGAAATGCAAGGAAATTTTAAAACGTGTAAATTCATCGAAAACCGGAAATCAGTTTTTTTCTGTATCTTCTACTTTCTTATTATAGATGCAGAAACTAGTAACAAATCCACTTTTTTAAAAATAAGTAGTCAATTTCAAATAATTGAAATGCAAGATCTCAAAACGTGTAACTTCCTCGAAAACCGAAAATCTAAAATTTTTCTGAATCTTATACTTTCTTCTTATATATGCAGAGGATAGAATAACAAAGACACTTTTTTAAAAATAAGTAGCCAATTTCAGTTAAATGAAATGCAAGGAAATCTCAAAACGTGTAAATTCATCGAAAACCGGAAATCAGTTTTTTTCTGTATCTTCTACTTTCTTATTATACATGCAGAAACTAGTAACAAATCATCTTTTTTAAAAATAAGTAGTCAATTTCAAATAATTGAAATGCAAGGAGATCTCAAAACGTGTAACTTCATCGAAAACCGAAAATCTAAAATTTTTCTGAATCTTATACTTTCTTCTTATATATGCAGAGGATAGAATAACAAAGACACTTTTTTAAAAATAAGTAGCCAATTTCAGTTAATTGAAATGCAAGGAAATCTCAGAACGTGTAAATTCATCGAAAACCGGATATCGAAATTTTTTTCGTATCTTCTATTTGCTTCTTATGCATGCAGAAGCCAGTAATAAATCCACTCTTTTAAAAATAAGTATTCATAGTTAATTGAAATGCAAGGAAATCTGAAAAAGTGTAAATTCATCGAAAACTGCGAATTCAAATTTTTTCTGTATCTTCTACTTTCTGCTATGCAGAAGTTAGTAATATATCCACCTTTTTAAAAATAAATAGCCACTTTCAGTTAATTGAAATGCAAGAAAAATCTCAAAACGTCTAAATTCATCGAAAACCAGAAATCAAAAGTTTTTTTTTATTATTCTTAACCTATACTTTCTTCTTGTATATGCAAACGATATAGTAATAAATCCATTTTTACTTTCCGAACACTATAGTGAGGAAAGTATTGTAATCATGTCAAAAATCCGAATTCGAGATTTTGATGTTTCTATACGTTTTGAGGTCCCCTGAGTCCGTTTTCACTATTTTTACGATGATATATGTATGTGTGTGTGTATGTGTGTATGTCTGTGGGTGAACACGCTAGCGTCTAAACGCTTCGTTCGATTAACCTGAAAGTTGGTACGCATATTGTAAGTCACCATAGTACGAACCCTATAGATTTTGGTGAATCTAGCACTTATAGTTTTTTTACAGGGACACAAAGAAAAATTCTTTATCATTATGGCCTATGGGAGCAAAATCTTAAAAGTGCGATAGCATCTAAACGCCTTATTCAATTGAGCAAAAGTTTTATACACATATTATAGATCACAAATACTCAATCTGTATAGATTTTGGAGAATCTAGCACTTATAGTTTTTTTACAGGGACACAAAGAAAAATTCTTTATCATTATGCCTATGGGGCCAAATTTTTAAAAATGTGATAGTGTCTAAATGCCTTATTAATCCGAGCAAAAAAATTGTACACATGTTATAGATCACAGTTGAACTAACTGTATAGATGTTGGTGAATCTAGCACTTACAGTTTTTTTACAGGGACACAAAGAAAAATTCTTTATCATTATGGCCTATGGGACTAAATTTTTAAAAGTACGATAGCATCTAAACGCCTTATTGAATTCAGCTGAAAATTTATATGAGTATTATAAATCACTGTTGCACTAACTATAAGCATTTTGGTGAATCTAACATTTATAGGTTTTTACAGGGACACAACGAAAATTTCTTTGTCATTATGATCTATGGGCTCAAAGTTCAGTAGCGTTAAATAAAACAACGTGTAATAGATGGAGAAAAATACTCAAACACTCTATTATGGTTTTCTCTCTTTTGTTTGTTTACCAACTCCTCTTTCTTTACTTTATCTACAAAACTGTTAATTACTCAATGTTCGGAAAGTCGAGTGGAGTCACTCCAGATTTTTTCTTTTCTTAAAACTAATAATAGTAATAAGTAGTCAATTTTATTTAATTGGAATGCATTATGGTTTAGTTTAAAAATATGTCTTTAACTTAGAGCTAATGTAAATTACACACACACACACAAAAAAAAAAAAAAAGAAAGAAAGAAAGAAATTAGTTCTTAAATAAATTAGAAGGGAAAAAAAAATTAGAACTTTTATAAATCAAATCCTTTTTTAATTTGCATAGATTTTCAACAGTATAAATTTACGATCTAACACTCATTCACTCAAATTTTTACCTTTCTAATCACTGTTTTCTCTTAGAATTAAAAAATCTGTAGTCGAGAGTACAGTGATGCTACAACTATGGAAATTACTGTGTTAATGGTTTTATTTGAGTTTACAGAAATTGCCAGATTTAACAACTTTCTACTTTAGGTATTTTTCAATATAAAAGAACACGTGTATAGAATGGAGAAATGCATAAAAAATAAAAGTATTTTTAAATACCTCCTTGACATCGTAAGATGATAATTTTTGCATTTTACAAATCTGGCTAATCATATCTTTCGAATGGTACCATTTTCAACCTTCTACTCCCATAATTAATGTGAAAAAAGTGTACCACAAATTTCATATTTGCCTATTAATATATAGATAAAAAGAATATTTTCCTATTATTATTCTAGAAGCATATTTATTTTTCTTAATCAATCCCATTAGGAGTCCGCGGGAGTTTAACGTATGAATTTAGTGGTCATTAGGATTTTAAATGGTGAATTTAGTAGTCCGTGGGATTCTAAATTGTAAATTTAGTGGTCCGTGATTTGGAAAATGTTGACGAATGCTGTCATAGAGAATTGATCGCCAACCTGTGGCCCATGGACTGTTAGTGGTCCGTTACAAGATTTTAGTGGTCCACAAAAAAAATCTTGATATTATTTGCCTTTTTAAATATTTTATTAGAAATTAACTTCATTATTTTCCAAGCCAGCCATTAACCTTTAGAATTTTCTGTATGAGAAAGTGGATAAATGACGTAATCTTTCGTTACAAAATTTGAATTGTACAGTCAACAGCAAAAGTATCCGAGCACTAGCCAGTAATTCCGATATCAAAAAAGTACATTTAATACTATTTTGTTAAATAAATCCTTGTTGAATCATGTCATTAGACTGACTAAGAACACAACTCAACAAGGATTTATTTAACAAATCAGTATTAAGCGTACTTTTTTTAGACAGGGATTATTGCTAGTGCTCAGGTATTTTTTCTGCCGACTGTAAGTGTCAGGCATAGTTATCGCTTTGAATTTTTGATTTGCATTTCATACAACTTAGTTAGGAATTGGTTAGTTACAAATTCGTTAGAATATTAGAATTCTACAAAGGCTTTAAAGTATAATTTCTTATTGGATTTTAATAATATAATATACATATTACTAAATTTAGTAAAACACAATTTTATATGTGGAAATAACAATTTATCATTGCAGAGTCTTTCGTCCGAGTTTTTTATAATATGGGAGTAATAAAAAAAAGGTGTTCGCGTCCTGCTCTTACGATTATTTTTTTTATAATAAAACAATTTTCAAGTAATTTTCTTGTGATGAAATAAGTATTTACGTTTGTTATATAATAAAATAAGTATTTGTAATGTTTTAAATTAAATAAGTTTATTTCATATTCATAAAATAGGCATTCTCTGATTATTGTTCCAGAAATATGATTACTTTTCTTAATCAATCATATTAGTGGTAAGTAGGATATTATTATGAGTTTAGTTGCCCTCTAAGTGGAAAAGGTTGGCGATTGCCGTCCTAGAGAACAGCTTTTTATACATCGTACCTAGGTGTAAGGGAACTGGGTGATTAAACATATTTTTCACAGCGTTGATACTTTCCTAACTGGAAAAACTGTTTTACAGGCATTGCTACGTGATTTAAATTCTTTAGAAAGATAGTTTTACAGTATATATATATATATTTATGTGTATATATTCGATTGAATAATAAAAAACTCATTTTTTATGAATAGTTGTATAGAAAATAGTGGCTGCTACTAATTTTTAATTAAAAATGATTTTTTTTTTTTTTTTTTTTTTTTTTTTTAATGCAACTTTTGGCAAAATAATTTATTATTCATAGTACACAATAAAGTAAAATTCCCTAAAAGAAAAGAAAAAAAAAAAAAAGAAAGAAAGAAAATTTAAGAAAGAAACAGACTTTACTTTAAAAATACTAAACGATTTCATTTAGACTGTAAGTTTTTTTTTTTTTTTTTTTTTTTTTTAATATAGATTTTACATTTAATAATAATAATAATAATAATAATAATAATAAAAAAATGTTGTACCTTAAAAGTTGATCGCACTTTTATTAAAATAACAGTTTGGAAACATGACAATGAACTTTTGATGAAATAAGCAAAACACTTTTTTTTTTTTTTTTTGACATGTGAATGAAAACAAGGTTGTAAATAAATAAATATATAAATGAAATAAAAACAAAAATAAATTAAATATTCAAAAATAAATAATAAATAAATAAAAATAAATTATATTAGATTAAAGAAAGGAAGAAATAATAAAAAAGAAAATACGCGTGACGATAATCGCACAAGTAACCTTCCTGCGTCTGAAGATGCATAGAGTCACGATGTAGAAATTAATCATATATAAGCTATAAACAATCAAATTGAGTTTCAATTAAATAAGTAATATTATTATGGTGAAATAACCCATTCATTGAAAACAAGAGTATTCATCATGATATCGGATATTTATAACATTAATATGTTCCATGTTATTTGATTATACAGTTAACAAAAGAGATAACTTTGACCGCGAAAAGTTTTCTTCGACATTATTATGACGTGACTACTGTGACGTAATTTCTCAAGGTTCTATCGCGAAACGATGCAGTTAACATGCAAACGGATGTAACTGTTGATGAAAGTATACGTGCATCCGGATCATAATGTTATCTTGCACATCATGATTATTTAATACGTCATGATATTTCATGTCTTCATTCGTCATCATACTCAGATATCTTGCACATTGAACTATAACGTTTTGCAAAAAACAATTATTATTATTTATTTGAATTTTAATATTGTTTATCTGGCCTTTTTTTTTTTTCTAAGAGTGATATTTAATAGGCAAATAAAATATAATTCATTACGTTTTCTCAAACTGAATATTTTTTAATACAAAAAAATATCTTGAATTATTTATCGCAAAGCTTACAATTTTTATCCCTTTATTCAGCTTTTTTTTTTTTTTTTAATCGAATTGGGAAAAAGGAAATAAGGTTTTCCATTTTGTTTTTCCATAAAAGTAAAGACAATTTTCAAAAAATATAATGTAAAATTTCAAACCTAATTTTGAGTCATGACAGTGATCAGTATTTTGGCATTTGAATGTAAATATTAGAAAAATTGTGGCAATTAAATTTTGAGAGACAAATTGATTTTGATTTTTCTTTTAATTATTATTTATTTTATTTTTTAAATACTTACAAACTCCGGTCTGATACAATTAGAACAACAACAAACATTAAAGTTTGAATTGGAATTTAAATATAGTATTAATTTTCTAATATAAAATTCTTAAATCATTAGAAAATTAGACAATTCCCAAAATGAAAATATAAACGTGGAAATGACTCAGAAAAAATTATGTAAATTTTCCTGAAAGATATCCAGGAATATTCTGGAAAAATTTTGATAATGTTTTCCAGATTCCAAATAATTACCGAAATTTCTCTCTCTTTTTCTTCTCTTTAAAAATGAAATGATCCTTTCGTTTTTGGTAATCGATTGATTAATGATCGTTGGGGAGAGGGAATTCCTCTAAGAAACAAAACGTAATTATATATATATATATATAATAAATTAACAAATTAACATTTGTGTAAAATACCATTCAAAAGAATGTAACAATACAAGGTCCTTCTTATGTAATAATTAGGAGAAAAAAATATTTTTAAAACCATACATTTTACCATGTGAAAATACAAATAAAAAATATCACTTCAAAAGACTAATCTTCACCTTAGAAGAAATATGGCGCACTACAAAGTCTATAGCTAAATCTTCCATCTGACCCCATATTAAAAATTTATTGTTACTTTTGTTCTAACATTTATTATTATATACTATGGCTTTAGCAAGAAACCATTTCTAAATTAAAATTAGTTATATTTCAATAAAATAAGGTCTCCTAGTAAACCCCCCAGTGCAATCAAACGTTTTTGCCACTGAAAATGGACTGTTCAAACAAGGCATTTGTTATGTAAGTATTCAAATAATGCCAACGGTCGGCCGATACCAATTAAAGATGCAGTGTTCCTCGGGGTTAGTCAGAGATGTTCGGGATGAGGAGAAAACAGCCGGCAGTTGATCGGGAGGTGGACGGGGGAGGGAGTGTATAGGAGCAAATCGATTTTCTGTGAATCGCGCTGCACTCTGCACTTCATTGAAAAATCTATTTGTTCCTCTTTTACGGAATCATATAGCTTTTAAATCATTACTCTTGTCTATTGTAATTTTTTTTTTTTTTTCTTTTTTGAAAATTTATACAGCGACAAATGCTAATTTAGACAGCTGTCTTGAAAAGGAAGCAATTGGACGATTGATAAAAGATTAAAGTTTTAAAGTATATCATGAATGTATTAGAATAAATAATGTGTATATAGAGCGTT
This sequence comes from Salticus scenicus, assembly GCA_963930645.1. Lineage (NCBI taxonomy): Eukaryota > Metazoa > Arthropoda > Arachnida > Araneae > Salticidae > Salticus > Salticus scenicus. The sequence goes on from OZ005654.1 coordinate 132,556,134, forward strand.
AAAAGCGCTGTTTTTGTGAATGTTTATTTTCTTTTATGATGTTGTTGTTATTATTGAAAATAAATTTTTGTTGAAAAAAGAGGAAATATTGATTGATTGTTATATTTTATTTATTCTGGAATAGTATTTGGTATTCGTCCTATTTAGATTTATTCCGTCAGAAAAAAATAAAAGAATATATATATATATTTTTTAAATAAAGTGACTTGAATTACCTTTTTAACGTTAATGGAATGATGTAGTTCTTCGATACTAAATTTTTTTTTTTCATCATAGAATTAGTTACAAAGTTAATCATAAATTCCAAAAATAATTAATAGCTTAAGGTAAGGATGCACCAAATTTAGCCAAGCCTATGTTAATCTGAAAAAATAAGCCCAAATAATCACCATTATTATTCATTACATAAAACAAATTTTTAAATTCCATTTTCACATTCAAAAAATGCAGGTTCTTGTTTTTCGAAAAGTGATTTTTTAAATTTTTAAATACGAAATTTCACTGAATAGAATTTTGCATTTTGCATCTTTAAAATCAACGTAGAAAAAAAAATAAATAAATAAATAAATTGAAAAAGAATAAAAAAGGACTTATTTGACGGTCGTAAATTTCTTAGCTCCCCCAGTGGTCGAGCGGGTCGCTCTCAAAGATGACAGACGGGAGGAGCCAGGTTCGATTACAGGTTGCGCTCGTCGACCTAGTCGTTTGGAGTTTTCGTGTTTTTTTTTCCCCTGAAATCTGGCCAAATACGACCCCTTAAAAGTTCTCAAAAGCAATATATTTTATACGTGGGAGGGGGAGGGGGTGACCTGACCAGAATAATAAAATTTGACATATAATTTTGGTTTTAAAATTGGTGGAACCGAGGGATGATATAAAAATTTCACTTTAATAACATTTACAAAAAGTGCATTTTTTGTACTCTATTTTTAACTAATCTATCTCACATAAAAAGAAAAATCTGGGTACCGATAACGATGTCGTTCTGGATTGTTTGCGATATAATATCCTACATGCTATTTATTTTGGATTTATGATTTTATGGTTTAGCTTACGATTTTATCATTTATGCTATATGATTTATAATTTTTAGATTTATGATTTAGCCATAATCGCCAACGAAAAATCGCCAAATCTAGCTGAGGGGAAATACTATATAGTTGTTCCAAAATCTTGAGCTAAACGAAGATTAATACACAAGGCCGTTAGTTTGGACACGCATTTAGGTTAAAATGGATATAACCTTTGCGTTAAGGAAAAAGAAACAAAAAAATTGTCTGTTTTGTCAAATTTTTCACAGAAGGTAAGATACAAGGATGATATATATAAAAATATATATGCTGGATTAACTGATCGAATTAACCATTTTTGATATACGTTGCGAAATTTAGTTCAGATGTCATTTTTACCAGCTGAAATTTTTCGTAGAGTTCATGAAGCAGACCATTTTTTGCAGGATCGTTTTTAATACTTAAGTTAGTTATATATAAAAAAAAAAAAAAAAAAAAAAAAAAAAAGCACCACATAGCTGGTGTTTAAAAGTAATGAGTACAAAACTTTGAATAAACACCATAAAATGCAAGAACGCGCAATAATTATTTCGGGTCGAAAGAAAACAGGATGGTTAGGCGAACAAAGTAGGCACGAGTGCTCCAAACAAAGCGGCAACTTATATTTTATGTTAATGCCTCTAATTAATTAATTAATTAAATGTAGGATTTCGATTTCTTGTCTTTTTTTTTTTTTTTTTTTTTTTTTTTTTTAATATAAACCTACTATGTTCTCTGCAAAGTCGTTCAGACTAATCCCTTTGAGGAAAGGCCTAATCTGGCTGTATTTCATTCAACAATAATCAAACACATTATCTAAACTTTATCTGTGTACACCATCTATTGATTATTATGCTATTAGCTATGTAACATTCATTGATCAATAAGCTCATTAAACTTATAGAAAATAAAATTATTTTCGCGAATTTTATCAAAGATTTATCTTTTTAACGTTACATTTAATTAACGTGGCTTATCAAATATTTATTTCAGAGAGGCTTTCAGCTAAAAATAAAAATATCGAAACTGACAAAAACTTAGTAGCTTATTAAGAAAATAAAAAGGTCTTTTTTCACCGTTTCTTGGAGTATGTCCCAATTACACTTCTTTTAAATCTACAAAATTCAGAATTTGGATTTTTTCCAAATTATAAATCACATGTATATAAGTTAGAGAAAAAAAAAAGTATGATAATAGAGCTTTTACAACTTTTTTCTAATTCTTGATTCATTTCATAACTATAATTTATTTAACATATTATTTCTCTCATTTATCCCCCCCTCTGTTTTTTTTTTTTCTTCTTCTTTATTATAATTCTTGGAATAGAATCAATTTTATATGTTTGGAGGGGGGGGGGAGTGACTTTACTCAAGTACTAAATAATTTTTCATTGTTTTCAAAATTAATAAAACAAACCTAATAATGACATAGATTTTATTATTATTATTATTATTATTAATTATCTTTCCTAAACTTTTGTTGAGAACTTGTATATTGAAGATATATTGCAATCCATGCTAACTTTTTACAAAAAGTTTTATTATTATTATTATTATTATTATTATTATTATTATACGTGTGTGATATTGGTATTTAATGGCTATTTCCTGAATTAATGATTTTAGAGATGTACTTCTACTCAAAGATTTAAAAAAAAAAAAAAAAAAAAAAAAAAGGTTTAAATTTCAAAACCTATTATTTTAAAAATAATTTCAGTCAATGAATGCTTTTTCCTAAAAAATAAAATATCAGAATTTTTTTTAAATAAATTAATTTACAACGATTTATATTTAAGGAAAATTTTTAATGTAATTTCATGAGGGATTTTTTTTTTTTTTTTTCTCCTCATTTGAAACCAAAATATGCTTAGTTATAAATATCAGGCATTTTGATTTAAAATTTCTTTTGCGTATATATAAAGCTGTTTAATTTCAGGCAACTATTAAGGGATCATATAATTACTAAAATTCAGAATATTATGTTTTGAATTAAAGTCAAATTACACTGTATTTTATATATTTTTTTACTTCATCATAAATAATTAAAATGTTATTAGTATTATTTTGTTTTTTAGTGTAATAATTATTATTTATTATTATTTCCAAATTAAAAAATGCAGCAATTTACAATTTTACAGTAAATCGCTGCAAAACAATAACTAAATTGGCACAAAATATTACTGTCTCCAATTACAAGTATAACTCTTAAAATAATAATAGTAAAATAAAATGAGCTATATTTTAGAACAATTTTAGTCGTAAAACTTTTTTTTTTGTTCCACATGTCAGTACATAAAATAACTTTTATTAAATGTAACACAAAAAAACACTGAGACTGTATAAAAATTTCAAATTAATTTTCGTACAGGAATGTATTTATTGGATTAAACTGTTTCTTTGGCAATGTATTTTAAATTTAAAAATACTTTTACAACTAGAAGTATATAGCTTTGAATAATAATCGAAGAAACAGCCAGTGGTTACCCTATATCAGACATATTCTTTAGCCATCGATTTATGTAAATTCGAAATATTCAATTTTTGTTTTATCAATTGTTTTATCAGTTTAGAAAGCTTGAAAAATTTGTATTAACTAAAAAATTCGACCTAGAAAAATTTTTCATATACAAGTAAATTAACTTTTAATTTCTGTTCTGTGATATAGGTAACAAATATAATTAGACCATATATTTTTTTTTTCAGAATTATTATTATTATTACTATTATTATTATTATTATTTTAAATCATATTTAACTTTTCATCATTTCCAAAATTAATAAAACTTTTTTTTTTTTTTTTTTCCTAAAAATGACTTATATTTTTCTAATTTTCAAATTAACCTTTATATTTTCAGAAGCACATATGTTTTGCAGAATAAGAATATAGAATACAGAATGTAGAATAAGAATAGCATAGTATATCTAATCTCTCCAGATATATTGCATATTACGAAATAAAGACATTAATAATGCACATTTATTTACAATTTATAACATTAATGTCAGTTTTTTGTTTTGTTGATATATAAGCACCTTCTTTTTTTAAACTTGAATTTCTAAAGTATAATAAATTTGATAAAACTGATCGCAAGCTTTTTTTGTTAGGTTAAAAAAAAAAGCGAAATTTTATAAGAAATATTTATTTTCTCTACATTAGCTATCTTAATGCAACAAAGAAAGTTTTACAGGGGCGAGACCGGCGAAACGTATTACGCTAAACGTCATTAGAAGTCCCAATTGGGTGACAGATTTAGAGAAATAATTGAAAATTTAGATTTATTTGTGGAAACATCGGCGTGAGATGCTTTTTCTGGAAAATTAGGACGATTCTAAAGTTTTATTAGAAAGCACTACAATGATATAGTATTACGAAGAATGGATACGAATTTGGCTGAATAATGCAAGCGAAATTACATAATTAGTATTTGAGGTACTTGAGTTGTTGCTCAGCCATTCAGTTGTTAACTAGGGTACGATTAACGCAACTAGGGGTGGAGGGTATTGACAGCTATGGGAGTTCCCTTTCAACTCTCCTGCATTTCCTAAACTAACAATAAATGTTAAAGATATACAAGAAACATTCTTTAGGTTTAGGAGATATAAAGATGTACCCATTCCCTCCGAAATTCTTAGTTTTATCAAATATGAAAATAAGTGAAAATTCTTCATAAAATATTTTCAGTATTCTAATAATTTACAGAATTGTTGGTATTGGTGTTGGTGATAGTGTTGGGGTTAAGCCTAAATGTTTACATTTCAATCCATATTCACGCGAATTTCAGAAGAAATTACAAAAAATTCCAAACGACCAGGCCGACGAGAGCGATCGGCCTGGTCGATTGCTCAATCTGGGTACAAACTAGGCACTTTTCGACTACTGGTGGGGCTCACAATTTTCAGTATACGTTCAAAGAATAAATTACTGGAGAAAATATTTTATTTAGCAGAAACATATTTAGCTATATCTTAATTATGATTTAGTTAAGAAATAAATGTATTTGAGGGGCTCTTTCGCTGGGACTCTGTGCACATGACTTGGATTTCCCCCCATAATACACTGCTGTTGTCGACTAAAGAGAATTTAACATGTGCCTTGGAAGTTGTTTTTCTTCAATGTACCTGTTCATGATTTTGACATCTTTTTAACTGCTTATAATAATGTTACCTACCAATTAAAAAAATATAATAATAACAATACCAAATAAATAAATAAATAAAATAAAAATTAGTATGTTTGGTCATCATAAGACATTTTCCTTTATATTTTCATATAAAATTCATGAAGTGCAAATTATTTATTAGTAATTATTTTATTATTTTTAATGATGAATGCATACGATTTTTATCACAGAGAAGTAAAACACTAAATATTCAGAGAATGACAATTTTGTTCTTTACAAATATCATTTGAGGAAATACCAACCCCCCCCCCCCTCTTTTTTTTGTTTTGTTTTGTTTTGTTTTGTTTAAAAAAAAAAAAAAAAAAAAAAGTCTATATCTTTGCTTTCCATTATCACAAATCTATTGTTCAACCATTCCTTTGTATTGACAAGTTTTTTTTTGAAAATTACTCATGTTGAGAGGGATGCTTCTCTACCACGGAAAGAAACAATGTTTATACACACACAAAATAAATAAATAAATAAATAAAATAAAAAATAATTCTAGTTGACTACGAGTATCATAAGTAATTCTTTTTAATGAATCATTAAAATAATTCTCATCGTACATGTTTATACAAAATTTTGTCCTATACTACCTCATTAAAAGCTAAGAAAAAACGGAATGGCAATGTCATTTGTTGGGCCATTTTCATCAAACGTTAATAGGCACTAATTTATGTCAAAGTACAACTCGATATAAATTTGAATGAAATTCTGCAATAAATTCTCGAACTAGAGTTGACAGAAATTTTTTGCCACACATACACTGGTCGACATTTTTAAAAATTGTCAAATCGTGTTCTGAACTTTTCAAAACATATAAATATATCGAATACCGAAGTCAAAAATTTTTATAAATCCAACACTTTCTTCTGTTAAAGATAGAAAAAAAATAGTAATAACTGGATTATATCTTAATATATATAAATCTCGTGTCACAATGTTTGTCCTCAATGGACTCCTAAACCACTTAACCGATTATAATAAAATTCGCACACCATGTGCAGTTCGATCCAACTTGAGAGATAGGATAGTTTAAATCTCAAATTATAGTCGCAATTTTAATTTATTGCTAATTATTTGTTATAATTTCAATATTTCATTATTTCAATTTCTAATTATGATTAAATTATTTTGAATACATCATTCGAAAGATATTTTAAAGTTCTTTTAAATTATCGAAAGTTTTCACCAGATTTACACGTTTTGAGGTGTCCTGAATCAGTTTTCTTTTATATCTCAGAAATTAATTTAAAAAAATTTCATAAGTAATACATCATTTGAAAGCTTTGTTGACTTGATACACATTTTAAAGTACTTTTACATTATCGAAAATGGAATTCGAGATTTCACCCGATTTACACGTTTTGAGGTGTCCTGATTAGGTTTTTTTTTTTTTTATCTCAGCTACTAATTAAAATAATTTTATAAGTAATAGATCATTAGAAAGCTTTTTTTGATTTGGAATCGAACAGTGGATTACAGAAATTTCTACCGCCAGATGGCGCTGTAATACATTCAAATTTCAATATTTCAATTTCTAATTATGATTAAATTATTTTTAATGCATCATTCGAAAGATATTTTAAAGTTCTTTTATATTATCGACAGTTTTCACCAGATTTACACGTTTTGAGGTCTCCTGAATTAGTTTTCTTTTGTATCTCAGCTACTAATTAAAATAATTTCGTAAGTAATACATCATTAGAAAGCTTTTCGAACAGTGGAATACAGAAATTTGTACCGCCAGATGGCGCTGTAATATTTTAAAATTTCAATATTTCAATTTCTAATTATGATTAAATTATTTTTAATACAGCATTCGAAAGATATTTTAAAGTTCTTTTAAATTATTGAAAGTTTTCACCAGATTTACACGTTTTGAGGTGCCCTGAATCAGTTTTTTTTTGTATCTCAATTATTAATTAAAAAAATTCATAAGTAATACATCATTTGAAAGCTTATTTTAGTTGATACACATTTTAAAGTACTTTTGCATTATCGAAAATGGAATTCGAGATTTCACCCGATTTACACGTTTTGAGGTGTCCTGATTAGGTTTTCTTTTGTATCTCATCTACTAATTAAAATAATTTCATGAGTAATACATCATTTGAAAGCTTTGTTGATCTGGAATGGAACAATAGATTACAGAAATTTCTACCGCCAGATGGCGCTGTAATATTTTTAATTTCAATATTTCATATTCTAATTATGATTAAATTATTTTTAATACATCGTTCGAAAGATATTTTAAAGTTCTTTTACATTATCGAAAGTGGAATTCGAGATTTCACCTGATTTACAATTTAAAGTGTCCTGATCAGGTTTTCTTTTGCATCTCAGCTAATTGAGTAAGACCGTTCAAAATTGGTATATGCAAGTTAATTAGGAGGGGCTGGAACGGTGGGGAAGGAATAGGCGCGCAGCGCGCATGGGTTTGGGACCCGGTGCGAGTTTTTACCCGATGATAAAAGATTTTTTTTTAATTTAATTTTCTTAATAAAAGTTTGAGTTGAGAAGGAATATGCGTGTACAGCGCACGTATATCCTCAAACGTGCGCGCGCAGCGCGCATGGGTCTGCGCTGCCGAAGGCAGTGGCGTCCCGGTGTGAGTTTTTACCCGATGCTAAATGATATATTTTTTAATTCCTTTTCTTGAGAATGAAAGTTTATGAGTAATAACATGGAATTTTGAGAAGTCATAAGGATGGTGAAGGAATACTTGCGCGCAGTGCACGGGTCTACGCTGCCGAAGGCAGTGGGGACCCGGTGCGACATTTTTCCTGATCAGATTTTTTTTTTCTTTTTTTATCACATGATAAAAATTAATGCAATTTTGAGAATTCATTAATTATTGTGATTCGTTTAAAAATAGTGACCAGCGAAGCGGGCGTAGCCTACTAGTATGTATATATATATGTAAGACATAAAGGAGCAAGAAAGAGACATATTTGAGTAAAATAACCAGAGCGAATAGAGTAAAAGAAATAATTCTAATATTTTTCTTTATTCATTAACGATTAAAAAAAAAGATTAATGTATAACTGTATTTCGAAAACGTTTTAAATTTATCAAATTAATGTGCAGAATAAATATGCGGATAAAGATTACACAAAATTCGCTTCCATTTTGCAATTTCTAGTAAAAGATTAAAAAAAAATAGAAAAAGTAAAAAATAAAAAAGTTTGAATCCCATCATGACATTTCTTTTATTCTTCTTGCGTTTATTTTAGGAGCTGCAGGTGTTTCATAAAAGATCTTCTTTCTTGCTTTGTGAAAAGCTCTTTTGAATAGGGTGTCACATGGTCAACAACAAACTTGTTGATTCATCTGTCAAACTCTACTTACTTCAGATGTTCCCCGGATCGTAAACAAGAACAGCAAGATCTTGTCATGCATCAAATATGCTTTCCAACTCTGTTGATTTACATGCATAAATCTTTTCCAAAACTAAATTAAGAAAGAAAAAGAGCTGTAATGTTGAGGTTGTTTTCTAACTCTTTATTTACCCTGCTTAACGACGTGAAAATTGATAAAGAAAAATCTTCATTTACTAAGACTATTTTCATTTTCACTAGGCAAAAATTTAACGTACAGTAAAGATGTGATGTCGATTATCATATATTCTAAAAAAAATATATATTATCATAAAAATAAAAAATAAATAAAAGCTTTTTAAAGTAACGAACACGTTTTTATGACCTCTAAATTGTAACTTCAATGTTCTGTAACAGTGTACAAATTGTAACAGTATGTTCTTTAAATTTCAACATCCTCCCTCTTCCCACATAGGTATATTTTGCTAATTGCAACTCTATCGATACCTATGATCATGTATTACTCTTTCTTTAACGTAATGCAGATCTACAATAGCATGTTATGACGTTTTCTAGTTCGGTTTCTTTTCATCTTACAAATAAATGCAGTTAAGCGCCATTCCTTGTCTCACAATGTGGTACATTAATTTTACTTAAAACTTCTGTCTTCACATGTCGAAAGTGGGCTTTTATTGAGGATCGTTTGAATTATAATTATCTGGTAACCTTTTCAAAAATTGTATGTGTTTATCCTAACGTAATTATAATAACAATTTTTTCTCTATTATTTTAAATTTAGCTTCGATTGGAGTTTTTGCGAAATCAACAGAGGAATCGATGCATCATTTCAGCACCAACAACTAAGCTGCGAAGTTGACTTTTTGGGCTCCCATTCCAATGTTATTAAAATCACTTCAATTCTTATTATCCAATAATAATAATTTTATAAAATGTTCACTTATACGAGAGTAATATATCAAATAAAATTTTTTATAAAATTTTTTGTGATTTTCTACAAAAATGCCTGGATTAATGATCACTGAGTTATTGACGGTACACTTCGCAAGAATTCTAAAGCTTTAATAAATTAAAAAATATATATTGATAAACACCTTACTTAGGATTCATCATAAAAATGAAGCCTAAGTAAGGTGTTTATCAATATATATTTTTTAATTAATTATGTTGTGCTTCATTTTAAATTTAAATTAAGTTAAATTCTAAAGCTGTTTTTTAAAATTGAACTTCAATGACCGACGGCCATCCAAATCTATTATACCTCGCTTATCCGAGGTAATGTGGACCGAGGGTACTTCGGATAATCGAAAACTCGGATATCACGGACTCTATCGTAAATCGGGGGGAACATAACGTAAAGTTTAAAATGAATGGGGAAAAAAAAAAGTGAATGAAGTAAAAGAATACATCTATTATATATTTAAATGTAGTCAGTTAAAAATGCAATACAATACAATACTTTTTACATAAATTATTAAAAAAAAAAAAAAAATACTGTGTAGTAAAATTTGTCAAAGTTATCAATGTCATTTATCAAAGGCTACGCCTCCACTGGGTTGGTTGGGTTTTACGTCGCACTAGTGCTGCGCATATGGGCAATTGGCGACGGTCTGGGACTCACCCCTAGAGATGATCCGGAGACATGCCATCACCTCCACTGGGACAAAGCATTTTCTTGACAACCTCGGTTAACCCGGAATTCGAATAGTCGGGGCTCGGATAACCGCGGCTCTACTGCATTCTTATTCAGTTATTCATAGGATCTAAGAACATTTTATATTTCTTTACATAATTTTCATTTATTTATTTTTTGTACACAAGACTCTCTAGAGCCCTTTGTATACAATAATAATATATTGGATTCATCAAAATTTTCGACTTCAGTATTTCGATGTATTTAGACTTTTTCAGATATCTTAAAATCTGACCATTTTTAGAAAATGTCTATGCATAACAAAAATTTTGTGAACTCATGAACCAGAGAACGAAATTTGACCAAACTTGGTGTTTAGTTGGACTTTCACCGAAACTGATGCTGATTGGATTTGGAGATCAATCGTTCAACAGATGGCGCTGTCATCCAATTTCATAATAATTTTTAATATGGCAGTTCATAATAAAATTTTGTAAACATGTGCATAAGGAAAATTATGTTTAACGAATGTTTGTGAAAAATAAGAATTGTCGATAATGGTAGTTGTAAACTAGGGGAAAAAATGTGTGTATGTAGGCGCACTACTCCCCTTCCTGGGTGTAAATTTACAATATGGGTATCTAGTAATAGTAGTAAACTAGGGGGAGAATGTGTGAATGTAGGAGCACCGCTCCCCTTCCTGGGTGTAAATTTTCAGTATGGGTATCTAATAATACAGTAAAACCTCTCTAAGTTGGACACCTATGGTTCCAAGAAAAAGTGTCCAACTTAGAGAGGTGTCCAACTTATAGGGGTTGGACATAATGTTAATGGATACATTCCGTTCCGAGAAAAAGCGTCCAACTTAGAGGGGTGTCCAACTTATAGGGGTGTCCAACTTGAGAGGTTTCACTGTAGTAGTAAACTAGGGGAAAAATGTGTGTATGCAGGAGCACCGCTTTCCCTCCTATGTGTGAATTTTCAATATGGGTACCTAATAGTAATAGTAAACTAAAAAAAAGTGTGTGGGGGGGGGGGGGGGGAGAGCACCACTCTGCCTCCTGGGTGTAAATTTTCAATGTGGGTATTTTTCAAAAGAATTCGTCAATACCTTTAAAATGATTGGTTAAACCATAGATGTAAACTGGAGCTGATTACATTTAGGGATCAATCGGCTGTCATCCCATTTTCCCCTAATTTTAAATATAGGGCAAAAATCCGTATATATACGTATATATGTAAGTTCGTATATATTCAGTATAGGGCAAAAATTCGTATAAGTATACATAATGAGAATTATTTTTAACTGTTAAGTGCGAAATTTAAAATATTATATATTTTTTAAATTTCGCACTGAGTTTGGAGTCCGAATGACATGTGGATAAATATTATTATTTTTTTTTTAAATCTTGATTCATTGTTGGATTATGTTAATGATTTGTTGAAATTTAATTCATTCCTTTTTAAATTTGGGTTTTATCGCAAGATAAGAACATGAACTGTCTTTTTCGCTTGAATTAGCTATACAGTTTTCCGAAATCTTGCAATCTCTCTGCTCGTAGAAGGACGAGCGAATCCTTCATGACGAGCATGAAGAGTGAATCCTTCTATTTTTGAGCATTTCCAATTCTAATTCTCATCTCCAGATATCTTTTTTTTTTTTTTTTTCATATTTTTATAAAATTACTGGTATGCGTTTGATAACTTTCTTGAATTTCGCTTGATAAAAATCACACCTTGTTGAACTTAGTGTTATGGTCTTAAGTGCTAATATTAATGTACGTATTTTAAAATAAATTTATCTATTAATTGATGTACTGTAAATGAATCATAGAAAAAAAAAAAGAGCACTAACATTTAAATTGAATTAAAATAACTTTTATTTGAGCGTTGTTGGTATTATCATGTATCTATTAATTGCTAATTTTTATAACGTTCTTAAATTCTTCAAAATTTATTATGAAAAAATTGGTGTTTGAAGTTTAATATATTTCTTTCTTTCTTGGTTTTTTCCACTTCACAAGTTTTTTCCTATCTTCGTTTTTCCCATTTATTGTTTGAAATTATTTTCAAGTCTTTCAGGTGACCTCGGGCATTACATGCTGTAAATTTTTAGCAGTTTGCATACAGCATGACAGAAAGATCACCTAATTTGCATACAACATTCATTCAATGCCCTTGAAAAAGTAATGAATATGTATGCTTCCATATCAAGTTGCCTTTTTTTTTTTTTTTTTTTTTTTTTTTCGTCAACTTCATTCATTTTTTATAGCTCTTCATGTGATACTTGGTTTCCTATAATGCAATGTTTAAAAAGGTTTTCAATGTATATATACAGTTGAACCTCGTTAACGTGGATTACTTTTAACATGAACTGTTTCTACAATCCCCGTCAAAATGAAGATTAGCTTAATTATATGAAGATTAGTTACTGATAGCATGAACTACTGATAACATGAACACATTTTTTTATTCCTCTCGAGATTCCCGTTAACGAGGTTCGATTGTATACATACATACCTACATACAATAGTAATAGAACACTCAATTAATTAAAAAAAAGTATTACCAAGGTTATTGCTTTCCTCTCTGAGAAAAATTTTCAATATGGGTATTTTTTTTTTTTTTTTTAACTCGCCTATACAATGAGGGATTGAACCATATATCCTTGATAATTCCAAATAAAGTTATCGATTTTTTTCCTCACATTTAATAATAATAATAATAATAATAATAATAACATATATTCCTAAGATATTTTCTGTATACCATAAAATTATTTTTATGTTATTTTATTTATTTATTTATTTTTCGGCAGTTAGTTTATACTCTGTGACGGAAAATCGTCTGCATTTATCATGGAAAATAATTTTGATAAAGAATAATTTTAATAAATAATATTTGTTGCGTGAGTATATATAGGAAAATATAAAATGAAGTTTTATGGTGGCCACAGCATACTGGTTTATTTATTTATTTTGTGGGTGGGCAGGGGATTTAAAATAGAAAAGGGTAAATAGTACAAGTTCGTTACACTTAAAAAAAATATCTGGTGTGAAACAACCACACGACGACTTCCATTACCCACTATTATACGTATTATATGCACTTTTTGGAGAAAATGTGGTCAAAAAACATAGAATTAACCGAATGAAATGGGCACCTAAAATTTTCCGGTAAGAGAAAATTACTACACGTATAAAAACATATAGAACAGAGTTTACATAAGGAGTTAAAAAATAAGAAAATAAATGATAGAGTTTTTTTTTTTTTTTTTTTTTTTTTTTTAACACTAACGTCCGAGATCTAAAAGTGATTAGGATGACTATTAATTTTCCTGTAATAACCACGTAAAGCATGAGAAAGGATATCTGAATTGAGCTTATGCAATAAATTTCTAGAAAATCGTTAGAGCCGTTTTTCAGATTCCGACTTTTACCAAAACTTGGTACAATCAATTGATGACCGGAAACCAACAATTAGATACAAAAGGATATTAAAAAGAGGGTTTTAATATGGCAAGTTAAAAAAAAAAAAAACGTTTTGAAAGGAACGCCCTTGCAGGACCTGAAATTCAGCTATTTATACAGGACGCCTATCAATGTTCCTGAACTAACCAACTATATCATTCGAAAGGGCATCTAATAAAGTGTTCATACAGCAATTTTGAAGAAAATCGTTAGAGCCGCTTTCGAGATACGAACTTAAAGCCCCACTTCCGTTTTTGCAATTTTCACCAAAATTTGAAAAAGTCATATGTACACCAGACCTAGACCTGTCTCAATTCTGAAGTCTCGTAGTTCTATCTGTATTAGTTTCGCATATATAATAGCCAGAAGATTCCCCACATACATACACACACACACTGACCAATTGCCCAAAACCCACTTTTTTGGACATGTAAAAAAAAAAAAAAGCATGCAACCTTAAAACATGTAAATCAGGTGAAATCTCGATATCGAATTTTTGGACCGAATACAATACTTCCATTACCTACGGTAGTAGGGAAATGGAAGTAAAACTCTAATAGAAAAATTCGGATTTTTTTTTCTAGAGTATCAAAGATAAATCTGAATTTTTCTAGACATTTCTTCTTGCGAAATTTTAAACGTCAGACTCTACGTCACAATATTTCGTCATAGTACAAATGGCATTTTACGTCAGAAATCGCCGGCTAATCAGCTCCAAATGTAATAACCAGTGACGTAAATAACATGTGCGCTGAAGTAGGCGGAGCTCCGATGACAGCAACGAAGAAGCAATACGTCATAGCAGAATAGGAGAATCCTCTTTGTTTAACTTTTCCCTGTAGCGTATTAAAAATAGTTCACTTTTCCCTTCATAAGCTACCCGACACGTGTATGAAGAAAAAAAAATATCTTTATATCTTTTTCCTGAGTTATTTTCAAAGCAATTAGGGGAAGATAGTGTGTAATCTTCTCGTATTCTTCAAAAACATTGTTAATATTTGTGTTGACTATGTAATAGTGATATTTCATCTAATAAAATGAGGGTGAAAACGTTATTTTTCGTACGACACGCAACTATAAATAATTAGAAAACCAAGGGTCAAAGTAAGCTGAGTATGTTAAAATATCACGTGATAGTACGTGACGCAAGAAGTGCGTTATTCAAAAAAAAAAAAAAAAAAACTTTGTTTAGGTCTTTATAAAAGATTATATCCCGTTGAAAATAACCGCATGATTTTTTTTTTCTTTTTAACAATTAATTTGTAAACAAGTTTTGCTACACAGGGTAAACAAAATCGGTCTTTATGAAGAAAATTTTCTGTTTCGTTTTGCAGTTCTTATTTCTTTTATTATGTCTAAGAATACCAGCTCTAATTTTAATTAGTTTTCCTCTTTCTAAAATTGATTAACAGGTACCTAATTTTTCATAATGCACGGTTAAGTTTTTACAATATTAGAATTTTAGTTAATTTGTCCCTCTCATATTAATACAAGCCCCACCAGCTTTCGAAAGGTTTTGCTCTCAAGGAGTTTCCCGTGTTTTTATCCAGAATTCCCATGAATACGGTTACCACCCCTTAAAAAAGACCCCTAGGCACCCCTAGAGATGTGGACTAGAGCCCTCGCTCTTGTAAGTCAATCGGCCTTAACACCAAAAAACTACAACAACAACAAGTAAATAAAAACGCATTAAATACTGTTATAAATTTTGTTCCATGTCTACAATACACTACAAATTTGTGATCCGAAATAATAATTTAAAATTAATTCATGATATTTTGCAAAATTTTATTTATTTATTTTATTTTATCGACTTTTTCTTTTTTTTTTATATATATATTTTTTATTTTGGTGTTATATATTCTGAAAAATGCACTTAGTTTATATTTTGAATTTTCCCGTTTCAAAATAAAATAAAAAATCGATTTTTAGATTAAGTCCAAATTCAATGGTTGGGAATTTTCTCAGTGTGAAAATGAAGTGCGGAAATGTATTTAATTTAGATTTTGAATTTTTGATCTTCAAAATAAATTTTTAAAAATAAGTTTTTGGACAAACGAGTTTAAATTCAACGGTTAAGAATTTTCTGAATGTAAAAACAGATTTTTTTTCCTTGCTTTTCTTTCTTTTTTTTTTTTTTTAATACTTTAAGTAAGGGGTAATTATAACAAAAAAAAAGTTCCTGTATAAACATAACAATACGGGTTTTAGCCGAAGGCGACAATGTAGAATGTGTCAATTCCCCAAGTACTAGACATGTTCTGGTAGACGGAATATACGGGATATGCCACGCTTGTCGGGCTAGCCATTCGGTGTTTTCCGTGGTTTTATTCGAAATTCAGCTGAATATGGGCTAGGTCCCCTCCCCTTAGAGAGCCATCCTTGGTTATTGTACTACTAGCAAAGCCCCGGTTCAATTCCGAATGCGGGAAAATTTTTTAAATCAAACTCGAAATATACAAAACTCGGCCTGATGCTGCTGCCTGCGTGCCAATAGATCGAAGTTTGTTAACGAAACCATTTTTTAATTCATGAAATCAATTAAGGTAGTGAATCAACGAAGGCTTTCCTCGCTTCGCTGGTCACTATATTTAAAGGAAACTCTTTTCTATATCGCTTTACAAACAAAAATAAAATTTAAAGAAATCATGAAATTGCTTTAAAGCCCGCTTTGGTTTCCCGTTGGTTTATGTTATTATTATTATTATTGTTTGTTTGTTGTTTCTTTTCTTTTCGTTTTACTTTACTTTCCATATTTACTGATTTCGATTCTTTGTTTTGCAATACCATGTGATTGAGCAGACGACTATTTTATTTATTTAACGCTCATTTATATTTCCATTAATTTTTGGAACTCTTGTGCAACTTTATCTAAATTGTTTTTTCACTCCATTTTCAATTTTCATTTTTTCGTGTGCATGAATAAAATATTTTATAATTTTTTATTTTTCGCGTGAAAGCATATTTCATTTCATGTTTGGGAAAAAAAAAAAAAAAAAAAGTTTTTTTTTTCCCTTTTTAGCAACAATTAAAATTTTAAATGTCCGCATTTAAAGCTTTTACCAAGTTATTATTTTCACATTTTAATAATTTTAAATCATCTAATCAAAATTTCGTTACAAATAAGGTAGCAAATGAAAGGGTAATTTTTTCTGAATCCGTCGGTTTAATTAACTTATCGATCGGACAATTAGATTTGTTTAAATTAACTAAAGTATGAAAAGCTGGTGACAATTTTTTAAATTAAGTAAAGTATGAAAAGCTCGTGGCAACAACACACAAACAAACAGAAGAAAATCTCTCTTAGCCAATCAACTTGCTTCCAGCCACGAACTTACAGGAAAAAATTCTCTTAGCCATTTATATATAGAGCATTTCCTCGTGACGTCTGGTGGTTGGCAAAAAAGCGCGCTCGACTTTCCCGCGCCCCGCCCACCATTGATTTACTATATTGGTGATCCGCCATCGCTATGCTTTTCCCAAGCCTTTTTGCCAACCACTCATAAAAGTTGAGATGTTTGTTTACAAACAAGGAACTGCCCTATAGAGAGATTGGTTAATCTGAAGATATAACCATAGATATAGTAATTTATATAGATCTATCATCCCCATGTTATCGTGCAAAGATTTTTGATGCAAAAGAGAAGTTTTGGCATCAGCCATAAGGGAGTATAAAACTCTGAAATAGTAGGTAATAGAATAGTATGTTTGTTATTATTATGAAATAATTACTGTCTTCATATTTAATGGAATACTTTTTTTAATTTTAATATTTTTTAATATTTTATATTAGTAATATGAAATTTTCCAAAATTCTTTTAAATGTAGTTAGCAGCCGTGGAAGTTTTAATCTATAACTAGTATGTTGTGTCCACCGCAAAACTTTCTTCTATATATAATCGTATACAAATTTACTCAATACAATTATTTATTAAATTATAATTTATTAAAATTACTTTCCACGTTGAATGCAGACGATTTTTATCTTAAAGAAGTATAATTATAAACGCCGAAAGAAAGTCAGTTTTGTGCAGACATGAGTATGCTAGAAGCTAGAATATAGTTTAAAAAAATAAAAAGAAAAAAAGAAAGAAAAATGGGTATCTAGAGTTTTGTCATTCTCTTTTAGTACATAAACTATTCATAAATTTTATTTGCTAAATTATCTGTGTATATTCCCGTGTATATTTACTCGGGAAAAGACATCCATAAGAGAGTAAAATGGCCGACTTTTTTCCAAATGAAAATGCATCATTTTTTCCCTCTCAATGGTCAATCTATGTCTTATTACTATGTCTTATTACTATATGGATATAACATTCTGAAAAGAAACAATATAAAAATATATTATAGTTAAAAGTTTATTGCAAGATCATCAAAATGTTAAACATGCGCATGGAATTCTGCTTCTGCTTCTTTTCTTTCTTTTTTCTTTTTTTTTTTTTTTTTTTTTTTTTTTTTGTGTCACATTAATGGCCTATTTCTCAAAACTGATAAGAGTAAGGCGCCGAGTTCGATCCCAGACTGCGCTCGTCGGCCTAACAGTTCGGGGTTTTACATGGTTTTCTGCACAAATACAAGCTTACAAAGATTTCTATAGAGGGGAGCAGGACCCTTATGGATAGGACCCTTAAAAAGACCTCATGGTGGGTACTCCTCATGAGAGCTAGAGCCTAGCGCAGTCAATTCACCTTAACCAACACAAATATATTTTTATTTTCTTCCCCTTTATTATTATTATTATTTTATTAAATTTTTTGGAAGTAGTTTTCTTCTTTAACCCTTTAACGTCCATTGCTTTTGCGCTGAAATTAAACATTTACAAACATTTGGCATTTTTTAATGCAATATATTTTCATCATTTTCTTTTCCTTGCTAATTTATTTTTAAACTTTTGTATCTTCTCTCTTCGGTAGTAGATAGCAGCAATACTCCGAAATTTAACAAATGATGTTTCAGAGGAAGCAATATGTAGGCTGCTTTGATAATGCCCTTGTTTCTCCCCTCCCCCTTTTTTTTTTACCTGATGGACTGTGCTATTATTTTGACCTGAAACAACTGTTACGATTTTTTGCAATCTATAATGATAACTTACAAAGTTGTCTATTTATTATTCGAATTTAATCAAGTTAATATACAGATGTTTGAAACCAAAAATTTCTCAGAAATTAAAAATACTATTATTATTATTGTTGTTGTTGTTATTATTCCATTTCTTTTTACATATTTACGATCAGTTATGTGTTTAGTAGCTATTTTCGAAATTAGTTTAGCAATTTTGAAATAAAAATAAAAATAAAATATGTAACAAACGTAACGGAATTAAAAAATAGCCCCGCTTATTATTTCTTTTATTTTAGCCTTTTATTATTATTATTATTATTATTATTATTATTTAATCAGAAAACTGATTAAAAATATTTTTTATATGGAAAATCGTGTTGTACATAAAGCAATTCTTAAGATTTTTCATTAAATAAATAAAAATGTGAACGAAAAGTAAATCCAATTCACTGAGAAGTTTTCATTCACTACCCAAAAGAAATCAAATCACTGTTACTAGAAAATCACTGGTCATTCATCAATAGTTGCTAATGGAACTTCACTATCTCCATGGTTGCATTAAATAGATATTCAACAGCTTCAATTTATTCGCTTCGCTTTGATTTTGCTTCCTCATTCATTTATGGCAGACAATCGTTTCACGGCATTAAAAGTTCAGTGGCACCGGAACGAGGTGGTGTCCTACTTTAGATGATAAACTGCGCCCGAGGAACTAGAATATAGGTAAGGAGTTTTTAGTTCACTTTCGAGAACGTGCACATGAGATATATCAATGAGATGATCAAAATTTCAAGTTGGTGATTAGAAGTTATTGTTCGTCCACACTCTGAGATCAATCAGTGACAAAGGAAGAATTTCCTCAGACACCCACACTGGTGACTGGTATATAAACGCTCAGTGGAGCTCAACAAAAAGTGAATCAAATACTTATGGTATACGTACTAAAAATGTCTAATCACGTATGATGAATGGGGAAAATTATGGGAATTTTTATGCTTTTTAGTACTTATAAAAACTTTTAATAATAAAAAAAAAAACTTCATTTCAAAATGTATTTGACTAATGTTATGGGAAAAAACAAAAACAAAAAAAAAAAACAGCATTTCAAAACGTATTTGACTAATGTAATGAAAATTAACAAAGGAGAAAAAAAAAAACTGCATTTCAAAAAACGTATGTGACTAATATTATGAAAAAAAAAACAGCATTTCAAAACGTATTTGACTAATGTTATGAAAATTAACAAAGGAAAAAAAAACTGCATTTCAAAAAACGTATGTGACTAATATTATGAAACAAAAAAGCATTTCAAAACGTATTTGACTAATGTTATGAAAATTAACAAAGGAAAAAAAACTGCATTTCAAAAAACGTATTTGACTACTATTATGAAAAAAAAAAAAAAAAAAAAAAACAGCATTTCAAAACATATTTGACTAATGTTATGAAAATTAACAAAGGAAAAAAAAACTGCATTTCAAAAAACGTATTTGACTAATACAGTGAAACCTCTCAAGTTGGACACCCCTATAAGTTGGACACCCCTCTAAGTTGGACGCTTTTTCTTGGAACGGAATGTATCCATTAACATTATGTCTAACCCCTATAAGTTGGACACCTTTCTAAGTTGGACACTTTTTCTTGGAACCGTAGTTGTCCAACTTAGAGAGGTTTTACTGTATTATGAAAATAAAAATAAATAAAACAGCATTTCAAAACGTATTTGACTAATGTTATGAAAATTAACAAAGGAAAAAAAAAAACTGCATTTCAAAAAACGTATTTGACTAATACTATGAAAATAAAAAAATTAAAAAATTAAACAGCATTTCAAAACGTATTTGACTAATGTTATGAAAATTAACAAAGGGAAAAAAAACTGCATTTCAAAAAGCGTATTTGACTAATATTATGGGAAAAAAAAAAAAAAAAAAAAACAGCATTTCAAAACGTATTTGACTAATGTTATGAAAATTAACAAAGGGGGAAAAAAACTGCATTTCAAAAAACGTATTTGACTAATATTATGAAAATAAAAATAAATAAATAAATAAAACAGCATTTCAAAACGTATTTGACTAATGTTATGAAAATTAACAAAGTGAAAAAAAAAAACAGCATTTTAAAGCGTATTTGACTAATGTTATGAAAATTATCAAAGGGGAAAAAAGTATATCAGAGAGTGGGGATTGGGGATTTATTTATATATTTATTTATTTCGAAAGGATTAAAAATTCACATATTAAAGTGAATCCACAAGCCTACAATAAAATTACTGATGCACATATAATTGTGATAAAAGCAGATAAATATATATTAAAATTAAGAAATAAATCTGTATTAAGAAAAATATTTTTATGAAGCTATAAAGTTGCAAATATTAAAAAAAAAAGAAGAAGAAGAAGAAAAAAGTTATGCCAGAACGTAGAAACTTATTTGTTTATTTATTTTTTCTGAAAAATTCACCATTCTATTATGAATATACAAAATACAATACCTATTCTTAGCGACAGCCAAAGTCCAAGTTATTTTACTATTATTTTAATGTTATTTTACAGTTAAAATATGCAAAAATGCAGTAAATTTTCAAAAACAAAATACGGAAATAAACTCAAAAATTAAATATTAAAAAAATCTAAAAAAAACTAATTTTTAAAAAAGAATATAAATTTATCGGCTGTGGATTTTCCGAATGTGTAAGCAAAATTTAAAAAATACATAAGTTAATGAGTAATTATTGCATAAACAAATTTCTCCATAAAATAACATGAAGTTTGGTTGTCGGCGTAAGATGAATAAACGAATGTATGAAAGAATAATTATTTAAAAATAGTGATAAGTAAACAAAAATATTCATTAAAAGAAAAAGAAAATCAGTGTTAATAAAAAGTTGTTATGATTTTTTTTTTTTTTTATCAAGTTTATGTATAATTAACTTTTTTCAAAAATTTTTAAATTTACCCTTCAATGGACGTTATCCTTAAACAAACAAACAAAAGAACTAAACTTTTTTTTTTTTTCTTTTTTTTTTTTGGGGGGGGGG
Organism: Salticus scenicus; assembly: GCA_963930645.1. Taxonomy (NCBI): domain Eukaryota; kingdom Metazoa; phylum Arthropoda; class Arachnida; order Araneae; family Salticidae; genus Salticus; species Salticus scenicus. Next base: position 132,577,893 of record OZ005654.1, read on the forward strand.
GGGGGGTTAATAATTAGTAAATTAAGTATGAATTATGATGTATAAATTTGCAGGATCCATCAATAAATAATCCAAGAGGAATACCAAGATTTTTTAAAATCAAAATTAAGACACATTAAGACAATTTAGATGTAACTTTAAAATCTAAAGGGGAAGGGGGGCATCGATTCCTTCACCATAGTTGCTGACGTCATGTGGACAATGATACATTATTATCAAAAGGCCTTAAACATTTTTAGTTGCTTATATTTGAAAAGATTAAAAAAAAATATAAATAAAAATTCATACATCAATAATAGTTTTATACCTTAGCATGAAATCTATACGTAAAGAAAAAAAAAAAACTATATTTTAAAAGAGGCTTTAATAGTTAAAAAATAAGTAACAGTACACAGAATACCTTTGAAAATTCTTCAAAAAGCTTATACACACACACACACACACACACACACACACACACACACATATATATATATATATATATATATATATATATAAATTTTATTACGAAATCTATCATTTATATATATATATGTATATGTATTAAAAATAAAATAAAATTAAAATATGTTTTGCTTACATTTAGGGAAATTTATCGTTTCTCAAGATGTATTAGAAATATTTTCAGAAATTACAAAGCTAGCATTCCAGAAGTTATTTAGTTATTTTATTCACACTTTGAGAAATTAAGAAGCTTAAAAAAATATTTTTTTTTCTTACATTGTTTAGATAGCCATTATTATTATTATTATTATCATAATTATAATCTCTTCAACATATTTCTTTAATTGCCTTATACTTTGTTTGAAAGCTTTAAAAACTTTAAAATTATGTATATTCAAAAATTATTTTTGTTAAAAAAAGAAAAAAAAAAAAAAAAAAAAAACTTTAAAAAGCTTTAGAAATTCTAGTACTCCATCTTTTTAGACTACACTCGAAAAAATTACAAGCAAAACGAAAGGTCCGAGCCTTTGGAAAAACTCGAATTTATCTGTTTTATATCATCTGCTGATATTTTGATAGAAAAAAAAAAAAAATACAGAGTTGTTTAAAATTGTTTGAATTTTATTCTTTAAAGAATATGTGTTATATTTAATATAATAAATCCTTCAATAAATATATATATAATTTAAAATCTTTTATTAGAAAATATTTTCGTAACGTAAATAAATAAAATTAATTAATCAATGAAAATAAAACAAAATATTACCAATTTAATGAATATTTTTCTAAATATATAATAAAAAAATGTTTTTTTTTTTTTTTTTTTTTTTTTTTAAATATTCATTTGATAATTCCAAATGCTCTAAAAATGAACAAAATATTATAACAATAAGTATGACTTAATAATATTAAAATATCGAAATTAAAATAAATTCATCAACGTTACCCTTCTACGTTCTCATATTTAAGATAAATGTTAAGAAATAGTGTGAACATGAACAACATATTCATTCAATCGTTTTCTTAATTAATTTAAATGAAATTTCATACAAAAAATGAAATAAAGAATTTTAAAGTAAAAATTTACTTTTTCTGTTAATATTTTACTGAAATATAAAATTATTGTTTGATTAAAAAAAAAAAAAATTAATAATTCAGGATGTTCAAAAAATTAACCAAACATTATAACAATAATTACAGCGAAACAATATCGAAAAGTTTTAAAAATTAATAATTTCGGGAATTCTACGTCCCGCATTTATGATGCTTCTTTCAGTATTATCAATTAAACTCTTTACAAAAATGAAAGAATGAATATTTAGATGGAGGAAAAATATTACAGCTCCTTTCTGGAGAAAAGCCACCAGTGAGGATCGAACTCACGACCCCTGGTTTACAAGACCAGTGCTCTAACCACTGAGCTATGGTGGCGCTCTCAGTCGTCTAAAAAACACATTTATGAAAACACTGCATTGTATAATGCTGCGTCTGTAAATAATAGATATGTTTCAGTTGTAAGTTTTTTATTAGTTCAATTATTCTATACGTTTTTTAAGTTACGGGGATAGTCAAAAAGAAAACTAAACTTAATATGACAGAATTTGAAGATAATCTTATTAAATAATGAACATTGTTATTTTTCATTATTATTTTAAATTCAGACGAAATAGTAAAAACCAAAACAGTTTTCCGCTTTCGTATATGCAATGGGTTCTTTTTTTAATTAAAGCATAAGAAAAATTGCTATTGAGAAAAATATGGGATTTGCAATTAAAATTTTTAATTATATTTATTCATAGGTATATAATCGTTTCCTTTGAATTAAATTACTGTTTTTTATTTATTTTTTTCCCGTGATGTTAAAAGTAATTCACACTCATGAAATTAATCTAAAACAAAACACATACCAAAACAAGTTTTGATTAATTAAAAACAAGCGAAAGAGGTTTTTTCTTTTTCTTTTTCTTTTCATAACAGTAATAAGTGAGATTTCATTCAGTATAATCGGTTTTATTTTATCACATTCAGAAAATAATAATAATAATAATAATTAAAACTAAATAAAATATCATGTTTAAGAAATAAATTTAAACAATTTCAAATTGAGCAGCTATTTAATACATTTATAATTATAAATGTTTAAAGGTTACATAATATAAAATTTCATGAGAAAAATATTCCAGAGATAACTAAAACCATTAGGGAGATATTTATTTTAATTTTTCTGACAGTTAATAACAAGTTTACAATTGGCAACAAGAACAACAAAAAAAAAAAACTAAATATATATATTTTTTAAACGTATTAGAAAATTAACACTGTAAATATATTTAAAAAATGACATTTATTCATACTAATTTAATAAATTTTTTCGATAGGAAATTATTTACATAAACAATTATTTAAACTGGATTTACTTGTACTTAATATTTACTTGTACAAAGTAAATTAAAAATACAAATCTAAATTTTGAAATATTTTTTATTTGTGTATAATCGAACACAATTAAATACATCACGTTAATTAATTTTTTTTTTTTTTTTTACGGGTGTTTTAAAATTCAAGAAATAAGCTGATATTCAAAAAGCAGTATAAATTTTATAAGTGTATTTCAGTGCATTCTATGAAAAAAATGCTATAACTCTTACACTTGATCATGATTGTTAGTTGAATAAACTTTGGAGGGAGGATTAGGAAATAAATTTCACTTATAACTTTATGGCTTTGAAAAAAAAAAAAAAAAAAAAATCAATTCTAAAAAGTCAGAGTTGGACATGCAGAGACATCTATTGGCCGAATGTTAAAGTATTTCTGCAATGAAAAATTCGCATTTCGAAAAAGCAATTCTTTTTAATTATTTATCTTAGTTTAAGCCATTCTAACAATGAAAATTTAAATGTTTGTTTTTTATTTATTTTCTAAAAAGATATTAAAACATCTGGCATTGAGTAAATTGACAAAATTGAATTAATATGATATGACTTTTTTGAAAAGACATGTTTGTCTAGGTCTAGGATATAAAATTGTTCGCGGGTTACTAGGCAAAATCTACTTTGGTGTATCTGATAATTAATTAAATTTACATAAATGCGTTAATTAAAAAGTTTAAAAAAAAAAAGAGTGCTTTGCTATTCCAACAAGCACAATTATTTAAGAAGTATGATTTAAGGAAGTGTAAAATAAACTGGGGAATAATAATTAAAAAAAAAAAAAAAAAAAAAAGAATCTTAACGCAGCATTGTCTAAAAAATATCAAAATAATAAGCACACAAATACGGAATATGAATTTGTGGAGTGTTTTAATTTTTTTATAGACAATTTTTCCTTCAAATAAATACATATAGTTTAATCTTATCCTTTTAACCTTCTACATAATATTCCAACATCGTTATTTATTTATTTATTTTATTTACTATCATTCTTTATGAATTTTCTGCTATCCCATTTTTGCAAAGGAAATATAACACATTTTTAATAATATTGAAGAAGTATATTTATTAAAAACGAAATGCACTTTAAAATATTTTCGTAAAATGCTCGACCCAGATCGTACTTGTTGGCTTACTCGTTCGGAGTTTTCTGTGTTTTTCTCCAAAACTCTCGTGGTGACAGATTAGAATCCCTTAGAAAGATCCTCATATAGAGTGTATTTCTCCTCCAAACGTAAAATCTTCGAACAAACTTTCGAACCTATAACTCTTACTATAATTGTCAAAGATGTTGATGTAAGTATAAATTATGCTTGTTATGTAATTAATTTTATTAATGTAAATATAATTTCTTATTAAAACGATAATTATATAGATTATTGTTAAATTGAATGATTAAATTAAAAAAATTAAATCCAGTTATTATTAAAGTTATTATTATTTGAATTTTTAATTATGTTTCTAAACCTGCTAAGAACTGTTGCTTAGAATGTACTACTGTACATACGATACTACTTAAACTGTAATAATATATCTTTAGTAATGTAGTGTAAGAAAAGTAGTGTGTATGCCGCACCAGATTAATTATCGTTTGATAAATAAATGATCGTGTTTCATTATTTCAACTCGAAACAATTTTTTGCGTGAATTTCCAATGTGTGGTGCTGGTTTAAAAATTTCTATATATTAAAAATACGCAAACATAAAATTGGTACGTTTTTTGGCCTATTTTTAACAAGAAGAAGGGACTTAAAAGCATAGTACCGTTCAAAAGGTACGGTTAATGTGGGTTGTGAAAAAAAAAAAAAAAGTTTTTTTCATATGATGATAAGAAGACATAGAAAAATACATTTATTTTATGCACTTTTTCATTTTATACACGCAACGTTCTATATTCAAAATGCCCAAAGAAGAACGTTGTTAAATTTGTATGTGTAATTATTTAAAATTTAATATAACAGCTCGTAACTTAGCTTATTTTTTGGATATTTTTTCCCTAAAGCTCGGCAAAATAACCCCGACAAATTAGCTCATTAACAAAATAACCTGACATTTAGCCCAGTGACCCCCCCCCCCCCCCAAAAAAAAAAAAAAAAAAAAAATCTGGAGTGACTCCACTCGACTTTCCGAACATTGAGTAATTAACAGTTTTGTAGATAAAGTAAAGAAAGAGGAGTTGTTAAAAAAACAAAAGAGAGAAAACCATAATAGAGTGTTTGAGTATTTTTCTCCATCTATTACACGATATTTTATTTAACGCTACTGAACTTTGAGCTCATAGATCATAATGATAAAGAATTTTTCGTTGTGTCCCTGTAGAAACCTATAAATGCTAGATTCACCAAAATGCTTATAGTTAGTGCAACAGTGATTTATAATACTCATATAAATTTTCAGCTCAATTCAATAAGGCGTTTCGTACTTTTAAAAATTTAGTCCCATAGGCCATAATGATAAAGAATTTTTCTTTGTGTCCCTGTAAAAAACTGTAAGTGCTAGATTCACCAAAATCTATACAGTTAGTTCAACTGTGATCTATAACATGTGTACAAATTTTTTGCTCAGATTAATAAGGCGTTTAGACGCTATCACACTTTTAAAAATTTGGCCCCATAGGCATAATGATAAAGAATTTTTCTTTGTGTCCCTGTAAAAAAACTATAAGTGCTAGATTCTCCAAAATCTATACAGATTGAGTATTTGTGACCTATAATATGTGTATAAATTTTTTGCTCAATTGAATAAGGCGTTTAGATGCTATCGCACTTTTAAGATTTTGCTCCCATAGGCCATAATGATAAAGAATTTTTCTTTGTGTCCCTGTAAAAAAACTATAAGTGCTAGATTCACCAAAATCTATAGGGTTCGTACTATGGTGACTTACAATATGCGTACCAACTTTCAGGTTAATTGAACAAAGCGTTTAGACGCTAGCGTGTTCACTCACAGACATACACACATACACACATACACACACACATACATACATCATCGTAAAAATAGTGAAAACGGACTCAGGGGACCTCAAAACGTATAGAAACATCAAAATCTCGAATTCGGATTTTTGACATGATTACAATACTTTCCTCACTATAGTGTTCGGAAAGTAAAAAAAAAAAAAAAAAAAAAAAAAAAAAAAACTCAAGGGAAATACATATAATAATAATATTAATAATAATCCGACTGAAATAGCCCCAGAACAAAATGCCCTCGAAAAAATAGACCCCAGACGAAGTAACCCGAGACAAAACAGTTACGACAAATAATCCCAGAATAAAATAGCCTCATTACAAATTAGCCCTTAGGGCAAAATAGCCCCGACAAAGCAGTTTCCACAAATTAGACAATCAAAATAGCCCTGACAAAAAAGCCTGGGAACAAAGTAGCCTCAAGAAAATTTAGTCCCGACAAATTAGCCAATGGACAAAATAGCCCCCTGACAAGTAGCTCCAGAAGAAAATATCCCAGGAAATTAACCCGCAAAATATTCCGAGAAAAATCAGCCCCGGGACAAAATAGCCCGAGGATAAAATAGTTTCGTCAAAACAATCCCCAGAAATCAGTTCGAGGACAAGATAGCCCCAACAAAATAGTTCGCGGTCAAAAAATTTCGGACAAATAGCCCGAGGACAAAAGATCCAACAAAATATCCCTGGTCCTGGATTTAATTGTGTACAGAAAATAATTTTATTTATTTTTATTTATTTATATATTTATTTTTCAAACGGTTAATTTTTTTTTTTTTTTTTTATTTTTTTTTTTTACTTCGATATAGTATAGACAGTGTTCTAAGAACTTTGTTTGGTCGGTTTGTGCAGCAAATAGCTAGAAAAATTCATAGGAATACGCATCTTCATGTAAATAAAGAGGCTCATAATGATTTTTTTTTTTTTTTCGTTTTAATAGAGTAATTACTAAATACATTGTTTACACGGAAATTTTGAATTTCTATATTTATTTTTTAAATGGTTAATTAAAAATAAAAAAAATAGTCAGTTCTGACCACTGGGCAATGTTAGTTTTAATTTTATGCATATTTATTTAAAAAAAAAATGGAAAGAAAAAAACTTTTTATAGTGTAACCACGTTTTTCGAAACTAGCTTCGAGGACGAGTCCAGTGGCTTGGAGGGGTGTCAAATTGACCGACAGGTTGAGATTGCCAACATCCAGTTGAATTGAGCTGAAAATTTATAACAATATTATAAATCACTGTTGCACTAAATATAAGCATTTTGGTGAATTTAGCATTTATAGGTTTTTACAGGGACACAACGAAAAATTCTTTATCATTATGATCTATGGGCTCAAAATTCAGTAGCGTTAAATAAAACATCGTGTAATAGATGGAGAAAAATACTCAAACACTCTATTATGGTTTTCTCTCTTTTGTTTGTTTAACAACTCCTCTTTCTTTACTTTATCTACAAAAATGTTAATTACTCAATGTTCGGAAAGTCCAGTGGAGTCACTCCAGATTTTTTTTCCCCGGATCGGCATTAAACAATTAAAACAAATTTCCCTGAGTCAATGTAAAATATTTCCTATTAGCATTACAAAAACTTTACACCTTTTTCACAAAATAACTTCAGAAATAAATGACACGATAAACTAGCTATTAAGAACATTACCTTAATAATATAATATTTTTTGAATGCGAAACGCACAAGTAATATGCTCTAACTGAAACGATGATGATCCATTTTGAATTATCTTATAAAAGTCAAAACGACATTGTGAATTTACAGTTGCGAAATCTGATGTTTAATTTAAATCGCATTAAACAAGCGCTCGAAATATCCTCGTGTACCTGAATGCTTCTTATAAAATTATTAATATTCTGGCGTTAGCTTTTCCTGCAGGTGTTTGGTTACAAGTTAATTCTGACTCCCTCCACGCAGTTTCTCCTCCTTGCAGCTGTTAGAGGTCATACAAGACTTCTATTTTATGAATAAAGTTTGATTTGAGAAACTTCTTGTGTTGTTCCTTTTTTGTATGCAAATTTCTTTAAGATTGAATTCATCTCATTTTTTGCTGACATAATTTTGCTTTTAACATTGCATTTATCTGCGTATCAAAATACATGGCCGGACTTTTTTCTTTGACATAAAAATAAATATATTTGTTTACACGTGAATAATTAATTGAACTGAAATCATAGACGCCGGCTATTAAGAGGAAGGGGGGGGGCAGGCTATGAATCACGTGCTCCGTCTGAAAATTTTGAGATGTCACCCTCTCCAAAATTTTCTCTCTCTCGTTTCAATTCATAAAATTAAAATTTCACAGAAAATTTATTTTGTTTTATGCATAATTTTATAGTTATTGAATGAAAGTTTATTTTTCACTCTTACTAACACAGCTCAAAAACGTTTAACAATTCAGTTTATCTGTCTGTCTTCTTTATTATTTTTGTTTCTAATTATGCAGGCTTGCCAGCGCTTATATATATTTATCACAATTTTTGGATAAAAATTATTTCTTTTTCGATTGCATAAAGACATTGTAAAATATTATTATTTATTTCGATCCTCCATTCATAAAAATCGACGAATTTAAAGTTGTCGGTTCACAAAAATGGAACAGTTTTAAACAGTGTTACCAGATCTGGCAGACTTTTTATTCAATAAACGCACCAATAATTTTTAGTTGTAACGTTTGCCTAATGACTACGAAGATTGATAGTCTATTATATATATCAAATATCACATCTCAAAATTATTGGTGATTATTGAACAAAAAATCCGCCAGATCTGGTTAAATGTTTCTTAAAAATTTTTCAAACTATCGTTTTTATTTTTTTTATTTTTTATTAGTTACCCGAAAAGTATAGTACTCAGGAAAGGGTTGGTTGGTTGGGTTTTACGTTGCACTAGTGCTGCGCAATGGACAATTGGCGAAGATCTGGGACTCACCCCTAGAGGTGGTCCGGAGACACGCCATCTCAATTTTGATCCTACATGGAGACTCAAGAAAGGGAAGTAAATGCAAAGAATCTGTAGTGCCACTAGCGAGTAATTTAATATTCAGTTTTCAAATTTTTCTGTCGTTATATAAAATTTTTCGCAACTCCTTTAAAGTTTGAATAAATCATCTTGCATATATCAGTGTGCAAAAAATGAGCGTAGAGCAAACCTAAACATAAAACCTCTGTATACTGACGTACACACTGATTATTATTATTATTATTATTATTATCTGCGCTGTATAAAATAAACGATTTTATTTGGAAAGGTTCAGTTTATACGAAACAAAAGAAACAAAGGGAAGAAATTCTAAATGCTCGTCTACCTTTATTCAGAAACGCAAGGATTTTCGTTCAAAGCATTCCACGCATCGGGGTCAGGTAGTTGTGTGACTCTAACCCTGTCTCGATTGAAAAAAAAAAAAAAAAGGTGAATTTGATCCGGTTTGTGCCGTTACTCGCTATGGTAGCAGGTGGGGAAAACTTTGCATATTGATAAAAAAATTTCATTTCGGTTATTTTGAATGTTTCTTGTGCGAATAATGAGAAATTCACATAATTTCTCCAAATGATATACTGACGATTGCTTTTAATTCGATTATAGATAATTCGATAGATTTGTTCGTTTTATTTTACCGCACTTAGAAAAACTTCTTGAAGTAATATTAAATGCTGGAAATGTTTAATCCTAAAACTTTTGCATTTGTACTTATTTTTTAATACAGTAAAGAAAAAAAAAGTTATAAATTTGATGCATGTTTTAATATAGCTTAATATAGCCTCTCTCTCTCTTTTTCTTTATTATCTTAATTGAAAAGAGATTTGAAAAACAAGAGAATATTATTTTATTTGCCGTTGTGGCGTAATTATTTGAAGGTAAAGCATTATTTATTGATTTAATGGATTGGGAGGTAGTGTAGTACTGGAAGATTTTTTTTTTCTGCTTAGGAATACTTAGAAAGCATATAAAAGTCCAGTTTAAAAAAAAAAAAAAAAAAAAAAAAAACACCAGGTTCTTTAAAAAAAAAAAAAAAAAAAAAAAAAGCATTATTCAAACTGCAGTTTATTTTGATTTATTTAAATATTTTTAAAATACGAAATATTTGAAATGACGATATAGCATTTACAAAAATGAATAATTTAAAAATTATTACGTAGTGGAGGGGAAATAGGACAATCGTCTAAAGTAATTGTCTTCATTGGTTACATTTGATGATGATCAGGTGTCACTCCGATTCTCCGTTAATTTCACCAAAGTGAAGACGGTCGTTTTTAGGGCTCCCCGCTCTCCCTCTACTCCGTAATAATTTTAAAATTATTCATTTTTTTTAAGTGCTATATGGTCACTACAAATATTTCATATTTTTAAAATATTTAAATATATCAAACTGAACTGCAGTTTGAATAATGCCTGTTTTTATTCATTTATTTTATTTATTTATTTATTTTTTTTCAGAACCAGTTGAATAGATTTTTTTTTAAAACTTTACTAGACTTTTATACGCCTTCTCCCAAGCAGAAAATCTCTTAATACAACATCGTAAATTGCAGTTTGAATAATGCCTGATTCTTTTTTCCCCTAGAACCTGGTAAATTGATTTTTTACTTTCTCTTACCCATAAGGTAGAGAAAGTATTGTTTTTGGGTCAAATTTTTGCACGCGATATTTTGTTATATTTACACGTTTTCAGGTCCCCTGAATGCGAAAATCATGTTTTTAGCAAATGGTCTGTGTGTCTGTCTGTTATCAGCATATCTCAAAAACAAATTATGGCAGGAAGTTCAAACTTGGTATTCTAAATGCGTATTATATAGGGATGCTACAGTAAGCTTTTCGTTAAGATCAAGCAAATGGTTCGTGTACAGGGACAATCAAGAGAATTCTAATACATTACGTCTATGGGGGAAATTGCAGGAAAGTAGAGTTTAACGTCTATAGACTGCACTAAACCAAATGAAACGAATATATATTTTTTGTAATAGAGATAGTTAACTGCCCCGTCGAGGAGAATAAATTTTCATGATGGATATCTTTCAAAAGAGCTCACCAATACCTTTAAAACGAATGGTTGAACCATCGATCTGCGATAATTTAAAACAAAGTTATCGATTTTTTTTTTACTTTTAACAAAAAAAAAAAAAAACTTAGAAAAAAAAATCGTATTTTTTTTTTTTTTTTTTTTTTTTTTTTGAGAATAAAATGGACTTTATATATATATATATTTGGTGTTATACTACTTCTCTATTATGGGAATCGTCTGCATTATCATAAAAGATAACTCTTTTAAATAATAATTGTAATAAATTATTTAAAAAAAAAAAAACAGATTTATTTTTTAATAACCGATTTAAGTTCTATATAAATGTAGGTGCATTAAGGAAACGGGGGGGTTGAGGGGGGCGGTAGCCCCCTCATACACAACTAATTATCATATAAAACTCTCCCGAAGCCTAATTTGAATTGTTTAACAGAGGTTTACATAACATCGTTATCTTACCTCTTAATCTCCAACCTGCATTTAGCATTTATAGTATTATATTTCAGGGTAAGAGAAAGTCGTGTGAGTGACACACCAGATTATTTTTTTTTCTTCACTTTACTGGACTTTTATATGCCTTCGAAGTATTCCCAAGCAAAAAGTCTTTCAGTGATATAGTACTGAAAGATATAGTATAGCCCTCTTTTGTGTATCCTTGTTATCATATCTTAAACTGAACATACATGGTTTTATACATGTAAAATAGATATGTTTATTTCATTTTGTTTTGTGAAGTCAAAAAGTGTTAAACGGTACCTACCAAAAATTTGTCCATAAACGTAATGCATTTGAATTATCTTGGGTGTCCCTGTACGCGAAGCATTTCTCCGATTTCAACAAAAAGTTCCATGTAGCATCCACATATTATATTTATTTAGAATACCGAGTTTGGACTTCTTATCATGCTAATAACAGTCCCACACACAGACACACAGATTAATCACTAGAAATCTAATTTTCGGATTCAAAAAACACCAAAACGCGTAAATATAGCAGAAACTCAATTTCCAAAATTTGATCTAAAAATATTACTCTCTTTACCATCACATAGATAAGAGAAAGTAAAAAAAAAAAAAAAAAAAAAAAAAAAAATGATAGTGTAAACAAATTCTATATAAGAAAAATTAAAAATGTAATAAAAATAACATGATATATGGTCAACTGGAGTTGGAGAAAATGCAATGCATTTCCGAGAACTAACCAAGATTATTTATCTTGAAATCTCCATTACTCACTTCGACATGTAAATATATCACTTTAGTAAAATCCCAGTGGAAACATTTACTACTCTCCTGAACTTATATTAGGTCAACCGTAATCGCCGCAAGAATTTATATTAGAAACTTTTGTCTTAATTGTGACGTCAAAAAGTACGAGGGGAATAATATGTAACAATAGTCCTAAGCAATTGTTTATTTTACATATAATTTATAGTTATAGCCTAAATTAAAAATACTTTTATTTCCTCTTTTATTGTTGTGTATACAAAATAAAAGTAAAGTATACCAACTTTTTATTATTATTACTATTATTATTATTATTATTATTATTATTTATCTAAATAATAATAAATGCTCTTTGCATACACAGCTTTGGAAACTTTTCTTTTCCTTTGGTAAACGCATGTAATTTCACAGGGATTTATAAGTTGGAAACTTCAATAGCGAATGGTGTTTTCCGTTTTTTACGTAAAGCAAAAAATTTTCTTAAAAAAAAAAAAAAAAAAAAAAAAATCTGAAATTCGATCAAAGGCGTTCGTATGCATTTGGGGATAACGCGAAAGCAGTCATATTTTCCCTTTCTTCCTTCCCATGTTATCCTATGGTAATTTTTTTGCTTCCTATTACAGGAATTAAGGATATCTCTTTTAAAAACTATGTTTTCCGAATTCTGTTGTTCGAATATTACTCTTTGAACATGTCGCTTTTTAGCCTAGCGAGACTTTACATTCAATTTACAGTAAGAGATGAGCTGTATTCAGTAAGTTACGGAGTTTAGATGATCAGTAAAAATAAATAAGGAAGTAATACAATTAATTTACCTTTACTATATAAAGCGAATTACAGTACATTATATAATTTAAAGTTATCTACACAATCGATTTTCATAAAACAAATAATTATTTAATGGTCTTGAATTTTCTGAATGTGAAAAGGTAATTTAAAAATATGTGCTATGTAATGGATAATAATGGGGATATTATTTAGGATTTCTTCCCCATAGGTTATCATAGGGTTTGGTTGAGCTTGATTCGCTGTGATATGTATTCTCTTAAAATATTATATGCTCGAATATGTGTTAAAATAAAAACACGCTTTCTTTTTTCTCTTTCTTTAGTTAGTTAGTTACTTAGTTAGTTAGTTACTTAGTTAACCAATAAATGCCGCCCAGATGATGTAGTGGGTAGCGTTCCTGACTCCTACACGGTTGGGCCTGGGTTCGAATACCGGAGAAGGCATGGATGTGTTGTCCTTCTTAGGTGTAGCGATGACCGCCCATTGGGTACTCCTTCACAAATGGTCCTCATTTTCTGCGCCCCCCCCCCCCGCCTATGCTAAGTCGCAAAAAAGTGTCGCGTCATTGGAAATATATATATATATAACAAAATAAATTCATAGTTTTTTTTTTTTTTTTTGTTAAACTGATATTAATTGCCAGGTTCATTTTTTGCTCTATTTGACTCAAGGAGGTTCAATATATTAAACCGCCTTGATTTGACTCAACATCAGTTTCTTGTCTTTCACCTTCAGGAACTTCCTTTTCTTGCCATTTGTCGTATTTCCCAAAAGCCTCAAAATCATAGAAGCATATCATTATAAGTTTAAGTACAATTGCTGGAACTGAATACTCTGGAACTGCTGACTGAATATGCGTGGATCCCAAGCCTGAATTGAATGCTTTACGTTGAAGTCTTTCTAAAGGGTACTAGCCCGTATTTACATGAGTTTCGAAGAAAATCAAGGAAAACTCCGAACATCTAAGTCGACATGCAGGGGAGATTCGAACCCGATACCTCCCATCTTTCAGCTTCAAGAGCCCTACCAACTTCAAAGATGACAATTTACAAGTAAATATGCAACATACTTATTTGCTAAAACTATTATAAAGGTGTTACAATTTTCTTAAAAAACCAACTAGGCAATATTATATAGTATACAGTGGTAAGTGATAATGTTAAGAGTAATTCATACATAAAAAATATTTATTCAAAATTGTAATTAAAATAAAATTTCTTCTTTATTCAGGAGATTTGAGAAAAAAGTGATATGGCAATGAATGGTTCAGGGGCTAGTATATAAAATTTTCTTCAGATCGTGATGAAGGGAATCATGGTTCCAAAAGTTTTCTCTTAAACGGATCTGCTCTAGAGATGAAATTGTGTTTTCGATGTGTTCTATCGAAAACAACCAGAGAGTGGAACGATGCAAACCCAGTCTTTGAGGAAACATTCGCAAATTATTTCTATGCTGAAAGCAATTTGCATGTATCTTGACCTTGAATGGCATCGTCGTTACAATTTGCATCAGAACTGATAAATGTCGAGAAAATGGTGGAATCTAACTATTGCTTTCTTTCTTATTTAGTGAAAAATAAAATAAAATAAAATAAAATAACTGTCTGTACAAATGTTAGTTTAAAAAAGAGCTATGACGGCGATATTTTAGAAGTAAGAGCTTATTTTAGAATACAAAGGCAGTTCTTAGATTAATCTCATTCTCTTATAGTTTCTACCATCATGTGCAGTACGCATACACTTGTTATGACTTTTAAACTATATTTTTCTGTCTAAAATCGGTATATTTGGCACAAAAGTAAAAGATATTTTGATTTTTCACGATCAAAATTTGTTGATAATCAGATTTAAAAAAAAAAAAAAAAAAAAAAAAAAATCGGAAAATCGAAAAATGTTTTTCATTTTTATCAAAAATCTTATTTCCATTTGATTTTCCACCCTTCTCCCAAAACATGTAAAATACTTAAGGCAATTTTGTTACATCTTCTTTAGATCCCGTTTCGAATTTGTTTAAAATCATTTATTTGATTGAAACAAATTTTAATATTTTAAATTTTAATTAGAAAATTAATCTAAAAACATTCTTCTTCTTCTTTTTTTTTTTTTTTTTTATCTATTATGAATTGTGTTGCTTTCTTTTTTCTTCAATTATTTTCTTTCTTTTTAATTAACAATTTTGTAGTTCATTCACTATTATGTATGCTTATTTATCTTATTCGTTAGAAATTTTAAATTATCTATATCTATTATTCATTTACTTCGATTTGCTTTCTCCCTCTCTAGATGAACTCTTATATCGCTGTTATCATATACAGTTTATTTTTATCATTTCCTCTTGCTACAGCTAGCATAATCAACTACTAATGTTATGCTCTAATTTCGGTTTATCTCAGTTAAAACTGTGGTAGCGTGGCCGAGCGGTCTAAGGCGCTGGTTTAAGGCACCAGTCTCTTCGGAGGCGTGGGTTCGAATCCCACCGCTGCCAAATGCATGTTTTTAAATTAACAATTTACTATCAAATAGGTTTTTCCCTTTCTTTTACCCATATATATGGCAGAAAAAATATTGTTTTTGGATCAAATTTTCGAAATGAAGTTTTTGGTATGTTTGCATGTTTTGAGTTCCCCTGAATCCGAAAAATAATTATTTTTAGCAGTTGATCTGTGTATGTCTGTCTATGTGTATGCTATCAGCACAGGGACATCCAAGAAAATTCAAATACATTACGTCTATGGGCGAAACTGCAGGTAAGCAGAGTTTAGCATCTATAGACTACTCTAAACAAAATGAAATGAATATATATATATATTTTTTTTTTTTTTGTAAAAGCATTATTCTTGTAGAATATCTCACGAAAATTGTTGACTGTTCATTTAAAGGGCTACTCCAAATAACTAGAACATAGAGAGATAATACTTGGAAATTCATGGAACTGCATTTGAGGTTGTGATTTGTGTTATTAATATACGATTTTATTTAAGTACATGATAGGGTGTGTACATAATTTTTAGAAATATACAGGGCTTACATTAAAAAAATGATTTTTTAAAAAAGGTCCGTCAATTTAACAGCTGGGAATTTTCAAAATGTGAAAACAGAATGTAAAAATATGTATTAGTTAATAAGTTATTTGTAAAGAAAAATTTCCCATAGTACATTAGCTTCGGCTTCCGACGGCAGTGAGTGAAGCGGGCCCAGCAGAATTTTACCGTTTTGCTGGTCGCTATATTTAAATGAATAATAATAGTAGTAAAATAATAATTGAATAATTTAAACGTTTAAATAAATATATTTCGATTGGCGACTATTTTCATCAAATCAAACTATCGGCAAATATCGTGATATGAATATATCGTTAAAGAAATGTAAATGACGTTTAATAATTTGAATTTCATTATGTTGAATAGAAACCCATTTCATTTAAAATAAACAAATATGCGTTCACATTAGTTTGCGCACGATAAGAAAATAAATAAATAAATGTTTGATTGGTTAAAAGTAAAATTTAAATAACAAAAAAAACATAAAAATTTTAAAGCTTTTTTAATGACAGCAGTTTAACTTCTCATTATTATTATTATTTTTATTATTATTCATGTGTGAAAAAAATGTTTCTTTGTTTTATCTTAAAAAATAAATAACATAAAAAGTTATACGCATTTTGTTTTTATTGGCACCAACTTAAATTTGCAACTCACAGAAAAATGTTGGGAAAAAAATAAAAAAAGGCAAAGGAAATAAATAAATAACATGTAAAAATAAAAAAAAATAGTTGCACATATTTTTAATATAAGATCAGTTTAGATGGTACTGTTATAAAATTAGTAGAAATTAAACTTGAAATTAGATATCGTACTGCGTTTTTCACTTTTCTATATAAATATGTTTCGTTTGGAGTTAAAATAGATTTCTCAACTGATGATAACGTCAAAATAAAATCTACAGCAAATTAATAGAAGATGCACATTTTGACATGATTCTTTTTTCCTTTTCAATTATTTAAAGATAAATGAAAATCAATAATTAATTTTAAAGTATCTAAAATATAAGGTAATTAGATGTCTTCTTTTTCAGTGCTCTGTCTTCTTAAAAGATAAAGCAATAGAGGACTAAAATGTCCTCTTTTTTATAAAAAACTTTTTTTCAGCTTACTTTCTCTGTCATAAACTCTCTGCCGAATCCGGGTTAAAAACGAAAAAGGGGGAAAATGAATTAGAAATATCAGACAAATATCAGTTACAAATTCGGTATAAAATAAAAGGTGCGATTTTTCTTAATCCAGCGGTGCAAGCAGTTTTTCGACATGACAGTTACATTTTTTTTTTTTTTTTTAATAACTAAAGTATGAAATTTAGATGACAATTTTTATGTTACACATAAAAATAAATTAGAAATATCAATCCTATCGTTCCCAATTCAGTATCAAATAAAAGGGGCGATTTTTCTGAATCCAGGGGTGCAAACAGTTTTTAGACACTACCATTAAATTTTTAAAAATTAACTCAAATATGAAATTTAGGTGGAAACACTTCATTTGAATTCATTTCAGTCATTTTAAAAAGTACGTGGCTCGTTACAAATTCGGTATCAAATAAAAGGGACGATTTTTTTTTTTTTTTTAATCCAGGGGTACAAACAGTTTTTCGACACGACAATTAGATTTTTTTTTTTTTTTTAACTTAACTAAAGTATGAAATTTAGGTGGCAACACTTCATTTTAATATTTTCATACCTTTTAGTGCGGATCAAGCTAATAGAAAAAGTCTTCAATTTAATTTTTTTTTAATTTAATTTAATTTGTTTTTATCCTTTTTTTCAAATGAAAATATTTTTTAGTCTTCAGTTTCAACACAAAACTGCGGAGCTGAAGTGGCTGTTTGCTGTATTGAACAGAGAATACGTACTGTTTTCTACGTTTGGTTTGCAAAAGAGCAACTTTTAATGAATTTGCCATGCCAAAGCACATTATGTTTATGTCTGTTCAGATTCTTCGAATCATACGCAGGTAAGGGTACTTCCTATATTGGTACGGTTCTTTTATCCAGAACACGGACTCATTATTGAAATTGACATGGAATCATTGAGAATGTGGTGTCCCGGTTGGTAAGCGGTGGGTTGACATGTTTTTTCACTTTCGCAGGAATAATATTCCTCTCAAAAATAGGCAAAAGTTAATTGAAATCACTTTATGTTTGCCTATCGCAGGCACTCTCACAAAGCGAGCGTTTTTTTTTTTTTTTTGTGAATAAAATATGGACACAAAAAAAAAATCAGCTTCATAAAGCGACATTAAAAAACTTACTAATTGTTAGGGCTAATTTAGGTTAAACTTGTGAGGACTTTTTATAAATGTTGCTAAAGAGTGACTGTTTGTTAAAACAAATAGTTTCATCTGTCTAATTTTATTTATTTCCCAATTTTACTTTTTTACTTTCTCTTACCCATAAGGTAGAGAAAGTATTGTTTTTGGGTCAAATTCTCGAAAGTGAGATTTTGTTATATTTACACGTTTTGAGGTCTCCTGAATACGAAAATCATGTTTTTAGTGGTTGGTCTGTATGTTTGTCTCTCTGTGTGTGTGTCTGTCTGTTATCAGCATATCTCAAAAAAAAAAAAAAAAAAAAAATGGCAGAAAGTTTAAACTTGATATTCTAAATGTGTATCATATAAGGATACTACACTAAACTTTTCGTTAAGATCAAGCAAATGGTTCGTGTACAGGGACAATCAAGAGAATTTTAATACATTACGTCTATGGGGGAGACTGAAGGTAAGTAGAGTTTAACTTCTATAGACTGCACTAAACTAAATGAAATGAATATATATATATTGTGTAATAGAGATAGTCAACTGGGGAAAAAAATTGTGTATGTAGGAGCCTCGCCTCCTCCCCCCCCCCCCTGGGGGGGACTCGAGGGGAGAAAATTTTCATGATGGGTATCTTTTAAAAGAATACCTTTAAAACGAATGGTTGAACCATCGATCTGCGATAATTTAAAATAAAGTTATCGATTTTTTTCACTTTTAACATTTTTTTTTTTTTTTTTTTTTTTTAATGTAATATTGAGAATAAATTCAACTCTTTATATATATATATATATATATATATATATATATATATATATATATATATTTAGTGTTATACTACTTCTCTAATATGGAAACCGTGTGCATTTTCATGGAAGATGATTTTTCTAAACAACAATTTTTATAAATTGTTTTTACTGAGTGAATTTGTATAGGAAAATATAGAAGAAAGTCGTGTGGTGGCCACAACACACTAGTTATTTGTTGTTAGTGGATGTGCTTTACTAATAATATTTTACCATTTCCAGGAAAGCTGTTCGGGAATTGAAATAAATTCCTCATAGAGATATGGTAAATAATGTATGTTTTAAGCTAAATATTCATCGCTTGTTATTTGTACATTAATGAAACGGGGGATTGAGGGGGGTGGTAACCCCCCTCATACAAAACTGATTATTATATAAAACTCTTCCTAAGTCTAATTTGAATTGTTTAACATAGGCTTACATAGCAATACTCGTTATCTTACCTCTTAATCTCCAACCTGTATTTATAATATTAAATTTCAGGGTAAGAGAAAGTATTGTGAGTGACACACCAGATTATTTCTTTTATGATTATAATTTTAATAATAATAAAAAAAAGTGTACCAGCTTTTGTTATGTACCTTAATATATATATATATATATATATATATATATATATATTGCAAAAATTAATTATTAAGTTAAAAATAAAAATGTATATTGTCTACTGTCACTTTTAAAACTTATGTGTTTTTCCTATTATTAACTTTTTATTATTATTATTAATTTACTATTTTTTTTTTTTAACTTAAATTAGGATTTGCTGATCCAAATGCATTATTTGGTGTAAAAATGTTTTAAAACTTTTAAAATATTACTTAATAGATTCATCATTATAGTGTGAAATAGCTTTTCAATCATGTGTAATCGCTTCTTTTTTTATAATCATTTTCATCAATTTTGTGTCCTCTTAATTACCTCTTTTTTCAAAATTGAACGGCCTCAACTTTCGTATAAAATAGAAGACATTACGTAGATTGTTCTCTTTTTTCAATAAAAAAATCTGGTCACCTTACTAAAATAGAATGTCTGATATTTTCCTGCTTTAAGAAAACAGAGCGGTTTAAAGTATGTTAGAATACAGATAGTTTAGATATAAAACTTGGAAGAATGATAAAAAAAAAAAAAAAAAAAAGTAGATGGCATGTCCGCAAAAACATGAAGCCAAAATCGTGACCGCAGAAGCCAGTAAGTAACATAGTTATAGATGAAATTCTGCATTGTTGTTATGAGGTAATGTAATATGGATCATTCCAGACAAAAGTCACTGTAACTATAGGTCTCAAAGCTGTAAAAAAAAAAAAAAAAAAAAAAAAAAAAACTACGGATGAAATTTTGTGTATGACAGAATTTAATTTAGTACGACAGGACTACTTATATTTGTATTTTAACACCCTTTCAAAAAAAAAAAAAAAAAAGGGCACGCATTAAAATTCTTAAACACATATTCAAATAATGTATTGATTTTTAATTCCAAATAAATTAATAAAATTTGAATGCATTAATTGTATAGTATCTTCCACTAATCGCTTAATACTCATTTACTAAATAGTTTAATTAGTAAAATAATCTTAATAACAATTTCATATTTATTATCAATATTTAAGTGTTTCAGTTTCTACAGAAAAAAAAAAAAAAAAAACATAATATTAAAAAAAAAAACTATAAACCAGTTATTCGATATTTAAATTATGCTCAAAATTCATCACAGACTAATTAATATTAATCCATTAATCTCTCAAAAACATAATTAATACCAATATACTCATCTTATAAATCGGAAAATGACACACATTTTAAATAAATTTCACAGCTTTAGTTTAAAATTATCTGAAAACACTAGTCTGAATAATCAGGAAATGTTCAGCCAAGACCCATTGGCTCTGTGGTCATAGTACATAATTATTACGAATACGAAGGTTGTGAGCTCGATCCTCACCGATGGGAAGAGTAAAAAAAAAGTAAACAAACTTAAACAAAAGTAAACAAAAGTAAATAAAAAGTAAACAAAAGTAAAAAAACTTTACGGATTTCACAAAATATTTTAAGATAGAATAAGAAATTAAATGGTAGAATTGGATAATGGTAGACATTTTCGAACTGGAACAACGACGCAAAATGACAGATTGATAGAAATAGTCCTATTGTACTAATAACACAGTGCTAGCTACTAGCTAATGTTTTGGTAGATTCAATATGGCTTCTACAATACAGTGCAGCCACATATCCTAAAACTAGCAGTGAGGACGCGTCCAGAATGTTGGAGGGATGCCAGCTTGACCGACAGTTTGAAATTTGGGATACAACCAATAATTTCGTGCTCTGTATGTTATTGCACATTTTCTCTGAATCAGATTTGCTGTCACCCCTATTTTAGCATTGGACTCGTTGAGTTAGCACTAGCGCAGATGCTTCCATGGTTTGAAATGTGGTCGAAGAATCAGTGATGCCAGATTGGGGATTTTTGAAGCTTCTGGGGACAATTTTAGGGACCAAATGTTTGTGGGGACTTTTTTGGGGAATTCTAAAATTTTTGGGGACAAATCTGGGGAGTTCTTCAACTTTCTGTCAATGTTGGCAACGTAATGATTTATCCTTACGACTAGAAACTTTCACTAGCTTTATTGTTATTTGGGGATTTTTTTTTTCAAAATTGCCTTCATTTGGGGAAAAATTTGAGCTTAAATCTGCTTTATATATATATGTATATATATATATATATTTTCCCTTTTTAGTAGAAATCAAGTTGGGGATTTTTTCGAAAAAATCCTCTGATTTGGGAAAATTTGAAGACCTGTTTGGGGAAATAATTTTCGACCATCTGGCATCACAAGAATAGCCTTAGCTGCTATTGCGGCAGCCGTGTTTAAGATATATAGGCAGCTAGCTCTAATAGACAACACACAAACAGAGCAGTGTTGCCAGGTTGGGGACTTTTTTTTTATTTAATTCCCACCACTAAATATTAATTGTGATAGTTGTCTAATCAATTCGAAAATTAATCATTTATTATGTATATATCAAATATCACTTCTGAAATTTATTGGTGACTGTTGAATAAAAAAAAGTCCCCAATCTGGCAACATTGTAACAGAGTTAACTTCATTTGCCCTACATGCATGCTGATACGCCGTATGCCATCTCCTCTTACATCTTTCTCCATGATCTAAAAATCAGTTATAAGTGACACTTTGAATGAACTTTCTAAATTTCATTTCATTTATTTATTTATTTTATAAATATTCAAAATAAAATTGCTGTTTGTTTACCAGTTAAAGTCCACTATTACGGATGAGTCAATTCTGACACGATTTTATTAAAATAGGGGTGGAAGGAAACCGTCAGTGTTAAAATTTCGGAAAATGCTCTTCTCAGTAATAGCGTCCACCCCTTCTCGAGTAGAATCATGGCCTCCTAAACTAGATGCCTGTCGCGTTGATCGTAAACTTGGCAACAGTTCAAGCGGTAGACAGCGCCACCTGGTACAGATTGCGCGACTTTTTTATTCAACCGTCATCAATAATTTTAAGAAGTGATATATGTAATGATATATGATATATGTAATCGACGTTTCTTCGATTGTAGTCGCCTTTTATGTATATCAAATCCCACTTTTAAAAATTTTTGGTTGCTGTTGAATAAAAACGTCGCGCAATCTGTACCAGGTGGCGCTGTCTACCACTTGAACTGTTGCCAAGTTTACGAGCAACGCGACAGGCATCTAGTTTAGGAGGCTATGGTAGAATCGCCTTTGTTTGATTTGGACTTCAATTAGAGAATTGACAGTAATTAAAAATCTATTGAAGTTACTGATATATAAATAAAAAAGTTGAGATAAAGTATTTGAAAAAATATATGTATATATATGCTTGTTTATCAGTTTTAATAAATTAAAACGCTTCTGAATGGAAAATCTTGGTAGTGCCACTGATGGCATTAAAGCAAAAGTGATTGCTCAAAGAATTAGGTGACTGAATATGAAGATGATGTTATACGCTCTCAGCGAAACAAATCTTTTTGTCTGAGATCATTCAAGGCTAGGCTGTTCTTGCATAAGAAGGTCAACTTTCT
The DNA here is from genome assembly GCA_963930645.1 of Salticus scenicus. Classification (NCBI taxonomy): domain Eukaryota; kingdom Metazoa; phylum Arthropoda; class Arachnida; order Araneae; family Salticidae; genus Salticus; species Salticus scenicus. Next base: position 132,600,966 of record OZ005654.1, read on the forward strand.
ATCCCAGCCTAAAACTGTGTCAAACGGTGATATCATTGAAAAGAAAGGTCACCAACGTTTACGGATGCCCGCTTATACGTGCTGAAAAATTCTTTTCATTCCCCCCCCCCCCCTCCTTTTTATTTATGAATTGAAAAGTCTTTATAGCGTAACAAATCATCGTTACACATAACAAAATGTTTCATTGAAAAAAAAACCTACAGTAGTTTATGTAAATGTTTATGTTACTAGAAATAAAACACATTGAAATATTTTTCGTCATTTTTAAGGGTTGTTTTATGGAAATATGAATCATATTTATTACAGCTATACATTTTTTCTTATTGTTTGTTTTTATTTCTATGGTGTAAATAATGAAAATTTTAAATCTGGGTGTTTCTTTATTCAGTCTAGTTATATCCGATTAATATGTATCGTTATAAGCTCATTTTTTAATTTAGCTGCATGTTTGATGGTGTTGGTGTTCGGGTTAAGACCAATTATCTATACTAGGGATCTAGGCCTAAGGGGAATGCCCTCTGTGGGGGGTTTTCCTAGTGGGTCTTAGCCCGAATTCATGCGAGTTTCGGAGTAAATCACAGAAAACTCCAAACAGCTCGGTAGACATCCTTAACCTGGTTATCGAACCCGACACTTTGATTTCTCATTACTTAAAGATAACTGTTTCTCCCAAAGTTTCTCGACTCTGATTTAAAATGAAAGATACGCATACAAAGAAAAGTTCTAACATTTTTGAACGTCTTTATTAATAAGGTTTTAGGACATTAGTCATGATATTATAAAAAGTCTGTACACTAAGAATTAGTTCTAAATTTTTATTAATTTGGCGGAAAAATATTAAAAACTTAATATTGAATTTCTTAAAAAAAAAAAAAAGAAGAAGAAGAAGAAGAAGAAGAAGAAGAAGAAAATAAATAAAATGAATCGCATTTTAAGCTGATTTCAATTTTAATCTTTTATTTTTAAATATATATATATATATATATATATATATATAAAGGCTTCGTTTCTGATGACAACTATAGAATCTTTTAATAAATACAACAAACGATCTCTAAACGAAAACGGATATTTTTAAAGCATGTTTATGAATAATTCTCTCTCTCTTTTTTATGAAAAAAAAAGTATATATATATATATATATATATAACTGAATTATCACATCTAAATTTTCTTTAATTCTTCACAGATTATTGAAAATTAATTTTATTTTATAAAATTAATAAATTTACAGGCATATATCTTGTACATTCTTTTATGTTACACATTTTATTTATATATTCTTTTGCTTATTTATTTGTACTAGTATCGCCCAGTGGTCGAAACTCGACCATTTTTTTTGCAAAGCAAGGCAAAGCAAAGTTATTGCCTTGTCCTAAACGGAATGCAATTGCAACACAGCTGCGGCAATTGTTTGCCGATATGATATTCACTCTACCTGAATCAGCAGAGTTTTACTTAATATAACTATTTCTCTCTGTAGATGTTAGCCTTTCCTGAAATGAGAGAAAATCGCAACGTGAAAACGCCTCTTGTTGTGTGATACAGCCCAGAAGCTAATAGGTACCATGTCAAACCAAGGCCCAACAAAGTATCAAATTCTGTTAAATTAATTCGATTGGTTCATAAAGTACAGTGTTTGAACAAAAAAAAAAAAAAAAAAGATTTTTCAAAAATGGTTGAATTGAGTTCGGGAAATTTCAAAACGTGTAACTTTATCGAAAACCGAAAATCTAAAACTTTTCTGAATCTTATATTTTCTACTTATATATGCAGAAGAAAGATAAATCCAATTTTTAAAAAATAAAAATAAGTAGTCAATTTCACTTAATTAAAATGCAAGGAAATCTCAAAACGTGTAAATTCATCGAAAACCGGAAATCAAAAGTTTTAATGTATCTTCTACTTGCTTCTTCTACCCACAAAAGCTAACAATAAAGACACTTTTTTAAAAAATAAGTAGCCAATTTCAGTTAATCGAAACGTAAAGAAAGCTCAAAACATGTAAATTCAGCAAAAAACGGAAATCGGAATTTTTTCGTATCGTCTACCTATACATGCAGCAGTTAGTAACAAATCCATTTTCCTTTTATTTAGTATATTAGTTGAATATTTATTGTTTAAATATCACCCTTTGAAATGAAATGTTTATGTTTACATTCGAAACTGGAAGTTTGCTATTTTTTTTTCTGGAGTTTTGTGATTTTAAATTAAAATTTTATCAATTTTACAGAAAAAATAACTCAATCAAACATATGTAGACAGTAACTTATATATAACTATACCCAAATATCGGAATTAAAATCGGCAGATAATTTTCGTTATTTTTTAATAATTTTTTACAAAAAATCCAATGGACGATTAACATAGAAAATCTTTTTCATGGCTCTATGGACAGACAGTGACGTCATCACTTCGCTTGCGTATAGTGATGCTACATTATACAAATTACTGTGTCTATGGTTTTATTTGAGCTTTATGAAATTGTCAGATTTAACAACTTTCTACTTTTAGTTATTTTTTCATGTAAAGGAATACGTGTATAAATGGGAAAAATGGGGGAAAATGCATAAAAAGTAAATGTATTTTTAAATACCTTCTTGACATCGTAAAAAAATAATATTTGTATTCGCACCTTCCGGCTAACCATACCTTTCGAATGATACCATTTTCAACCCTCTACTCCCATAATTAATATGTTAAAAAGGGACTACAAATTTTATGCTTGCCTATTAATATATAGATTTGTATTTTATGTTTACAAATGACGATTAGTTATTAAATTAAAGATAAAAATACCATAGATAAAAATTAACGATATATATTAAATTTCCATTGAATTTCTAAACACATTTATAAATATCCCAAGTACAAAAATACAGTATTGCATAAGTATTAGAATTTAAGAATTGTTAACTGGAAAAAAAAAAAAAAAATGGACAATTTTATTATTTATTTATTTATATTTTAGTACTCTATATACGTCCCAACTACTGTAGGTAATGTCTGAATATTTTTATTTATTTTTTACAGTATTTGTCTTCTGAAGTTTCCTTTAACTCCCAATAGATATACATTATTTCCAATGGTCTATTTAACCTAAAACAGTTTTTTTTTTTTTTTTCGCAGTCCATAATCTGCAAATCAAATTCCCCACCAATAGTAATGTAGACGCTGTGAAACAGTTTTTTGGCATTACATATCATTACATAATTTATTATCAAACTTGTTATGCAGCTTCATTGATAATCTACAGCACTTCAACAATAAATTATTATTTATATAACAAAAGTATTATTTTATTTCATTTATTTCTTTCGATTCTTCTTAATATCAAGATAGTTTTAAGGATTTTCTTTTTTTAATAATGGTTTACTAAAATTAAAGACATATATACTTATTAATTCCGTTTCCAAAAACTTTTTTCATAAAACATATTGTTACAACGGACTAAAGCTTTTCCCCTGCATCATTTGCACTGTTGTAGTGAAAGTAGTTTTACAGGCAAAATGAAAAAGAGTCAGCTTATCATTTTCAAGGAAGTCAGTCTTGACGCAAAAACTTGGAGACTTGGCGATGAATTTTTCAAAAAATAGTAGTTTAAGGTTTCTGAAGTTTCAAAGCTCTCCAATGCACGGGAACCGAGTTCTAGAACTTTTTATGTCATTCTGGATGGCATTACCGCTAAACCCCATCACCACTAGGAGTGAGTTGAATTCTGCGGGAGAATGTGTAGTCACTGCGATTCAGAGTTGTTCAGAGACCTATTCTGAGTGATTGCATTTTGGAGATTGTGATCTAAGCGACTGAATTATGTTCGTGAACTAGCGAAAATTTCTGGAGTGTATGATGCTGTTTGGTTTACTCTTGTGGAATAAGTGACTTTTTTTTTTTTTTTTTTTTTTTTTTTTTTTAAACCTCTTCCATAACATTTGTCGAATAATGACTTTTACTGTATGAATGACAGCTTCATTGGACTGCACTGGAATATTCTATATAACAGTACTATTGTACTGTTTCGAGAATATTCGTTTTAATCAAAGTTTTGTTGCACTCATATGAGAAGTTACGTTGAATAAAGACCATTCATCCATAAGAACCTGTCTATTTCTTTACGAACTACTTTCTTACACAAGAAAACGATAAGTTTTTCGGAACAGTATGTAAATGGCTAAAGGTTATATATTTTGTCGAGACTGTATAGTCTTCTGCTAAAAATTTTCTTTTGACTTAAAAAGAAAAAATAAATATATATTGCTACATTTCTCACATATCCAAACTTAAACGGCTTTCTACTCAATCGAAAAACTATAAAACAAATTTTTTAAATAATAGAGATACATATATTTTCTCAAATACTTTTTTTTTTTTTTTTTTTTTTTTTTTGCATTTGCTAATACTAAATTATTTATTTTAAATCGCTAATACGACAAAAATAATTTCTATACCACTATTCTAATATTGAATCGTCATCAACATAGTATACATATAAATTCATTTTACACCTGGTTTAAAACAATCTCAAATATTTTATTTCTAATTCTTCTCTTAATAAAAGTTTACTAAAATAAAATAATATATTCTGCAAACCCTTTTTTAAGCAACTTTAAAACTGCTTAATAATTTGTGGAGAGAGTTAGGTCACTTTCTCTGCCCAAACACTATTTTTCCTCCGAAATAACTTTCTTTTTCCCATCAAATGGGAATTATTCACACTACATTTATTTTCCCTTATGGCCGCTTACAGAAAAATTATTTCGCAGTTCAACTCGTTTACTCATGCGTATTTCATTCATAAAAATCTCTGTTTTAGAGAAAATGTCTTTCCTTACTTTCTTTTGTAATTCTTTCTAAAAACTTTTCCTATTTATTTTGTGCCTTTTTTTCCTTTATTTATTTATTTATTTTTATTTTTTCCTTCAAACAGGAAGGAAATGATTTTCTGAGAAAAGATATAAGAAACATTGAAATCGATTTTATTTAACTTGATCAGCTGCGTTTGGTACTGAATGCATATATGAGTGATCAAAAAAGGAAATTGAATTTTTGTTTTTGTCCTCATTTTTATGCGAACTTCTTTTTCTATGAAAATTTTGTTTCCTTCCACATTTTGATGCTAAACGCAAGATTTATATATATATAATATGTTTTTAGAAACAAAACGCAATAGTAAATGGGTAAATACGTTTTTATTAAAAATATAATAATAATTTTTATTTTTTCGAGGATTTTTTATAACGGAGCAGGACTATCTTTTTAAACAAAATGTGATTAATAACCCCTCCTTTTTTCCCTCCTTTTCTCATTAACTTAAATAATAATTAATTTTTAAATTAATACAAAATGAAAAATTAAGCAAAGCGCAGAAATTTATTTTTCTTTCCTTTATTTATTTATTTTTTAATTATTATTATTTTGGCTAAAAAATAAATAATAAAACACTGAGGTTTTTTTTCCTCTTTTTATCTGTAGTGATTGCATGCATTCTTCATTTTTTATCATTTTTAAATTTAGAAATCTGCGTTTTAACTTGATTTAAAAAAATAATAATAAATAAAATAAATAAGTAAATAATAATAATTATTATTTATTATTACAATGATCAAACACCAGGAAAGAAAACTTGATTTAATGCTTAAACGATTGATTACACATGGAAGTGAAATTTCACACAAGACAAAGGGTACTGAAAAAGTTAATATGAATTGTTGTTTCTGAGACATTGATTGATGAGATCATGTATAACAAATATGACCAAAGTGTTGCAAGAAAAAGTAATGCAAGAAATAGAAGAGGCCACACAATTTAAGATGGGTAATGTGCATTAAATTAGTTTGTTAATTTTGACATTAATTTAAACTTATGTTATTTAAAAATTATATTTATATAGCCCCCATTTTAGAGCTGAAATAGTTATCTAAATCCATAAATGTTACACAGTAGTGCTAATGATTAATATGAAAATTGCTATAATGTACTTCAATTCAAATGAGTTTGGAGTATAAAATGCATAGGATCAAATATATATATATATGGCAACCTGTTTATTTCTACTATATCCGTATGTATCGTTTAACATGTGGACTTCTTAAAAATACTTATTCCTTGTATCAATTTTGGTTTGTGTTATTGTTTAATTTAATTTCCTTTTTTTTATTTCGTTTTGTTGCAAGATAGCGACTTGAGCTGTATGTTGGCTTGAATTAACTATACAGTTTTCCGCAATCTTGCACTCTGCTGATAGAAATGCAAGTTTCCTGATGAGGGAATATTTCTATTTTTCAGCATTTAAAATTCCAATTTTCAATTCATGAATTCTCTCTCTCTTTTTTTTTTTTTTTTCCTTTTATCGGATCTCCTTGGTAATTTTATCCTTTTCTCTTTTCTATAAAATGTTGACTGTTTCTATTAATTTAACGGTGTTTGCAAACTATTATCTCATCGTTAGGCTTGTGTGTTATGTTTGTGTCATTTCTCTTCTGCGTAAGTACTTTAACTTGTTTTTACTAATCATTGGTACTCAAATTAAATTATCACCGTGACAATAATTTTATTCGAAATAAATCCCATTTAAAATTTAATTATATGTTGGTATTTTCATCTGTCTTTTGTTTGATGAGTGTTACAAAGGTATTAAATTATTCAAATTATATATATATATATATATATACACATACATATAGTGATAATAACAATAATTTTTTTAAAGGTCATTTTTCAATTCATCTACATATTTGTTTTCAATTTAAAATGAAATGTTAAATTATTAATGACACCTAATCATTGGGAATAATTCATATATTGTCTTATAGATGGCGACCCTATTGAATTTCAAATAGCTTTTTTTAATCTGGTTACATTTGAATACGTTTTTCTTTTATCGAAACTTCTAAAATTTAAATATTAAGTTATAGAAATTAGATATTCATATTTCTTTTTAATACTTACTGTTTAACTGTTTAGGTATAAAATTATTAATTTTTAGCTGTTATTGATTTCATTTTTTGTGCATGAATTTAAATTTGATACGAAATGTAGTTATTAACTATATTAACTATGAAATTGCAAGATTCTCTTCTTCTTCTTCTTTTCTTTTTTCCATGACTATAGTTTTATTCGCAAGTTACAACGCAATACCTCGAAGTCTGATTTTCGAATAGTTTTCTTTTAATTAATTAAAATATGAAAATAATAAGCTCCTAATAGCAATAAAAATAGCCATTAAAATATTAGCTATAATTTAATGGTTGCAAAAAAAAAAAAAAATTACAAGTTCATTCTTTTTCGACATAAAAATAAATACATTTAATTAAACGTGAACCTTAAAAAATTAATATTTTTTTTTCCCTTATCATTATTAATTCACTGAACTGAGTCCGCGTGCTTAAATATTGCTTATATTTTATTTTATACTCGCGTATTTCATTAATGATTCATCAGAAAATTTAAAAACATGGTATATAAAAAGTTTTTTTTATCTTATAATTATTTTTCTTATGAATTTCCTTTGTAACGTCCTTTTTGGATAATTGGGCTCTGTTTATTATACATTTTTGGTAATTGCATATAGTACAAGAGAAATTGCACCTGTATGCATAAAATTTTCAATCAAAGCCCCTAACGACTTATTGATGTTGTGTGCCTTCATCATAAGGATTCTCATTTTTAATTTTTTTTCCTTTTCTTCATGTGATATATCATCTCTTCCTATGCAATGTTTAAAAACCTTTTCTTAATATATATATGAAAAATCTTTTCAAACATTTCACAGGTATATGCATAATCTTATTGTCTGCAAAATTGTGTAAATGTTATTTTGCAAGTATTTAATCGTAAACGAAGAATACAAAATGGTATTAGTGCAGATTTTAAATCAGAAGAATGGTAGATTTTATGGAAGCATTATGGAACGTCATTTAAGAAATAAACCTAAAAGAACAGACAATATGTTTTCCAATAAAAGTATGCAAATGAGAGTTTACATGAATCTGTACAGTTATTACGTGTTTTTATATTTTAGTATTGGCGTAAAAAAAAAAGAAAAAAAAGAAAAAAAAAAGAAAAAAAAAATAAAGAAAGAAAAAGAAAAACTTTTTTATACTAAATTAGGTTTTGTTTAGGACAGAATTTTAGATTTTATTTTATTTTAGTCTACATATCTATGGACATTTTTGTGGCGTAGTTACGATACGAACTCACATATGTTTAAACTCATATTTTTTTCGGCGGACAATACCTAAACTCACCGAGAGTCAAGGTCTATGGGAAAACCTCCTCAAAAATAAATAAATATATCTTATAGACAAAATTTTACCTCGTCTATGTTCTGAATTCGCATGTCAATGTATATCACTGAAAATTCACAAATGTGTTGCGTATATCGAAAGTTGAGGGCAAGAGTTGACATATATATAACTATGAAATAGATTCATTATTGTTATAATAATTATTAAAATCAATATTTTGGAAAAAAAAAAAAAAAAGATCATGACAAAAAAATATTTTACATTATGCCACTTAAAACTAAAAATTCGAGTTTAATATTTTGCGGAAATTTTTTATCGTTTCAGCTGTAATATTACTGGTTTAAAACAATTAATATATTATATTATCGTCTGTAACTTTGACATTTATATACGCATTCCTCATTGCAGAGGATTATTTGTAGAAACTTTTCAAAAATATTTAAAAATTCGTTGTATATTTCCAAAATAGCACTATGTTATATTAGATTATAAATTGCTCCAACAACAGAAATTTTTCCTCAGATATTATCAAACCATCATTTAGAATAACTTCATCAATCCAATAATACTATTAGTTAAGGTTTTTCAATTAGGGTAAGTGCGCCAGTGATTGACACTTTTAGAGCAATCTCTGATGTTTTTAATGTTCTAGTCATCAGAAAATATTTTTAGAAATCTCAAGTTAATACATATGACATGAAAGACATTCGGAACCACATGTATGTTAAAATATATACATTTGATAACAATTATTTTTTTTATGAATTTTTATTTGACACCCACTCAATGTTCCAGTAATTGACACTGCCAGTTTTTACTTTAATTAGTAATTGGCACCCTATGTTCCAGTGTTTGACAGTGCTAGTTATTCGTTTTACCAGTTATTAGCACCCTATGCTCCAGTGTTTGACATAAAATGTTAAAATTCTTATATGTAAAATATATTATTTTATTGTTATCCTTATTTATTAATTATTTCGGGATAGATGTCAATTATTGGAGCATGCCAATCACTGGAGCACCTACCCTAACTATCTCTTGTTTCTGTGTGTCGGATTTTTACTGTTTTAAAAACATGTATTGTTTGACCCAATTTATACAAAATAAATCTCGGAACAAAATTGCAACTCTTTCCTAGTAATATGCAAATTCGCTTTGGCTTCTATTGTTTCCATGGCGGAAGCAAAACACAATACCGGTAACATTATCATCTTCCTATGAACGCCCTTCTAGATGATTATTTATTTATTCCTTTGTTAACGCCGCCCTTGAGCAATTAGTGTGAGCATTAATGTTGTAAACTATTTGACTTTTTAATAGTTCATCTGACGCCCTTTACTTTACAAGTGTTAAATCAGATGACATTGTATATTCGTGACTTTCATGGGCCTTTTTTTTTTATGTATGTGTATACGGGTTTTATGTGGAAAAAAAAAAAAAAAACTACGTGACATATGCCAACAAGGTCACAAATTAATAATTAGGCAAAGTGTTTAGAGATAATGAAAATAAAATATTAATACGCAGAATAAGTCTGCATTTTTAGCGTCATTGGAAAAGGCGAGTTGGAGAAAATCCGTGTCAAAACATTTAAATGTAGAGTACTATTAGTGTCAAAAATTTCGTATTTTAACGAGCATGTGTATTATAATAATTAACACAGGAAATCAAATTACTAGAGTAACTTTAGTTGCAAAAAAAAAAAAATTCCTTGAATCTATTATTATTAGTAGTACGACAGGTCGTACAGTTCCCCATTTTAACTTCATTATTTAAGAGAAAAACAAATTGGTGCAATAAATAAATAAATAAATAAATGTATTTCTTTTTATGTCAGGAAGAAAAATAAATAAGCTTGCAAACATTTTTTAAGAATAATTAAATAAACATGAGAAAAAGTGTGCGAAAGAAATGGAACAGCCTAAGTATAGAACGATATATATTTTATATTACTAGTATAGCCCAGTGCTGTCGAAACTCGACCACTTTCAAAATGGGATTAAATTGCAACTTAAAAGCGCCACTTCTTGGTCGATATGTGCTCAAATTGAATCAGCAGAGTTTTACTTAATATATATATATCTAAGTTTGGTACACTGTAGATGTTAAGCCTTTTCTGAAATGAGAGGAAATCACAACGTGAAAGCGCCCTCTGTTGGGTGATGTGATATAGACCAAAAACCTATTCGGCACCAATTCAAACCAAGTTCCAATTAAATTAATGCTATTTGTTCATGAAGTACAGTATTTGAACTCAAAAAGACAGACATTTTCTAAAAATGGTTGAATTGAGTTCAGGAAATCTCAAAAACGTGTAACTTCATCGAAAATCTGAAATCTAAAATTTTTCTGAATCTTATACTTTCTTTTTAAACATGCAGAAGATAGAAATAATAAATCCACTTTTTTTTTAAAAAATAAGTAGTCAATTTCAGTTAATTGAAATGCAAGGAAATCTCAAAACGAGTAAATTCATCGAAAACCGGAAATCGAAATTTTTTCCGTATCTTCTACTTCTTTCTTATATAAGCAGAACTAGTAATAAATCCACTTTTTAAAATAAGTAGCCAATTTCAATTAATTAAAATGCAAGGAAATCTCAAAACGTGTAAATTCATCGAAAACCAGAAATCAAAAGTTTTTCTGAATCTTATACAGTTTTCTTATATATGCTGAAGATCATAGTAATAAAATAGTAATAAATCCTCTTTTTTTTTTTTTTTTTTTTTTTTTTAATAAGTAATCAATTTTAGTTAATTGAAATGCATTATGTTTTAGTTTAAAAATAATATTATAGTTTTAAAAAATTAAAGAACACGCTTTTATAGAAATGTGAACTAAAAAAGCACAAAATATCTATCTTAGTATTAAAATGCAGGGTAAGAGAAAATAGTGTGAGTGACATACCATAATATTTACATACATCTAAATCTTTAATTAAAATAACTTAGAATTAAACAAAAACCATTTTTAAAAAAAATCTCCCCTGACTGGGATCGAACGCTGGACCTTTAAGTTCGCAGCGCAGCGCCTTACCTCAACGCCACGTCGTTCACGTAAGGAACGTATTTTTTTACAATATAAACTTTTTGTTTGCTCCCAGAGCAGTTACAAACATACATACATACAGGTGAAGCTAATAAAAGCGTGTTAATATGTCTTCAAATCAGAGCTAACATAAATCATGAAAAAAAAAAAAAAAAAATAGTTTTTAAATAAATAAAAAAAAAATAATTAAAAAAATAAAAATAAAAAAAGAACTTTCATAAATCAAATACTTTTTTAATTTGTGTATCTGTATATGTTCAATAGTATAAACTTTCTATCTACCACTCATTCACTCAAATTTATACCACTCTATAATGGCGTTGTCTTTTAGAATGAAAAATACCTACCTACACCTACACCTACTACACCTATACAAATTACTGTGTGTATGGTTTTATTTGAGTTTAAGAAATTGCCAGATTTAACAACTTTCTTCTTGAGGAATTTTTTAATGCAAAAGAATATACGTGTATAAATTGAAAAAGCGTATAAAAAATAAAAGTATTTTTAAAGGGGCCGTGCCTTTAGCGGAAATCTATAAACTCGTGTCCTTAGCGGAAATGTTATCCCCCCTCGGTAGCGTGCTTTTAGCATACGTGCCTTTAGCGGAAATGTATAATAAATTTAAAAATAAATTAATAAATAAAAAAAAATAAATCTCAATTTTCCTCCACATTTTATCGACATTTAGCACTGGCTATATTTTGCTTCAGAAGTAACCTGTCGCAAAAATAGGTATGCATGCTGTAGATTAATCCATTATTTGAGGGAACGGTGATATGTAACCATGTAAAGTTTAATGAATCACCGTACTCCATACGAAAGCGTTCATTATTGCCATTTTATGATTTTATTTAAGTTTTTGGAAATATAATTAAGCATTACACATTTTAAAACGAAAACGAAAAATCAGGAGGTACACATTGATTATCAACACTTTCCAACTGTACGTACACGTTGTATCGTATAACATTCTATGTTCTTTGTCTATATTATCACACAATGGAGAGACAAAAAGACAGACATATAGACTAATTGAATTCATAATCACTCTGACACATTGTTGGAAAGTGTTAAAAAGGCTTAACACAAACAGAAATGCTGCTCTTAATTTCCTATTTGCACCCCTTAATATTTCGAAACTTTTTGCTTAGCCCTGTAAATCTGGAGGTTAAGCATATTATAGTTTATACAAAACATTTTCTCAGCATATAAACAATAAAAGCAAATTTCTTTATTATTTTTTGATGAAGTTATTTAAATGTGATTTATAAGAATGTCTTCCCTAAATCGCAATGCATTGGCATTTTTTGGATGTCCATCATGTACACAAACCAGTGGCATAGGTTCTATTAGAGCCATTATAAGTATGGAAATTCAATGAAGAATTTGAATAACACATATCATTAATAAAATAAAATAAAATAAAATAAGAACTAGTATGTTGTGGCCACCACAAGACTTTATTTTCCTATACTAATTCACTAAGTGCAAATAATTAATTTTCATCTTAGAGAAAACTAACACTAAATATCCAAAGAAAGACAGTTTTATTAGCTATAAATGACATCTTAAAAAATGCATTTCTATAGTAGTTATCTCACTTATCAAGTTTCGTAGAGTTATATGCTATAGAAGTTGAAATATAGCTTTCCCATTACCGAGAAAATTTGCAGTATAGCAGCGCCACCTATTGGCCAATAAGCATCCAAATTGAATCAGCATAATGTCTCATAATGGCCTTCACATATAATCACGTTTTGTTTGATTATACGCAATAGAACCTGAGACATAGCCTCCTCTTAAATTGCAGCAATCACTGTATAGAAGCGCCATCTGTGGAGCAGTTGACACCAAAAGTTGACAGACACTCATTTAGGTTAAGGTGCATCAATATATAAATTTATATTCAATTCTGTGCAGTAGTTCCTGATATATAGCTTTCCCTTAAATTGCAGAAATCGCTGTATAGCAGCGCCACCTGTCGGCCCATTAGCATTCAAATTGAATCAGCATAATGTCTCACAATGGCCTTCTCTTTTCAAGTTTTGATTGATTATCCGCAATAGAACCTGAGATATAGATTTCCCTTAAATTGTGGTAACCGCTATACCTGTTGAGCGGTTGGCACCAAAAGTTGATAGGCACTAATTTAGCTCAAGGTGCATCTACATGTAAATTTATATGTAATTCTGAGCAGCAGTTCCGGAGATACAGTTGCCACAAAATTTTTGTCACACACACACACAGACGGACAGACAGACATTTTCTAAAAGTAGCCAAATGGTGTTCTAGACCTCTCAAAACGTATAAATCCGTCGAAAATTTTTACGAATCCAATACTTTCTTCTATTGAATATAGAAGAAAGTAAAAATAAAAAAATCATAAAATATTTAAGGACGCTGGAGGCGGAGAAACGGACAGTAGAGTAGACAAATATTCTAATTCAAATCATATTCACGTTTTAAAAAATGGCAGAATAAACGCTTAACGTAAACGAAAATGCAATTCAGCAAATTTCCAATAATAACCCTCAGTGTCAACTGAATATTTTTGTTTGACTCAGTAAATCTAATGGTAATCATACTACATTCTATAGAAAGCATTCTTTTGTGCATTTGAGTAACATATTTCAATCTGCCACACGCACACCTTCTTATTTCCGCTAAGGGCATGGCTTCTTCTATTCCTCTTTCTTTCCTTTCACCCCATTCCGCTAAGGGCACGGTCGCTAAGGTCACGACACCTTTTTAAATACCTTCTTGGCATCGTAAGAAAATAATTTTTGTGAGTGAAAGATTTATAGACTCATAATGACTTTTACTTTTACTTTTCTCTAAATAAACATTTTCAAACCATTATTTATTTTACAGAACTATTAATTTCAAACTTTATGGAAAATCATGTTATTCTAAATTACTGTTTTATTTCTTTCAACGATGTAGTTTAATGATTGTATAAACAAAATAAGATATTAATTTTTTCCTTTCAAATGTCATAATATAATATAATATAACAATTTATGATCCATAATGATATACTTAAAAATTGTAATTTAAATTCTTCAAGCAGTCTGTAACTTTTCCTAAACCAGGAAGGATGCATAAAAATGCACTCCTAAAATATACAATAATAAAGCTAATTACAACACAGAAATATTTTCAGATTCATTTAAACAAATTCAAATAATTATCTTTTTACATTATTAGTTGTAATATATGCTTATTAGTGAATGCTTAACAACTATGAAGAAAGCCTTTTTTTGGATTAAAATATGCCTGGAGAAAGAAGCTCCAACTGCACTACTGAATACAAGGTAAGTGAAGAACTTATCATTTTTCTTTAAAGTCTTACCTTTGTTGTGATTCAATAATAATTTACTCAATATTGATTATGAAGACCGACTTAAAAATCTCTGGCATACAATAATTAAATTCATATTACATAGGCTATTAGTGGTGGAAGTTATTACTGTAAATTAAATTAAAATTAACAATGGCGTCTTATAAAGACAATGCAATTATTGAGAAGCTCAATGCTTCTAATTATGCTACCTGGTCTTTTAAGCTAGAAATGTTATTGATAAAAGAAGATCTTTTTGACGCCATAACTGAAACTCCACCAGAGCCTATCACTTCAGATTGGTCCAAAAAAGACAAAAAAGCCAAAGCCATGATAAACCTGTTCATTAGTGATGATCAGATAGTACATGTAAAGGGTTTGTCCACGTCAAAAGAGACATGGGTTAAACTAAAAAATTTACACGAACGTACAAACCTTTCAAGCAAGTTATACTTACTAAAAAATTTGTATAGCTGCAAATTAGCCGAAGGAGGCAACATGATTAAACACATCACAAACATTTTAGAAATCAAAGAGAAACTTACTGCCATTGGCGAAAATATCAATGATTCTCATCTATCAGCTCTTTTACTGTGTTCGCTACCTCCGTCATATGATCCTCTTATTACTGCTTTAGAAGCAAAATCTGAAGAGGATCTTACACCTAGTTATATCCAAAGTAAGCTGATGGATGAATATAACAGAAGATCTTGTAATAACAAAGCGTTGCAAGTTGATGATAATGCCGTAGCTTATCAAATTAAAAGACACAAACAAAACTTTCCGAAAAAACAAGTGAATAAATTCTGCACATACTGCAAGATGAAAAATCATAATACCAACGACTGTTGGTACAGAAAAGACAAAAACAAAAAAACAAAACTATTCATCAAGTGGCTATAACAATAAAAATAAAAACTTTAATTCATCTTTATGTTTTGAAAATAGTGAACCAAAAATGAAACATGACAGGGATGAATCAAATGCATCCGACGATGAAACTCATACAAGAAATAAATTAAAAAATTTAGCATTCATCGCCTGTAAAGAAAACAAAAACAATTGGATCGTAGATAGCGGCTCCTCCTCGCATATCACAAATAACAAAAATTTATTTAGTGAAATAAAAAATTATGCCAATTCAAATGTTGTCATAGCAAACGGAAATATTTTAACATCACAGGGCTCAGGTGATGTAGTTATTACTACTGAAACATCTGAGGGGGAAATAAACAAAATAAAGTTACTCGACGTACTTTTTGTACCAGACCTCGAAACAAATTTAATTTCTGTTAGTAAAGCCACCAAAAATGGCTGCACGTTAATTTTCAAAAATGATAAATGTATACTACAAAAATTCGGAAAAACCTTCCTTGAGGGGGAACTAAAGGGTAACTTATATGAAGTAAAACAACCCCAAAACAGTTCAAATGAACATATTAATTTAACTCACGAATGTAACAATAAGAATTGTATCACGCTTTGGCACAAGCGGCTCGGTCATAGAAATTATGCTGACATAAAACACATTATGGATAAGGAACTAGCAGTGGGAATTAATATAAATTTCTGCAAACATGACAAAACATGCGAAACATGCATTAAAGAAAAACTGACAGATTTACCATATCCACAGCAATCTAAATACAGGACTAATAGAGTACTTGAATTAATACATACAGACATCTGTGGGCCATTTCAAACACCCACCATAGGGGGGAAAACATATTTTTTAACGTTCATCGATGATTACACCAGATTCTGCATGATTTATCTCTTGAAACATAGAAGCGAGGTATTAACCATGCTCAAACAATATATAGCATTAGTCAAAAATAAGTTTGGAAAATTACCTGAAAGAGTCAGATCTGATAACGGGAGAGAATATGTGGGAAGTGAAATAGAAAATTACCTAAATCAAATGGGAATTAAACACGAACTTACAGTTCCTTATTGCCCAGCACAAAACGGAGTGGCTGAAAGGAAAAACAGAACACTGGTAGAAATGGTGAGAAGTATGCTATCAGAAGCAAATCTAGATAAGCAATTTTGGGGGGAAGCTGTCAACACAGCAAACTATATTATTAATAGACTCCCCACAAAAGGAAATAATAAAAGTCCCTACGAATTATGGAATGGAATTAAACCTAATTTATCTCATTTGAGAGTATTCGGGTGTAAAGCTTTTGCGTACATAAATAAACAAATAAGAAGAAAATTAGACAATAAAGCGCAAGAGGGAATCTTCGTAGGTTATGACTATAGATCAAAGGGATACAGGATTTACACGGGAGGAAAAGGTATTATTATCGCAAGAACGGTTAAATTTATAGAAAATCAAAACTCTAAACTCTCATCACAAGAAAAACCAGAAAATGATATTAGTCAAAAGGAAACTGTAAATGTAGAACTTAATGACACACCTGAAAATAACACCGAACAAACACTTGAAATAAACAATGAACCTAGAAGATCCTCGAGATCTAATATCGGTGTACCTCCAGATCGACTAATTTACATGGTAAAACATGATCCAATACATGAACCGCAAAGTTGGGCGGAAGTTCAAAATCTCACAAATCCCGTTGAGAAAAATAATTGGATGAAAGCAGCAGAGGATGAAATATCATCGTTAAAAGAACACAACACGTGGACATTAGTAGATCCACCACAAGGAAAGAAAATTATCGGTTCAAAGTGGACCTTTAAAACAAAATATGATGACTCCGGGAAAATACAAAAATTTAAAGCACGACTGGTAGCTCAGGGATTTCTCCAAAAAATTGGGGAAGATTATGATGAAACATTTGCACCGGTGGTGTCCTATACTACAATACGTTCTTTCCTAAACTCTGCAGCTTACCACAAATTAAATGTAAGACACATAGACATTAAAACAGCATTCCTACACGGTGACTTAAACGAAGAACTGTATATGCAACAACCCGACGGTTTTATTAATCCAGGGGAAGAAAATAAAGTGTGTAGGTTGAACAAATCAATTTATGGGCTTAAACAAGCTGCTAGAGCTTGGTACTTAAAAATTGGGAGTTTCCTAAAAACCCTAAATTATGTCGAGAGCAAAGCTGATTCATGCCTCTATGTAAACAATACGTCAGACAACATTTCATTTATTATAGTATATGTCGATGACATATTAATTGCCGGAAATAACGGGCAAATTAATGAAATAATAAGGAAATTAAGCAAAGAATTCGAAGTTAAGGATTTAGGAGAGGTTAGTTTCTATTTGGGCATGAAAATAACTAGAAATGATAGAGGGGATTTCGAAATAAATCAAAAACTGAAAATCGAAGAGTTAGTACGTAAATTAAATTTAGAAATCTCTAAACGAACATATACACCAATGGAAACAAATTACTTAAAATTTGATGATAATGATAACCCATTAGAAAACAACACTAAATACCGACAAACAATAGGAAGTTTGCTATATTTGGCTACAGTTAGCCGTCCTGACATATTAGCTGCCGTAAACATATTAAGTAGGAGAAATGAAAGTCCAAGAAAAAAGGACTGGGAAACAGTAAAAAGAGTTGTCAGGTATTTAAATACCACAAAAAATCTAAATTTCGTTATCAGTGCCAATGAAAAACCTAAACTGGTAGTTTACGCAGATGCGGACTGGGGAGGAGACAAGTCCAACAGAAAATCAACATCAGGCAGTGTTTTCATGATAGGAGATAATCCTATTCAATGGATCACAAAACGGCAAAATTGTGTCGCTCTTTCGTCGGCTGAGGCCGAATTTATATCTGCCACGACTGCTGCGAAAGAAATCATGTGGATACTAAAATTATTAAAAGACTTGCACTTGCCTCAAGAGTTACCTATCAAAGTTTTTCAAGACAATATTTCGTGTATAAAACTGATAGACATCGGTTTTACTGGAAAACTGAAACATGTTGACTTGCAATTCAACTACTTAAAGGATCTAAAAGAAAAAGGTGTGATAGAACCCGAATATTGTCCAAGTGACAAAATGACTGGTGATATCTTCACCAAGGCACTTCCAAGACAGATTCACGAAAAACACCGAGAGAAATTGAAATTGATTAGTGGAACTTAAAAGATTTATGGAGCTGAAGGGGGAATTAATAGATGTATTATCATCTCCATAAACTTTTCATTTATTTACTGTCATTTATTTCAGAACTATAAACAAAGTAATATCAACTATAATTAAATTTGACCTTGAACACCGTGAGTGAAAGATTTATAGACTCATAATGACTTTTACTTTTACTTTTCTCTAAATAAACATTTTCAAACCATTATTTATTTTACAGAACTATTAATTTCAAACTTTATGGAAAATCATGTTATTCTAAATTACTGTTTTATTTCTTTCAACGATGTAGTTTAATGATTGTATAAACAAAATAAGATATTAATTTTTTCCTTTCAAATGTCATAATATAATATAATATAACAATTTATGATCCATAATGATATACTTAAAAATTGTAATTTAAATTCTTCAAGCAGTCTGTAACTTTTCCTAAACCAGGAAGGATGCATAAAAATGCACTCCTAAAATATACAATAATAAAGCTAATTACAACACAGAAATATTTTCAGATTCATTTAAACAAATTCAAATAATTATCTTTTTACATTATTAGTTGTAATATATGCTTATTAGTGAATGCTTAACAACTATGAAGAAAGCCTTTTTTTGGATTAAAATATGCCTGGAGAAAGAAGCTCCTACTGCACTACTGAATACAAGGTAAGTGAAGAACTTATCATTTTTCTTTAAAGTCTTACCTTTGTTGTGATTCAATAATAATTTACTCAACATTTTTTTTATATCACAGTATAAACAAATATTAGAAAAAATTACATTGAAATCGCTCTAAACCTCGCTTCGGGTACCCAATGCCTGCGGCAGCTCTTTTCCGCCAGCACTACATCAGGTCCAGGTTCCCACTGCTTATAGATAGGCCTTTCCCGGGCACTTCAATCATGGGTGATTAAGGACGACAGGTGGATCTGGAGGTGCTACACTTGGAGGTTGGAACTATTGCAGAAAGAGAAGGTGCTACACTTGGAGGTTGGAACTATTGCAGGAAGAGAAGGTGCTACACTTGGAGGTTGGAACTATTGCAGAAAGAGAAGGTGCTACACTTGGAGGTTGGAACTATTGCAGGAAGAGAAGGTGCTACACTTGGAGGTTGGAACTATTGCAGGAAGAGAAGGTGCTACACTTGGAGGTTGGAACTATTGCAGGATGCGGAGGTGTTACAATTGGAGGCTGGAGCTATTGGAGGATGAGGAGGCGTTACACTTGGAAGCTGGAACTATTTCAGGATGAGGAGGTGCTACACTTGGAGGTTGGAACAGTTGTAGAATTGAAGAACTGATAGTCAAGAGATTGTAGAAACATCAGAGTGCAAAATGCAGGAAATGAATTTATTACAGGTGTTTTGAAGAGTCACATGAGGCTATTGAAGAGTAAAACTATACGGAACTGGAAAAAACAAGCTATTAGTTATTTTATAATATGGTGTCAAATTATTGGCAAAATTGCAGCATCTTTTGAATTTATTGAATTTTTATGTTTAATTATATTTATAGCTTCACAAAGATACAGTTCTTGGATCGTAGGAAGGGCTGAAATAATTTTGAAGTTATCCCACATAGGAGGAGTAGCGTTAGGGTTAGAGCCCCTAAATAAAATAATAGGCCGGCGCATCACCGCCATTTTTTTGCCTCCGAAGAGGACAGCATTCCCGCTTGGCGTCCTTATCGCTTCCCTAATGATTTTAAGAAATCTTGATCTGAAGCTAATCCGGTCAAGATAAGAGCAATAAGCAACAATAATATTTCTAAAAACACATTTTTTTCACGGTACATTCTCAGGATGTCATTTTATTCAGAGGATGTCCTATGGATGTACTGAGGTAAGATGTGTTGTTAGGGCGGTTTCTGTTTCTTTTACAAATGTCGCCAAATTCACTTCTTGAATGATTACACAGGTCTGCGATGAAAAAATTGTCGGTAAAGTGAGTGGTGTTTTTTATAGACTTTTGGATGCTGATTTCTGGAAAAATAATGAAAAAATTCCATCACGTATAGTTTCATCACAAATCGCAATTTGTTTTTACGAATTTAGTATATTTTGGAGCAAAAAAGTTTTTTTTAATATGAGTTTGATAAATATATTTAAGGACTTAAATAGTAAATTAGTAGATTAAACTACTAAACAGGAAAAAATATATAATTTTTTATCCAAACTATTTCTCTGAATCGGTAAACTGCCCGTTAAACATAATATTGAAGATCGCGGAAATCAGTTGAAATCTGATACTTCTCCTTGCACGTGTCTGTCCTTCCTCCCTTCTCACACCCCTTTTCACTGACCTTTTCTCTACTCCCCATTTAGTGTCTTTCTCTGCTCTGTATTGTATACACGTATTTATATTCCGACCTGCAAGTTTTAAGACATAGTATTAATTTTTACTTCGAGTTTTTTTTTTTTTTTTTTTTTTTTTTTGCTCTGGAGAGCAATGGCCTCGAAAGGATCTGTGAATTCACCGAATTGTTTCTGCTATATTTGTGGTAACTATATAGTTAAAAAACAACAAAGAAACATTTCCGATTTTGTAAAAAAAACTATTATTATGTTTATATTGGCATGAAATTTGGAGATCAAGACAAGCCTTGGGCTCCACACAAAGTTTGCTGTATTTGTGTAGAAGAATTAAGACAATGGAGTCAACGTAAAAAACAGTCTTTTTGGTTTGGTATACCAATGATTTGGAGAGAACCAAAAAACCATAGTGATGATTGTTATTTTTGTACTTGTAATGTGAAAGGTTTTAATTTAAAGAACAAAAAACAGATATTTTATCCTAACATTCCATCTGCCATACGACCTGTCCCTCGTGGACCTGGTATACCGGTTCCTTCACCTCCAGATACTATTGAAAACATTTCTTATACAGATACTGAATCTGAATCTGATGAGGTTGATGAAATATATGACTCCACTAGCGATGACCCTAAACTTTTCACCCAGGCTGAGTTAAATGATTTAGTCAGGGATTTAAATCTACCCAAGGATTCGTCAGAAGTTTTAGGTTCTAGATTGAAAGAAAAAAAATTGCTAGCTCCTGGTACTTCATTTTCTTGGTTTCGGTACAGAAAAAAAGAGTTTATTCCGTATTTTTCTCAATCTGGTGACCTTGTTTATTGTAGTGATATTCCAGGCCTCATAAAAAGTTTCAAAATTGAATATAAACCTGAAGAATGGATACTTTTTATCAATTCGTCAAAAAGAAGTCTTAAAGCAGTACTATTGCATTATGAAAATGAGTATGCATCTGTTCCTGTTGGATATTCAGTACATTTGAAAGAAGTTTACGAAAATATTGATTTAATTCTAAATAAACTATCATATTCAGGTCATGAATGGACAGTTTGCGGTGATCTTAAAGTAATTGCAATGTTACTTGGACAGCAGAAAGGATACGCGAAATCCCCTTGCTTTCTTTCTGAATGGGACAGCTGAGACAGAAAACAACATTATATTAAGAAATAATGGCCAATCAGGAAGACATTAATTCCTGGAGTCAAAAATATTCAAAGAAAAAATCTGGTTGATCCAAAAAAAGTGTTACTTCCACCGCTTCACATCAAGTTAGGTCTTATATAACAATTTGTCAAGGCTTTACCAAAAGAAGGTGAATGCTTCAAATATCTTTGTGATCAGTTCCCTGGTTTATCCGAAGAAAAACTGAAAGAAGATGTGTTTCTGGAGCCTGATATCAGGAAAATGATGAAAGATGAAAATTTTGAGAAGAAAATGGAAAAAAAACGAAAGCGAAGCCTGGAAATCTTTGAAACTTGTTATTACTAGTTTTCTTGGAAACAAGAAAGACCCTAACTATAAATCTATTATAGAAGAAATGATAAAAAATTTCAAGATTTTAGGTTGTAGTATGAGCTTAATAGTTCACTTTCTTGATTCACACCTGGACTATTTTCCTGAAAATTTAGGAGCAGTTTGTGAGGAACAGGGTGAAAGATTTCATCAAGATATAAAGGAAATGGAAAAGCGATATCAAGGAAAATGGAATGTCAGTATGAATGCCTACTACTGCTGGATGCTGCAAAGAGACAATCCCAGCAATTTCCACAAAAGGAAAAGTGGAAAAAAGACTTTTGAGGTTAAAAAAAAAAAAAAAAAACGTTATTATAAGGACTTGTAACTTTCTATATATACTAAAAAATTATTTGAACTTAGATATAATTGTAATTTGTATGTGTTTAATACTTAACGGAATTTAAATAAAATGTCAAAATTTTGCAATTTCAACTGTTTCCATGAAAATATGCAATCACTTTGTAAAAAATCCTTACGTGATAGAAGAAATTGGAATTCATTTTTGGAATCAGCACCAAAAATAACGTAAGAATCAGTCATCAAAGTTAAAACAATTTTCAAAAAGTATTTTTTTGCAGGACTGTGTTATAGCAGTTTATCGCTAAACAAACTTCCATATGATAGTTTACTTAGCTAAAATTATGAAATATAGTAAAACAAGTTACTCTAAAGTAACGTAAGACGATTAAAAAAAAGTTTGTCGTTTGTTTATCAGAGAAACGCGCTGGGTACATGTGGCAACCCTAAGGCAACAAAATGCCTGATGCGCCAGCTCGTATTTATAGGAGCCTTAGTTAGGGTTATCATAAATAAAATCAAATAAAGTAGAACTTCTTCCTTCCTTTATATTACGCTTATGTTCTTGAATTCGTTTTGTTAAAGTTCGCTTAGTTTGTCCAATGTAGCAGAAAAGTTCTTTGTTATTTTCAATGGTTATTTTATATTTTAATAAGTGCATTCTTTCATATATTAGCTGCAAAATAAAAAGCTAAAAAAAAAAAAAAAAAAATGGAAAACGAGTGCTAACTTAACGGTTGTGAATTTTCTGAATGTGAAAATAGAATTTTAAAAAATACATTAGGTAACGAGTAGTTCTATAAAATTCCATGAGATTTGGTGACCAGAGATGAGGAAATTGTAAGAAAGGGAGAGAAGATCCTTAAGGAACGAAACATAAATTATATAAACAAGCGAAATTATTATTATTATTATAACCATTATGAGTTATTGCATGCGTAAAAGAAAAGTAATAAAATACAAAAGTGAAAACACAATCATTCTAATAATTTTCACACATTTGTAGTTCCAGTATTTTTTCGAAAGTGCGTGGTAAATAAACATTACTTCCAAAAAAAATGTATCTTTAATTATCTTCGTAAAACGGAATTAAAACGCAATTTCACTAAAAACCGAACGAATGTCCTTCGGATGAAACAAATAAGTTTATTGAACCCCTTTTGTTTATGTGCAGATGAGCAGTTCATGGACCCTGATATATTTGAATAACATATGATGAAAGAGAAGATAAGTCGAAAGCCGAGGAATATATTGGTGAAGGTAGATTACGATGCGCGATTAAAATGAAAACTAAGGTGACATATCGATTATTTATCTGGAAATAATTATTTATACGTCATCGTACATTTAAGAATAAATCATAAAAGTCTAAAAGGGAAAAATGTCTCTGACATTAACGCTAAGCAAACACAAGAGTTATAACTTTATAGATATTTAAATATTTTTTAAAATTATTTTGGAAATTTGAATGTCTTTTAAAATAACTTGTAGAATACATTGCTTAACCCTTTAACGTTTACTATATCTTTTCTTTGGCGATGTCAGCTTGTACGAACTTTTTTATTTAATGATAACCATTAATTTTGAAGAAAGAGTTTTGATATATAAGATAGTCGATTAAAAAAACATACATTTAGATGAAGATAATAGTAATAAAAATAATAAATTATAGATACTAAATATATAAAAGTCTCCACACGTTAGCAACACTGATTTTCTTTTGAATGTGTGATATTTCTTTATAAACAAATGTAATGTGTAATTTTATGAACAAAATTCTCCATAAAATAACATCGGTTGTGGCAAACGGTGAATATAGGAAGAGTGTGATGTAGATTATCACGTATTATAAAATTTGTTTTTCTCTAAAAGGTAGGTAAATTCTCTAAATAAAATAAACCTTAAAATTTATATTTGCATTAAATTTTGAAAATGTCAAATCTCTGAACTCTAAATGTTTCACGTGTTATGTTGGTTAAAGCGATTTAGAATACATATGATTGATAAATATAGATTACTTTGCTAAGATATTTATGAAACGACTATAAGTATACGTTATTACAATTTATTAAAAAATAATCACATTACAGGAAAAATAAATTTCATTCTGAAGATTATCCACGAGAAACAAATCAATGTAGACTAAGTATGTTTTATGTTTAGTTTTATCTAAAAAAATTCTTGTTATTCGTTCTCTATTAAAAATATTATCTAAGTGTATATATAACACTAAAACAAAGAGTTCGACTGTCTCTCTGACAACCGAATCACGTTATAACAGAAAAATCCATAGACTTTTTTTTTTTTCTATGTACCCTATAAGTGTGTTTCTGTGAGCTTCGATCACGTGATCTTCATTTCAGTACATCATTTTATTTAAACTTTAACTTCATTAAAAAAAAAAAAAAAATACTTTAAATAAAATTTGTTTTAAAACTATAACATTATTTAACGTTTTTTTTTTTTTTTTTTTTAAACTAATTTCAAGCATCTATTAATTTAGGTAAAAGTCAAATGGCAGACGACAACCTTCTACTTTCTTTTACTGTGCTTCAATACAGATAAGATTGCATTACGTTTTGTTTATTACTTTTATTGTTGTTGTTGTTGTTATTGTTATGTCATGGATTAAGAAATCATTGAATCGCTAAAGTATGAAATATGAATTTATTTACGATGAATTTTAAAATAAATATTGATTTTGTGTTGAGTATTTCGCTGTAAAATAGTGAAATTGTAATAGTGCATTATTCCATAGGCAAGCAAATAAAATTTATAACATCCTTTTAAAACCAAACTTTATGTATTATAAATGTTCATTATTAGTGATATTTTTGTAATTAATATTTATAATTACTTAATATTTAATTATTAATTGAAAATAATTTTGAGTCATTTTTAAAATTAAAAATTTTTGAGCCCCTCCTATGATTTTTTTAGTTGCTACGCCCTTGAATAGAGTATAAGAAATTTTAGTAGTATTCAGATATTTGGCCGTGAAATACGGCCAGTTGTAGCTACCTTCTACGCGATAATAGTCCAGTACCCATGTTTGTAACAAATAGTGGTAAAATTCAGAGCGTTGGCAATTTTATTAAAGGATCATTCCAATTATTCGAGAAATCTAGCTGCAAAATTCATTAGTGTATGCTGGCGATAATATATTTTGAAGTGTAATTGAATATTTGTTAAAAAAAAAGGTTTCTGCTCAAAACCATACGACTGTATTCGATTCACTAAAATTCGCTAGTTGGAATGGACTCGCTTATAGAACAATGGCATGTTCTACAAATCGATTAAGGTTTTCTAACTTCATAAATTCTCTGTTAATCTTTCATAAATTTATTGTTAAACTTATTCTAACAAAAAGACAGGTGAAAATTAAAAAAGAAAAGAAATTAACAAATTATATCTCCTTGGTAATAAAAAAAAAAGTTTTTTTTTTTTTTTTTTTTTCCTGTAAGATATTTACAGATAACTCCAAATTTATGTTCATGTACTGATACCATTTAAAGACCTTGGTGGGATCTTTTAATTTCAAGATTAATTATTAAAACCGATTGATTATTTTATAAATTTTTGCAAATGCATAATTAAGTTCAAATTTAAGGTTTGCAATTATACATCGTATGTATTTAGCGTATGAGATAATAACCAAAAACAATGAAATAAGTTCTGTTGTAAACTAGGCTCGATAAACAGTATTTATTTCTTCATACACACTCACTAGTACAGATATGTGTTTGTTTACTTACTGAATTGTTTGTTTGCATGTTACAATTTGCATTGCATGCAGAAAAATGAAAGATTTTCTTAAACCATATTATCACTTATGTATCCATTCTTTTTTTTCAATCTTTCAATTACAAAATACACTAGGTAAGTATTGCTGATTATCTCCAACTGTTTCGTAAGAACTATTTTCTCCTACAATTCTTTTTTGCACATCTGGGAAAGAAATGCCATCAGTTAAACCTCGAACCCAACCAGGCGTTGCTTCAGAGACAAGGCAAGCTCCAGAAACAAGGGCGAACCTGTAAGTAGAAAAAAATAAATAAACAAATAAAATAAGTTTAATAAAATTGATGATGGGGGTAGAAAACAGGGGGAACTCTGAGCATTTTTTTCCGCGTGCTGAGCATCGAACGACCTTGCCAGAATCGAAGGATTATTGCTAGACTATTACTGGCAAGGTCGAAAGGTAGATAACGAACAGCTTTCATCTGAGAAAATTGCATTTATTCTGGTTATAAGAATAAGGCAAGTTTATATATATATATATATAGACAACAAGTTGTTTTATTTGTTTGTGATAAAAACAAGTTCGGAAATATTTGCTGTTAAAAATAAAACTGCGTTTTTGGTATTAGAGGAGAGGTTGATTTTTCAGTCACACTTTTGTATAAGATATTACAGACACAGAATTTATTTATACGAATTAAACGTAGTTTATTATTTACAAATAAATAAATAAATAAAGCCTGGATTTTATTATTATTATTACAATTATATAATTTTTTCCCCTATATTTCACTTAGGAAAAGGCTTTCACAAATATAAATTACTATTTAATTAAATAATTTTTAACTTTTTTTTTTTTTTTTTTTTACATTGTATAATTTCCCAAATGGTAATTTCTTGTTCTGGGGGAGAGACTATGCAAAACGAATGAATAAATAAATAAATAGATATTGTTTATTTCCGTTTTGAATTTTATAAACTTGAAGTTTTTAAATTCAAATGTATGAAATAGTTCTTAAACCCTTTGCGGCGCAGGGTAATTCGAATCATTTAAATTACACTGCCATCGGAATTTACGAACAAAATTAAAATAAAAGAAATTTTAAAGTTTCAGTTTAAAAAAGGGCCTTTTCTGCTATGTTATTATAAATGTAAATTTTTGATAAAAAATTTCCGGGATGAGTTTTTGCACTTGAGAATTAAAATTAGGTGTTCCATCAGCGGGAACACTGCGACTGAAAGGGTTAACGCAAAGATTTGCCGACTCGCCTTATTCCGAGATTCTTCCACCGCTGTATTTTTTCCTTAATTTTTTCCTTAATTAATCGTGTAAACATACTACAGAATATCGCCATTTGAATATAGTAGTGCAAGATTCAAAATACGGACAGTAGACACACACTTAGCGTTAAAAACTTATAAAATTATTGATAATTTGATTTAGCGCATTATAAATTTTACGGAGTTTACTTAGAAAGTTAACCTTCATCATTTTTCAATGCTTTTTGTATGTCAATCTATATTGCCTCAAAAACTGAATTCGTGAATGACATCATTCAATGACAGCAGTTTGCCTTGTCTGTTAATAACATGGGTTTTGCCTGAACACCTTTCGAAAACCTTTTCTTTTCTGTACTAATCAATGATTTATCGTATTTTTCAGCACTATTATTTTATATGAGGAGAAAAGAACCCCTTTAACGTAGAAACGCTGTTTTTCCTCTGTAAGAGCAAACTAACTTCACTATTTGTTATAATATTGATTAGTATATAAGGGCGATTCTCAAAATGTGGGAACATTAATGTTAACAAGCAATGTATTAAATGTGCTTTATTTAGAGAAAAAAACTAATTATTTAAAAAAATTACACTGTTTTAAGATATCAGATATCAGATCATTGTTATTTAATATTTACTGAAAGAAGAAGAAGAAAAAAAAAAGATCACCATTTGAATAGTATGATTCACACCATTGCAGTTTCTTATTTCAGAAAAGTGTATTTATTGAAAAGAAATTTTACAATAAAACATGCAAACGTTTAGATACATTTTCGAAATTATTTTAAAGATAAGAGTGTGTTTAGATTATTTATTTACTTAATATAGCTTGTGTTAAAATAGCATTGTTTAGATCGTTACATTTGGACATAAAAAAATGTAAAATACTTCCTTCTGTACAAGTTCTGTTTATTTTCACAAATTATTAAACCAGTATTAGTTTCTGATGAAACAATTATCAGACAATCGTCACTTTCCTGTGCCTACTCGTTGTTTTCTGTTAAAATCACCTGAAAATAAGTTATAACTTTTTCTGGTGTTACATTTTGAACCAGTTAACGTTTTGGATGTCCAAAATTTACCCTTTTATTTCAAAATAGTAAACTTTTAAGATATTTATACAAATCTTTTACAATAAATTGTATCAATTCTTGTCTTTAAATAGAATTAGAATTCCAGTGAAAAAAATTCAAGTCAATGAGAATTATATTTATATTTATTATTAAAGCTTAAAGTTATGGTGTGTGTTCTGCACCCACCTTTTGAGAACTGCCCATAAAAACTGGTGCAGAGTGATGAAGGATCGGAACTTTCTAAGCAAACTCTATAAAATGCACCAGCACACAACAATTGTTGCAGGTCGAAATATTTAAGCACGATCCTTAATCAAAAGAAAGAAATATGTATATTTTAAAATTTCTTGTACTGTACAAAGGTTTATATTGTTGAATAGGAGTTTATATCAGATTGCAGTAAAGTGCACTTTTATAAATTGCATTTAAATGCACCACAACCTTATACATTTTACCGGTAAACTAGAGTTGAACGATGAAGTCAATGTAAGCAAACATCATAAATTGCAACAACAATCAAAAACTGTTTTATTACGAAATAATCAGGCATGATCTTTCGTCAGGCGATAAAAGTAGGCACGGGCGCAGCGGAAAGGAGGCTACAAACCCTTATTCCAAAGAAGAAAGAAGTCGTGCAAAGAATTAAGAAGGTAGAAATAAAAAGAATATAATTCAGACTCAATTAACTAAACGAATGTCTTGAAAATGACAGACTTATTCCTCATCAAATATTTTTTTCATTCCGGAAATAGAAAGAAGATTGTATTTATGTAATAAATTTAAGATCGACATAAGCGCATTTGACTTTAAGATTCTCAAATGAAGGTGTTTTAAGTAATTAATATGAGAGAAATTTATGTTACGATAAAAAAGGAAAATACCTAATTAAAAGAGAGACAGAGAGAGAAAAAGAAGAAGAATGATAAAAAAGATAAAGAAAAAAAATTAACCAATGTTGAAAAATAAATAGATAAAAAACTGGCTTCCAGAAACACTCGCACAGACTGAATGGTGCAATAAAGCCTCCTCGTTTCTCTCTGTCCTATGCATATTAAGAACCTGATGAAGAACCGTAATAAATATTTCGACCAGAAACAATTGTTGCGTCTGTTTTTAATACATTATGTTTGGTTATAAAGTTCTTACATAAGAAAACAATAAGTAAAATGGAATTCATTTTTTTGGACCTAATAGAAAACCTGCAGCTATTGAAATGAATTCACGAATGTGTGAACAAATATTCTCTCTGTCCTATCATATTAAGAACCTGATGAAGAACCGTAATAAATATTTCGACCAGAAACAATTGTTGCGTCTGTTTTTAATACATTGCGTTTCGTTATAAAGTTCTTATGTAAGAAAACAAAAAGTAAAGTTTGTTTATAATAAATAAATAAATAAATAAATAATGGAATTAATTTCTTTCGACCTAATAGAAAACCTGCAGCTATTAAAGTGAATTCACGAATGTGTGAACAAATATTCACTCTACCGAGCAAATAAAATGAAAAAAGTTAATACCCTTAAGTCACTAAACAACAGCTCGTGGGTTTGTAATAGTAGAGCATATAACAAAAACAAACTTTACATACTATATCCCCACAAAGGGGGAAAAAATCTCGAAAGGAAAAAAAAGCGTGCCTTTAGCATGAGGGTAACAGTGCTATGACTTCATCCTCACTTAGTTTTGTGTAACCAGAGAGAAAGTGTCGACCCAGACATTCATCTTTTTTTTTTTTTTTTCTCCTAAACTGAGCAGAATTAGTTTCCCAATCTTACACACATCGCAATACATACCTGTTTTTCCACATTCGTCAAGTACTCTGCGCCCTTAGTTGCAACGACCCTGTTCGTTCAGTGAACTACGTGATGATTTCCTCATTTTCAAACTTTTTTTTTCTTCTTCTTTTTCTTTTGACTATTTTTCCTTCAAGAGATAAAATAAATTCACAGAAGAGAAAGACACAGATAACTGTAAGACGCCATTGTTTATGATGAGTTGAGGTGATTTGAGGACTGTGTTTTGAAAAAATAAAATAAATAAAAGAATAAAATAAAATAAATCGTTCGTTCACCGGATGAGACAGAGAGAAATCAATGCCGCTTATATAAATCTCCTCCTAACGGAGTCAGCTGTTTTTATTTATGAAGACTGGGAATTAAACGGCAATTTTTGTCTAATTTTAGATTGGTATTAAATTTAGACAAATAATAATTTTAATACCTATTAGTTCATTGAAAGGGTAATTCTGAAACAAGATATAAAATTATATATATACATATATAATTATAATATGTATTATAACATATATAATACAATACATATACACTAAGCGACAAAAAAAAAAAAAAAAAAAAAAAAAAGAATATAGAAGAAAGTAAAAAGACATTACAAATTTCAAATAAAATATAAATATTGAAAGAGTATTTCTCGAGAGACAAAATAAATAAATGAAACAATAAAATAAAATAAAAATAAATCGTACTTCGATTCATGCTATAACAAAATCAGAATATTTATTCAGGTTCATGTACTGCAGATTCGGATATTCGGATATAATAGCCATGACATTGACATAAACAAAACATCACTTAAAACTTGTCATAATGATGGTTGCTGGAAGGAATTTACTTGTAAAATAGGAAAATCCCGGTTCGATGATTTCAAACAAAATTGGCCGTAAAGAATCTTGACTTCAGAATGAAGAGATAAAAACAGTTTTTATTCAGTAAACAAAATAGCTGAACATCAGAACACATCTGTATAGTGCCTCCATAGTAATATAACAACTAAAACAGTACATTCTATTCGGGGACTTCACGGAGTGAGAGAGACAGCGATCCTAATCCTAATCCAGTATTCACTTGACAATGATCAGTGTGAGAGTGACTAAAGTTTCAGCAAAATCACGATCATCATGGGATACACTTTTTTTGCCGCAAAGAACACCCCAAAAACGATTTTTTTAGATCCGTTGTATATTCAGTTTTCGAGCAGTTTTACCGCATTACATTAACCCCAGTCTGATGCCAAACTTTAGTCATGAGAACTAAAAAAAACCACAGACGGCAAATGCATAGGAAAGAAAATATAATTAATTCTTTTTCAAGGACAATTTTGATAAATTTATCAAAAATACGTTAGCTATTAAACTTTGATTTACGCGGAAAATAAGAATGGCCGTGTGGTATTCTTTTAATACTGAAATGAAAGAATGAAATTTTGATTACAGCAAGATTTTCTTTTCCACTTGCTTTTTATTTTATTTTATTGGGGGAGAAAGGATTCAGCGGTTAATTAAAGATTATTATTGTATACACGAGTATATTATTATATAAAACGTTAAAATAGATTTGAGTTTAATTATTATTATTATTTTTTTTTTTTTTTTTTTATATGTGATTTCTACATCACAAAACTATTATGCACAAATTTCGATATAATGCACATTTTATTGATAACCCTATTGAACCCGACTTCTATAGTATAATATTATCGGGAATTTGTAAACTTTATTTATATTTACCATGAATTGATTCAGAAGGGTTTAATGGCTTTCTTAGTTTTTGCGTAGTTATAATCTTATTGCTGTGAAACAGTTTTTACAGGCAAAGTTGGAAGTCTTCGATACGTTGGCAGCCATTGATATCACATCATCTAAAGGATCTTGGAAATGTTGGCAAAAATTATCAAACAGGAAAAAAAACGTAGTTTCTAAACTCTACGATTAGGGGGACTCTCCCTATCGTCGACGGAAGACAAAGCCCATGTTGACTACGGGAAATTTTGTTTATAGCATTACACATTACTTAATGCATTTTTCTGTTTTTTTTTTTTTTTTTGTTTCAACATTTTGAAAATTTACAACCATTTAATTAGTACTCGTTTTCCGGAAATTCCTTTATTACTTTTTTGAATTTAAAATGGAAAAAGATACTATTTCTCTCTCTCTCTCTTAGCTGTAAAATAAATATTAAAATTTAAAGAAGCCAATTTTTGCAAGCGAGTAGATATTGAACGGTTGAATTTTCTTAGTGTAAAAACTAAATTTTAAAAATACATTAGGTAAATGAGTAATTCTATAAACCAATTTTGCCACCGAGTTACACGGGATTTGGTGACCGAAGAGGTGAAAATTGTAAGGAGGTAATGATGAGCCTTATAATATTTAAGTAATTATCCTGGAAGTCTGTGATTCATTAACATCACATCTACATAAATACGGATCTTTATATATCTAGAGAGAGATCTTTATATATATATGTATCTTCATAAATATAGTCTTTATATGGATCTATTGTAAGAGAAAAACTTTTAAGAGTTAAATTAAGCTCTTAACTTTGTGCAAAGCTACTGGTCATAACTTTTGCATCTGAATTTTTTTAGGCATTATTTAAAAAGATATATCTGTGAATTTTGTTGAATCACACTATGACACATTTCTTGCGATATAGGTTCTGGTGAATTCTTATAATTTTTATTTGTTTTTTCGTAAAATATTTGTAATGTCTCAACGATAAATTCAATGGTATCTCAAGTTTCATCAAACACATATCAGTTTTTCTCTAAAAAACTAATGTGGCAAAATAAGATTAAATTCCAACACTGGAATATATATATATCCGGTGAAACCTCTCTAAAAGTCCGCCTCTTTTAAAGGGACTCTCTTCTTTAACGATAAATTTTTCGGTTTTATTTATTTATTTATTTATTTTTTTTTTCTAGGACTTAATACTAATTTAACCTCATTAAAAAGCCCATACACAATCGACTACCTTTCTCGGGGGTGGGGGTGGAGGGGAAGGTGTCACATTTTGCAAGAACAGATAATTTTATTTTTTATCTAACTTGAACTAATCACTGTCTAGTGTATTGAATTAGGTTAAACTACATGTGTGTTACCAATTCATATTTGCAATACACCTGCTGACAGCATAAAATGTTCCTACATTTGACGATAAAAGTTCCTACTTTAGTAATAAATCATGATAAAAGTCTAAAAATTAACATAATATGTGGAAAAATTTATTAAAAAATCTTCCAAAATTACTCTAAAAAGTGTCAACGAATTCAATATCCGTCCCTGCATCCTTTAGAACAGGGCTCGCCAACCCGCGGCCCGCCATACAGTTTTGTGCGGCCCGCGAGGAAACACTACCGATATTTAAAGTTTAACAACTTTGGTTAACAGATTAAACATTAATAAATCCATTCTGGCTTTTTGAAGTGGAAATATATTTCAACAATTATGATAGTTAAAGAATCACACTGTTGTATTGAAATATTAATCATTCTTTTTATTGTAGTTCTTAATATATATGTCTTAATATTTTGTGATGATACTATTGTTAATTTGAGAATGAAAATAGTTTAAATTAATGTATTCTGCTCCGAATCTTCACCTTGCCCTCCCCGTAAAAAGGATATACATACATGATTCATACGCTCACAAACGTTATACTACATACACATGTATACATATGGTGCGGCCCCCCTGAATAAAATAGATTTCCAGTGCGGCCCCCCTGAATAAAATAGATTTCCAATGCGGCCCACCAAGTGTTTTGGGTTGGTCAGGCCTGCTTTAGAAAACTCCTGAAAATCCCTATGCCTAGGGACAAATCTTTACAGTCGGTAACACCGGTAAATAATAATCTGTGTATAGAGAAAAGAAGATATAAGTGATATTTCATCATTTTTCTGTATGTGGATGCTGGAGACGATGAAATTGAATCTTGCATTGAAAAGGAAATTTTGCGTCATACGATTATTTATCTATAATAAATTTAAATGCAATAGTTTCTAAATTAGCTAACTAATCATGGCAAAATCAACGTATGAAACCTAAGATTAAAAATTAAAAACTAAAATTATTTTTTCCTGTCAATAAAATTTAGTGGAAATTTATAGTTTTTTTTTTTTTTTTTTTTTTTTTTTTTTATGGACATTATTATATTTTGGTATGTACTTTGTTACGTTATCATTATATATATTACATATATAATATTATTATTATACATACCAGATAATTTGTTCCGGTATGTATAATAATTTTTGGAAAACAAATTTCTTACTAAAAGGCTTTTAAATTTTAAACAAATTAATATTAATGATTTTTAGTTAGCTATAT
Organism: Salticus scenicus; assembly: GCA_963930645.1. Lineage (NCBI taxonomy): Eukaryota > Metazoa > Arthropoda > Arachnida > Araneae > Salticidae > Salticus > Salticus scenicus. Next base: position 132,636,035 of record OZ005654.1, read on the forward strand.
AGACAAATAATGAAAATTTGAATAATTAAAATCATTTGACTTATAGAATTTGTTGTCGGAATTACGACTTTCTTAAATACTTCAATTAAATGGCCACTTCTCTAAAGAGCTATTTTTCTATAACACAATGGCGCTCTTTAGGGAGATTTCACGGAGTATATAATAAATAAATAAATAAAAAAACATTCTCAGAGTAAATATATTCTTATCCTTTCGACCTCTTAACCATATTATACAAATATAAAAGTAAGCCGAAAACAAAGAAAACTAGTATGTTGTGGCCACCACAAGACTTTCTTCTATATTTTCCTATACAAATGGGGGTACTTCCACATGCACAATTTTTTCCTAGTTAACTACTACTATTATCAATAATTCATATTAATTTTACAATCACGAGTTTAAAATAACTCTAATTATGTACATTTATACGAAATTTTGTCCTATACTGCCATGTTAAAAATTTACAAAAAGTGCGATCACAGCGCCACCTGTTAAGTGATTGATCCTCAAATCTAATCAGCAGCAGTTTATGTCAGGGTGCAACTAAATACCAAGTTTTATTAAATTTTATTCATTGGTTCGTGAGATACAGTGTCCACAAAAAAGTGATACAGACAGACAGACAGACATTTTCTAAAAACTATCAATTCGTGTTCTGGACATCCATCAAAAAACGGAGGTCGAAAATTTTCTCGAATCCAATACTTACTCTATATTACATATAGAAGAAAGTAAAAAAAGTTCAATGAAGAAACAAATTTAATACTATGTTTAACTTGATTGCATAAATAAATTCTGTTGATATTTTCAAAATCATCAAAATTCTTTGAGATTTTCTTTCTATCTTCTTCTTCTTCTTCTCTCTCTCTCTTTTTTTTTTTTTTTTTTTTTTCTTATTCACCTAATATTAAAGTTATTTTCAGTTTTCCTTTCCCCCATCATCATTGATCTTTCTATTTAGGTATCGAATCGATTTTTAATACTATGCAAATTGAATCAGCTTAAGGCTGTTAGAAATTAGAACACTTTCCAAAGCGAGGACCGCATGGTGCACAGAAATAGTGAACGGTGTAACAGGATTAAATAATTTTAATCGAAGATGAAGTTGATAAGTTTATGTATGCTTAATACAACACATATATCGATAAATAATAAAGGTGATTAAGAATATTATTTTTATGTTTATTAAGTTTTTGCATAAACTTCTAGAGTGCGTGCTAATAATTTCAATTTTAATGGAGAAAATCAGGCATTTCGTTTATTTAATTTTTTCATGTAAAAAACAAAATAATTTGAGTATATATAGTATAAATTTTAGAATCCTTTTAACAAGAAAATGTACAGAATTTGTAGCCATTATTATAGATGACAACTCTTGTACTTTTTTTTTTTTTAACAGAAATTGTTAATGCAAATTTTTTGCAAAATCTTTAGCAGTTTTCTTTGATTAAATTAATATGTTCTAGCCATCACAAGATTTTCTTTCTATACTCTTTGATTAAATTAGTATGTTCTAGCCATCACAAGATTTTCTTTCTATATTTTTCTATACAAATTTACGCTATGCAAATTATTTCTTAAAATTATATTTCATGATAAATGCAGACGACTCTCATCTGAGTCAATTTTGTACAGATACCTGACGATTTTTTTTTTTTTTTTTTAACCAGAAAAACTTTCTTTTTAATTAAAAATGATAAACAAAATGATAAATTTGTTTTATCACAGTTCTATGTTTCAACCATTCATTTTAAAGATATATCGATGAGTTTTCTTGAAAGATATCCATATTGAAAATATACATCGCGGAGTTCTGCTCCCCGACAGCGAAACCTATTGAGTTGATGTATTTTTTTTTATTCCGTTTTCACATTCAGAAAATTCCCCCTCGTTGAATGAGTACTTATTTTCCAAAAATTGATTTTTAAAATTTTTAATATTTTATTTTGCGACTAAAAAATGAGAAAAATGCATTTAGTAAAAATGCGCATTATCGGGCTCAAATTTAAAATTTAAAAGCTTAGAAAAATCAATTTTCAGAAAACGAGTACTCTTTTAACGATTTTGAAGTTTCTGAATGTGAAAACGGAATTTCGAAAAATACATTAAGTCATGAATAATTATGAAAACAAATTTTTCCATAGAATAACATTGGCTACGTCTGTCGATGAGATTAGCTATTGTTAGCTCTTGCCTATTAATTTAATCAAGGTTTTTCAAACAAGCTGTCTGAAAGGGTTAATAAAGTTTTACCCTTTGCACATAATGAGACCCTTTTTCTTATGGGTTCATGGAGCATCTGTTGCAAATGCACAAAATTTGCCCAGGTATTTCAATAAAAGTTTCAAGCAAACTGTCTCAGGTACGTAATAATTCTAAAATTTTCTCATAACAGGATTCTTTTATTATGGTTACAGTTTTATGAAACACCCTGTTATTTGACGATGCGTAAGTAAAAAGCCCTCAAAACCATAAAAGAAATAAAAAAAATCTTTTCAGTTTTACCTTTAAGACTAACAAGGAAACATTCAAAAGGTGTCGTCTTCCAAAAATATTGAAAAAATATATGTGATTCTACTCTTCGTGAAACATCAGGAAGTGAAACAATTATCGGCTGAAATGAATTACAGCGACCACAAAAAATTATCAAAATTAAGCATATTTGGCGATTTAGCGCTGTTCGCTAGCCCTAGCACCGAGATTGCCGTGTACGAACAGAACCGTATTTTGTTTCTCCGCCAAGTACTCAAAATCAATCGCCTTACAATGTGAAATCGCCAAATATGCTTAATTTTGATAATTTTTTATGGTCGCTGTAATTCATTTCAGCCAATAATTTTTTCACTTTCTGGTGTTTTAGGAAGAGTGGAATCGCATATATTTTTTTCAATATTTTTTGAAGATGACACTTTTTGAATGTTTCCTTGTAAGTGAAAGATTTTTTTTTTTTTTATTGTTTATGAAATTAATTTATACCTGTGAATATCTCGATTTTTTTCCCCTTTCTTGTTATACTTGCCTATTGCGCAGCACTAGTTCGACGTAAAACCCAATCAACAAACCAACCAACCAAACTTTCTTGTTATATCACACACACATTAAAATAAAAAAAAAAAAAAAAAAAAAAAAAAAAAAAATTAAACAAAATTAATTTTAAAAAACTTCTGGTGTATAATAAATATTTATTTTATATTTTTATCTTCTCTTACTTAATAAATATAATTGAAAAAAAAAAAAAATCTTTAACAGAAATTACAAAAATTACCTACATCCTACATAAAATAACAACAATAAAGTCTACGAAATCCATTATTCCATTAATCCATATAATATAAAACAAGTATGGATTTACAAATAACCAATACAATAAAAATAACAAATTTAAAATTGTTTACATTTCAGTTTTATAAATTCCGTTCATCTTTTCAAAATCAGCCTCAACTTGAATTATTGTTCGTAAGCTTTATATCACAATCCTCAAAGATTTTTTTTTTCCCTTTTTTTTTCCCCCTTTCTTCGTATGTTTTTGTCATTCACCTGCAGCTGAAGGTATTTTCAGTTACTTTTCTTCATTATCGATCATTCTATTACGGTATTAAATCGATTTTTAATACTCTTCAGATTGAATCAGCTCAAGACAGTATGAATGAGATCATTTTTTAATGTTTTAGAGGATAATATAGTGTTACAAAAATTTGCGTCATTCAGAAAAGTGAAAGAGGATTTCTTGTAAAATACATAAATCAGCTGTTTTTTTTTTTTTTTTTTTTTTTTTTTTTTTTTTAATTGGAAGTTCTTTAACAGAAACTAGACTTTCATAGCATTTACAACTGCAACAAGGAGATAATTTATAAAAAAGCAAACTAATATGTTGTAGCTACTTTCTTTTATATAATCTTATACAAATTCACGCAGTATATTAACTTATTATTTATTAAAATCATTTTCCATGATTAATGCAGACAATTTTTATCTGACAAGGAAACATTCAAAAGGTGTCGTCTTCAAAAAATATTGAAAAAAAGATATATGTGATTCTACTCTTCCCAAAACACCAGAAAGTGAAAAAATTATCGGCTGAAATGAATTACAGCGACCACAAAAAATTATCAAAATTAAGCATATTTGGCGATTTCACATTGTTAGGCGATTGATTTTGAGTACTTGGCGGAGAAACAAAACACGGTTCTGTTCGTACACGGCAATCTCGGTGCTAGCGAACTGAACGCCTAACAGCGCTAAATCGCCAAACATGCTTAATTTTGATAATTTTTTGTGGTCGCTGTAATTTTTTTCAGCCAATAATTTTTCCACTTCCTCGTGTTTCACGAAGAGTAAAATCACACACACACACACACACATATATATATATATATATATATATATATATATATATATTTCAATATTTTATGAAGATGACACCTTTTGAATGTTTCCTTGTGAGAGAAGTTACACTCCTGCTCAAAAGTCTAGCAAATATTGCAAACTATCAGTTTTTTTCAATTGAAAAACTTATCTCGATGAAATGTCTTCAAACATTGGGTAGTGAACAAAATGAATTTCAGGATATGTTAATACAGACCCAGTTTAATTTGCTAAAAAATGAGGAAACAGCTAAAAAATGAGAAAAATGCACTCAATTAATTTTCCACACTTTTAAATTCAAAATCCAAATTTAAAAATTTTAAATAATAAATTTTTGGAAAACTAATTTAACGGTTGTGTATTTTTAGAATATGAAAACGGAATTTAAAAATACCAATTAGGTAATGAGTAATTTTATAAACAATTTTACCCATAGAATAACATGGGATTTGGCTGACCTTGTCGATATAACCATCGGTTTTGCATGCAAATTATTGGCTTGGTTCTAAAAGATTATTTATTATTTACATTGCTCGACTACCATAGGTAATGGAAACATTGTATTCGATCAACAATTTCGATACAGAATCTTTTCCTGATTTACATATTTTAAGGTCATCTGGATCCGAGAAATATTTTTTCGGAAAATAGTCAGCATGTATGTGTGAGTCTTCTGATTATCATATTTTCATAACGAATATAGATAGAACGTTGAAACTTCAGAATTAAGATAGATCCAGTGTACAGATGATTTTGTCAACTCTGAGTGAAAACTGGAAAAAAGGGAAGTAAGTTCGTTTTTCAAAAACGCCTCTGATTTTCTTCAAAGTTGCTATATAAACTCTTTTTTGTATTTCCTTTCATATGAATTAGTTACTTCAGAAAAATTTATTTAAAAAAATTAAGTAGAGTCATGGTCTTGCAAGGAAGTTTTTTAAAAACGGTTCTACGGGTTTTCTTCAAACTCGCGATATAAACTCAATTTCAGATGTCCTTTCGTATATCATTGTTGACTTCTGACGAACAGATGAGTTTGCCAAGTTTTCGTGAAAGTTGAAAGGTGAACCGAAAGTCGGTTATTCAAAAATGGCTCTAACGATTTTCTTCAAATTTCCTATCCTTTTCAGATGCTCTTTCACATGTATTACTTGGTTACTACAGAAAAATTAACAAACGTTCTGATTCTAGGTAGGTCAGTTTTAGGCCCCGGAAATGGGTGCTTGATAAAAACGTCTTTACCGTTTTATTTTATTTCTTTATTCCACTTTCGATGAAATTCTTCATTTTTTTTTTTCTTTTTTTATTTATGTCTGTTTCTTCTTCTTTTTTTCACAAGAGTCAGTAAAAGGTGATATGAAGTTGCATAATTCTTTGGCTCAAAATTCAAATTTGCTGTCAGATTTCTTTTTCTTTTTCCTTTCAATGTTTAAAAAAATATAATTAACCCTTTGCGGCGCAAGACAATTTGAAACATTTAAATTATACTGCCGCCGGAATTCATGAACTAAATTAAACTAAAAGAAATTTTAAATTTTAAGGTTTAAAAAACCAGCTTTTTCTGATATGTTATAAACGTGAATTTTTGCTAAAAAATTTCCGGGGTGAATTTTTTGCAGCTGGATCTTAAATTTTGCGTCCTCGCAGCGAGGACAGTGCGCGTTAAGGGGTTAAATACATTCAACATTGTCCTGTTACGTAAATACACGACACGTGCACATACACACACACACACACAAAAAAAAAAAAAAAAAAAAAAAAAAGCAAATATAAATAAATAAATAAATAAGTAACTAACGCATAAAAATAAAATGTTATAAAATAAACAGTTATTTAATATAAACCATTACGTGTGAAGAAGCAAAGTACACTGACGCAAAATAAAAACAAGTTAAAAAAAAAAAAAATCAAATATAAAGCTGTTTACATCTTACTTATATAAATAATTTCCGTTCATCTTTTCAGAAACAGGCTCGGGATTAGTTATTGTTTGCAAGCTTTATATCACAAATCTCTCTGTTTTTCTTTTTCTCCCTGCGTATGTTTTTGTCATTCACCTGGAACTGAAGGTATTTGCAGTTTTTTCCCCATTTCATTGATCTTTCTATTTGGGTATTAAATCGATTTTTAATACATTGCCGATTGAACTAGTTGAAGACTGTTGTGAATTGAATCACTTTCTAATGTTCTGAGCAGTAATCTGAGAAAATAGGTGAAAAGGTGCGTTTTATAACTATAATGAAAGATAAAAGTTTGTATGCTTATGGGAACATTAAATATTCCAGTGGTCTGGCGGTAGATAAGTAAAAATTTTGATTTATAAAATTAATATATATAATGACCCTCATCGTCATCTGTCATTCACGATTCCGGTTTGCACCGCTTCAAAACAGACTTTTGGCAGCCATTTTTTTTTTTCCCAATTTGTTCAATTCAACTTACGAAAACATACATATCATTTTCATACATGTTTTGTATCGCACATATTGTTATTTATTCCGTCTAAAACCTTGAAAAACTATTCAATTGTAATGTTTAAATGTTTAATTAAATATAACGGATCACTGGCTATTATAAACATGAACCTATAAATAGAATTATGTAACTTCATGATTATAAACAACGCAATGCCAAATAAAAACAAACATAATTTGTTGCCATTCAGAAAATACAAATTCCAAATGGACAACTCTTTAATTGCAAATGAACGACTCTTTGACTGTTTCATTAAAAAAAAAAAAAAAATGCTTAAAATATTTCTAAAACATATTAAAGCCTTAAAAATCTTAAAATATATTTGTAAAAACATATTAAAGTCTTTAAAAATTTTTATCAAGCTTCATTATTTGTTTACATTGTATGGTATGACAGGGGCGCGCCGACCCGGTGTGCGAAGTGTGCGGCGCACACAGGCGCAAGGTAAAGAAAGGCGCTAGCCGAGGATAAATTATTTGGAATAAGTAAATAAATAAATAAAAGAAAAAATATATATAAATTGCTTTATTAAATCTGATTTCATAATGCCGGTCTGAAGCCATGCGACTAGTGTGGCTAAATAAGGCGCCTTGAAAAACATACTAGCATAACTTGTGTTCCTCAAATAGTTTAGGAGGTTTTTTGTGAAAGGACACGTCAAAAGTGGAATAACTTTGTAAAGAGGCTCCTACCTTCAGCAAAATTTTCCTTGACATTTTTAACATATCAAAGCATTTTATTGAAATTTAAAAGGGCGCCTTAATCTCTTCCCCCCTGTTCTGCCGGAAAAAGTCCACTTAGGTTAGTAAAAAGACAACATATTTCGATTGTAAAAGTGAAAATTTAATAAAACCGAAGATTTTGTTTAGAGTAGTTTTTTCCCCTTTACATTATCGATGTAACATCTGTATTAATAAAATCAGATTTCTGTCTGTAATTTTCTCAAATTCGAAAAAAATCGCGATATCTTCACGTTTCACACATAGTAAAAGCTAAATCTGACATCAGAAAATTTTCTGTGTGTGTGTGTGGTCGTGTGCAGTCGTTGTGTCTACATGTTTATAACATTTTTGTCTTGGTATCACGTGAGAACAGCTGGACAGAATTCAACGACACTTGGCAGGAATTACCCCACTTAAAATTATATCTATAAACTTTTGTAAAATCCCCCCACCCCCGTTCTCCCCCTGGGGGTAGGCTAAAAACGTTTATATGCATAACTTGGCTTCATATTACTTCACAGAGAAGAAATTGTACATGAGGAATCTAGATTTGGGTACAAATAATAATTTAAAAAAGATATTAATAATTATTGTCTATGATTTTGGATTTTTTTTATTTTTAAGGGGAAGGAAGAAAATCGATTTTCGAGGGGAAATTTCGTAAATTCCGGATTTTTAAGTAGAAATTTACCAAAATTGGTACAAAAATTTTGAAAACAGCGATGCAACTTCTTTAGGATACTTCCAAAAACCCATTTTTGGGGATTTCCGATCTTGAGAGGGAGGGGGGGTGTTACGAGGGAACAAATTCGAAACCCCTCTTTTAACGCTAATAACGCTAAATTGGTCCTGGAAATTTCTGGGAGCTCTGGTCGGTCACGAATTTTGCTGCATGTATTGTTTAGATGCATACGATGCCTATACTGACAGAATTTTGCGAAATTCCCTTTCACCCTTTTCAAGGAGGCAAAAAACACGTTTCTAAGCAGCATAACTCGGCTCCAAATTACTACACGGAGAGGAAATTGCATATGGGGTAACTAGGCTTCAGTACAAAAAAAAAAAAAAAAAAAAAACCGGAATTTTCGATTTTTAAGGGGGGAGGTGGAGTCGATTTTGGGGGGAAATTTCTCAAATTCCGGGTTCTATCGAAATAATTCTACTGAAAATGGTACAAAGATGTTGAAAACAGGTATGCGTCTTCTTTAGGTTATTTCCAAAAACTTTTTTTTTTTTGGGGGGGGGGGGGGTGCGTAAAGAGGGGGTAGACACAAGACACACACACGCAACTTTTTAGCGCTAAATTTATCGTGTAAAATCTATGGGGACTGCGGTCACGGATTTTGATGCGTAAATTGTTTATATGTATATGTATTGTAACGGGATTTTACGAAATCCCCCCCCCCTTTCCTTCTCTGAGGCCACAAACACGTTTCCAAGCGTAACCTTACTCCAAATTATCTCAGCAAGAATAAATTTTATGTGTGGATTAATTATTTTCGAGATTATTTTGTCGTAATTACCAGTAGCATCAGTGGAACAATCTTTTTCTAAATTTAAAATGATCAAAAAATTCTTACGCTCCACAACATTATCAGACAGATTTTTAAGTTTTGCAATTACATCGATAATATAAAATATTTTGGATCAAATGGATATATATTGTTCCAGAATTCACAAAAACACAAGCAAATGAATTACATTTTACTAAGTAATATTATCTGTTTAAATGTTCATATAATCTACTTTAAAACTTAATAATTTTTATTATATATTATTCTTATTTTATTTAGTTATAAATTTATCTATTATTTACAGCGTACAAACGTCGCGGGTAAATAGTTTAAAACAGATTGTTGTATCTTACTACTATATGGAAAAACACATATAAATTTACATACATATTACATAAAAAGTTTAGATACTGAAAATGGGCAAAATTACTTTGATTAGATGTTTTTTTTTTTCCCTGTTAAGTATTTTTATCCGTATTTACCGAGTAATATTTATTATATGCTTCTAATTTATGTATTTATAAACTTATTTGTTCCTAAAAAAAAAAAAAAAAAAAAAAAGAAAAAAAAAGAAAGAAAAAGAAATCCTTTCATAATTAACCAAGTCGAATCATTTTATCGATAGTCATATATTAATTTAGTGTATTTCGAGAGTTTTCAACATTGAAATTGAGAAAAATAGAACTCACTACTGGATTTTATTTTATTTTTTTTGTTAGTAATATTATGAGTTATAATTTTATATACTTATAAATTCCATTTATCTGTACTAGTACAAAATGTTAAACTCATTTATATGTGCAAACATACTGCAGTAGTACGACTAATTAAAAAAAAATTCCATTATAGTATTGCAAAATATTTTCCATTATAATATTGCCACTTTCCTAAATGAAAGGTGCTGTAGCAATAGAAACAGATTTACAATTAAACTGTAAATAAGGAGATGTTCATTCAATTTTAACGGGGTGGGGTGGAAAAATGGGAGGTGACTGTCAGCCTTGGATACAGACTTGGCAACTTAGAGATGAATCTGGCGACATGGCGACCAAACTTGGCGAGAAGGAATAATTTAATGTTTCCAAAGTTTAGAAGCTCTATCTTCAATAAGAGCCGAGTTCTCGAATTTTCTGGATTCATCAATTGATTTCTGGCGCAGAATAACCTCGAAAGTTCGCTAAATCACGACAGAAACTATAAAAACAGAAGAGACACTCACAAAGAAATCAGTTGTATTTGGACATGTGTTCTGAGTGTTCGTTTCGGTTTAAATGGTTTATATTTATTCTAAAATGAGTGAAATTGCACTCTGTGGTGTTTTTAACGTTCTTTTATGATTTTTTGAGGTATGAATTTGAGTTCGATAATTTACTTGTTTTTTTATTAAGAATAATCCTTGAATAAAATGTATCTTTAAACAAGAAACTGCCTGTTTCTTTACAATTACTTTTTATACGCAAGAAAATCGACATTTTGGTAACAATATAGATAGAGATGGATATTTTGGATTAGTATGATAAGCGTAATACTCGCAAAAGGTGTAATGATGTGAGGGAACGTTTAGTTTACTAACAAGGAGAGGTCACGACATGGAAAATTCAGATCGGGACGAAATTGTGCAGGATTGTAGTACACTATTAAGGTAACAACATACTAAAGCAGTAGGACCCACTATCCACAAAATTTCGAGAAAAAAGCATTTAAATTTTCAGTAATCTTTAAATACAAGTTATTTCACAAACAGGGCAGCGCCCCAGTGGCGTGATCGTTAAGCGCTGGTTTTCTACCCAGACAACATGGGTTCGAGACTACCTACGGATTTTTTTTTTTTTTTTCTTCTTCTTTAACTTTTTATATAATCTAAATTTATTTATTTATTTTTTACTTTATTTTATAAATGAATTCAAAATTTGAAAAAATTATAAAAGATTATTTAATTTTCTTGAATATAAAATAAATATATATATTTTTTAATGTTTATAACTTAAAAATACAATAAATTTTTATAACTTAAAAAATAAATTTTAATTTTACAAAACACTAAATAACAAATATACAGAAACAGATAAAAAATTTTAATAACTAAAAAATAAGCAAGCTGTAAAACAAAGCGTAAAAGCAGTTAGCAGGTGTACTTAAATCTTGATTTGAGCTTCCTGTTTTCCTTTAATGTCTATAAATTACGTAAACCCTTTTAGCTTGTTAATAACAGAGAGCAGGTGAAGTGAAATATTTTATTTCGTCCACAGAAGGATTTTTAAAAAAATGTTGTCGAAGAAGAAAGTATGTTGATTAACATTTAAAATCTACATTTAAGGGTAACGCTTCTTTGCCTATAATAATTTAATAGTATCGTAAACCTGTATTTTAATTTTTCAAGAAGTTGTACTGATTGGAGAAGTAATTATTTAATTTGGATAATAATTATATATGCAATTAAAATCATTTCTCTGTAATTTTTTTATTTTTTGTAATTTAAAAACAAAACTTAATATGGTTTTGGATATACCTAAAATAAAATAAAATACTTAGAAAAATAATTAAAAACATTTTCTTTATTTTTACCTTATTTTATAGTTAAAACAAAACTAATTTTTTTTTTAAGTTATAGAAATTTATTGTACTTTTAAGTTATAAATATCAAAAATAGAAAAATTTATTTATTTTATATTCAACAAAATTAAATAATCTTTTATTAAAATTTTCGAATTAATTATAAAATAAAGTAAAAAAAAATAAAAAAAAATTAGATTACATAAAAAATTAAAGAAGAAAAAAAAACGTTCCGTTGGTAGTCTCGAACCCATGTTGTCCGGGTGGAAAACCAGCGCTTAACGATCACGCCACTGGGGCGCTGCCCTGTTGGTGAAATAACTTGTATTTAAAGATTACTGAAACTTTAAATGCTTTTTTCTCGAAATTTTGTGGATAGTGGGTCCTACTGCTTTAGTATGTTGTTACCTACATAGTGTACTACAGTCCTGCACAATTTCGTCCCGATCTGAATTTTCCATGTCGTGACCTCTCCTTGTAAGACTATTTTTTTTTTGTGTGTGTGTGAGTGCGTGTTTAAATATTTACTTAAAAATTAGACCCACACAAATAGAAACGTTTATACTTACAGCTCTCATCTGAGCCATGCATTGTAATGCTTCCACACGGCATTTCTGCACCCACATTAACACTAAATCTACCTATTTTGGTTTCCTCTGTTTGCCTTCACAATTGTACCTCGTGTTTTTGCAACTCCCTGTATAAGATTTTTTTTCTCTTTCTGCAAGATGCACTTTTTATTTGTTTCTTTTTAAATTTCATTTTAATTGATAGATTTCTGTTTTTATTATCCATTCAATAAACTTATTACTATTAAGGCTCGAGATTCAATTGACTTGCTAAATGATAACTTTTTATAAATTGATTTTTTTTTTAAAGGTAATATAGGGCGCCAACTGAAACTCCGCACACAGGCGCCTGACAATGCTGGCGCGCCCCTGTGGTATGATTGGCGTCGAGTTCAGTACGTAAATGTCGCCAGTTGATTTTAGTTTTGAAATTAATGTAAAGTTATAGTTGGGATAGAATGTTTGGTTGGGCAAGTAAAGGTCACCAGTTGAAATGAGTATTGAAAGTAGGGTAGTCTAAGGTGATAATGTCGAGTCAAGATAAAATGTTCGGTTGAGAATGAGAAAGTCCCTAGCTGGATCCTGGATATTTTGGCGATGTTGTGGGTGAGATAGCTGGTTGGGAGTATAGAGTAGAGGTGAATTTGGGTTAGCATGGAGTGTCTGTAATTATTAGATAGTTAGTTAGAAAATACGCAAGCAAAGTGATGACGTCACTGGGCGTCAGTGGATGCAAGAAAAAGATTTCCTATGTTAATCGCCCATTGGATTTTTTGCAAAAAATTATTAAAAATTGAGGAAAATTATTTCCCGATTTTAATTCCCATATTTCGGTATAGATATGTATTAGTTATCGTGTGCATGCGTTAGATTACGTTGTTTTTGCTGTAACATTGATAAAATTTAAATTTTAAATTTCAAAACTTTAGAAAAATAAAATAGCAAACTTCCATATTTGATTGAAAACATAAACATTTCATTTCAAAGGATGATATTTACACAATAAATATCCAACTAATATACTAAAGAAAAGGAAAATGATAAATATTCTATCATAATTTGAAGTCAAATTTGTTTTCAAATGTTTAAATAAAGTGTCTGATATAAGATACTCATATGTTGCAGCGGAATAGATTTAATATATCTGTCATCCTTGGCGGAAAAAATATATCGCCAAATTATTTGGCGAACATATTTCATTCCTTTCAAAAATCATGGTTATTTTAACTGAATTATATGAAACAATATATCGTACAATACGTATTACGAAAATAAACATCTGGCATGTATATTTTCGTAGTATGTTTTTAATCGCCAAATACAAAAAACGCCAAAGATGACAGTTTTGAAATTTAAAATTTTGTCAATTTGACAGCAAAATAACTCAATCTAACACATGGATACGATATCATACCAAATACGGGTATTAAAATCGGAAAATAATTTTCCTCTTTTTTTAATAATTTTTTACAAAATATACAATGGACGATTAACATATAGGGAATCATTTCTTGCATCCACGGACGGTCAGTGACGTCACATTTCGCTTACGTATTTGGAAACAGGATCTTCGATCTTCGATAGTCTTAAAGTATTTTGGTAAAATGAAGTGAATCGTTATTTACTTCCTCTTACCCATAGGGTCGAGAAAGTATTGTTTTAGGGTCAAATTTTCGAACGTGAGTTTTTGTTATACTTACATGTTCTGAGGTCCCCTGAATACGAAAATCACGTTTTTAGCGAATGGTCTCTGTGTCTATCTGTGTGTCTGTTATCAGCATATCTCAAGAACGAATAGTAGCAGAAATTCCAAACTCGGTATTCTAAATGTGTATCATATAGGGATGCTACAGTAAGCTTTTCGTTAAGATGAAGCAAATGGTTCGTGTACAGGGACATTCAAAAGTATTCAAATACATTACGGCGGTCTATGGGGGAAATTGCAAGTAAGTAGAATTTAACATCTATAGACTGCACTAAACCAAATGCAACGAATACATATTTTTTGTAATAGAGATAGTCAACTGGGAAATTTTTTTTTTTTTGTGCATGTAGGAGCCTCGCCTCCCCCCCCCTGGGGTAGATGTCCTCCCTCGAGTGGAGTAAATTTTCATGATGGGTATCTTTCAAAAGATCTCGCCAATACCTTTAAAACGAATGGTTGAACCATCGATCTACGATAATTTAAAATAAAGTTAATGATTTCTTTCATTTTTAACATTTTTTTTTTTTTACTTTAATATTGAGAATAAATTCAACTTTTTTTTAGATATTTAGTGTTATACTATTTCTCTAATATGGAAATCGTCTGTGTTATCACACAAGATAACTTTTTAAAATAATAATTTTAATAAATTATTTTTTTTAAACTGAATTATTTTTTAATAACCGAATTAAATTCTATATAAATGTAGGTGCATTAATGAAACGGGGGGTTGAGGGGAGCCAGAACTAATTATCATATAAAACTCTTCCGAACCCTAATTTGAATTGTTTAACATAGGTTTACATAACAGTACACGTTATCTCACCTCTTAATCTCCAACCTGTACTTATAGCATTAAATTTCAGGGTAAGAGAAAGTCGTGTGAGTGACACACTAGATTATTCTTATTATGAGGACTTTAAATGGAGCACTTAACGGAGCACTGGGATGTGTTGTTGCTGTTGTGTTTTCGGGCCTATATTTTTTGTCACCCAGCAGTTTTTTTGTCATTCATATTTATTGATCGGGTAGAATTTTTTTAATTTCAGAACGAAAATTAGAAAATATCGAAACACATTTGATTTCTAAACAAAAACTGAAAATACATTTGAATGATCACGTGGTAATCTTCATGATCTAAATATTGTTTTCAAGATTTATCGTTCACATTCCGTCATTTTTGACGGGGCTATATACTAGTTATATAAATATTTATTTATTTATTTTAGGAGCATTTAGATTTTTTTTTTTTTTTTTTGAATGACTTATTTTATGAATCTCTTTCAAAGATAATTTAAACTAATATGTTTTAAAACCGAATATACATTTTTCTTTTTTTTTTTTCTCTAAAGATAAAGACGAACAGATTTAAAAAAAGTTTTTTTTTTTTTTTTTTTTTTTTTAATCTGATCAAAAAAATCCCCGATTCTTTACCTATTTTGGATTTTTTTTTTTTAATTAGCGTGGGAATTTTTAATACTTTTTAATCAAATGGAGTTTTCTAATTTTCTATGATGACAAAAAATTTTTAGAAACTGGCTCAAAAGTTTAAGAATATCCAGAAGTAATCACTGACATGTGACAGGTCCTCAAAATAAAGCAAATAATTGTAACTCAAAATTTTTACCTATTAGAGAAAACTGGAAAACCGTGCAAGACTCTCCCCCTCCCCCCCTTCCCAAATAATTTTGACTGTGCTTTTTGCAAATTCAGCATAACATTTTGCTTAAAAATATTTCTGTGCGTATCAGAATATTAAACAAAAAAAAGTTTTTTTTTTTTTTTTTTTTTTTTTTTTTTTTTTTTAAGAATACTTAATTTTACTTTTAAAGAATAATACATTATCACACACACAATTTTATTGATTTTTTTATATTTTTTTAAGCAGTTATGTATTCAGAGTTTCGGAGTATTAACAGTTACGCCTTACCCGTATAAAAATTCCTCCACCCCGGAACTCCAAAACGTCCTCCTAGAAAGAATAAAGTGCTCTCATCCTGCATTAAAAAAAAAAGAAAGAAAGAAAAGAAAAAGACTGAATTCATTCACTTTATCATAGGAAACAGATTTATTCTAAGCAAAATAATCAGTTGAAAGATAACTAATAAAGCAATATGATAAAAAGTCGAAATAATTATAAGTATTAAAAAAAAAAAAAAAAAAAAAAAAAAACGAGCTTGACTATTTGTTTTCTTTACCCGCCACAATGTACACTACCAAAATTGCACATCCACTAGTTACCACACGTAATACATAATGTATGGGAATTCTTTTGTATAGCACTGTAAATCAATGACTAATTCTATGTACACTACTTTCTACATAAGCCATACTATTAAGCATCTTAATAATGTATATTAGTTTCATTATGTTAAACGTAGGGTAAACATGCTAAAATGCTCATGAAATACCACCCGTAGCAAAGTTGTAGCCACGAAGGAATGGGGGGATTGGGGGTTCGAAACATCTCTTTGGAAATTTGCAAATTTGTCAAAAATTTTGAGTTATATTACATTTTTAACATTTAACATTATGTACTACGGTTTGAACACCCTCCGAAAAAAAACTGACGGCTTCGGCCTTGCAATAGTACATTTTGTGTGTCCCTATACATTGATTACAAACACAACACTCGCTAAAACTATGTAGCTAATTTCATGTAACACATAAATATCTGTGTTGCATATATATATATATATATATATATATATATATATTAACCCTACAAGGCACCCAGCTCCATATGTGGAACACCAACTTTAATCGTTCGTATAGCTGTAAAACTATTAGTAGCGACATCTCTTGGCATCTTGATAGAAGCTACTGACATTTAGCAATGTAGTAATACGAATCTTTACCTAAAGATGTCATTCGTGTTTTTGTTATAGTGCACTCAGTGTGAAATTTGAATGAAAGTGATACGTTAGTCGCTTGTCTGAATTCAGAAATAAAAAAAAAAAGAATAGTTATTGAACAGTTTTGACTCAAAAAAAAAAATACTGTGTGTTATAACTAAGTGTATATTTTGCAGAGGTAAGTTGTTTTTTTTATATTATAATAGTAAACGTATTAGTAAATCATATTTTTATGTATGTTCCACATACGGTACGTTGAACTAAAAAGTTGATTTTTCCGTAAAATATGGTTTTATTTTTATTTTTATAAGTTTTCACTATCTTCTGGTCACTAATTACAACCTTTTTATTTTTGTCGCGCACTAAAAAAAAAAAAAAAAATGAGCCTTGTAGGGTTAAGTTCATAATGGGCAGAAATGGATGTCATTTTTAGATTCAGCATTTCGAAAAACATAAATTTTACCAAAAACATATTAAAAAAAATTATTTTATTTTGCAGACCGATGTAAGAATGTTCAAATACTATAAACAAAGACGCCCCATTTTATGTTTCGGCAAAATTATCGAACTCTTTTCTATGCCCTTTCAATAAAGAAGGAAAGTGTTTTTTTTTTTTGTTTTTTTTTTTCTTTAATAATTCTTATTAAATATGTTTCAGTATGTTTAATTATTTCAATTTTCTTTCATTTTGCGATTAAATACTGTTTGAATTATGAAGACCCCCTTTGAAACAGTGTGTTATTGTGTAACGGCGAAGGGAAGAAGATAATTTTCAATTTCAACCTCTTACATAAATTTCTTTCTCTGTTGCTAAGAGACGGCACGTAATAACAGCTAAATAGGACAGTGAAGCATAGTGGAATTTAGTTAAAGGGAAGAAAAAAATCAAAATGTATGGATTGACGGAAGTCTTTTTTTTTTTTTTTTTTTTTTCAGAGTACATCTTTAAAATAATTCTTAATATTCAAATTTTTATAATACCTTTGTAAATATGTGTGAATTTAGAAACTTGATATTCCAGAAAGTTTTCAAATTGATTATAGAATACATCACATACAGTAGATTAATTCTTCGATCAAAATAACGTTTACAACTTTTTCATCAAGTATTTGGTAAAATAAAATTCTTACTGCATACATTTTTAGATTTGTTTTATTGTTGCTTTAATTAATTTTTGTTACAATTATTACTTACAAATGAGCTACTTAGCGTCAATAGATTCGGGGTGTCACAGTGTTGACGCCTTCGTATTATGTAAGTACAGCTACAGCACAGCTTAAAATTTAGTCGCTTAAATGGTTTAGTAGCATATATTCAGTTAATCCAAGTCCAATGTTATTTGTTTAGCTTTTTTCGAATTTTGTAAAATAATTTATGATTAGAATCTCAATATTTAATACTTAAGACAATGCTGTTCGTAAAATCATTTAATATGTGAAATTAATTATTATGCAAAATCACTTTTAGTTTTCCATGTGAATATATTGGCTGTTTACCGTAAAACATACCGAAAAATATGTGTTGAAAAATAATCTCCACACAGTACCGTCGAATTTTATTTAATTATTTATTCCTTTATTTTTAACATTTGAGGTAGTAATTGATAAGGCTTTCCGTAATAGTTATAAAACTGTTTTTAAAAGAATTTCCAGTAAAAAATTGCAGCATTGTGCGACATGGAAAAGATAAAAGACCGTACTTACAAGTGCCTCGTCTATCTTCAAGGAAAATCGGGATATATTTGGAAAAGGGGCGAATAAACGATAAAAACAGGCAAAAATATAAAAAAATGACGTGCATTTTCCTGCTAAAATTAACTGGTATAAAAATTATTTTAAAACTAACATATATATATATATATATATATATATATATACATTTACAGGGGTCAATCCAGGCAAAAATTGGTACCCTTTTGCTGCCCCTTCACAAAATTCAAATTTCTAAAATGGGCCCCTTCACAAAATTCAAATCCAGAAAATGGGTCCCTTCACAAAATTCAGATTTATAAAAACAGCCTTTTCACAAAATTTTGTTTTATAAAAATAATACTTTTGTAAAAATTTTCATGTTTACAGTATTATTTTTAATGAGTTTCTATATTCGTTTAATAAAATGCTATTAACTTGATAATAAACATTAGATAGAGTAATTGCTAAAATGAAAGGTTTATAGCGACAATTCTTTTTTCACAAAAATAAATAAACATTTCACAAAAATAATTTATTTTTCACAAAAGTGGGCCCCAAAAATTAAAACCTGGATCAATCCCTGATTTATTTAAGTTGCAACGATGAAAAAATTAAATATATAGCAAACTCTTGATTTACCAGTACCCAGTAAACCTGAAATATTCGGAAAGCTCTTCTTTCATTTCTTCCAATAAGTTGATTTAAATATTTGCCGCTGTGTTAGGAAGCTTATGTTTTTTTATTTTCAAATAATTACAGTATCCGATTTAACACAAAACAAAACTATGTTTATGTTTACAAAGGTGAATCGAAATAAATAATGTAAAAAAAAAAAAAAAAAAAAAAAAAAAAAAATCTAGAGCCTACCGCTGATGATAAGGGGGCGTTTATTTGGTATTTTAAGTAAAAACAAAGTTCTTGTAAAAAACAGAGAGGGGGGGGGGGGTAATCAAGAAGGGGGGGGATTTTTGTGGTATTTTACGATACTACATAAAAATAAATAAATGAATGAATGAAAGATCAGAAAAAGAGACAAATAAATAAAAGACAACAATTAAAATAAGTAAATAAAATAAAATGGTGATAAAATAATATTTCCTGAGGAAAAAAAAAAAATTACAAAATTTTTAGAATCATTTAATTAAAAGTAAAATTTGTGGCATCTTTTGATAAAAAAATATTTTTAATTTAAAGCACATGAATGTCTTAACATTCATTGAATAAAACTTTATTATTATTATTAACATTGTATGAGCATAAAATAGTTCTCCATTTGTGTTACAGTATTTAATACTTTACTTTTTTTTATCATTATGCATTTTTTTTTAGATAATTAGATTGCGTTTTATTTCTTTGTGAATTTTTCGACTGAGTTTAACTAATTAACTGACTTTATTTCATTTCTTAAGAATTTCTTTTACATTTTTAATTAATGAGAATTACACGGATAGATAAAAAGAAATATTTTAATTTATTTTTTATTTTTTTATCATTTTATTTTTCGGTGTACTGCATTTTCTTTTATAAGAAAACATGCAAGCACTTTTTATTTCCCCTGTTACACCCTCAAAAATATAAACTAAGTTGTAAATTGAATCTTACATTCATAATATCAAAGAAAACAGAAATTAATTGAAATTTTATCAAGACAAATTAAATTAATTGAAATTATTTTACAATGGCCATTGCTAGTTTAAACATAAAGGCTTACAAAGTGAATGATTTTTAAATTAACGCTTGTTAATTATGAAAAAAAAAAAAAAATAATAAAATAAAATCTGACATGTTTAAAAATTCTTTGAGGAAAATGAAAATTAGCTAAAGTTATTTTCTAATAGCTAAACTAAAATTATTATAATATTGACTGAAATTATTTTTGATATTTATTACTGATACTGTTGCACCGATGCTCATTCTGTCTTTCTTTCTCTCTGTTTTTCTCCAATTGATTACATTAACATTGGCGACATCTTATGAAAACAATCAAAATTTTTAAGATCAGTTTTAAGTGTAATAGTTTTGATGAAAAACTTTCAAAAGAAAGTAAAAACATTTGCGAAAACTTCAAAATTTCTCTCTCTCTCTCTCTTTTTTTCCCGTCTCATTTTTTGTTTCTTCTATATTCGTAAGAAAAGAAGAAAGTTATAAAAATTTTCGAACCCCGATTTTCGACAAATTTACACGTTTTGAGATACTGTAAATACGATTTAACCATTTTCAGAAAATATCTGATTGTGCATGTGTGATAAAAATTTTGTGTCAGCTTTAGATCAAGAACGGATGCAAAATATTTCATGAAAATTTATAGTTAACTTGATATAAATTGTGGTCTATCATCTTATGGTGCACATTGCTCAAAAGATAACGTTCGTATGTTGGAATTTGTTTCCATTTAAGTGAAAGCTATAACCCAACTTCTATATTATATAAATGCATAAAACTTGATATATAAGATTGTTGTTATGTAAAACAATGCAATTTGGGTACATATCGGCCAACAGGTGGCACTGCTAAGTTGCAGTGTTTTCCCCATTTATGAGAAGATTGTAACTCAGCTTCTGTTGTCTATAACTGCACATATTTCATTTGTAAGATGAATTTTATAAAAAAATTATACCGATTCGATTTCATGAATATAGGCTGATAGGTGGCCCTGTTAATCAGCCTTTTTTAGATGTTAACTATTTTTTCGACCAATTACTACATTAGATAGAACTATATAGAAGAAACTTTAGTGAAGGTCACAATATATTACTTTATTTATTTAAATTTTATTTTTCAAACAACCATTTTACATTTATATCTATGATATTGCCAGATAAAATGAGTTTTTAAAGTTATAAAACAATAAAAATTGTCAAGTGAGTATGACTGTTATTTATTTTCATAAAATTTATCCGTATTCTTTCTTATTTTTCAACTTTTCCATACAATTTTTAAATTGAGGACTATGCAGCGCAAATATTTTGCAATCGAAGGTAAATGACTTCCGAGCTAGCTAACCAAACATAAATTTTGAACCAGTAGTATTTGTTAAGAGCAAGAATTAACAAATACATGCAGACAAAAAAAAACTAACATATCAGCTAACTGAGAAGTAGTCGACAATTTGTATTGTGTAACAATGCAACATATTTTTCACCAAAATAAAAAAAAAAAAAAAAAAAAAAAAATTTGCATAACAAAAGAAGTCATTCTAACCTGCACGCAATAAAATTCAAGAGGAATATCCGTTATAGGCGAGGCAGGAGCCTGCCAGAGGCGTTCTGATCTTGGGTGCCTGACCTCAAATGTCACTGACCTTGAATGTGAATGTTTAATTCTGTTTTGTACGCAATCCTTTTCGCCCGCAAGACACTGTCAGAGTAGCAGCAGCAATAAGTAACGTTTAGTAACCTAATAGCAATATCGACTAATCCAGTTTTCTTTTTATCATCTTTTTTAAAGACTATTTTCAATTTCTAAGTTACTTTTAAATGACTTTTTACTTTCTCTTGCCTATATAGGGTAAAGGAAGTATTGTTTTGGGGTCAAATTTTCAAAATTCCATTTTTGCTATAATTTTATGATTTGAATTCTTTTGAACCCGAAAATCATGTTTTTTGGTGTTTGCCTTAATAACACATCTTCTCCAAATGACATCCGTATGCTATGGATAAGCGACACCCGAAGGACACCTTTAGGATGCTCTATGGATATCTGTGTTGTTAGGGTGGTCAGTATGTCTATCTAAGTATACTATATGTGTATGTCTAGGCATAACCAAAAAGAAAAAAAAAGAAAGAAAGAAAAGAAAAGAAAAAAAGAAAAACACCAGATATTAAGTAGTAAGTCCGAATTCAGTGGGCCGCGGTAGCCCAGTCGGTAGAGCGCCGGTCTCGTAATTGGAAGATTGCGGGTTCGGTACTCGACCGTCGTGTACACTAATGGTGGATGGTGCACGTAAAATCTGTCGTGGCCGCAATATCCTCCATGTTCCCATCAAAAATTATACCTCTGGGGGTTACCGAAGCGGGAGAGCCATCCCTTCCGTGGAGGATTAAAATTGCGATGACATGTCTCCGGACCACCTCTAGGGATATGTCCCAGACCGTCGCCAATTGCCCATCTGCGCAACACTAGTGCGACGTAAAACCCAACCAACCGAATTCAGTATTCTAAACCTCTATATCACATGGTGGGATTGCATGAAGCTTTTTCCACTGACACTTGTGAGATCGGACAAATTGTTTATGTACAAAGACATACAAAAGAATTGAAAAATATTACAGACCACGGACAGAATTTCTCGTTAATACATTTTTACATTTTTAGAAAACACTAAATTTAATGAAATAAACATATATTTTTATATGCACAAAATCCTGTATTCTATAGAGTATAATATAAAAATGGTTCATCATTTGTTTACAAGACTATACAAAATAATTTCGATATATTTAGAAGCTATGAATGAAAAATGCATTTCAAATTGTGTTTATTATTATTGTAATTATTATTTTAAATTTTCTAAACTTAAGTAGGGTATGCTGTGTGTATTCAATTTATATAAATACACAAAATTAGTCGAATACACTCTTTTCTGTTCGTTGAAATTGATGGTAGTGTTTTACTAAATTATAACATGTCCACGTCTAGAAAAACTATCAATACAAAAAATTCCATCAACACAGGTAGTTTAAATAAGAAAGGTAAACTTGTTGATATATATATATAATATATATTGTGTATATAAATTAAAATGTAAAGTAAGAGTAAGTAGTGTAAATGCCACACCATATATTTTTTATAAATAAAATAAGTATTAGATAGTTAAGTTCTATTGATAATATTATCTAATTTTTGTTTATCTTGTTTATATTTTTAAAACTATCTAAAATTCTCTTTAAAAAGCTCTTTTTTTTTTTTTTTTTTTTTTTTTTTTTTTTTTGGTAAAGAAAAAAAAATATTAGTTCAAATTTTCGTCAATAGAGAGCGTTGTACGTAATCAAATCTCACATTTCTGTAAAAAAAAAAAAAAAAAAAAAAAAAAAAAAAAAATATTTATTTACATGCAAATGTTTACAGTCATATAAATCCTATCCTATCCTATTATGTCCACCATCGCCAGAAATTACAGTTTGCCAACGAGATACAATATTGCTAACTTCAATAGGCGGTTCTTAAACCTAAGGGAAAACATTTTCACCTATAACGCTACGCTTTATTCACCAAGTCAGCATCGCAATTAATAAAACTACATGCATGCGTAAATAAAAGACAAAATAGGAAATAAGCTAGGTTAATCGTAAAACCGCGCAACATATCCGCGATTGTAATGAAATGCTCGCCCTCTGGTGGGCTAAGGTGAAATTATCACACCACTGCATATCATCATATTATGCAATCGATTTTCCATGATGTAATGGCGGAGAAAGAACAATTATTAATCCACGTGGCTATTATATTTACTAACAACTGCAGTTCAGAGAGCGCCATCTATCGATCATTACAAACGCGGATAGGACTTTGATTTGCAAATATCTCGTTATGCATCCATGCAGCGCCCTCAATCGACGAAAATTTTAACTTTTTTTTTTTCCTTTATCACAAAAAAAAAAAAAAAAAAAACCTTCATGAGAATAACTTTTTTGTGAACCGCGTTCGATTCTACTAATTCCTTTTATTTTTATGAATTTTTAAAATGTCTACAGATTTATGGGACAGACCCGGTAGTTCAAAGGTTATTAATTATATTTATCTTTTTACTTTCTTTTATGGCAACTACTTATTTAGAATGTCTGAATAGTAGTCTTCATAATAGTATTTATAAATTGTAGCTTCATAAGTATATTTCTAAATAATCCAATAATATTTTTCTGATTGATTTTAAAGACACTATGATATTTCTTAAAATAAATAAATAGATAAATGAATAAATAAAATGAAATGAAATGAGAAAATCCCCAGAAGAAGAGAGCAAATAAATAAACAATAACAATAATATAAATAAAATAAAAAGTACATCAAAAACTTTATATTGGCGAATTGCGTTAATTTTATGCAATAAAGTGCAAGGTGGTCATTTGAGGTTAAATAAATATCGGATGAAAATACAGGATTTTTGTTCATTTATTTTTATATTTATTTTATTTTATTTTATTTATTTTAAAATGCTTTCTCTGTCAAGGAATGGAAAAAAATCTTTCTGGTCTGTTTTCGAAATCATTTTCATTTTAAATATAAAAGATTTGCAAATATTCTTATCTGAATTCGTTATTTTTATTTTTATTTTTATTTTTATTTTCTTTCTTATTTTTTTTAGAGCATGCATTTTATATCGTGTCATGTAAACAGAGGGAACATTTTTGCTAAATAACATTGTGTGTCAAGTGTTATCATGCAGAGGTGTACATTTCTCCTCACATGGGTTTCCCGGGGCTTCCCTTAGCTTACCAAATATTCTTCAATCAATATTATCAATATTATTATATGCAATTTTTGCCCCATGACAATCACGTAAAGATATTTTTAGGATAACTATATTATGAACTACGTGCTATATTTTTTGAAAACAAAAAAGCACATTCATTTTTTTTTTTTTTTTTTTTTTTTTAATTTAAAAGTGAATATTTGGTAATGTTTTACAAATAAGAGCAAAAACGAATTAGTACATTTTCTTCTTCTTCTTTTTTTTTTTTTTTTTTCAAACAGAAAAATAATAAAAATCAAAGATTCGATATTTGTGGTATATCGTTGTTTCAGATTTGGTTAAATAACAAATAACCATTAAAAAACTCTTTCTGACACAAATAAAATAATAATAATAATACTCAAATTATATCAAAATTTTTATTTTTTTATAAAAATAGTTTTTTTTTTTTTTTTTTTTAAATAAATTTGTCTGATTTTTTTCAAACAGGAGAGCACTAAATATTCGATATTTGTGTTATATCGTTGGTTCTGATTTGTTTATATAAAAGAACTCTTTCTAGCACAAATAATAAATAATAATATTATTATTAAAATTATATTAAAATTTTTATTTATTTCTTTTATATTGTATAGTTTATATATATATAACAAAACGAGTGTTAAAGCTCCTTAAAATTATTTTAATATTTTGCATTAGCTGCTGCAAAACTTTCAAATAAATACAATTTAGCAGATGACTGTTATTCTATGCAAATGTCTTCTAAAAATGGATAAAAGTTGGCACTTTTATTAAAGACTTATTTTTATATAGTTTACATTTTCTCTCATAAACCTTCTGCCGAATCCGGGTTAAAAACAGAAAAAAGGGAAAATAAATTAGAAATATCAGTCCCATCGTTGCAAATTATGTACCAAATGAAAGGGGCGCTTTTTCTGAATACAAGGGTGCAGACAGTTTTTCGACACGACCATTAGATTTTTAAAAAGTAACTAAAGTATGAAATTTAGGTGTGAGCAATTCATTTTAATCATTTCAGTCATTTAAAAAAGTACGTGGGTCGTTACAAATTAGGTACTAAATGAAAGGGATGATTTTTCTGAATCCAGGTGTGCAAACAGTTTTTCGACACGACCATTAGATTTTTAAAAATTAACTAACGTATGAAATTTAGGTGGCAACACTTAATTTTAATTCATTTCAGTCATTTTAAAAAGTACGTGGCTCGTTATAAATTCGGTACCAAATGAAAGGGGAGAATTTTCTGCATACAGGGGTGCAAACAGTTTTTCGACACGACAATTAGATTTTTTAAAGTTAACTAAAGTAGGAAATTTAGGTGGCAACACTTCATTTTAATCTTTTCAATGCCTTTTAGTGCGAATCAAGCTAAAAAAAAAGTCTTTAATTTATTATTTATTTATTTATTTATTTATTTTATTTTATTTTATTCTCCTATTCAGTTTCTTTTTCGGTAAAAAGGCCTTTTAAGGCTAAATGTTACATTGCATAAGTCAGAGATTGCAACAGAAGTTTTTTTTTTTTTTTTTTTTTTCCCCTTACGTTTAACATGATTATGTATGTAGAATTTGTATCATAATTAATTTTTGTTAATACATGACATAACAAATTTATTTTTTATTTTTTACGTAAAACCGCAAACTCTGATTCATGGTCATTAGAAGTAAAAAATTAGCAATCTTAAAAATGATATGTCCTATCTTATTACCTGTCATACAGCATTTACATCTTAGACATTATTCATAGGGATCAAATTACAAATACAGCAATGACTACATTATATGTATGTATATGAATCATTTTATGCCACACCCTTACCTAACAACTTTGGGTAAAAAGTAATTTTAAATTAATTTTGCAAAAAATTAAAAGCATTATTTTAATGTTCTTGTATAACTATCAGAATGTAATATTTTATTTAATTACATTCATTTGTTTATTTTTTTAATCATTTAATTAATTAATTAATTCTGAAAATTTAAATGATTAAATAAATATACATATATTTTAGTTTTTTTTTTTTTTTTTTTTCTTCAAAACTTATATGTGAAACTTTTAAATACATTTATGCAACAATTATGCACGTATATAACATACTCGTGGCTTTAGCTCATGACATAACTTAAATCCCGCACTTTTTTACTTTTTTCTATATTCAATAGAAGAAAGTATTGGATTCGTAAAAATTTTCGACCTCGGGTTTTCGATGGATTTACACGTTTTGAGAGCTGTAGAACACGATTTGACCATTTTCAGAAAATGTCTGTCTGTGTGTGTGTGACAAAATTTTGTAGCAACTGCATCTCAGGAACTACTGCACAGAATTTCATACAAATTGGTATGTAGTTGCACCTTGACATAAATTAGTGCCAATCAACTTTTGGTAAACATTGTCTTATAGGTTGCGTTGCCATCCCGTTTTTTTCTAAATTTTTAACATGGTGGTACAGGACAAAATTTTGTATAAATGTGCATAAAGAAAATTATTTTTTAATAATCATTATGAAATTTACAAGAATTATTTATAATAGAGATAGTCAACTGGAAAATTTTTTTTTTGTATGTGTAGAAGCCTCGCCTCCCCCCCCCCCCCCCCCGAGGGGAGTAAATTTTCATGATGGGTATCTTTCAAAATAGCTCTCTAAAATGCCTTTTAAACGAATACCCTCATAATGCCTTTAAAACGAACGGTTGATCAACCAATCGTCTATAACCAATTCCTATAGACCTTAACTTTGGTACGTAACTATCCTTAATCGGTTACGTATTCTACGTAATAAAGAGAAAACTCTCGAAAAATGTACCGTCTACATAGGAGCTCACTATTCATTGAAAATTTGAATACACGATGAAGATACATTCCAAACAGTGATGCCAGATGATCGAAAATTATTTCCCCAAACAGGTCTTAAAATTTCCCCAAATCAAGGGGTTTTTTTCGAAAAAATCCCCAACAGGTTTTTCACTAAAAAGGGGAAAAAAACATTTTTTTTCAAAAAAGAATATCAAGCAGATTTTTCTGATTTGCGCTCAGATTTTTCCCCAAATGAACTCAATTTTTGAAAAAAATCCCCAAATAACAGTAAAGCTATTGAAAGTCTCTAGTCGTAAGGATAAATCATTACGTTGCCAACATTGACAGAAAGTTGAAGAACTCCCCAGATTTGTCCCCAAACATTTCAGAATTCCCCAAAAAAGTCCCCACTAACATTTGGTCCCCAAAATTGTCCCCAGAAGCTTCAAAAATCCCCAAAATGGGGACAAAATCCCCAATCTGGCATCACTGATTCCAAACAAATCAAAGAATCCGTTCTATCACACCTTGGCGAGATTTTTCTGGGAAGGCTTTGTTACGCGACCTCAATTTTGGATACCATTCATGCACACATCAAGAACATTTAACTTCTTTCCCTCCCCCTCCTCCTCTTACTCTCTCTTCCGAAAGGGTGATCGCGCTGAGTCGTGCAAGGGTTGGATGACCTAACTTATCGTTTGACTTTACTAAAGAAATATTGAAACTTTGCAACAATACGGAAGTTTTTATTTATTTATTTATTCTTCGTATGCGATGAAATATTTTATTTTAACAGTTTCTAGAATTAGTATTAAATGCATTTTTAGCCGACTTTTTATTAAGCAAAGACTTTTTTTCAGCTTACTTTCTCTGTTATATACCTTCTGTGGAATCCTGGTTAAAAACTGAAAAAGGGGAAAATAAATTAGAATAACTTACCTATCGTTACAAATTCAGTACCAAATAAAAGGGGCAATTTTTCTGAATACAGGGGTTCAAACAGTTTTCCAACACGACAATTAGATTTTTAAAAATTAACTAAAGTATGAAATTTAGGTGGCAACAACTTTTGTGTAATACGTAAAATAAATCAGAAATATCAGTCATATCGTTACAAATTCGGTACCAAATGAAAGGGGTGATTTTTCTGAATCCAGGGGTGCAAACAGTTTTTTGACACAATTAGATTTTTTTTCTTTCAATTAATTAAAGTATGAAATTTAGGTGGCAACACTTCATTTTAATCTTTTCATACCTTTTAGTGCGAATCAAGCTAATAGAAAAAGTATTTAATTTATTTTAATTTATTTATTTATTTATTTATTTTAATTTAATTTTATTTGAAAAAATTGTGGTCGTAATTCTGATTTTACTCTATGCGTCTGCCTTTTACTTTAAATGTTAAACAATCTTTTTCCTAATGTAAGAGTCTGTAATATAATAAAGTCATTAAAGAATAGAAGAATAGAAACTTGAATATTTAATTACTTAAATAAAAAAAAAAAGCTCGTCAAAGCGATTTATTTTACAGATAATATAACTTTTTTTTTTTTTTTTTTTTTAAGTTGTTCTACTTTTTTTTTTCTTTGAGGGGTGCGTATGCACAGTTTCTGATTGGACATAGAAACGAATAAGAATGTATTATTAACCTTCATCTTTATAGGTGCAACTTGTGTAACTATGGTTAGAACCTAAAGAATTTCGAATTCTGCAAAAAGGATTAGATTTCTTAAATATAATCTAGGAGCGAATTCTAGAGCCGGATTAACTAATAAAAGTGTAAGATTATGGAGAGATTGAACAAAAGAAAATTGGGAAATACAATTCTATGGAAATGGTAGATGAAAATTAAGAGATTGTTGATTTTATATAATATTCCTAACAATCAGAAAGAAGGGATACTGAAAATTCGCAATTAATAGTAATTTTATGATTTTAATAAATATGGAAAGCTTCGAGAAAATCGATTTCATGTAAATATTTAAACTTGTACCTTATTTTATCTGAATTAAAGGTAAAAGTATGATTATTCTCTCAACAATGGCCAATTTGCCGATTTCTTGTTTTTGTATATAACCCATGGGTTCTTTTTGATGAAACTTACAAAAGATGAACAAATCTGTTATTGTTAAGCATAAAAATGTTTCATTTTTACAGGCAAATGAAAATATCGTTTAATAACTAACCTGAAAAGAGGATATCTAAAATAACCGAATGAAAATCATTATGGAAATGTAGTAAAAAAGCAGAATGGTTTGACGATAATTTTTTAACCCAATTAATTTTTATCAATTTTCTTCTTATAATATTAATCATCGATTTTAATTCATTATTAATTGACTTTAAATTACGTTTAAAATACTATTATATGAAAATTAATTGGCTCAAAACATTAGTTAATAAACTATTTATTGAATGATATTTGATTTTTATAAGCAAATAAGAAAGTGTTTGATACTTTAAAACTGAAATATATATATATGTATATATATCTACAATTTTAAAAGAAATATAGATCATAATCATTTTGTAAATGGAAAAAAAAAAAAAAGAGTTTAAAAAATAGTTTCATTTTACTAAATTTTATAAATCACCGATAATCTATTCCTAATTAATCGATTTTAGATATCAATTTACAATATTCCTAGTTGCTCATCAACTTTGTTTCTTTTTATTTTTACTCCAACTCCGTTGAGAAAAAAACTAATAATTGAAATAATGTTTTCGTCTTATTTTTCCTAGTCAATTAGAGTTCCTACAGTACTACTGCGCCATCTGTTGTTCACAAAGGGTGTTATTAAAAGTATCTTGTATTCTAATATCTTATCGAATATCTCTAAACTCAAACTGCTTTGTGCCTTTGTGCTTTTCGATATTTAAAAAAAAAAAAAAAAAAAAAAAAAAAATGTTTACATCGTAAGTGCATTGATAAGGATATTGCATTCTAGTTTATATTGTCATTATATTGCACTTTTAAATCAATTAATATTTACTTTTTTCCCATGAAGAAGAAAAAATTTTTAGAAGATCGTTTCAAAATAGACATTTTGAACTAATTTTAATCGAATACGCTTCCGAGATACGTTGTCAGTCAGGGTGAAATCTATTCTAAATTGAGGTATAACACAATTATATAAAAATAATACAGCTTTTCAATGTATAATCACCGCAATAATAATATTTGAAAAATTCTGGCATTTCTCTCAGGGAAAAAAAAAAAAAAAAAAAAAAAAAAACCTTTTTTTTTTTTTTTTTAAATTGGAATATTTTAAATTTTTTTGCTCTCTTGAAATAGGATTTATTTTGATTTTGGCGAAAATTAATTTCATTACTATCTACTCAAAATGCTTTTTTTGTTGTTGTTGTTGTTGTTGTTGGTTTTTATTATTATTATTATTATTATTGTGTGAATTTAAATTAGCTTCCCGAAAACATCTCAAAATGAATATTTCATCGGATATTTTTCGGTCTCTAAACTCTAAGAATCCTGAAAATGTTAATTATTTTATTATCAATAACATATTCATTGCAAACAAATTACGTCAAAAATGTAAACATTTAAGGAGGTTGGGGGCGGGGAGATAACCTCTATTTATTTAATTTGTTTTTCTTTATTATTTTCTTGCATTCTTTCTTTCTTTATTGTGCTTTTTTAAGAAGAAAACTGTACAAACCGAGAATTTTTTCCTTATCACCATCTGCTAAATAAAAACCAAGACGTCGTAAAAAAAAAAAAAAAAATAGTATTTTTGGCTATTATTTTTTGTAATAACATTCAGTTATAAATACAAATTAAGAAAAAAAAATACTCATCAATTATCAATGATTTTTAAATACGAAAATGAATTAAAATGCGTATTTAAGCTTATCGTGTTTTCGTCCCCTGTGAAATTAAGTTTAGGTACAATGGAAAAAATATTTTATAATGCTAAAAAGATTATTTTGTCAAACCTCTGTGGTAATCTTAGCATAATCATGAAAGTTTGAAGGCGAAAAAACAGGCATACATGCAGGTAGATGAACTATTGGGAAGTGTTAGAGAACACCATCCCGAGAAACAAGCTATGTAATCTGTAATTTGACTAAACTTAAATAATCGCATCTGTATGTCTTGTTTCAAACTGACTACTATGTTTAGACAAGGACAATTTTCTATTCTAAATGGCTTATGGTATATTGTTTAAATTGTTTGTTATATTGGCACTCTTCATATCTGCTACATGTTTAGCCTAGCTTAATTATGTACCAACATGCTTAACATAAATATTTGAATTTTTTAGAACTGACTTCAAGTATGTTTTAGGGGATCAAAAAATACCCCCTCCTATATATATATTAGTGTTTCTTAACCTTTGCTATATTAATAATGATGATGATATTGTGTATTTTTATTATTATTATTTGTCTTGAAAATTATCAGTATTAAATTTACCAGTGTAAATTGATTTTTATTGCTAATATATTTCTTTGCATTGTTTTCTACGCATTACTTATTCATCCAATTACGTGAATTATTTTTAAAGTTTTCTAGAGTTTTAGAAATATTTTTACTATTTTTTCCCTTGAAAATATTTGCACAGTTGCGCCAGAGGATATGCTCGGGGGGTATTTAGCCTTCGATTTCTGGGAAAGTTGGATATTTTTCTTAGTGAGAACGTCTCTTAATTAACACCCAAAGACATAAATGTATAATTCTAACTGATAAATACGCTTTAGTAGTTTTGGTTCAAAAGAAGGGAGGGTCAAGGAAGATCTTGACCCCCTGCCTGACCCACCCAAAATATTCTTTTATGGCAGTCCAATAGAAGTGGTATATCCTATATCAGTAAAAAATATTTCATTTTATTTTTATTTGTCTTAATCTTTTAAATATTACCTTTTTATATGCATTTAAACATCTTTGTGCCGAGTTTTCATAGAATAAAAATACACACTCTCTTTTTCACCACCTGCAGAAAACGCAAAGGCGCTTCCTATGTTATGTTCAGTATAAAATAAAATTCTTTTCAAAATACCGATCAAGAACTTTAATGCATCAGAAAATTTTTTTGCAAGTCCCTCTACACACATTAGTTGCGAAAATTATACAATTTTCAACAGAGAATATCGACATGCCGTAGAAAACTTGAATTATACCAGCTCCAAGCCCTTCAATAAATATTATCGGGGGGAAAAAATCTTGATCACAGAGGTTAGCAGAGAAACAGAAAGACAAAACAAAGCCATACTCATTATTAGATATTCTTAGAAGATTTAAAACGAATTTTTATTTTTATTTTTTAATGGATTTTTTCTGGGGACTTTTTTTCCTGGGGACTTTTTTTCCGGGGACTTTTTTTCCCGGGGACTTTTTTTCCGTGACTTTTTTCCCGGGGACTTTTTTTCCGCCATTCCTCGATCCACCCTTGTTTATAACAAGTTACTTCATTTAAAAGCAGCTCAAATACGGGTTTGGGCATTCCCCTTTCGAGAATCCCATCTGATCAATAATATTTCGACAAGGGAGAAAAATTACATTATCTGTCAACTTGGAGTCATGCAGCGCTCGCCAACACTCATAACTCATATCAAGTAGCTAAACACGATTGCATTGTATGCTGCGGAAGGAAAATCCTTCTCAGATATACAACCTGGAAAACACGTTTTGAAGATGTTGACGAGCATGTTCTTTCCACGTACGGGCTGTACTACGGCCTTGAGAGTCGTGTCGCAAATTATTGAGCAGATTTGGAAGAAGACGTTGACCCACACTTCGATTATCTGTGCCAATGATAGTTATTATTATCATCTGATATCCCTCTTCGTTTCTTCTTTTCTTCTCCTTTTATCTTTCTATCTATATCCGAAGTGATACACGTGCCGTTCGAAATGCAAGAATGCTTCTGCGAAGGGCTGATAATGGTAGAGGTACAATAGGTGATAATCCGAAAAAGTGAACACTGACCTACTAGTGAAGAAAAAGTAACCTATATGTATATGTAAAATTTAATTACTATACGAGTAATGTGAACGACAGAAACCCGTTTTGCATAGTTAAATACGGAGATAAATATCTTTATTTGAATGGTTAATTTTATTCAAATGACGAGATAGCGAATTTGTTTTTACGAAATCGTGCTAATAAAGGGCAGAATTAAAGATTATAAATTATAAGTTATATCGAAAAATAATCCTATTTTAATATTTTTATCTTGAAGGTCTGCAGTAGTTTGGTTGATGCTTACTCTTTGGGATTAAGGTCGATTGAGAACATCCAGATCCAGGATCCTAGGACTGAGCTGGTGTGCCCTCCGTGTGTGTGTTGGGGGGGGTGTCTTTCTAAGGGTCTTTCCGTATTTAAATAACTTCGTCGTAAGAGTGTCAAAGTCACAATTGGAAGATTACAGGTTCGATACTGAATCCAGTCGAAAACCGTCGTTTACTCTTAACAGTGGCTGGTGCACGTAAAACCCGACACGTAGCCGCAGTAACCTTCATGTTTATAATCCGCATTTTACCTCTAGGGGGTACAGGGCGGGAAAGCGATCCCCTCCATGAAGGATTAAAATTGTGATGACATGTCTCCGGACCATCTCTAGGAGGTTGTTGCAGATCGTCGCCAATTGCCCCAAATGTAGCACTAATGCGGCGTAAAACGCACTCAACCTTAATATTTTTATTTGGAGATGAGGTTGAGTTTATTTAACGTTGATCCAGAGCTACACATTGAGCAATTGGTGACATTACGGGATTCACACCTGGCACCACAATTTTAATCCTCCGCGAAGGAGATGACTCTCCCGCTTCCTTACCCCCCACCCACCCCCACTCCGACGTATTATTTTTACGAAACATGAAGGACATTGCAGCCATAACAGATTTTTCGTGCACTAGCCACCATTAAAATACACGACTATCTTTGGCCGGCTCGAATATTTAACTCGAAATCCTCCGATTGCCAACTCGATATCTTGTTTTCGGCTTACCACGACCCATTTTTATACAAAAATCAGCAATTAAAAAATTAATTAATTAATTAAATTTTGGATTGGTAAATTATGGTTAGTTTTACTGTGCAGAACTTTATTTATTTATTTTACAAGGTTCTACATTAAGGAAGAAAGACGAGTTTCATAAAAAGATTTTAAAATTATTATGGTCAGTTCTATTATTAAAAAACATCAGTTTGATAAATCAACTTTTTACAAAAATTTTGTAAAAAAAAAAAAAAAAAAAAAAAAAAAAGAGTATTAAATTTAATTCTAAACAATAGTTTTACAATATACATAGTCTATTTTGTTCTTTTTATAAGATTCTAATAAAGGTACGATGTTACATTTTCATGGTTAACTGTATAATGACAAAGAGTTTAAATCATTTTACTATATTTCAGTAATGATGAAGTTAGGGCACTGGATTAATCATGGTCAGTTTTATTTTAAGGATTAATTTATTAATTAATGATTAAATCTATAAACATTTTAAGTATGCAGTTTTAACTAATAGATATTCAGAATAGCAATAGGAAAAACTGCAATAAAACAGCGCCACCTTCCGGACGATATGTACCAAAATGAAAAAAAAAAATCTCAGTTTTGCATAATAACCGCCTTATAAATTTAGTTTCATGACATAACATGCACTAAATTTCAGTGATGAAAAATCGCAAGAAAATGCTGCGCAGAATTAGCAAGCAATCGGCTGATGTGTGTCAAAATTTAATCATCTTGGTTTTTCAGAATATCTTGCATATCAAGTTGCATTACAAGTTTGTTTGAGTATCAAGTTTGTTGTAATTCCATGTCGTAGAAGCTGAGATAAAACATAAAACTATCAAGAAAAACTGGTGTGTCTGAACAGCGCAATTTGTCTGCTGATGGGGTATACTCAAATTAAAAACCATAGTTTTTCATAATAGCCTTCACCCATATAACTGTTGATGTACTTACGCACTGCAGAAGCTGAGATATAGTCTTCTGATAAATGAAGAATATTTCATCATAGCAGCGCCATCTATTGGCCCATATGTAACCGAATTCAATAAACGTAGTTTTTCATAATAAGGTTATCAGATATAAAGTTTGGTGCAGTTATATACTAGTTGAGATATAATCATCCTGTAAACGGAGAAAACTATAGCGACATCAACTGGGCGATATATGCCCAAAACTAACCAATAACAATTTATATCAAGATGATTAGAAAATCCAATAAAAATTATGTTAAATACCTAGTTGTTAAATACCTATAAACTAGGTATTTAACAACTGACAAAGTTTTTTTTTTTTTTTTTTTTTTTTTTTTTAAACAGCTTTTGGAAATAATGAAATAATATTTTCCCAAATTTTCATTTAACATAAAATCTGACCTTTTAAAGCGATGATTATGGCGTATTTAAATGAAAATCTCTCTCTTTCTTTTCCTTTTTTACAGTCTCTTAAAGTAGGATTAAACTAACATTAACAAAAAGTATGAGTTAGTTTGACTCTGAATTAGTAGTTTGTAAAAATCATTAAAGTAAATGCTCGCTGTTTCTTTCCTGAGGAGAAAATTGGAAAAGTATTCGCCCACGCAACAAAATTTAGATAATCCTGTTTTCAGAATTTTATAAACAAGTGATTTTTCCTTTAATTATTGGCCTAATTTCAGCCAATATTTTCTCATAAATAATGGAGCAATTTGAAGAAATAAAAGTTCAGAAATTTAGAGGCAGTACGGGATTTAGTTAGAGGAAGTTAGTTTATAAAATATCCTCTTTTACTACAATATGTCAAAAAATAAATAAATAAAATAAAATAATAATAATAATAAATAAATAAATAAATAATTAAATAAAGGTTATATGAATTATTTTTCTTTATGAAATTATTTCAGACATTCCATACAAATTTTGCATAATACATATCGTCTCGTCATCTTCTATACCAGTCATCACAAAATTTTCTTCTATCTTCTATATTTCTTCAATATGTTAACCGACAGGTGGAACTGGCACTTTATGGGCGCCATCACAACCTGCATATTAACCTGCACAAAAATTTAATCAAAGCTCTTCACAATAAAGATTTTACATGTGCAGTTTGGAGCAATCAATAGACTTCGATATGTCACCATATGGAAAATCATATAAAGTGAGAAAATAATATCAGCATCATCTATCGGCCGGTATATACGCAAACTAAGACAGTATTCTTTATGGCTATCTGACATATCAAGTTTGGCATTTTTATATCCAATAGAGCCTGAGGTATAGATGTCCCGTACATGAGAAAGTTGCAACATAGAAGAGACATCACTTTCAGGCCTATAATATTACATCCAAATTCAGTCAGAGTAATTTTACATAATGCTTCTCTCCCATATTGATTTTTGTGTAATTGTACATTATATAAACTGAAATATAGTCTTCTCGTAAATGGGAAATTTGCAGCATACCGGTGTCACCAGTTGGGCGATATTACCAAAAGTTGATAAATACTAATTTATGTCAAGGGGCAACTAAAATTAACTTTTTATGAAATTCTCTGAATTAGTTCTTGATATAGAGCTGCCACGAAATTTTAATCACACATGCACAAACAGGCGAGTATTTTTCTAAAAATAATTAAATAATCCCAAACCGTGAGTTTGATTTTTTTTTTTTTTTTTTTTACGAATTTTAGACTTCCCTCTATCGATATATAGACGAAAGCAACAAATACTAACTTAGTAAAATTGGAAGAATTATTTACAAATGACAAATAGACAATAATCATATTTCAGTGACGTTGAAAAATGTTAAAAATATCTCATTACTTGTATTTGTGAAATGTAATAGTGATTCTCCAATACAGAACCAATAAGGTTGAGAATACGCTGTCCTGTCACAATAAAAGTACAACAGCATAATTTTTTTAACAATTATGATTATTATTATTTTTTTTTTTTTCGCTCGTAAGAAATGAGGGTTAATGCATGTAATATAACAACGTATGGTATTATTGAATCGTATCGTATCGTGGTAATATAGTATGGTTTAAAATTCGTATAAAATTATGTTTTTTTTTTTTTTTTTTTTCTCTCTTCAATCAAAAATAATACAAATATTAAAATAATTTCTATAACTTTTTTTAACTGAAAATTTCTGTTTTAAATAATTTTACTGTTAGTCTTCAATTTATAACAAATAACCTACATAATATTTTATTTGTATGCTAAAACAAGCTTATTTTTCCTCCCTTAATATGTATTTTCTACCATTTAAAAAAAATATAATTAAATATATTTGTTACAGTTAATTATATCTTTGCATACGTATAAGTTATGGAATGCTGCGTAAATTCACTTTTTTCTAACTCTTAATATTTAAAAAAATACAGTCAAACACGGTAAACAAACAAACAAACAAAAAAAGTCTAAGGCTAATTAAATTCCGAAAGTCAGATTTGAAAAAAATAAAAATAAATAAATAATATAAACAAATGGTACATTTCTAAGAAGTTCTTAGTTTCCTCAAAAAGTATTTTTTAGATATTTCGGCAAAATAAAAAAAATTGAAAAGAAGTTAATATTTTTTCTTTCATTTTTCATTTTTTGTAGAAAGAAAGAAAAAAATTAATTAAAGAATGCAAATTTTGATATGATGAAAGCATACTAACAAAAATGTATCAGAATAAAATATACATTAAAAAAAAAAAAAAAAAAAAAAGAAAGAAAGAAAGAAAGATGTAGCATAAAATTTAATTACATATTTTATAGGCATCGTAATAATTTATTCGTATAATATTATTCAGTTAATTTAACTTTTATGGAATAAAATTATAAATTTTTCTAATTGTTAATACAGATTTATTAACAATTTCAAATTGGTATGCCTAGAGATTTTTTCCCCTTGCAATTTCCGCTTTTTAAAACAATAGCAATAAGTAACATTAAACAGCAATTGTATTAAAACTTTATTGAGATTATAAAGTTTTATATTATTACAATAATTGTATGTACTTAAAATCTGCAATATTTAAAATAATAACAAAAAGTAACATTAAAAAACAATTATATTAAAATTTTATTGAGATAATAAAGTTTTATATGCTATACAATAGAACCTCGTTAACTTATACATGAATTGTTTCCACAATCCCCGTCAAAAGGGAGATTAGTTTCTGAATTACTGATAGCATGAACTACTGATAACATGAACAAATTTTTTATCCCCTTTGAGATTCATGTTAATGAGGTTCGACTTTATTAATAATTTTTTTGTGCTTGAAATCTACGCTATTTAAAGTAATGGCAACAAATAACATTAAACAGCAATTATATTAAAACTTTATTAAGACAATAAAGTTTTATATATTATTTTAATAGTTTTAAACGGTTGAAATTTGCACTATTTAAAATAATAATAGCAATAAATAAGCAGCAATTATATCAAAACTTTATTAAGATAGTAAAGTTTTATATGTTATTATAATAATTTCATGTGTTTGAAATCTTGCTATTTAAAATGATTACAATAAATAATGTTAAACAGCAATTATATTAAAACATTATTAAGATAATAGTTCATTGTTTTCATACTGCATATTCGCTAAAAGATAACTCAAAATTTTTTATTCATGCATGTGTTTTGCATATTTTATATAAATTATAAATTAAACTGTTTTGAAGTTCAATGTACTAGCTTACTCCGTCCTATTGTAATTTACAAAATAATGTCATTTGATCTAACCCGAGATAGATTACAAGGGAAAAAAAAAAAAAAAAAAAATGTGGTCATGCGTCGAACAGACCACTTTACCTAATATAGTTCCATAATTTGAAACTAATTTTCCCGTAAAACAAAAAAATTTAAAAAAGAAAAAGAAATTTTCTATTTCTAACAAATTCAGCTTGCAAATTGAAGGCATTTCTGTATGTAAGTGACTGAAATTTTTTTAGAAGGTTTTAAAATAGAATATAACCCGATATGATCTTAGATAAATCGAAATACCAAATTAATAAATCTTTTAAATTTCCCCTACCAATGATATTATTTTCTTTGTCTCTCTCTCATCTCCCAAATTGCAACAAAAATTGCAAAATATAAATATCTAACGAATGATTTATTTTTGATGATAAAATGTTACTTATAAAGTAATATTGAATGAATGTTTATAAATTGATAAATATATCATAGTTACGATATTATATTGATTGATCATAAGAAATTATTACATTAAAGAAATATTTAAATGATGTCTAAATTAACAATTTAAACTGTAATGAAGTGTGTTTTCCTTCAAAAAAAAATTATCAGTAATTAAAAGAAAAAGAAAAACAAATTGAACCTGCCATACAATAGATGATGATAAGAAATAAACTAATACTTTATTTATAACAAGGAAGGGGTGGGGGGGGGGGAGAGAAATTCGATTCGCATAGACAAATACAGAGACATAAAAAAC
The DNA here is from genome assembly GCA_963930645.1 of Salticus scenicus. Classification (NCBI taxonomy): domain Eukaryota; kingdom Metazoa; phylum Arthropoda; class Arachnida; order Araneae; family Salticidae; genus Salticus; species Salticus scenicus. The sequence continues at coordinate 132,676,115 of OZ005654.1, forward strand.
CAAACATAAAATTTTATAAATAATTTTGTTTGCAATTTAATTTTGTAAAATTATGGTATATAATTTTCAAAGTTAAGTATATAACTCTATATAGATTTGATATCCATAAATTAATAATTGGTACTAAGGTTATCAGTTAGAAAACATCAAGGTCAAACAAATCCCATGTTAACCTAATAAGAAAATGTTTAACACTATGTTAACCCATGAGGAAATGATTTTTAATATTTTTCAACTTTGTTAAAAATCAAGTGTTAATTTAATATTGTAAAATGGTGATGATATAAAGATTTGAAAGATTTGCCCCATATTAACCTATAAGAAGTACTGTGTTAACTTATGAGGAAATAATTTTTAACACTTTTCAACTTTGTTAGAAAATGTTAAAAACCAAGTGTTAATTTAATATTGTAAAATGGTGATATATAATTTTTAATGCCTATTATATAACTCTAAAAAGGTTTGATATCCATTTATCGGAGAGTATAAAGTCAGCCAAACCCCATCTTAACCAATGGAAAAATGTGCCTGATTCTTATTCACTACATGATACAAAAAAAAAAAAAAAAAAAAATCACATTCAGAACATCTATAACCGTTAAGCTAATCTTTCTTTTCTAAAAATTTATTTATTTATTTATTTATTTATTTTATTATTATTATTATTTTTTTTTTTTTTTTTTTTTTTTTTTGAAGCTGTAAAAATGTGAAATTTCATTAAGGAAAATTTTGTATTTTACAACTTCAAAATAAATTTGAAAAATTGAGAAAAATCAAATTTTGAAAAATGAGGACAGAGAACAAACAAACATGAAGAAATTAATTTTCAGATTCAAGGGACATCAAAACATATTCAACTATACAGAAACCTTATTTTGAAAATTTAACCGCAAAACAGTACTTTCTCTACAATAGATTAAGAGTAAATGAAAATGCATTATAAACTTTAAATTTGTCTTTAATTAAAACATGTAAATCTTTATCATCTTTCTCCTTCGTTAAAACCTGTTCCTACTATTTATTATTTGTGATATTGAATATATCAATTTTTATTTTCTTTAAACCAGGAGACGCAAGAAATTTTATCCCATTTTTCTTAAGAACATCTCTTATTAACATGAGTCATAATAACAATAAATCAAAAAACCTCTTTCCTTCTGGTCTCTTTTTATTATTATTTTATTTTTCTTTTATTTATTTTTTATTTTCGTCAGTGAAAACGTTCATCCTGAAAATAATAACCATTTCTTCGATTACAAAATATAACCCATTTCTTTTACAAATTGGTTTCAAGTTTCCAAGAAAAATTTAATCTTACTGTTAAAAAAAAAGTGAGAGAGAAATAAATACACAAATAAAACATGATTTATCACGAAAGAGCAATTCTTACACTGCTATGAACAACTTCCGTGTATAAGTTGTGTTGTTTGCCGCCTGATCACCATGGTGATCAATTTTCGCTGAATCTAATCCAAACATTTGAAATCGAAAAACTTATGGCAGATAATATTTTATTCTTTATAGTTACATTAATTTTGAATCGATTAATGTTATAACAGAACACGATTAAAATTAATCCTTTTTTCCTGAATCGTTTAATAGATAGAATTTGACTGATTAACTGATTTTTAACAAAGCGTTTATTTTACTGTGAGAATAAGAATTTCTATAAATTTAAAATAACACAATGATTGTTTCGGAAACAAGTAAGAACATCTCTTCATCAGGCGAAAAAAAAATCAGGCACGAGTGCAACATAAAGGCAGCAATGCACAAAATCAGTACAAATCTCAAAATACTGAAAGAGAGAGAGAGAGAAAAAAAAAAGAAAATGCAAAAAAATCTAGTATTGGTTGAATAAAATAGAAGTTAAAAGAAGGAAATAAATAAAGTAAAAATAAAAGAGAAAGGGGTGGGAGTAATACAGAAAAAAAATGTACAATGTATGATCTTGCGTTAAAAAGAAAAAAATATTTAGAGAGAGAAACTGAAAAAAAAAAAAAAAACATGCAGTACGCATTGGTTTTTAACACTTTCCAACTGCACGTACTTGTTGTACCATATAACTTTCAATATTCTTTGCCTAGTTATCACACAGCAGACAGACCGAAGGATTGAAAAGTATACAGATTGACTAATTGAATTTAAAATCACTTTTAGACATTGTTGGAAAGTGTTAAAAAGACTTAACGCAGAAGAAAATCCAGCTGTTAAATTATAATTGCAGCCCTCAATGTATATGAATATTTTAATGTAGCCCTGTAAATCTGAAGTTTAATCATATCACATTCTATACAAAACATTATTTTAGAATATTAATAATACATGTCAATTTCTTTATGATTTTTACAGTAGAAAGTTATTTCAACGTGATTTTTAAAAACGTCTGCCCTAAAACGCAATGTATTAGCATTTTTTTTTTTTTTTTTCGGTTGTCCCTGTACTCAAACTAGTTGTACATGACCCATTAATGTCATTTTAAATAGGGAACATTCCACAGTAAACTTCATTAATACATATCATTTTTTAAATTTTCTGTAAATATTTACGGACGCTGGGGGCGGGAGATAGACAGGTAGAAAGATAGACAATCGGACAGAAAGATAAAGAGATTGAAATCATATTCACCCCTAAAAATTGTTAGAAAGTGTTAAAAACGTTTAATGTAAACGAAAATGCAATTCTAGCAAATTTTTATTAATAGCGCTTAATGTAACTGAATATTTTTATGTGGCTCTGTAAGACAAATACTAATCATACTATATTCTATAGAAAGCATTCTTTTATGCATATGAATAACATATTTCAATTTCATTAAGCTTTGTGCAAAAAAATGTTTTTAAATTTTGGTTTGTAGAAATACCTCTCATAGAACGCAGTGCTTTGGAATACTTTCAAGAGTCCCTGCACACAAACCAGTGGTAGTATTTACTTTATTTTACATAGAAACATCTGATAGTGAACTTGAATAACATATTTCAATTTCATTAAGATTTATGTCAGTAAAGTTATTAAAATTTAATTTATAGAAATACCTCTCATAGAACACAATGCTTTGGAATACTTTCAGGTGTCCCTGTACGCAAACCAGTAGAGGTGTTCACTCCATTTTCAATAGGGAACATCCGATAGTGAACTTGAATGACATATATCAGTTTCAAGATAATTCCATAAATATTTACGGAAGTTAGAGCGCGGAAAGACAGATAGACAGACGAAAAGACAGATACACAAATTGATATCATATTCACACTTAAAAAGTGTTTGAAAATGTTAAAAACTTTTAATGTAAACGAAAGTGTAATTCCAGCAAATTTTTATTGATAGCTCTTTATGTAACGGAATATTTTTGTGTGGCCCTGTAAATCTAATACTAATCGTACTATATTCTATAGAAGGCATAGTATGAATAACATATTTCAATTTCATTAACATTTGTGTACAGTAAAGGTATTAAAATATGGTTTATAGAAATACCTCTCATAGAACACAATGCTTTGGAATATTTTCGGGTGTCCCTGTTCACAAACCAGTGGTGGTATTTACTCCATTTTATATGTGAAACATTCGATAGTGAACTTGAATAACGTATTTCAATTTCATTAAGATTTGTGTACAGTAAAGACATTAAAATATAGTTTATAGAAATACCTTGTTAGGTTACATTTATTTTCCATTACCAATGCCTCTTGTATTTACTCTCCTTCACTGTATAATAGATCATTCCAATAACGACTGGCGCGCCACCACTTGGACTGTTTTCGTACGGCGCATCTTTTTACCTGTACCTTGTTGAATTTTTGTTTCTCTGTATGTACCATGTGATGTGAGTGTTCGTCTAATTAAAAGTGTTTCGTGTTAATATGGACTCATTATATGCATTATAATTTGCGTGCTCTGCCTTCTAAGCCCAATAGGTTATGGGCCCAGAGCAAATTAATTTTTATTTACGATGAATAGACTTTTATCTGTTAGATAGACGACCACGTTTAAAAATGGCGTCTTATGGAACACTACGTATTGAAACTTTAAACAAAGATAATTACGAGACATGGAAGATACAAATGAAGGCACTCTTAATAAAAAATGAATCCTGGATTTATGTATCTGGCTCTAAACCAAAGCCAAAGCTCGTGGCAGGTGATGCGACATCACAAGAAACGTTCGATAAATGGACTGATATGGATGAAAAGGCCAAAGCCGACATAATTTTGTGTATATCGCCTTCTGAACTGAAACAAATAAAAAACTGCGAAACATCCTTGGATATATGGAAAAAATTAGAGGAAATATATCAATCTAAAGGCCCCGCTAGAAAAGCGTCACTGTTAAAATCGCTTATTCAACATAAAATAGCAGATTCCTCTTCTGTGAGCATTCGAGATCATCTTCGAAAGTTTTTTGACATAGTCGATAAACTATCTGAAATGGACATTAGAATAGATGATGACTTGTTAACTGTGATGTTGTTATATAGCCTACCATCCAGTTATGAAAATTTCAGGTGCGCAATAGAATCCAGGGATGAGCTACCAAAACCAGAAGTACTACGAATAAAAATAGTAGAAGAAAACGACGCCAGACGCCATGATGACCAGTGTTGTGCAAGTTCACGAAAAAAACGAGCTAGTTCAAACTCAAGTTCATCGTCTAAAAAACGAGCTAGTTCGCGTTCAAATTCATTTCTGAAAAAATGAACGCGCTCAGTTCAAGTTCATTTTTAAAAAAGAGCGAAACTCATTTAAAGTTCATTTTTACGTTTTTTTTTTCTACGAAGATTTTCTACTCTGTGAACGCTTTCATAGATAATTTATTTATTTATTTTTTAAATTACCATGAAGATTATTCTTATTTTAATTCTTAATTATACTTACAACTTTTAATTATAATTTATTAACTTAATTGCAGTAAAAAATTATTTAGCGGCCATTTCTGAATAGAGGACTCGCTGTTTTTGTGTGGTTTTTTATTCTCAAATTCCCAATACATTTGTTTTTGCGTAGGAAAAAAAATGTTAATAGAAGACAAATTCCATCATTTAGAGTTTCCGTTGTTTTGAAGTATACTATTTTAAAAATAGCATCATGGTTTGATTTAATTAATTTTTATACTTGATTGCGTATGTCCAATGTCGGCTTTAGGCTTTCAGATAAATCACTATAAAATTTTGCTTGCTATTTCGTGTATCAACATAAAAGCTAAAATCAGCTGAAAAGATGAATAAGTCACCCTCAAAAATAATGATAACATAACTATTTTGATAACTTTAAAGTAGAAGGTATTAGATACTTCTCTACATATAAAAAGAAAGTACTAAATTAGTGAAAATTTTCAAACTCCAGTTTTTGATGGAGTTCTACATTTTGAGATATCCTGGATACGATTTGACTGTTTTTAGGAAATGTCTGTCTGTGTGCGTATCACACATTTTGTAGACGCTGTATCTCACGAACCAATGAACGAAATTTAACGAAACTTTCAATTTAGTTGCACCTTGACCTAAACTGGTTCTGATTAGCTTTGGAGATCAATCGCTCAACAGGTGGCGCTGTGATCTTGTTATTATTAGAAACCCAGGATAATCTCAGAGATACGACAGGTACTTAGTACGCATGCTCAGTGAACAAACGCTTGTCCAGATTTCCTCTTGTTACTGTAACCCTTTTACAATGCTTGGCGCTGATCGCGTATTTGATGATTTATCGGTGTAAGTTTTTAAAGATATTCTCTAAAGTAAAGCAAAAATTTTTTTCTTTGCAATCAAACTAAGATACATTATGCATTACGTTACATTCGTTTTATTATTATTATAATTATTTAAATTTAAATTACATTTCTATTATATTCATAGAAATAATTTACACCATCTTATCTATCATACTGCATATCAAAAATTCTGAATTTTAATACTCTTTAGTTTTTAATAATATACTATGGAACTGTAGTCTAAAAAAATATATTTATACAAACTGATAATAATAATGATAAAATTATGTTTATTTATTTTAAAATATAATTTATTTTATCAAATTTGTCCTTGTAGGTTACTGGTAAGAAAGTTCATTGATATTAAGATTAATTAGTAAAAATTTGACGATTTAACAGTTAATTTGATTTGATATATTCATTTGAGAGATGAACGTTTAGCTTTATGATTAATTTTATTTATTGTAATAACTTACAAATATATGCATTCTCAGCGCATTAAATGCTTAAAAATTGTTTTAGTTGGTTTATAAAAGGTTTTTCAGGGGGTCAAATGTTTTTGAGACTGTAACATTAACTTTGCCCTCAAACCTGGTAGACGGGAGATATCAGGTTCGATACCAGGTAGCGCTCATTGGGCTAACTTTTCGAAATTATCTGTAGTTTTCTCCGACACAAGCGTAAATATGGGCTAGAACCCCTTAAAAAGACCACCCCTTACTTAGGTTATTCAACCCATACCTCGGCCTTTCTTTTGTAGACAACTGGCATATTAACACCAACATATTTTTCTTAAAATAATTCAGTTTAGGAAAATTGAATTAGTTTAATACTTAAAAACATACCAATATTTTATAGTTAAATGCATAATCATTAATAATCGGAATATTTGTAAAAATATTTTTCATTTTAAAAGTTTTATACATCCTTATTGTTCATGTCAAAAGTTTATTTTTCTTCAAATGTAATACAAATATATATTTTTTTTCCTTTATTTTTTATTTATTTTTTATTTATTTTTTTCGTATTTTGTACCTTTGAATAAAATACGATAAAAGATAAAAAATAACGTATATGATAAAAAGAAATATGACACCTAATAAATAAATTAATTAATTAATAAACAAATAAATAAAAAGAAATAAAATAAAGAAATAAGCACTTATAATTTTACAACATAAAATTCTAACATATGTTAATCTCATAAAGAATGCTTGATTGGTTGTATGGCTTAAGACTGGTTGACTACACTAGGGGCCTAGGCCTACAGGAGAAATGCCCTCCGTGGGGACTTTCTAAGTGGATCTAGTTCGTATTTACATGAGTTTTAGAGAGAACTACGGAAAACTCCGAACGGCTAGATCGATGAGCGCGTTTTTTGATCGAACCCGGCACTTCCCATCTACCAACTTTGACCGTAGAACCGCTTGGCCACCATAGAGGGATTTACTTCTATTAATGCCTTGATTTCTCCATAAAAAATAAAATAAAATAGAAAAACAAATAAAATAATTTTATGTTTTTAAATTAATAAATAAGAGAAAATTAAGCATTTTAATATTTTTAACCTTATTCTTTTCGCCGTCGTATTCCATATTTTTGAATAAATATAAGAAAAATGCAAGGCACCTATTGAGTTTAAGCTTTATGCATTAAATAAATGTACTAGCCTTTATTATTATTATTATTATTACTATTATTATTTCTAAATTTTTAACGTGGCAGTATTAGACAAAATTTCTCATAAATGCACACAATGAGAGTTATTTTTATCGTGCGATTGTTAAATCAATATGATTTATTAGCAATAGTAGTAGTAAACTAGGAAAAAGAAGTACATGCAGTACGTGGGAAAGAAGCGTGTAAATTTTGAATATTAGTATCTTTGAAAAGAACTTGCAAGTCCTTTTAAAACGAATGGCTGAACCATAAATTTGGGATAATTTAGGTTATTTTTTATTTTATTTTATTTTTAATTTTTTTAATTTTTAACGAAAAAAAAAAAACTTATTTAAAAAAATAATAATAATTCTTTTGATGTTGGCACAAAATTGACTTCTTTCTTTCGGCATAATTCTCTGAGATAAAAATCGTTTGCATTCATTATGGAAAACATTTTTAATAAATAATAATTTAATAAGTAATTCGTACTGCATGAATTTGAGTAAAATTATTTTGAAGAAAGTCTTGTGGTGACCGCAACATACAAGTTTTGAATAACAATTAATTGACAATTTTCCTTTCCTTTTAGAGAAAGACTGGTCGATCGAAGATAAGAAAGGACGGGACATAAAGATAATTATATGGGAGCAAAATCTGATCGTGTACCCAGCAAAAGAATGTACACAACAACACTGTATTGGGGGGGGGGGAGGAAGAAAGAAAATCAGAGAGAGAGAATCCATTGTTGTATACTTGACTAATATAAATCAATACTTTGATGGAAGGCGACTTCCTGCATTTTAAGTCCGGTTTCCCTTTGCGCTCATTCCGCGGCTTCTATTCAGAATCCTTTGATCTGATGAGCCGAGCTCACAGGAGCTCATTAGAGGACTAGGCCAACACCCCCTACATACAGTGGGTGTTGACTAGGCCCGTATCCCAGCTGCAGTACGCTGCGAGGCGAGCACCGGGGACCCATCTATGAGACGTACTACTGTTATAGGTGCCTACTGTTATCAGGAGGCCCGAAGGCAGGTTGTATGGGCGACAAATTACCGGACTCTCATACAAATAACATTTGGACATTTCATTGTCCACTGTCCACTGGGAAAACATTCCCTGAAGGTGGATTTTCAGAACAGTATACTCTGTTGTCCTGTGAGACTTCCGCTATTTCTTACATGTGAATAATAGTCGTAATAAAAGTCTTGACTTGAGAGACAGTTTCTTTAAAACATAAAAGATTGAAACTAGTATTCCTTACCGATTTATTATCATGTTGGATTTGAAGTTTTAAACTAAATTTATACATGCTACAGATAGACTAAGTAAATTATTAGTATATTTTCTAATGTCTATTTATATTTTTAACCATAAAACTATAGATATATTCATATTATTCAATTGTTTTCAGATATCAGTTTTAAATTAAAGTTTTTTTTTTTTTTTTTTTCCAACACTTTAGGAAAAATGTGAAAAATTAAATAAGTTAATTAACAAAACTAGTATCACGCAGTGGTAGAAATTATAAAATACATGCTAAACACTAACGAGAACGTAAGTGTTTCTGTTTCTACGTCGGGAGGGCGGGGGGGATTAAAGGGACAAATTCAGCCCCTGAAGTATGTGTGACACTGTATTTTTGTCATGAACAGCAAGTGACTATTAGAGAAAGTTTCATTAAAATCAGTAAGAAGGTGATATAAAGACAATTATTCTCTTTCAATCTGCTCCTAGGCACCTCCCCCCCCCCCCCCATCCTTCAGATATATATTAAGTGAAAGTGGTACCAATTTAATTGATTGAAATTTCTAAAAACGTATTATGAAAATAATTATTTAAATTCATTCTTTGGTGTTCATTGTTTTTGCGATTTCCGAATTTTAAAAATGACCTTTTTTCCTGTGCCCTTTTTTTCCGGGTGCCCTTTTTTCTGGGTGCCCTTTTTACCAGTGCCTTTTTTTCCAAGTGCCCTGTTTTCCAGGATCCATTTAGCACAATTATTCTCTTTTCTGCCCTTTTCTTCTTCTACTTTCCTTTTTATATTTCAGACAAAAATATTCAATATGAGTTTGAGTTTGAATTGCTTTTTCACGCTCAAGTTCGTGAATAAAACGAACTTCGCTCAACTCAAGTTCATAATTTTAAAAACGAGCGAAGTTCAACTCAAAACTCAAAATTTTTGAGCTACGCTCACGAACGCGTTCGTGCACAACACTGATGATGACAGACCGAACGATGGAGCGTTCATGACTGGGAATTTCCGAAAGAAACCTGCTCCGTGGAATAAAAATAAAAGGAATCCTAAGATTACTGAACAGTACACTCAGAATGAAAGAGATAATTCAAAAATTACTTGCTGGAAATGTAAACGTATCGGTCACCGTGCAAATCAGTGTGAAAAAGATAAATCATTTAAATATCGACAAAACAGTTTAGGACTACTGGCCAGCACAAATTCAACGAATACGAACATATTATTCAAAGAACAATCCGAGAATCTTTATTGTGTTGACAGCGGCTGTACTCGACACATGGGGAAGGATGACTCCAATTTTCACGATTTAAAGGATACGGATATAAAATCTGTAAATTTAGCGAATAATGAAACAACTGATGTGTCCGGTGTTGGTAAAATATTAATTAAAACAAAAGTCAATTCAAAACTTCAAAATGTAGAGATCAACGACGCTCTATTGGTTCCAGGATTGAAAACGAACTTATTGTCCGTGTCACAAATGTGCGACAAAGGTTTCACTGTAACTTTTAAAGACAAATGTGCTGTTATAAATAACAGACAAAAAAATGTGACTCTAATTGCGGACAGAAAAAATGAACTTTATTATCTGCGGGATAATAATGCAAATATAAATAATGCAGTTAATTTTTCGAGTGAATCAATCGATAGTTCTAAAAATATTTTCGCCGATGTGGAAAGATGGCATTGTAGAATGGGTCATCTAAATGTAAAAGATTTGATTGACTCTAATTTAAAGGGTCATATTAGGGGGTTAAATATTAAAAAGGTATCTGACTTCAATTGTGAAGTTTGCGCGTTAAATAAAATGACCCGTGCTCCTTTTCCTAAGCACTCAGATCGTGTTACAAAAATGTTAGAAATAGTGCATTCGGATCTTTGTGGGCCTATTAGGGTTCCCTCAATAGGTAAGTCCCTTTATTTTATTACTTTTATTGATGATTATTCTCGTTATTGTGCAGTAAAATTCTTAAAAAACTAAAGATGAAGCATTAAATGCTTTTAAAGAAATCAAACTTCTTTGGGAAAATGAAAAATCTATAAAAATAAAAAAATTCATGAGTGATAATGGGGGCGAATTTATTGGGACTGAATTTGAAAATTTCTTAAAAGAAAATGGTATTCAGCATAGATTAACAACCCCTTATTGTCCGGAACAATCAGGTGTTTGTGAAAGGAAGAATAGAACTCTCGTTGAAATGGCCCGTTGTCTATTATCACAATCAAAATTACCCTTAAATTTATGGGCGGAAGCTATTAATACTTCTAATTATATAAGAAATAGATGCCCAACAAAAGCTTTAAATGGAAAAACCCCATATGAATTATGGAATAATATAACACCTAACGTTAGCTATTTTAAATCTTTTGGCTGCACTTCTTATTTTTTCGATAACCATCCTAAACATAAATTTTCCCCAAGGTCTAAAAAAGGGATATTTGTGGGTTATTCAGAAAATTCTAAAGCATTTCGTATTTATCTTCCTGAATCAAAAACAATAATTTTATCCCGTAGCGTAAAATTTTTTGAAGAGAAATCTAATGATGTTTCAAAAATAGGTCAATTGTATCCAGATATTTCTGAAAGAGAAATACAATTAAGCGAATTGCAAAATGACTCACACATGCAGCCGGCAGAAGAGAAAATTTCTCCTCCTGAAATAAAAAATGAAAAAGATGAGCTGTCACGTGACTCAGATTCGGCGCTCGAAGATAAAAACATATTGTCATTGCGTAATCGCGAAATAATTAGGGAGCCGGAATCATTTGCGAATGTTGTTTATAGTTTTAATTCGGAAATAGAAATAAATAATGCCTTAAAAAGTCCGGAAGCTTCGAATTGGTATAAATCAATGACTGACGAAATAAAAGTAATATTAAAAAATGATACATTCGAAGTAGTAGAAAGGCCCCAGAAAAAATGCATAAGAGGTAGATTTGTCCTTACAAATAAATATGATCAACATGGATCTCTTTTGAAATATAAAGCGAGATTAGTAGCTCGCGGATTTAGTCAAAAATTTGGTATAGATTTTCGTGAAACTTTTTCTCCGGTAGCAAAAATGGGATCTATTAGAATCTTAGCAGGTTATGCTGCTAAATTAGGAATAAAAATACATCAATTTGACATAACGTCAGCATATTTGAATGGAAAATTAGATGAGGAAATTTTTATGGAAGTTCCCGATTACTTTAAAGAAATACTTCAAATAATTATAAATGAAAATTGCGATAGGGACATATCTAATAAAGCAGCCGAGATTCTTAAATATCTAAATGTAGGGAATAAAGTTCTTTTGTTAAAAAGATCTCTCTATGGCCTCAGGCAGGCCGGGAGGTGTTGGAACACTAAATTAAATAAAATTTTGAATGATTTCGGAGCAAAACAAACAAATGCAGATCCATGTTTATATTATATTAAAAGTGATAAAGGGTTGACTCTTATGATGATTTACGTTGATGACATATTGTTTATGTCACAGGACCCTGATATGTTAGAAAACTTCAAAATTCATCTTAATGAAAAACTAGATGTTAAATATTCAGGCATAGTTAAATATTGTCTAGGGATAAATTTTCAGTTAGAAAATGGCCTTATAACAATGAGTCAACATAGTTATATTAGAGAGCTCTTAGAGCGTTTTGGCATGACAGAAGCCAAGCCCGTAGCTTGTCCTATGGATACAAGCATTCGATTAAAAAAGGCCGAAAAATGTTGTGAAAACGAATATCCCTACCGTGAATTAGTTGGAAGTTTGATGTATCTTGCAACTTCCACCAGGCCGGACATTGCAAATTCCGTCAGTCAATTAAGTCAATTTCTAACTTGTTTTGATAAAACTCATTGGACTGCCGCTAAACGAGTTTTACGATACTTAAAGAAAACAATAAATTTTGGACTTGTATTTAGAAAAAGTAATGAGCCTTTGTTCGGTTACACTGACGCGGATTGGGGAAATTGCCTCGATGACCGTAGGTCATATACAGGTTACTGTTTCATTTTTTGCGGGAGTGCAATTACATGGGAAAGCCGTAAACAGTGTACCGTAGCTCTCTCATCAACGGAAGCCGAATATATGGCTTTATCCGATGCCACTAAGGAAGGGATATATTTATGTAAATTACTAAATGAGTTATCTGAATGCAAAATTGAAAAAGTGAGTATATTTACAGATAACTTAGGATCTATTAAATTAGCTGAAAATCCGATCTTTCATAAGCGCACCAAGCACATAGACATCAGGCATCATTTCATAAGGGATGCACTGAAAGATGGAATCATTGATTTAAATTTTGTGTCTACTGAAAATATGGGGGCTGATATTCTTACAAAAGCATTAACATCATCAAAACATTACAACTGTTGTAAAATTATGGGATTGGAAGATGTAACATTGTTATTTAGGTAAATACGTCGACATTGTGGGGGGGTGTTAGGTTACATTTATTTTCCATTACCAATGCCTCTTGTATTTACCCTCCTTCACTGTATAATAGATCATTCCAATAACGGCTGGCGCGCCACCACTTGGACTGTTTTCGTACGGCGCATCTTTTTACCTGTACCTTGTTGAATTTTTGTTTCTTTGTATGTACCATGTGATGTGAGTGTTCGTCTAATTAAAAGTGTTTCGTGTTAATATGGACTCATTAATATGCATTATAATTTGCGTGCTCTGCCTTCTAAGCCCAATATACCTCTCATAGAACACAGTGCTTTGGAATACTTTCGGGTGTCCCTGTACACAAACCAGTAGATATATTACCTCCATTTTCGATAATGAACATTCGATAGGGAACATCCGATAGTGAACTTGATCTTGAATAACATATATCAGTTTCAAGAAATTCCATAAATATTTACATAAGTTAGAACGCGGACAGACAGATAGACGGACAGGCAAACCGAAGTCATTAACACTTTTCAACATTGTTGGAATGTGTTAAAAAGCACTATTCGACTTTAAAGAATTTTACGAATTCTAGTAAACTATAAGCATTTACTTAAAAAAAAAAAAAAAAAAAAAAAAAAAAAAAAAAAAACTCTTCTTCTTTGTCAAGAAAATACTTTTACATGCATTTAAAATTTGATTAGATGCTCTGCTCTAGAAACACTTTGGATAATATTCCAATAAATAAATAATAATAATTTCGTTTAAAGAAAGCTTGAGTGCAAAAGGTCTTATCTGAAGGAAATTTTAAGCAAGCTCTAAGATAGGATATTACAAAACATGGCAGAGCCTACGAAAGAGGATTGGGGGGAGGGGGGGGGGGGGTAACTAGAAGCAGGAAAAAATAGATTCTAAAGATTTTTTTCTTCTTCTTCTTTTTTTAATCGAGGCAAAACCATTTTACTTACCTTCTCATTTATTATTCACACCCAGACAATAGAGGCACGTGATTTCTCATCATACAGCTGAAGATGAGTGGCGTAAAAAAGCATATTAAAAATAGACGCTGACGTTATAAATATCTGTCGCATAACTGCTTCAGCGTAGTACCGATCAAAGCAAAATAAATAAAAGTTGAAAATGTTTATAGTAGGGAGAGGGTGGAGTTGTTCCTTCACATTTCTTTTTTCAAATAATTTAATTTTTCATAAAATTAACCTTTAAAAAATTTTCCGTCTATATGATAAAAGTGAATAGAGTTAATATTTAAAAAATAGTACTTATAATTTACTTTCATTAAGAGCGCAATGTTCAACCTCGTCAACAGTCAAAGCTCGTGTTATTTTATGGGGAATTTCCACTCATTCTCATTACCTAGTGTTTATTCATTTATTTTTTTTAAATTCCGTATGCACATTCTGAAAAATCACTATCTATTAAATTAGTACTTGTTTTCTAAAAACTGAATTTTCACATTTTATTCTCTAGCTAAAAACGCGAAGAATTCGCTTAGTTAATTTTTCGCCATTTCTAACTCAAAAATAAAATATTAAAAATTAAATAAATTAGTTTAAAAAAAAACAATTTTACCAATTTAATGGTTTTGATTTTTCTGAATGTGAAAACGGAATAAAAGAACACATACATTAGAATAATTGTGGAAACAAATATCCCCATAGCATAACATGGGCTTTGGCTGTCGTCGAGATTAAGTATTGTACGCTCTTAAAACGAAATTTGACACATTTAGATTATTTAATTCCCTACTCATTTCCTATTCAAAACCAATCAAAAAATAAATAATTAATTTCATTAGTTGTATTTATTTTATTTATTTATTTTTTTCCGCTAACTCTCCTTCGAAATATTTTTACCAACTAGAAAGATTCCATTAAAAAAGAGTATTTTGCAATAGCCTATTCTTATAAGTATGGGCCTGTCCATCAGGGCATAAAAAGATCAGGACAAAAAAAAAAAAAAAAAAAAAAAAAAGTTTTCTTAAAGTTTTTATAATTATAAATTTTTATTTTTATTTCTTTTTAAACCTTGCTGCCTTTGAATGTGTTCAATTTGTCTAGTAAGCAATCTCGCTTTATTTGTTTGAAAGTACAGTACAGACCAGAAAAAAAAAATAAATAAAAATAAATAAATAAATAAATGCACTCGCCACGTGAAGACTAAAAAAAAAATAATAATAATAAGGTAGCGACTTAAAAAAAATTAAACAACTCGTCATTTTTTTTTTTTTTTTTTTTTTTGTGGCCATCATAAAAATGAATATCATTAATTAAATTCTAAAAATTGGGTATTTCTGCAATTACAGACGTAAATTAAGTAAAATAAGAGTGAAATAATCCTACATTAGGGAAATAACCTGGAAAAATATTGTTTATTTCGTAAGTTAGCCATTCAAAGAGCAGAAATTTCGTTGATTTGCGCCGAAGTAATCACTAATTTTGGGTATAAGCTTTGAATAAAAATGCGATTTTTTTTTAATTAGTTCTAAAACAATCGTCTATTTCAGTAATTATCGAATATATATATATATATATATATATCATGTGTTTCAGCAATTAGCTGTGATTAAACTTTTTTTTTCCTACTCTAACTTTTTATAATCTACATTTGCGACAATACAAGTTTCACTTGTCACCCAAGCTGTTCGTTAATTTTTGTGCTTTTTATAGAAAATCGCATGAATACGAATGAGGACCCCTTATAAAACCTCCATGGAGAGCATTTCCTAGGCCCATGTGCCCCTAGTGTAAACAATTGGTTAACCCACACATCACATCACCACTAGATTTTCGACTTAGTACACCCATAGATTTAGTAATAAGACAGATTGATCATGGAGGGGGGGGGGGGGAAGTTATGCCTTTTTTCTTGGGAAAAGTCACTCTAATGGTTGCCTTTCCCCGAGTAAATTGCACACGCATAATTTAGTAAATAAAATTTATGAATAATTTATTTAGTAAAGGTGAATGAAAAACTCCAGATACAGTTTCAAATTCATTCAAAAAGTTTTAAAATCAGCCATTAGAAAGTATTGAAAAACTTTCTAATGGCTGATTTTAAAACTTTTTTTCGGCATCAAAAATTTGTGCTCGATAACATGGAAATAATAGATCTATATATATTACTATATCTATGAGTACACCAACACATTTTAAAAACATTCCAAGTACTGTTCAGTTTCTAATTATTTCTATAATAAAAAAAAATTCGTGCATTTTGACTTTTGGTAAGATTAATAATTAATAATATATGTAAATTTCAGTATGGTATATCGTTTTGTGAAGTGGAGGAAACAGCAAATTTAGGAAACCTAGAAAAACTAGTATCATGTTGTGGGCGTTGTGTCCACAACAAGACTTATATTGTATGTAATTGTACAGAAATTCAGGCAGTACAAATTACACAGTTCGACATATAAAATTTTGATTTTATAATTTTGGCTGATCTTTATATGTCTTGGTATGCTGAAACAGAAAAGGAAGACAGTTTTTCTCTATCACGTATAGACTTTGGTCAATACAGTGTGCCTGCCTATACAAGTTTCTTCCATTACTCTTCCACCAATGTAATTATATAGTAAGTTTTATAGTATGTTTCCATGATTAATTGATCATAGATGCCTATTGTTGTAATTGTGAAGCACTAGTGCGACTTAAAACCATATTAACTAACCAACCGATTGTTATGATGGTATATGTAAGGAATATTGTCGGTAAACACCTTGTATTGACAAAAATCTATACGTGATAGAGACAAATGGGCTGCATTTTCGGTTTCAGCATATCAAAAAAAAAAAAAAAAAAAAAAAGATCAGCTGAAATCATCAAATTAAATTTTGTCAACTTCTTTTTTGTAGGCCTGTGTTATTTATTAAATTAGTATTTATTCAAATTATTTTCCATGTTGAATGCAGATGATTTTTATCTCACAGAATTAAAACTCCAAATGCCGAAAGAAAATCAGTTTTGTGCCAGCATCAGAAAAATATGCGATTTATTTTTATTTATTTATTTATTTTTTTTTTTTCGTTAAAAAAGTTTTTTTTTTTTTCTTAAAAAAAAAAAAATCGTAACTTTGGTTTAAATTTTCACAGATCTATGGTTCAACCATTCGTTTTAAAGGAATAAGTGAGTCATTTCGAAAGATATCCATATCGAAATTTTACACCCCCGGGGACGGTACTCCCCCCCCCCAAGAGGACAGCGATGTATACGTAGAAAATTTTTTCCCTAGTTTACTACTACTACAGAGATGCCAAGTTTCAATAAGAGCTATCAGTAATCAGAGTTATACACTTATGCAGTGTGGAGACGCTAACCGCGTCACGGAATAATTTTTATACACAAGCCCACATATAATTATGAATTGCACTGTTTTTGTAAAAAAAACACAAATATATTAATTAAAAAATTTCTAAAACAAAAGTAAATAAATATGTATTTCTTTACCTTCTTACAAAATGAAAGATTTTTTTTTTTTTTTTTTTTTTTAACCTGCTTTGAGGAGGGGGTGGGGGGGGGGGGCGGGGGGGTACAAAAATTTACTTTATTTTATTTATTATTATTATTTTATAAGTCACTTTTTTATAGACAACTGTTTTTATGGCATTAAATACTAAAAGATTGTTCTTTTTTTTAATAAAACATTTTTATTATTTTTTTTTCTTTAGTACTTTGCATAAAATCTAACA
The DNA here is from genome assembly GCA_963930645.1 of Salticus scenicus. NCBI lineage: Eukaryota > Metazoa > Arthropoda > Arachnida > Araneae > Salticidae > Salticus > Salticus scenicus. Next base: position 132,693,840 of record OZ005654.1, read on the forward strand.
CATCTTTTGTTTGATGGTACAATATGTATTTTAAATTTATTAAGGAAAAACAAATAGATTCATCAAGCTCAGTAATAAAGCCTACAAATATGAGAAATATTGAGCACTTCTAGCACTTTTTTGGTTCTAGAAGCAATCTTTGATCACTAGCTGGAAAGCGGGAGGGACAGTCAAAATATAAATAATTAGATAAATGAGAAATGAAACAATTCTACTTCTTTATAGGTTCTAGAATTTAATAAAGCAAGTTTAAAATGAATAGGGACGTTTATATTGCTGATGGAGAAAAATTGGGAAACTAAAGGCTTCTGCAGAGCTTTTAATTGATGATGGCTAGTAGGAGATAAGAAAAGGAGGGGGGGGGGAGTAAAAAAATAATTACATCAGCAAGAAATATTGTATTATTCTATTTCTTTATAGTTTCTAGAATCTTATAAAGCAAGTTTAAAATTAATATTGACATTTATGTTGCGGATGGAAAAAGATTAAAAAATCGGAATGCTTCTGTTGTGCGTTTGATCGTCAGTGGGGTTTCTTTTTTTTAACGAACGATATCCGCGACTTTTTAAAAAGCATATAATCCGTAATTTTTATAGGTTGTCCGTAATGCCGTAATTATTGCCGTAAATCCGTAATAATTACGGACAAATCGTAATACCTGCCATCTGTGCTACTATTATCAATAATTCCTATTAATTTTAAAATCACACATTATGAAAAAACTCTCATTATGTACATTTACTCGTATACGAAATTTTGTCCTTATACTGTCATGTTAAAAATTTAGAAAAAATCAGATCACAGCACCATCTGTTGAGCGATCGGTCCCCAAATCTCATCAGCACCAGCTTAGATCAGGATCCAACTGAATTCCAAGTTTGGTTAAATTCCGTTCGTTAGTTCGTGAGTTACACTGTCTACAAATTTCGTGATACACACACAGCGACAGACATTTTCTAAAAACAGACAAATCGTATTCAAGACATCGTGTAAAACCCACCGAAAACCGCAGTTTGAAAATTTTCACAAATCCAATGCTTTCTTCTTATATATACATATAGAAGAAAATAATAAACGAATAAATACTTTTCCTCCCCACATTTTTGGCATTTAGACCAAATATATATGACAACCTTGAAAAAGAGAAATTACCAGTCAGAATAGAAAATGAGAACATACTATTTAGCTTTCAATTAATTGAACACCTGCTGAGAGTTCAACCAATATTCACTCCCGTCTCATGCCTTTCGTAACACGAAACAGCTGGTAGAGTGGTGGTGGAACAGACGTTTTACAGTCATAGAAAAGACCCAGACGTCTGTTGATATTTCTTCAGATTATGAGGGTTGGCTGTACGGGAAAATACAAAACTAGGTTTTACACAATTCTTGTAAACAAGTTACATAGCATATATTAAAAGAGGCACGAGTCAGCAACCTATGGAATATTTTGACACGCGTGGCTCAAGAATAGATTTCAGTAATCCATTGAAATAGGTGTTGGCATCAAGACCGGTTGCTTATGCTAGGTTCCAAGGTTTGGGTGATATAACCTTTGATCTCTCCAAGGGTTCTAGCTCGTATTCACGCATGTTTTGGAGAAAATCAGGGAAACTCTGAACTCTAGTCCGCCGAGCGTGACCTAGGTTCGAACCCAGCACCTTCCGTCTATCAGTTCAGATAGCAGAACTTTTTATCAACTGGAGAGGTACTCCGACGTCCTAACAATAGGAACACCTCTTTTTTTTTTTTTTTTTTTTTAAAGAATTCCTTCCCGACATTCTTCAGTGTGGCTGTCAAACAAACTGTCAAAATCATTTTTATCCCTATGGGCATGAAATTTGAAGATATTAGAATTCAAAATCCAAAGAATCAAACTAAATGAAGATGTTATTATAATTTCTAAAATAACTAATTTAAACATCCTTCTTCATATGAAGAAAAACAAATATATATAGATTCACTTTCAACATGTAAACAAAAAAGAGAAAAGTTTTGTAAACGAATTTTGATTAAAAAATATTCTAACGTTTAAATTAAAAAATTTTAAACATGCCAAAAATATGTATGTAATAAAATTTTAAATAATTTTTAAAATAAATAAATAAAAGATGAGATAACTTTTGAGAAATGAAACCATATTGACATTAAGCTTTATTACAGTCGACAGCAAAGTTATTGAAGCACGCATCCACATTTTTCATTTATTTTGTTTTAGTTTCATCGCTAATTTTTATCATCAACTTAGTTTTTCATAAACAGCATAAGATTAAGATCATGACTCGACAAATATTTACTCAACAAAACAGTATTCGGTACGCATCATTTAAATAGGAATTATAGCTAGCGCTTCAATAATTTTGCTGCCGGCTGTACATACAACCAATTTTCACACACATATGTTGATAAAATTTTATTAAATAGGGTATAGGTGCTCCATTCATCGGCATGCTGCAGTAATTAACATCTATCCCGAAATAATTGATAAATAAGAAAAATAATAAAATCATATATTTTACATATAAGAATTTTAACATTTTATGTCAAACACTGGAGCATAGAGTGCTAATAACTGGTAAAATAAATAACTAGCAGTGTCAAACACTGGAACATAGGGGCCAATTACTAATAAAAAGAAAAACTGGCAGTGTCAAATACTGGAACACTGAGTGGGTGTCAAATAAAAATTCATAAAAAAAAAAAAAAATAATTGTTATCAAATGTATATATTTTATTTAACATATATGTGGTTCTGAATGTCTTTCATGCCGATGCCATATGTACTAACTTAAGATTTCTAAAAATATTTTCTGATGACTAGAACATTAAAAACATCAGAGATTGGTCTAAAAGTGCCAATCACTGGTGCACTTACCCTACCATACAAATGTGCTATATAATTGAATGTTGGATAGTTCAAAGTTTACAGTTTACTTTTTTATTACACATCTGATAACAAATCCTAACACATTTTTTAAAAGTAAATAAGTGGTGGTTAAAAAGTGTCAAAGTTTGCATTTTCAGTTTTCACGTAATTTTTGTTTTTGTTTTTTTTCATAAATATTATATTTTAATGAACGTATTTCTATTTTATAAAAATATATTTATTTGTATGTAAAATTTACCTTTTTAAATAAATATTTATCATTTTATATGAAAAGAAAATTGCCGCTTAAGAATGCAAAAGCACCTTGGACTTTTAAAGAATCATTTTTACTTTCTCTTACCCATGTGTAATGGTGAGGAAATATTGTTTTGGGATAAAATTTTCGAAAGTGAGTTTTTGTTATATTTACACATTTTGAAGTCCCCTGAATCCGAAAATCATGTTTTTGGTGGTTGGTCTGTATGTCTGTGAATGGGTGTCTGTCGGTTATCAGCATATCTCAAGAACAAATAGCAGCAGAAATTCCAAACTCGGTATTCTAAATGTGCATCATATAGGGATGCTACACTAAACTTTTCATACAGATTATGTAAATAATACGTGGACAGGGCCACCCAAGATTTTTTAAATACATTACGTCTATGGGGCAAATTGCAGGTAAGTGCACTTTAAGATCTACCGGCAGACTTAAACAAGACGGAATGAATGTATTTTTTGTATCCATAAAATCATGTTTTGTGTAGATTATGATATGGAAATCATTCATCATCCGTTTACAGGACTACCCAAAAATTTGGATATATTGGGGGCTGCACATGGAAATAGCTGGAATTCTTATTCATTTTGAGTTAGATATTTTTTTCATGTAAGACTAAATTTCAGAACACAATATTTTTTAAGGTGCATATTGTTTATAGGCAAATATATAGGGCTATCCAAAATTGAGCCAAGCGTCTTTTCTATTGAATGTAATTGATCGAAAAGCTTTGCTACATTTAACAATGTCGACAAACAGTGCTCAGAAAGGAAAATTGCTTTTTCATACACATACTGTAAACAAATTATTTTTGTAGTTCCATTTATAACTCTGATTTATTGTATTATATAACGTTTGAGGTAACCAGATTACGAAAGTCCAATTTTTAATTTAAAAACAAATAACTGCAGGAAACTCAAATTTGGTGTTTTGAACTTTTCCTTGGTTTAACGCTTAAAATATTGATCAAAATTAGCAAGTTTGGAGTCAAATTATGAACAGCCTTGATTTTTTTTTTTTTTAATAAATCTCGGCACTACAATTAAATGGGGAGTTGAGGGGAGCTACCGCCCCCCCCCCCTCCAACACAGATCTATATATCAAATGAAACTGTTTCTAAACCTGTTTTAGAGTATTTTAAAAGTGCATTGAACTACTTTATTATCTTACGCTATTAATCTTACTTCGCCAGTACATGGGTTGGGTCTGTGAGACCCATTTTATTTACTAGAATGTAATGTAAGAGAAACATTTTTATATATTCTGTGAAAACAAATTATAATAAACGTAAAATTTTATACTTCGTATTTTTATTGTGTGATTTTATTTGTGGGTGTTATATTGTAACCGTTCAAATATTGAAAGAAAATTGTGTCTTTTCCCCACCCGTGCACTGGCTGGTTAAGGGCCCTCTTCTCTCACCGTCGCCGGAAGCCGAAGCTAATGCTATTCTATGGGAAATTTTTCTTTACAAATAACTTGTTAAGTAACACATATTTTTAAATTCTGTTTTCACATTCTGAAAATTCCCAGCTGTTAAATTGACGGACCTTTTTTAAAAAATTGTTTTTTAAATTTTTTATATTTTATTTTGAAGCTGAAAAATACGAATTTTCAATATGTGATATTTTTTCATTTTGCAATTTCAAAATAAAATATTAAAATACATTTTTAAAAAAGGTCCGTCAATTTAACAGTTGGGAATTTTCTGAATGTGAAAACAGAATTCAAAAATATGTATTAGTTAATAAGTTATTTGTAAAGAAAATTTCCCCATAGAATAACATTGGCTCGGGCTTCCGGCGACGGTAAGTGAAGAGGGCCGTTAATACTTAATTATTCAATCTGTCATTATAGTACTGAAATGCAGTGTAAGAGAAAATTGTGTGAGTGACACACCAGATTATTTCAGATGGAAATACATAAAATTTTGAGGCCTCACAATTAAAATATTTAAAAAACGAAACGTGTTTTCTGCTTTTTATATTTTGCCTTCAGTAAAAATCGGATCAAGAAGCCCGATTTTTTTGTTTTTATAGAAAATAAATAAAATGTAATTCAATTTTAAAATAATATAATTAAAATTTCTGAAAATTTTAGAGATTTACAATAATAATAATATCAATAATGAAATAAAATAAAAAATATGCAAATAATTGAAAATCGATTCCATTTTTACACGATTTTTTTGAAAAATGCTTCAATTTTTATTGGGAAATGGAAAAACCTTTGGATTTTAGGTAGAAGTATTAAAATTCTTGCAAGTTTCATGTATATATGAAAAGAAAAGAAAAGTGAGTTTATAACTGTTAAACGCTTTTATTTGCAAATTTGGAAAGTTTGTGTATTTCACACTTTTATATGATCTTTTGTTTTCCTTCAAGAATATATAAAAATAATAAGAAAGTAGCATTTTGGTCGAGTTATTTTATTTTAGTAACTATCATCTGATTGGTAATATATTTATATGTATATGTATTTGCCGATATTTAAATTCATGTTGTCATATTTCTAACATATATTTGATCACATTTTTATTTCTGCCAAATGCACAAATTTTGCATTAATCCTCATTCAGACACTTGTCGACCAAAAATTTTCGTTCTATACACACATGTATATCCCTACGAATTTTTAATTATTATTTTTATTCTTCCCAAGATGACTAATGTAAGACAGTATGGAGAGAGGTATACTTAGTTTTCGCGCACGAAATATTCTATCGCCGTATAACAACATTTACAGGCAAAATTCTCTTCGCTGAAAGCCATCATCAAATGGTCTTGGAGACACACTTGGCACAATTCTTAGTGAGTTGGCGACTATTATGACAGTCTCGGCCAAAAAATACTAGTTTCAGAATTTAATAGAATATATTTTCTAAGGTTGTAATTGACTAATTGTGTAAGGATTCAGGTGAAAATCTCCAAAATCTTCGATGATCTACATAAAAAGAAATTCAGTATTTAATTTTGTAAAGAGTACCTTTGAGCTGAATTAATTGAGTCCCCTTAGGGCCCACGTTTGAATTTTTTCCCTAGTGTATTTTTGCTGTATTTAACAATAATATGTTGTTTGCGTGGTAGTCATTTTTGTCACATTATATAACTGTATCTTTCGAAAATTTGTGAAATAAATAGTATGACGTATCAAAGATTTTCAATTGACTCTTAGGTTACATATTCGGAACAATCTACGTTTACTTATATGTTAAACACGTAAAATTAATTATGATATTATATTTTATGTAGAATTATAAGATATAAAGTTACATTATTTTAATAATCCGCATATGAGTATGAATTTTCATCATATTAATGAAACTGTATAAAAGGGTGTAAAATATAGACTTCTTCAAAATAAAAATTTCAAATCATGTAAAAAGATCCAATTTTCTTTCCCCCCCCCCCCCCTTCTCTTACCGAATCTAATAATTTTTAATTTCAGTTTAATGTATTGTCGATTACAATTTTACCATTTAATGTATTTATTCTTTTATCGATTGCTTTTATCGAGTTATACACGCTCCGAATCCGTACAAATATATACACATATATAGATATCGATACACAATACATGTGTGTGTGTGTGTGCATTTAAAAGTTATACATATATATAATGTTAATTATCATATCTAATACTGAAATATAAGATATAAAGTTTTAAATTATACAAATAATCGGAAAAAGAATTCGCAAGATGCAAAATAAATTTTGCAAAAAGACTTCAAGTCATGTAGAACTACCCCTCCCCCAAAATAAAAATTGGAAATTACACCATTGCATAACAGACTCGAGAACCAATTTTTTTTTAAGAACTCTAAAAGACAATTTTGAATTTCAATTCAGCATCTTGGTAACTGCAATTTTACCATTGGATGTAAAATGATTGGTTGGGTTTTACGTAGCACTAGTGCTGCGCAGAGGGCAATTGGCGACGGTCAGGGACTCACCCCTAGAGGTGGTTTGGAGACATGCCATCACAATTTTTATCCTCCACGGAAGGGATGAATGTGAAATGGAATACTAGCGATATTATTCTTAAAGTGCTGTTTAAAAATACTTAAAATAGTTCAATTAAAAATACGATTTTTCTACCGTAGATATGTCGCTGAAAACATTCGTCATTTTAGGATCGCCTCGCCTTTAGTGTCAACTTCATAAGGTTTCAGGATTCACCTTTTCAGCTACACTTACCCCGGAAAGATAGGCAGGTGACAGACTACCAAACAAAAATACCTACGAAATGGCAACAGGAAGGCCACGTGCCAGATGGGGGAGAGCTACTCTTTTGTGGAAATAACCCATACGATCCCCCATTTTCCCATCTTAGAGGGACTGTTCTGAAAGTTTCCCCATAAAAGGCCTCGTACATGATGAAAAAATAATTCAAATACCAAAGGCGTCTTTTTTCATTTTTTTAAATATATATATATATATTATATATATATATATACATACATATTATTATTTTTTAACATTATAGACATCCCCCCCCCCCCCACACACACATTTTTTTAGTTCAATCATTAAAATTACAAGCTTTTCCTTTTTTTTTTAGAAGGGTGGGGGAGGAGAGAGGGGCATAGTCTGCCTTTTTGATAGCTGTTAGTGTTATTATTTAACTATAGCAGCGAGATTAAAATGAAATATATATACAATATTCTATATTATGTGTCTGGTGCGTAGATAATATCTGCAAACATGATTTATTATTATTATTTTTTTTTAAATATATATATCCAGTTAACATTGTTTTATTAGAGAAGCTGACAAGATTTTTTAATATCGCAAAGGTAGTTTGGGGTTTTTTCCGACTTTGGGGGTGCACTTGCATCTTGTAATGTGCACATTTACTATTTAAACTTACGTAATCCAGTGCACATGGTCAAACAGTATGAATTAGTAACTGCATTTATCAAATTGCAGTAGTTATCACAAATATTTTATCAGAAATGAAAGTACGTTGCAATTCAAATCAGTATAAGTCGAGCACAGGAACGGGGTAATCGGCCTGAACAAAGAAAAATTTCCTCCTCTCTCCTTAACACAGTGGAGTTGTTACAGATCTAAAAGGGTATTTATAAAACAGGCCTCCAACCCTTACGTACTAGACATTTTTAGTATTTTTTAAACATTTTGACTGAAAAATCTTTAAGTTAAAAAATTACTACAGTAGAGCCTCGGTTATCCGAGCCTCGATTAACCGAGATAGTCGAAAGCCCTGGGTAGTCCTAAAAAGGCCACGCCCCGGAGGAAACACGGCTTTTGACAAATGGTGTAGGTAACTTTGAAAAATTTTAGTATACATCACTGTATTTTATAATTTATATATGTATGTAATGTATTACATTTTTAACTGACTACATTTAAACATGTAATATATTGTAGCGTACTTCGTAGCACAAAATAGGCTATTTTCAAAAATCTGTTGTGTATTTCGCACGAAATAACTCAGCCTTTTACAAAAATAAATATACAGTTTAATTTCACTCACATTTACACTATTTGTATTTCAGACACTCAATTTGAGCGTCATAATTTACAGACCACATAGTTTACAATTCACCAAAAGTTGGAGGGCAGTTCTCCCAACTAACATCTCTGGGGGTCACCAAAGCGACAGAGCCATCCCTTCCGTGGAGGATCAAAATTGTGATGGCATGTCTCCCGACCACCTCTAGGAGTGAGTCCCAGACCGTCGCCAATTGCCCATGGCACAGTACTAATGCGACATAAAACCCAACCAACACACATGAGAGAAAAAAATCCAACTCTAAATTCATAGAACAACCGAGATTTAATTTCTTCTCTAACTCCTCACAAACAATTCCCGTTCACTTTCATTTTCATTATTTTTTTTTCTTTACTTAATAACTAATTGTTGAACCATGGATGAATTTTGCATACTTCTTGAAGTAAACTTAGCTAGCTGTGATGTTACAGCTTGTATTATTTTACGTAATTGGTTACTTTTTTCAACCATTTTAAACTTTGCCGTATCTTTCCCTTCGATTTACAAAGAGTCCGAGTTTTCGATTATCCGAGGTTCTTTCGGAACACATTACTTCGGATAAGCGAGGCTTTACTGTATTTTTATTTCAGATTCTTTATCTCGTGCCAGTATTGTTCCAGAGTTCACAGGCGATCGCCTAGAATCGCTTAAATTAAAACCAGCCCTGGTCGCGTGACATAAACAGAATTGCGATATGGAACTGTGTTTGTAGTCACTAAAACTTGATTTCAAGAATTATTTCCCTCTACCAAAAACTGCCAAAAATCAAATATAAATTCAATTCTAGCTTAAACGTTAGCATGAAACAAGTGAAAATTATTGAAAATAAAGTGAAATATATTTTTTCTGGAATTTTATTTTCACAATACTGTGTCTAAAATAATGAAACTATCCCCCCCCCCCCCCCCCCCCCCATAAATGCAAAGTAAAATATTCATTCAAATTTACAAAGACGTCTGTCTTTAACTGATTTGTGCCCCATACCTTTTAAGGTTTCAAAAACCGTTTATTTGAAAATTAATTAGTAACTCAAAACGCGAATTTTTCCTCATTCCCGAACTTCAAGTCTTCGAATGACGCATTCGTTTTATGTAACCGTGATTTTATTTTGTTATTTTATTTTTAATTCTTTCTCCATTCTCTTTTTTTCTTTTTTCCCTCAAAGTTGCGCAGGTGTCACATTCAAAAATGGATTACCAAACAATAGGTTATTTTTTCTCCCATCAAAATGTCTTGTTTTATAGAAGATGAGTTTAAATATCACTGTGGCCTTCACTGGATAGATGTCTCCCGTCAGGTTAGAGAATAAAACAAATAACCTCAATATCACTTGCAAGTAAATTATTTTGATTAGGTTACTTTTCATTTTTCCTCCTTCATATTCTTTTTTTTTTTTTTTTTTAATGTACATAGGCGTTGAATATCATGAAATGCTAATTATATACATTGTAGATAGAGATTTGTTTTACGCAGAAGTTGTTTTATTTTATTGAAGGAATTACAAGATGTTATCAGAAGTTTGTGTCATAGAATAGAGGTTCCCTACCAGGGATACATGCAGGACTTCTGGGTGGTGTATGCAAAAGAAAAGTCTATAATGGCGAAAATCACAGAAATGATTTAACAAGAAAACTGTATAATTTTAGGTTGTAAAAATAATCTCAAATGTAATTATAATATGTTACATTCAAAATGGGGGTGTTTCTATTAAACACTAATTGCACAGAAAAAATCATTCCGATTTGAATACGACCTTGCCATCTCCCATTAAGCTAAGAAGATAATTGGATAGGGTCGTCTTTATGAGACATGGAGGGGGGGGGGATTAAAAAAAAAATCTAACCAAGGGGTATTGATGTAAAAAGGTTGGGAATCGTTGTCATAAAAAATTTCACATTAATTTCATACCTAAATGCCTGAAATAAATATTAAAAGAAAAAAAAATGACATGTACGTCTGCTAATATGCTAAGTATGTACTATATAGATAAAAGCATTTAGACTCTTTCTAATTTTTGACGTTTTCTCAAATATATCTAAAGAATACTTGAGGGCTTTTCTTGTAACTTCAGCAGTGTCGTAAAAGAATATGTTATACCACACAAATTTCCGTCAAAGTTTTGTCCCGAAGCCCAGAAAGGAGACCAGTTACAGATTAAAGAAAAACAATAAAGTTTGAGATCACCCTGTAAAAAATAAAGCTGGAAATGCGTTGTAACTGTAGCATGTGATTGTGAAACTTATTTGAATTATCTATATTTATTTGTGTTTAAATAGCTCGTATCGTATATGTATGGAGATATAAAGGTTTCATAAAAAAATATGAAGAAATGGTATGTAGTATATATATATTTATATATATTTGTCATACCCTTATTTTGCTGTTAATTTAAATGTGATGGGTTCTAAACGGGTAATGTTGACATTAAGTGGTAAAATAAATGTATTTAAACCTAGCTAAGATTAAAAATTAAAAGCTAAAATTAATATTTCCTGGCTGGAGACTTTTGGAGGAATTTATAAATTAAGAAATCGCTTTTCCACTCAAAAATTATGCTAATCTGAACTTTTTTTTTAAACATATATATAAGAAAAATTTGGAATATAAAATTGTTGCTAAAAAGCTTTTAAGTATTAAAATAGTATTAATTACTGGTCGGTCTGCGCCCATCTAGTTTACATATATATTTCCAAATTTATTTTTCCTTGCCAGTTCAAGGTCCACCAGCGGCCGAGCGGTTCTGCGCTCAAAGCTGGTAGACGTGAGGTGCCGGGTTCGATCCCGGTCGCGCTCGTCGGCCTAGCCGTTCGGAGTTTTCCATGGTTTTCTTCAAAACTTGCGTAAATACGTGCTAGGACTCCTTAGAAAGACCCCCATGGAGGGCACTCCCCCTCAGGCCTAGGACCTACAGCAGTCAATCGGCCTATTCCCAAATCCAATCCAATCCAATCCTTGCCAGTTCAAATTACGAAACATTGGTGTTTCCAAGATAAATTTTCAACAAATGGTTTTTATCTTTTACATCCTGATATTTATATGTACTAAGTCCAGATGTCTCCAAGAAATTAAAAATGATATAGTAGTTCTTTAATTTAAATTTCATAACCGTGTCTCCATTTATTTCTATTTCTATTTATTTACACACACACATACATATATAATATTATGTTTCTTGTGACGTGGTTGAATTCTACATATTTAATTTATTATTATTACTTTCCTCTTACGTATTAAAATTCTGAAGAGACAGGAAAAGAATTTATTCTAAAAACATAAATTGTTTTGTTTTATTAACTTAAAAGGAATTAACGAATCTTCTAAAACTATAAAATCATGGATAAAATTTTATTTTCTTTATCTCAATACATTTTTGCGATGGTGGTGGAAATTTTTTCATTAAATTATCCCTTTTCATAATTTTATTCATTTGAAAAGTACGAATGGAAATATGGATAAAATTTTACTTATTTTTTTAACTATGACATAATTTTCAGGGTTAGTTTCTGGAAACTTAATCTTTTTTTATTCGGAAGATTATTATTGGAAATATGAGGTTATCAGAAAACTGTATATAGGCAAATAATGCAAATTTCTATATTTAATTAAAATCTATAATTTATAGAACTGTTGCTTGAATTAATACTTTCTAAATAATCTCTATTGAAAGGTCAATTTTTTTAAAACATGGTGGGTCATCCTAGAGAGATTTTTTTCATTAAATTATCCTTTTTCATTATTTTATTCATTTGAAAAGTACGCATGGATCACACATAGATTCACAAAGTCACAGTCACAGATACAGACACTCAAACCAACCGCTAAAAATCTGATCTTTGGAATTAAGACAAAGACAAAACGTGTAAATATAGCTAAAACTCAGCTTCAAAAATACGACCCCATAACAAACAATACTTTTTTTTTTAACCAAAACTATGAGTAACATAAAGTTCAAAAAACACATTTGCGGCTTTCATAAAATACCATCTCTATTGAACACTTCTCTCTCTGTCTCTGTCTCTCTCTCTTTCATTATTTTTCTTTTCTTTTCTTTTCTTTCTTTCTTTATTTTTATTCATCTAAAATTATCATTGAAATATAAATCACTTTAAAATACTGAGGTGGAAAATGAAAAAGAAGAAGGACTTTTAACGTTTTAGATGCAATTTAGTAAAGTTTTTAAAACTGTGTTTGCTTAGAAATAGTTTGATTTTTACAAGAAGCTATACAGAAAGTAATGTGTATCTGTAGAAGATTTATAAGCGGACTACGGGTCAAGCATACAAAGCTGATGTATATGTTATCAATAAACAAACAAACAAACAAACGAAAGTAATGTGTAAAACGTGTATATAAATAAACCATAAACCTCTTATTGCGTTTCGAGTTACATTCTTAATTTCTTTATTTTTTTTTTAAATGTGAAATTTATTACATTTAACATTTAATCATGTGCTATACTACATAAAGACAACAAGAATTAATTTCAAATATTGTTGCATCTCTACTCTCAATTGAGAACGATGGGATGACATGAGATGAGGATCAAAATGTAGGGAAAGAAAATGAAAAACATGTAATGCAGTGCCATCTATGAAGAAATAAGAAAACAATTTTGTTAATAATGTATTTTAAAGACTTGCTTTTATCTCTATTTTCGCAACGATAATGTGTACCCATGGTGTAGTGGTTATCACATCTGCCTAACACGCAGAAGGTCCCAGGTTCGAAACCTGGTGGGTACAGCGAGATTTTTTTTCATCACAAATACATTTTTAATTATTTAGCTGAGATTATTTCCTTTTTGATTTTAGAGTGGTAAATTCATAATAATAAAAATAAATAATGAAAAATCAGAAAAATATGAGGCCACTTAAAAAAATAATAATAATAAATAAATAAAATAAAATAAAAATAAACTCTTTATTTTCATCGCAAATACATTTTTATTTATTTCGCTGAGATTATTTTCATTTATTCTTTTTTTTTTTTTTTTTCCTAGAGTGGTAAATTCATAATTAAAATAAATAATGCGAAAATCAGAAAAATATGAGGCCACTTAAAAAAAAAAAAAAAAAAAAAAAAAATGTGCATGCCCCCACATGCACAAAATTTTTTTCCTAGTTAACTACTACTATTATCAATAATTCATATTAATTTTACAGTTACAAGTTTAAAATAACTCTCATTATGCACATTAATACGAAATTTTGTTCTATACTACCATGTTAAAAGTTTGCATAAAATGCGATCACAGCGCCACCTGTTGAGCAATTGACCCCCAAATCTAATCAGCACCAGTTTATGTCAGGGTGCAACTAAATATCAAGTTTGGTTAAATTTCATTTATTGGTTCGTGAGATACAGCGTCCACAAAAAAGTGATACAGACAGACAGACAGACATTTTCTAAAAACTATTAATTCGTGTTCTGGACATCCCGAAACGTATAAATCCATCAAAAAACGGAGGTCGAAAATTTTCACGAATCCAATACTTTCTCTATATTACATATAGAAGAAAGTAAAAAACTCTTTATTTTTCATCACAAATACATTTTTATTTATTTATTTATTGAGCTGAGATTATTTCCGACAGGAATATTTTGTATATTACAAATTTGATACAAACTTTATGTTGATCTTAATATGCTTTAGAAAGAGTTTCATTTTTCTTTTTAAATATAAAGTTGCTTCCCTTAGCAACGGTTACTATATTAATATATATATAAATCAAATTGTTGTACTTTATATATATATATATATATATTATGTGACATTACTTTGGATATTATATTACATTTTAAAGTTCGAATAGAAAAACAAATCAAATGAATTAAATTCAAACTTATTTATTTATTTATTTTTACTTAACTGTAAGAACGTGTAAAAAATAGTTTACTCTATGATTTTTGAATCCGACTGTTTTTTAGAGGGCTCCCAAAAGAATTCTGATGTATTGGGACTATACTCGGAAATTGCTGGAAATTCATTTCAGGTTGTGTTACGGGTTTTCTCTATAAGACTAAAATTAAGTAAACAATGTGGTGCGTACATAATTTATAGACAATACACAAGGCTATCCTGAATTAAGTGAACACATTCTTTTTCCATTGGATGTAATTAATTGAAGTGCTTTATTACATTTTAATGTGCCGATGAAAGATGTTTAGGAATCGAAATTAATTTCTCATATCCATACGCTTAACAAAGTATTATTTAAGGTTCAATTTTCATCTTTTTTATTTATTTATTTATTTATTAAATATCACATTTTGAGGTCCTCCGAATATAAAATTAAGATTTTAGTGATGGATCTGTATGAAAATCTGTTATCAGTATAGCTTAAAAAGAAGTAATTCCATTCCAGAAAGTTCAAATTTGGAATTTTGAAGTTAATATGAGGTAATGATATGAAGCTTGAAAAGTTTGATCAAAATTGGTAAATTTCAAGGAATGTTAAAAGTTAAAATTTTCTCAATATTTCTGTATAAACTTTTGAAGTTAACGCCAGTCTTGAATTTATATATATGTGTGTATGTGTGTGTGTAAAAATGTATGTACTATATTTAAATTGGGGGTTGAGTGGGTGTTTTTCTCCTTCCTTCACACAAAATCATATTTCAAATAAAATTGTTCCTAATTGTTTTTAAAATAAGTTCGTAACCTTTCTTGTTATTTTATCTCTCAATCTGCAATCTGACTTTATGATATTGAAATCCAGGGTCAGAGAAATTCGTGTGAGTGACACACCAAATTATTATTATATGTGTACTGGTCACCCTTCCCTCCTCCCTCCTCCCCCCCCCCAAAAAAAAAGTAAATAAATAAATAAAATAAATAAATAAATAAATGATAACCTAAACAAATAATACCCTCGTCCGATTTATTTGTAAAATCTTCTTAAAATCCAACTACTTTTAAGCAGGATCCATTTTAAGTTAGTTGACTTTTTTTTTTGTGTGAGTTTATGTATACGCTGATTTTCATAATTACGCCCTTTCAGAAAAAAAGGGCCCTAAAGAAATTCCATTTGGTGAAGGGTCTGTTTTTTATCCTAAAATTTTCCAAGATAGACTCCTGTAAATGTCATTTTTCCATAGTCAATTAAAAGCGTTACAATCCCTAATGCCGCCGATAATCAATGAAAATCTGTTTGAGAAAATCTGTTTCCACAATTATTCTTTACTTAATGTATTTTATTATCTCTCTCTTCTTTTTTTTTTTTTTTTTTTTTTTTTTTTTAATCCTGTTAGAGCATTTAGAATGTACATAACCACTAAGTTAGTTTATTATCAGGGCATGATTATCCAAAAGGCTCAGGAAGCACAAGCTTCCCCTCTAAAATTTAAGAGGGGCCCCATAAGGATTAAAAACATGGTCTTGAATTTTTTGTTTTATATTTTCACACTGAGATTGAATTTCTTCTGAGAAAGGTTACCTAAAACAAGACAAAACACTCACTATTTCGGGAAAAATCTATTATTTAACCTCAAAAATCTGAATGCCCTTAATTAAAAAGTTGTATGATTTTAATATTCTGTGTAGAAACCACCCAGATGTAAGAAAAATAAAAATAAAAATAATAAACACACACTATTTTTTGCTCTATAGCATTTTTATATTACAATATGTGACAGGAAAACAAGATTTTCCGAAATGAAAGGGGGCCCCGAAATGATGCTGAGCTTCCCCTAGCTTCAAAGCTTAATCGGGCCCTGTTTATTATTATTATTATTATTTGAGTTAAAAAAAAAAAAAAAAAAAAAAAGTACATATTTTGCATTTTTTAGCTTAAAATAAAATGTGAAAAATAATTTTTTTGAAAACGAGTACTAATTTAACGATTGTGAAATTCCTGGATAGGAAAACGGAATTTACAAAACTATATTAGATAATGAGTAATCGTGAAAACAAATTTCTCCAGAGAGCAACATGGCTTTGGCTGTCGACGAGTTAAGTGCTCTTAAAAAAATATTTAAACATTTTCGAATTTAAACATGTTGTCGAATATCTGAAGAAGTACTTGATGGATTCTTCTGAAACTTCAGGGGTGCAAAGAACATGTTATTCCTCATGTTTCAGCGAATGTTTTGAAGGCCTTAAAAACCATTAGTTCAACGCAACCTATCCTACTGGGGCATTGCCATCTGTAGAAGAATCTGTCGTCTCTAGAAAACTTGGGAGTTTGGTACGGCTAGAATTTTCAGGGAACGCGAACAGGTTGACCGCTCAAATACGGATAGTTATTTTATATATTAAAGTCAACAGATATTACATAAAAATAAATAGATGAATAAATAGTCATTAAAAAAAAAAAAAAAGGTAACGAATGGAAAGCAACCGAATTAATTATTTTGTAATGAACTTCAATTTTAAGAAGCATGTGTTTTGTTGTTACCTAACGCTTCTTATTTTTCCTCTTTCCCGTATATTTTTAAATAAAGTATTGCCTCAAGGTCGAATTTTCCAAGCTAAAACGTTGCTATAATTGCATGTTTTAAGGTCCCACTAATCCGAAAATAAGATTTTGCTATTGTGTGTCCGTCCGTCTATGTACGTGTCTGTTATAATTCGATTTCAAAAACAGATAATAGTAGAAACTAGAAAGTCTAAACTTCATATTCTAAATCTGTATCATGTAATGTTGTTATTAAAACTTCTTACTAAGAATCGACCAAACAATCCGTGTACAGAATTATACAAAGTATTTCAACAACATAAATGTCTGTAGGTAAAATTTCGCTTTCGCGCTGGTAAATTTTTAATCTCATTAAACCTAATGAAGTTAACTATATTTTCTATAACACAATTGCTAAAGAAATAGTATGAAAAGCACTCATCATTTGGTTAAAGGCCACACAAAGGAATTCGGATATATTAGGGACTGTAGTCGGAAAATGTTTGACATTAATTTGTAAATCGTATTCGGTTATTTGTTTTTCCCATGCTGTGCTAAATTTAAGTATATTAAATGGTGCGTTTACAATTTATAGCAATATACAAGGATACCCAAGATTAATAAATTCTTATCTATTGGATGTAATTGGTGGAATTGTTTTACTAAATTACACCATATCCAGGAGAAATATCAATGCCAAAGCTGTCATCTGAACGATGAGATTTAAATATGAGTGTTGAGCTGTTTATAAAAATTCCTCCCTTTAAAATGTATGATAAAAGAAAGTTGAATGAGTGCAACACCATATTACTTCTACAGTAAAAGATAGCCTTTTTAAGTAGCCTTGAAACTTTTATTATTATTATGATTGATTTATTTTAATTGTTTATACTTTTACTTACATTGATATTTTATGTATCATATCATATTCATTGTTACATAATACCTTTTAATTTACCTGATGATGAAAATATTTTATATACAAACTAAACAAGTATATTGTGGAAATCACAAAATTTTTATCTATATTTTCCTATGCAAATTCATACTGATAATTTTTTCTTACCTTTTCTTTTTTTTTCCCTTTTATTATTATTATTATTATTATTATTATTATTATTATTATTTGTCAAAATTATTTTCCATGATGAAAGAAGATTATTTTAAGCTCACAGAAGTATAACATTAAATGTCGAAATAACGTCAATTTTGTGTTCCACATGCGACATCTTAAAAAGTCTTTCATTAATTTTTTCACCTTTTACTTATTTATTTATTTTCGTGTGTGTGTGTGTGTGTGTGTGTGTGTGTTAGTTAAAAAATGTATTTATACATATATAATTTTGTTTCAAATTATCACAGATCTACGGTTTAACCATTCGTTTTAAAAGGTATATTAACGATTTTTTTTTTTTTTGAAAAATACTTATAGTGAAATTTTTCACTACCCGGGGGTGACTTCCCCCAGAGTTATAAGCAATGCTCCCACATTTATAAAAATCTTATTCTAGTTGACTATTATTATTATTATAAATAATTTTAGTCAATTTAAAAATGATTGGTTAAAATAATCTTAATTGTGAAAATGCATACGAAATTTTGTCCTATGCTGTTATATTAAAAATTAAAATTAAAATTAAAGGGTGAAAGTGCCACCTGTTAAGTGATTTGTACTGAAAAAGCTGATCACCAACTAAGTCCAATTAAACTTATATTGAACTTATATTGAAAACTTATATTGAATCTCGCCCATTGGATCGTGAGATACAGTGCTCACAAAATTTTATTCAGAGACAGGCATTTTCTAAAAATGGTTTAATCCTGTTCAGGAAATCTCAAAACGTACAAGCCATATTTCGAAAAATTTCACGAATCTAATACTCTATTCTTATATACATAGAAGAAAGTAAAAATGTGATTGGCTAATCATTGAAATGATAAAATCCAATAAAGATATGACTAAAATACACACTCTCTGATCAAGTTAAAAATCATTCAATCAAAATTATAGTAATTATATCAATGAAAGCAAATTTTGTTTTTTAAATCTCTTTCATCGTCTTTAAAAATTCTCTACTATTGGCTATATTTAGATCTCATGTATCTACCCGCCCTTCATTATTGGAATCTCTTTTCATAAAAGGAGAAACGAAAAAAAACGCTTACGCTGTTGAACATTTCTATAAATAGAACTCTCGTTAAAACTTAAACGCTTCAACTAAAGCTCTTTTAATTTTACCCATAATCTGTTTTAATGAAAAATCACTTAATTTTCGAACAAAAGCTCTAATATGTATGGGGGCTTGTTGGTGTATAGCTATATAAATTCTTTTACTAAAAGCCACTTATCATTCCAATGGAGATATTTCCTTTTTCTCTATTCCCCGCAGTTGGGAAAAACGACACAACGGGGGTTTACTTTCAGAGGTACTCGACCTTTGCGGTTGCCATGGGAACCATCGTCGTTTGTGTGATGGAAAATTGAGATTTTTCTTTGTCGATACAATTTTATTCGATTCTTAGAGTTGTACGCAGCATTGTTCATACCGATTGACATTCAGTTTTACATACGCAGTTAGTCAAATCATTATATACTTTCTGTCCTAATTTAGAGATATTATTCAAGTATGGAAGTATTAGCACTTTTTTTTTTTATCGGCTAAGAGATGAATCGTTTTCATTATTGTTAAAAATAATACAGAATATGCTCGAATACTAAAATAAGAGAAGAAAGGTATTCGAACATAAGATAGTAGGATAAAAGTTATTTGTTCATTTGCATTATTTAATATGAACATAGGGACCACTCACCAATCTAGATTTTTTTTTTTTTTTTTTTTTACGTGTTTATAAGAATGTATGATGTAATGACTTTTCTTACGTTAAACGAAATATAATGATAATATAAAAAGTGATGGAGATATATAATCATTTGATTAGCAACTCTCTATGCATTTTTGGTCATATTTCGTGTTAAAAAGTCGGATACGATAGTTACATATTTACAGTCAGTAACAAAAGTGTCCGAACACTAGCAAAAATTCCTATGTAAAAAAAGTACACTTCATTACGGTTTTGTTAAAGAAATCCTTATTGAATCATGTTCTTACACTGATTAAGACAAGGATTCGATAAGGATTTATTTAACAAAAGCGTGTGAAGTGTACTTTTTTTACATACGAATTTTTGCTAGTGTTCGGACACTTTTGTTACCGACTGTACAATTCTAATGAATTTTTCTAGAAAGCATTGAAATTTGGCTACTTCTAGTTTACTACATTTTTATCTGGTTTGGTTGTAGGGTTTAAGGCCGAATGACTAAGCTAGATTCTTGGTGGAATGCCCTCCGAGGGGAAAGGGGGGGGAGGTGTCTTTCTAAATGAACCTAGCCCATATTTGCACGAGTTTCAAAGAAAACCACAGAAAACTCCGAATGGCTAGATCGATGAGCGTGACCTGGGTTCGAACCCGGCAAGGATTTTTATCTGAATCTCCTATTTTTAATGTTATTTACAAATTCCCTACATTTAGAGATTTTTATCTATATTTACAGGATTAATCCTTGAATATGAGACTCATCAGAATGGGGGTGGAATTTTACATGTAATTAGGGATCAATTGAGCATTTTTGTATAAAACATTATGAATTATATATTAATGAAAAACATACACAGGTGTACATTTATCATTTTAGTATTAATTTTTTGGATTTTTAATAAAAAAATTTTAATAACTTTGTTTAAATCGCACAGTGAATTTGTCGTAAAACCCAATTTTTATTTACTTGATCATTTTACGGACATATTTGCCTATGTCGACCGCATAGAAACTTCCATAATTTGATAATTAAAAGTAAATTAATCCAAGCAACGGCGAGATGATTCGTCATTTCAAAAATCGGCCACAAATATATGAAACATTTCCGAAATAAATCATTAAAAAAGAAAAGAATGGAAAGAAAAACAGAACTTTGTTGATTGGCGGTAAAATAATCACGGACTCAGAAATTGAGACTTCTTCGCAATAAATGATGAACTTAAAACAGACTTTTTAAAAAAGTCGAATAATTAAAAAAAAAGGGTTTACATGAGTTTCAAAAGCTTAAAATAATAATAATAATAATTTTTTATAGCGTTGTATGCAAAAACAGTAGAATTTTCCGTGCATTTTACCTTTTTACTTCCAATACAGCCTTGTAAAATTAGTTGTAATCGAATAAAAAAGAAAAGAAAATCCTTCGTTCGAGCCCTAATCAGTTCTATTTTGAAAATGGGTGCAAAATTTAAATAAGGTCGGTGCAGTAGTTTTTGAGTAATTGTAACCACCGCTTTTTTGAATGGCTTTCTTAAACCCTCACGGTGAATTTTCCAAAATGTTTAGTGAACTTTTTTATAAAATATTGTTCACATGTTGCTTCTTTATATGCTCAAAATTTTGAATAAAAAATATTTAAGATTTCCTACCATACTGCTATTTCAGCATTACAGTTTGTTATATTAATTTGTACACTTGAACACGAATGTGTTTGGAAAAATTTATTTTCAAACATGATAAAAATTAAGTTTTATTTTTTAGATAATAGCTGCGAATGTTATGATTTTGTAAATTTAAAAGTAGTAGAAAAAGTGAAGGAAAGAAAACTGCACATACGTTTTCGTTGACAACTTTATTATTGTTTACAAGCTTGATTGTCAAAAGCAATTTATTTTAAGAAGCAAAAGTGCTAAATATTAAGAAAATAAACTTTGAAAATATACATAAAATAAAAACATTTTTTTTTCATTTTAAGGCATTTTGTATTATTTAAACCAAGCAACGTTAAATATTTAATGATTTCATACTGCTATTTCAGAATAAATATGCTTAGTTTTAGCCTTCGAAACCCATGTAAGTCCGTAAGAAGTCGGATGAAAAAGTTTTAATTTCATTTATCAGGCGAAAAAAAAAATAAGTGACAATTAAACTAAAAAGATCTACCGGCCACTGGCTAATATTTTGAGATTTCAATTTTCAAGTTTAAAAAAAAAATACTCTTCTCTTTCTGCTTCTTAGAAAATTGGTGACCTATAAGGTAAGGTTGGGTTGTAGGGAATAAGGCCGATTGACTGCACTAGGGTCCTAGGCATGAGAGGGAGAGCCCTCCATGGGGGTCTTTCTAAGGGGTCTTAGCCCGTATTTACGCATGTTTCGGAGAAAACCATGAAAAACTTCGAACGGCTAGGTTGATAAGCGCGGCCTGGGATCGAATCCGGCACCTAACGTCTACCAGCTTTAAGCGCAGAACCGCTCTGCCGCTAGTGGGCCTGGAGGCTTATTCATGTGGTAAGTTAATTTGCCCGGAAAAATGAAATGACTGTTTTTACTTTGTAAAAATCTGTATTTTCTAAAAGAAATCATGGTGCTTTTAAAATTTTACTCTTTTGTTGGAATAGATTTTATCTACTAAAAATAAATAAAAATAATAGTCGGATCCAAAAAATGATCATCTGCTTGCTTTTTGTTTTTTGAAGTGTTTCATATATAAATAATGATTGTTATTTAACTTTTTTTTTTTTTTTTTATTCAAAATTAAATTTTTAACTGACGTAAATTTTTAACTGTAACTCTTTAACTTAGTAAACTGTACAAGACAAATACTTATAATATACATGCATGTATATTGAAAATGGAATATAATGAGTACAGACTGACACTTTCCCTTTCACCATCAAGTTGCCTTGAAAGCATCTTGATACGATTTTCACAACAAAAAATAACAAACTTTATTTGAATAGTAATCTTTTAAATAATATTCCCTTGAAATTACCCGTATTTCAGTCGATAGATTGTTCCAAAATTTCAATTTACTGACAGAGGGTTTTTTTTTTTTTTTTTATTAAATTTGATTTCATAAAACGTTAGTAGAGATGCCATTTTAGACTAAAACAAAAGCATAAATAATGTTTTTACCTGAAGTTCTTCTTTCTTACTGTCAGGTATTTATCTAATACGTAATTCTATTTAGAAAAAACTATTTCATCATTCCTAGCCTCATTAGTATTTGGGAAGGGGAAGAGGGGGTGTCACGTTCGTTCTTTCAGTAGAACTAGTATATTCAAATCTGTATTGATTTGCAAATAATTGATTAAAAAAAATAATAATACAAAATACAAAATCTTAGATATTTACCATTTAAATAAATATTTTCCCCTTGTATTAAATATATCACGTGATTCTTATAAAATAATAATAATAAATAATATATATAAGTTTATTCTCATACATCTTTCCAATCGGCATTTTTATTTATATTTGATAAAGCACTATTACTTCTTTATACTAAGTTTTATAAAGAAAAATATATTTGTTGATTTTCTAATATTAGTAAAGATTTACATTTTTTTTTAAATGAATTAATTACATTATTTCTTGTATGTTTCATATTTGAAAGGGCTGTCATATATACATATAATCGAATTCCATTTACAATTTTCAAGAAAATTTCTGTTACACTTTTTCTTTCTTTTTAAAAATCTAAATCTGATGCATATTAATTCATATTTCTCAACAATAGTAAAAAGATGTATAAATTTTCTTTTGTACATTTTTAGAAATATCTGAAAATATTTTTCTTTATTTTTATAAAATTACTTTTATAATTTTTTATTTCTTTACTTTTATGAACTTTTGTTAAAAATAATTTTTATAGAATTCTTTTATACTAAATCAAGATTTAGCACGCTTTAATTTTTATTTACTTATATATTATTCATTTATTTATATTACTTTTTTTTTTTTTAATAAATAAAAACAAATTAAAAATTAAAAGTTTTAGAAAAAATGTAAAGTTTTTGCTGTTGAAAACGGACTTCCTTTATGCTTTGGAGGAAAAATAGAAAAAAAAAACAAATAAAATAATTTCATATGTTTTTTTTTTTTTTTTTCAAATAATTGGGAACTTGAGAGTATTTCAAAAATTTCCTATTTAAACTTTTTTTTTTATCTCCTATTTACCAGATGATTATAATTTACCAATTAAGAAAACAAAATATAATATTTCTGAAAGATACTACTGAATGAAAAAATAAATAGTAAATAAATAAAAAACTTTTGTATAAATAATAAAGAACGAATAAGAATTCTTTCAATTTCTATTTAATTAAAAAGTTACAAGTCACAGATTTTTCTCTTAATTATTATGCTGTTTGACCCACTGCTGTAAATTAATGAATTGCTTCTAATTATGACTAACATTACAAAAAATGAAAGAATGAATGGAACGTGTTATTTTTTAGACTTATTTGAAATTTTTTTACAATAATATGGAAATGCTTTCATTTATGTATGTTGTCAAAAGACCGAAAATACACTGATGGGAAAAAAAAAAAAAAAAAATCCCAACACCAGGAAGGAGCTGTGGTAGATAAACGAAATTTGGTAGGCGTGTTTATACATCTGAAAGATGACGTCGATTCAAATTTCGAGCTACGCGCATAAGTGTGGCGCTAGTAGCAACACTATGGACATGCAAATGAGGTTTACTTTAAATAAGCGCTGTAAGGTTCGTGATCGTTATTTACAGTTGAGATTTGACGTAGTAGGTTAATGTTAGTCAAGGATGCCTCTAAGAAGACGAAGAAGCCATTTACAGCTCACTGAATTTGAACGAGGTCGTGTAATAGGCTACGAGAAGGTTATTTTTCTTTCCGCGATATTGCAGAAAGACTTGGCAGGAATGTATCCACTGTGCATGAGTGTTGGCAGCAGTGGAAAAGGGAAGGTACTGCCTCAAGAAGACCGGGTTCCGGGAGGCCACGTGGCACTACTGAGAGGGAAGACCGCCGTGTTCGGCGTATGGCTGTGGCTAATCGTACTGCGTCTGCAGCTGAAATTCGAGCTGCAGTTGGCATCACAGTGACACAACGAACTGTTACAAATCGGTTACTTCAAGGACAGCTCCGAGCCAGAAGCCCTGTAGCGTGCATTCCACTGACTCCAAACCACTGCCGTTTGCGACGTGAGTGGTGTCAAGCTAGAGCTCATTGGAGGACGGAGTGGAGATCTGTTGTGTTTTCTGGTGAAAGCCGGTTCTACCTTGGTCGCAGTGATAGCCGTGTATTGGTTAGAAGGAGGCCAGGTAAACGCCTGCTAGTGACCTGTCTGCGGCCTAGACACACAGGGCCTACTCCTGGAGTTAAGGTTTGGGGAGCAATTTCGTATGACAGCAGGAGCACTCTCGTGGTTATCCCACGCACCCTGACTGCAAATTTGTACGTCAGTCTAGTGATACAACCTGTTGTGCTGCCATTCATGAACAGCATTCAAGGGGTTGTTTTCCAACAGGATAACGCTCGCCCTCATACCGCTTTTGTAACCCAACATGCTCCACATAGTGTCGACATGTTGCCTTGGCCTGCTAGATCACCAGATCTTTCTCCAATCGAGCACGTATGGGACATCATTGGACGACAACTCCAGCGTCATCCACAACCAGCATTAACCGTCCCTGCATTGACCGCCCAAGTGCAACAGGCATGGAACTCCATCCCACAAAATGATATCCGACACCTGTACGACACAAGACACAATGCATGCACGTTTGCATGCTTGCATTCAAAATTCTGGCGGTTACACCGGTTACTAATGTACCAACATTTCACATTTGAAATGGCTCTTCTCCCCAATGGCTCTATCTGTGATCTTGAAACTTTAATCAATTAAATATGTTACCTAGACAAATGTACTGCTGAAATTTCATTACTGTACAATAATTTTTTCTTGGTGTTGGGATTTTTTTTTTTTCCATCAGTGTATTATATCAAAAACTAAAAATAAAGGTAGAGCTTTAATATAGGATCCCCTTGGCGACTTTATGATTTTTGTCGCCATGTTGGTTATTAATTAAAATGGCTGTCTCAGTTGCGTAAGTAAAGATTTTGGCACGAAACGTCTAAGCTACTTGGGTGTCAAATTTCAAATTTCACTAAAGGGATCCTAAGCTAAAACTGTTCCAAGATAAGGACTTTTGAAATACCAAATAAATAAAATATATACATAAAAAAGAAAGAAAGAAAGAACAAAATTTCTATATTTAAAATTTCTGGGGATGGCTTAGAACATCATTTCGGTTTAAAATACTTTTAATGTGTCCAAACATTCACTGTCATTAAAAATTCAAAGCCGTTTATTTCCTATATTTTTCTTTCGGGTGAAGAACAGGTTATCAGTCGCATATTTGATTTTTTACCAAAGCAGTAATAGATGTCTTATTTCTGCATTTTGTTTCCACAGCGAAGACTGGATTAGCAGTGAAGACAATTTTCCTGGAGATTACAATCTGGTAGATTCATTTCGAATTCCCTCAAACTTTCAAACTTTATTTTTCATCAAAATTGGTAAAACAGTTTACTTTCGTTTTTCTCAAAACCAAATTGAAACGCCGTGTAAAAATACTGGCGGAAATTCTTTTTCCCAAGTGGTCCTGAAAACTAAATATGACGCTTTTATTGCAGATTGACTGAAATAGGCTTCTGAAATTAAAAGGAAAAGAGAAAATTAGTTATAGTTACAATAAGACTTAACAATATAACATTTTTATAAAAGTAAACACAATGAAACATTCATAAATAACATATAGGATGTGATCAATTTAAAAGCGTACCAAATGGGTAATACAAAAAACAAACGTTTTTTGTATTACCCACGTCTCTAATAGATGCTGCAAGACTTTGAACACCAGAACTAATGCTATATATCTATATTTAATGAGAATGTGTCATTTGTTTCACTTTCTAAATGCGGAAACTCATTTTTTAAACAAATTCGCGTAAATGGGATTATTAATATTTAATCCTATTTCAAATATTTAAAAATGATAATTAAAAAAGAAAATATATATAAAAATTTTGAAAGAAGCAATCGCTTAATTTAAATCATATGAGCAGAATCGAATAATAAGTTAACAATCACATTTACGGGAATTAATGTTGAAAAAACGAGTTTTAGGATTCAGAAATTAAATCAAAACAAGCGATACCTGTACATTAAATATAAACATATTAACTAAGTTAAACCTTGCTGTTAACTTTAGATATGTGTTTAATACAGAAAACAAACAATTACCTTTTAAACTGACCGCACTGAAAATAAATAAATAAAAGAGCAAAAACACTCAAAAATGAATAAAATTGGGTCAAGTTTGAGTATGCTGCGTACTCAAAATTAAAAATACCATGTATTTATTATTGAGAATATTAATATGCTCAAAAATTGGCATCGACCATCGTGAATACCAATATTCCAAACATAAATTATCATTGATGCATTCTTTCAAAAAGCAATGTAAAACCGCCACGCCACTAAACATAGTTCTGGAGATTTGAGGAAATAAAGTTTGTTTTTGAACTCTTTTTGTTCAAAGGGGAGTATTCACCTTTGAGGTACTAAAATCCAGAATATTTTACCCTGTTTTCGATTCGCTACAGTTTCCTTAAATATTATCCATATTAAGCCAAATTTTCAGAGTTAATTTGTCTTAGTTTGTGTATTGCGTCTATAAATTAATTTTATTATAAAAAAAAGAACAACTTTACTTTCAGTTAGTAAATGTAATACACATTTTTGGAAATTTTAAATTACTAATGAATTGCTCCGCGCAGCCTTACAAGCATAAAAATTAATATTTAGTTAAAATTTTGGCATTTTGAGAATATAAATACATCATATATGCATACCTATTACTTTTACCATACATTAAGATATATTTTCTACAAACTACTATAAGTTTAAATACTAGGAAATATCACACAAAAAAATTCATTTCAAACACTGTATGCAAAATTTATAAATTAGCTTTTTATATAAAATTAGGTGGAATTTGTAGATAATAACATTACATACTTACTCTGAAAACTTCAAAAGGATATGTTCAAAATATTTTTGTATACACTGCGCGCCTTCCAGAAAAATACAGTTTTGAGAAAAATGAGTTTAAAGTAAAAATTTTACTTATAACATTATTTAATTATTACTGGTTACTTCAAAATATTATGAACATGCAAAAACTGAAAATTCGATTTTTTGAAGGTTTAAAGATGAACACGCCCCGCCCCTTAAAGAACTTCTTTTAGTTTCGCATATTTATAATAAATTATGAAATGAACAGATATTTATTAATTTGAACACATGAGATATTCATTTGGAAATGAGGATGTCCATTAATTCATTTTTGAGAACTTCCTTTTTAACCTTCCTGTATTATTAGAGGGGAAAAAATATGTACACATATTGGAAGAAGCTATTGATATAAAGATATCGCAAACTATATAAATAGTGGACCACTCTTATTTTTGATTGGTCTAGATTTAACTACTTTGGTGATAAAAATCGGCCATTCTTTTTTTTTTTTTTTTTTTTTTAGTAAAAACTGATGAATTTTTTAAAAAGATACTGTATAGATGTTATACTTTTTTAAAAAAGCTCTAAAAACTGTACATTTCTTGTGAGGGCACTATGTACATCAAATTATTAGATTTAAAGATATTACCTTGCAAAGTTTCACAACGCGATATCATTCGATTTCTTTTATCTTAAAATAAGAGTCTAATATTAAACAAAAAATAGTCTAAAATTAAAGAATAATGAATAACTTTTTTTAAATTATCAGTTTTGAAGTTCTAAGAGCTGCAATTTTTAAATTAGAGCGTACTTGTTTCCCAATCATAATCTATTAAATTTGTAAACAATTATTGATTCATTCTTGAGAATCATTCATATAAGACCACAGAGCATTGTCGCAAAACGAGTGCATGGTTGGTTGGTTTTTTCGTCGCACCAGTGCTGCGCAACAGGCAATTGGCGTCGGTCAGGGATTCACCCCTAGAGGTGGTCCGGAAACCTGCCATCACAGTTTTGATCCTCCGTGGAAGCGAAACGAGTGCAAAACGGAAGAAATATTTTATTTAATACTGTATAAAGAGCGGGGATATAGGCAACGGGTACCCGAAGTGAAGTTTAGAGCGATCTCAATATAGGCTTTTTTTATTATTATTATTTTTACTTTCCGAACACTATAGTGAGGAAAGTATTGTAATCATGTCAAAAATCCGAATTCGAGATTTTGATGTTTCTATACGTTTTGAGGTCCCCTGAGTCCGTTTTCACTATTTTTACGATGATGTGTGTGTGTATGTGTGTATGTGTGTATGTATGTGTATATGTGTGTATGTCTGTGGGTGAACACGCTAGCGTCTAAACGCTTCGTTCGATTAACCTGAAAGTTGGTACGCATATTGTAAGTCACCATAGTACGAACCCTATAGATTTTGGTGAATCTAGCACTTATAGTTTTTTTACAGGGACACAAAGAAAAATTCTTTATCATTATGGCCTGTGGGAGCAAAATCTTAAAAGTGCGATAGCATCTAAACGCCTTATTCAATTGAGCAAATATTTTATACACATATTATAGATCACAAATACTCAATCTGTATATATTTTGGAGAATCTAGCACTTATAGTTTTTTTACAGGGACACAAAGAAAAATTCTTTATCATTATGCCTATGGGGCCAAATTTTTAAAAATGTGATAGTGTCTAAACGCCTTATTAATCCGAGCAAAAAAATTGTACACATGTTATAGATCACAGTTGAACTAACTGTATAGATTTTGGTGAATCTAGCACTTACAGTTTTTTTACAGGGACACAAAGAAAAATTCTTTATCATTATGGCCTATGGGACTAAATTTTTAAAAGTACGATAGCATCTAAACGCCTTATTGAATTCAGCTGAAAAATTATATGAGTATTATAAATCACTGTTGCACTAACTATAAGCATTTTGGTGAATCTAACATTTATATGTTTTTACAGGGACACAACGAAAATTTCTTTGTCATTATGATCTATGGGCTCAAAGTTCAGTAGCGTTAAATAAAACAACGTGTAATAGATGGAGAAAAATACTCAAACACTCTATTATGGTTTTCTCTCTTTTGTTTGTTTAACAACTACTCTTTCTTTACTTTATCTACAAAACTGTTAATTACTCAATGTTCGGAAAGTCGAGTGGAGTCACTCCAGATTTTTTTATTATTATTATTTATTTATAATCTGATAAAAAAAAAAAAAAAAAAAAAAAAAAAAAAAAAAATTGGAGTGACTCCACTCCACTTTCCGAACATTCAGTAATTAACAGTTTTATAGATAAAGTAAAGAAAGAGGAGTTGTTAAACAAAAGAGAGAAAACCATAATAGAGTGTTTGAGTATTTTTCTCTATATATTACACGATGTTTTATTTAACGCTACTGAACTTTGAGCCCATAGATCATAATGATAAAGAATTTTTTGTTGTATCCCTGTAAAAACCTATAAATGCTATATTCACCAAAATGCTTATAGTTAGTGCAACAGTGATTTATAATATTCATCTAAATTTTCAGCTCAATTGAATAAGGCGCTTAGATGATATCGCACTTTTAAAAATTTGGTCCCATAGGCCATAATGATAAAGGATTTTTCTTTGTATCCCTGTAAAAAAACTGTAAGTGCTAAATTCACCAAAATCTGTACAGTTGGTGAAACTGTGACCTATAACATGTGTACAATTTTTTTGCACAGATTAATAAGGCATTTAGACGCTATCACACTTTTAAAAATTTGGCCTCGTAGGCCATAATGATAAAGAATTTTTCTTTGTGTCCCTGTAAAAAAACTGTCAGTGCTAAATTCAACAAAATCTACACAGTTCGTGCAACTGTGACCTATAACATGTGTACAAATTTTTTGCTCAGATTAATAAAGCGTTTAGACGCTATCGCACTTTTAAAAATTTGGCCCCATAGGCCATAATGATAAAGAATTTTTCCTGGTGTCCCTGTAAAAAAACTGTAAGCGCTAGATTCACCAAAATCTATAGGGTTTGTACTATGGTGACTTACAATATACGTACCAACTTTCAGCTTATTCGAACGAAGCGTTTAGACGCTAGCGTGTTCACTCACAGACATACACACACATACATACACACATACATATACACACACATACATACATCATCGTAAAAATAGTGAAAACGAACTCAGGGGACCTCGAAACGTATAGAAACATCAAAATCTCAAATTCGGATTTTTGACATGATTATAATACTTTCCTCACTATATAGTGTTCGGAAAGTAATAAATGGTGATTGATGAATCTTTTGAAAATTCATTTAAATACAGTGACCAGCGAAGCGGGCGTAGCCTGCTAGTGGATAATAATATCCATGTGTACTAGTATAAATGAATATACCGAACATTCCTGAAGTATCTTTATTCGATTCATATAATTTTCATGAGTTGAAACGGATCTATAAAGGCAGAATGTATAGCTTTGAATTCAAGGAAACTTCGTTCTAACAACGGATCGACAGACCCTAATAAATAAACTGCAATCGACCAGCTAGGAACGGAACTACAATATATAGGATGTTCTATTCATTCCAATAAGTGGATTAATCATTTGTATATAAAAGCCGGAAAAGTAAGGAATTTCAATTGAAATCATCATACGGGCAGAATAGTCTTTCGCTATTTAGATAATTCAGTAAATCATCTAATTTTAAGTAAACGTTAATTTATGCCAGTTAGTGGAAATAACGTAATTATTTTCAAATTTCACAAATTTTTCCGTTATGTTATAATTAATAAATTATGTTATAATTATACGCCATAATTATATAGATAAAAATTTGTTATTATGAAATTTTATATATTTATATTAATTATAATTATAAAAGCCGATAATATTTATTACAAATATAAAATTACATAAAATAATTGTTATAATAACGAGTATGAGTTATTATATGTTAGTACGTGTTACATACTAAGCGGGAAGTAGCTCTCCTTTTCGACGATTTCAGAGCCCCTAGCCTACCCTTCCCGCTTTTCGAAGACAATTTACATTTTTTCTATCGATCCTTTGTTATTATAGTATTTTGCAATTTCCCCGCTTAAATATATTCCAATACCAGTATTTTTAAACAATCGCATTGAAAATTAACTATACCTAAAATAAAACTGTATTTTTAAAAATAGAACTTATATATATGTGCTAATATAATAAGGTGGATGTAACCAACCTTTTCCAGTTTTTATTATTATTATTATTATTATTATTATTATTTTTTTTTTTTTTTTTTATCTTTTACACTTTTTTTCACACCGATTTTAAGCTAATATGTGTCATTAAGAATAATATTCATAATATTAATTATGCATAATTTATATATAAAATATGATTTTACATTGTAAAACCATGTATATTATAATTATATACTGTAATTAAATTTATTATATTTATAACTGAACTGCAAAGTAATTATATACCTACATTGTAAAGCACAATAGAATTTCTATGTAGCACTTTTATTTAAAATAATAATAATTATTATTATACATGAAACATAATTATAAATAATTTTAATATTATATATCATATATATTAACGATATTCATATAAATTATTATTACAAAATTAATATTAATAATAATGGTAACTATATACTATATGATTATAGATAAAATATTATCATATAATAACATTTTATGCTCTAATTAAATTTATTATACGTATAACCGAAATATAACCAAATTGAAAATCAAGTACATCTACAATAAAATACAATTAAATTTTTAGTAGCACTTTTATAAAAAAAATAATTACAACAAAACATTGTTAAATAACATTATTAGAGAGAAAAAATACATACATATATATATATATATATATATATATATATATATACATATATATTGGAAGAAACTATTGATATAAAGATATCAGATTTCGCATGGATAATATCCTTTATACTTAATTCATGTACCGAATATGCCTAAAATATATTTATGCAACAGAAGTAATTTTCACCAGTTGAAACGAATATATAAACACGGAACATATTCAAGAAAATTTCGTTTTAACAACGAATCGACAGGCACGTATAAATTAACTGCGCAATCGACCAGCTAAGAACGGAACTACAATATATGATGTTCATTCCAATAAGTAGACTAAGCATTTGTATGGACTATAAAAGCTGGAAAATTTAGGAAGGAATTTCAATTGAAATCATGGGGGCAGAACATTCTTGGCTATTTGATAATTCAGTAAATCATCTGGACTAATTGTAAAAGAAAACAGATAAATTGCGTTAATTTATGTCAATTGAAATAGTGTAGTGACTTCAAAGATTAGTTCTAAATTTTACAATTTACCCGCATGAAATGTGCTTAAATAACAGGATTTTACTATAATCTCGGGTAGAATCCTGACCCGACCTGAACTCGACAGATAAATTTTAAATCAACCCAAAACCCGATAAAAAAATTTTAATCGACCCGAACCCGCAATAAAAAATTTTGACAACCAACATCCGACCGAACCCAATGTCTTTATACTTGAACCCGACCCGAGACTCGACTTCTTTTCACCCGAACCCGAATCAAAATGAAAATTAATAATTCATCTAAACATCATTCAAAACATATTTAAATTCTTAAATAAAGTAAATTTTCATTGCCACACAGTTGGTAAGTCATTTTTAAAAGAATTAAAAATATAATTACTAATACACTAAAAGTTAAAAATTTAAAGCTATAAAAAAAAAAAAAAAAATAGATTAATAATAATTGTTAACTATTTATGTGTGATGCGTATTTCATGTGTACAAAATTGAGTTTCAAGTTTAGCATTTTTGCAGCTTATTGTTTGATGTTTATCACACATACACAAAAATGTAAAAATAATACAGTGCTGCAGACGTTGACTTAATGTCCATTCTCAAGTTCACATCTAAATTTACATACATTTTAATAACTTCTTAAAAACATCTGCAAGAGAAAAAGATTTTCTAAAGATTTTCTCAAGTCGACCCGACTAGTTGAAAACTGAACCCAACCCCGACTTGTAGTAAAAAAAAATCTAGTCAATCCGACCCGCACAAAAAATAAATCAGTCAACCTGACCCGCAAGAGAAATAAATGTAGTCCACCCGACCCGATGCAGGACTCTAATCTCGGGTGACAGCTGCAAATTAAATATATTTTTCTCTTAATTAAATATAAATGGGGGATACTGAGGATTACTTTAGAGCTCGAAATAATTTTTTCTGGAATATTCGCGAAATTATCTTTGTGCATATAAATGTATAAAAGTTGCATTTAGTCTTATTCATATTTCTGAAAATGTTCGTCTATAACATTTTCGAACAAAGCTGAAAAGTGTTTGTGAATCCAGTTCATCTCTTTTTACGTCCATTACCCTACTACCGCAGGTAATAGATGAATACAGAAACGGCCGCTTAATAAATTCACTGGTTAATAAAATCAGCCGCTTAATCTGATCAAACTGCCATGACCGGAATCAAATCAATGCAAACTGTTTTTAAAACTGCCGCTTAATAAAATCAACATTGCCGGTTAGTAAACTCAAAAATACCTCTTCAGCATGCAAAAGTATCATTTATGCAAGCTAATTTTTTTTTTTTTAATTTTTTCATTTACACTGCGATAGTTTTTATTTTTCAAATAAAATTCAGTCTCCCATTTCATCCAGTCTCTCTTTGTCGAAAATTTTGCATTTGCAATATAGTTACAAATTAAACAAGCCACATCACTTATCTCAATAAATATTTCAAGGAACGTATTCTTCAAAGCGCAGTAATAAGTTACAATATTATTTTGATTCGCAAGTGATATATATATATTTTAAACTTTTAATTATTAAAAGACAATTTCTAGTTGTTATTCTGAAATAACTATGAAGCAAGAGGTTCAAATGGAAAGATTTTAAATTTAAAAGAAAAGCGTAAACTTTTAGCAAAGTAATGGTGATTCTCCTCAAAAGAAAGAGCTTAGAAACTTGGAATGCGTTTTATTTACTTATATAGAAGGAAAAAATAATAATTAATTATTTGTCAAAAGTTAATTAATATTGCTTATTAAATTCCATTACTCGTTATCTTTTGAGATTTCTTTCCAAATTCAGAGAAGCATAATACTTTTTTCTTGAGTTCAGGAACGATCGCCGGATATAAAAATCAACCGCTTAATAAAATCATTTTGGTTCAGAACGAATGTGATTTTAATAAGCGGCGGGTACTGTATATTTATTCAGCCATTCAGATGTATTGTATTCGGTCGAAAATTTCGTTAGCGAGTTTTTCCCTAATTTACATGTTTTAAGGTCTTTTGGGTCTAAAAAAAGTGGTTTTTGTCAATTGATCAGTGTGCATGTTTGTGTGGAATATTCTGACTATCATATCTCCAAAATTAATAATGAAAGAACGATAAAAAGTTGTTAAACAAATACCCTTTTAGATGACCTTTTGTGTGTGTTAGTTGGTTAGTTCAAGAAAATTGATAGACGTCCTCTAAAAAATAGTTCAATTCTCACAAGTGCGTTCCATTAAAACTGGTTCTACAAATTTTCTTCAAACTCGCCCTATTATCTCCGTTTTAGGTAGCATTTCTTATGCAATTGTTAGTTTTCGGTCAACGCATGATATAACCGAAATTGATTATTATACATATGTTGAACACCTTCTAAATTTTTATTTTTCGAATGATGTAAGTTATTTCGCTGTATTTATCTTTTCAAACAAAATTTTTCATTTACCTTTTAAGATAATTGTTTTTAACTTGAAATTCAAATGATTTGCTTGCTATGACATAAACCTTTATTTCTTTTTAAGGAAATACAGGGCATAATTCCCTTAAAACTGTTTTGAGAGATTTGTGTTTCTTTACATTAAAACATAATTTAAAAAAAATTCATTTTATGAAACCAATTACTGTTAAAATATTTATCCCCACCAGGAAAAAATATATATTGTTAAACACTCGGCATTTCTTTCTTTCTTTATCAGTTTTTGATAATAAAAAGGATATTTGTCTTAGAAAATATTCCATAAATATATATATAACATAAAAAACAATCTCCGAATTTCTTATAAATGTTATTTATTTCTAAAGATACTGAAAAAGCGAAAACATACACCTATAATTTATTCATTTCACTTCTTAAAAACCATTTGTAAGCTGTCATAAATAAAAATTCGTTATTTCCATAATGTGTTATGGATATCTTTAATAGTTCCTTAACCAAATCGAAGTCTATACCATTTTCCTAAAATCGAAACTATCTAATTCACTGGCATCTGGTAAACCATCCCTTAAATCAGCTGGCTATCGATTCCTAATCTAGGGAAAAACAAAAACAAAAACAACGCCTATTTCGCAAGCAAGTTTTCTTGGACGCCATGGCCAGTTACCATGGCAACAGAAGAGGAAGAGAAGCATCTACTCTAAGAGCTAGTTTTGTCACAGAAAATGCTATGCCAGGTGTGATAGGATCTTAATATAAACTGTTTAGGTTTCTTTTTTTCACTATTTATTTGTGTTTTTTTCTTTTCATTTGATTTGCACTGCGGATTATACAATTAATCATTTAAACAAAATTCTCGCTATTGTTATTGTCAATGTTTATTGTTATTTAGGAATACATGTATCTCTCGGGAGTGTTTATAGATAGCATCACTGGTAGAAGAACACTGTTTTAAAAAGATTGATTTTTTGTTCTAAGTCCTGTTGTTTTAAGAGTTTATTCTGCAATTTCATCTATTTTCAAAGCTTTAGTTTTTCTATTTTTCTCGTTGTTTTTCTGAAACGAATTTAACAAAAGGGTTTAGTGAGTCTTTTTAAATGGAAAAAACAGGCAAAAACTAAGAGAACAATTAAGACTATAACGTTGTATTTGTGTATGCTATTTTGCATAGAGACAATTTAGAAATATAAAACAGTTCAGTGGGTTCTAAGTCATGTTGTTTTAAGAGTTTATTCTGCAATTTTATCTATTTTCAAAGCTTTAATTTTTCTATTTTTCTCGTTGTTTTTCTGAAACGAATTTAACAAAGGGGTTTAGTGAGTCTTTTTAAAGGAAAAAACCCGGCAAAAACTAACAGAACAATTAAGACTATAACGTTGTATTTGTGTATACTATTTTGCATAGAGACAATTTAGAAATATAAAACAGTTCAGTGGGTTCTAAGTCATGTTGTTTTAAGAGTTTATTCTGCAATTTCATCTATTTTCAAAGCTTTAGTTTTTCTATTTTTCTCGTTGTTTTTCTGAAACGAATTTAACAAAAGGGTTTAGTGAGTCTTTTTAAATGGAAAAAACAGGCAAAAACTAAGAGAACAATTAAGACTATAACGTTGTATTTGTGTATGCTATTTTGCATAGAGACAATTTAGAAATATAAAACAGTTCAGTGGGTTCTAAGTCATGTTGTTTTAAGAGTTTATTCTGCAATTTTATCTATTTTCAAAGCTTTAATTTTTCTATTTTTCTCGTTGTTTTTCTGAAACGAATTTAACAAAGGGGTTTAGTGAGTCTTTTTAAAGGAAAAAACCCGGCAAAAACTAACAGAACAATTAAGACTATAACGTTGTATTTGTGTATACTATTTTGCATAGAGACAATTTAGAAATATAAAACAGTTCAGTGGGTTCTAAGTCATGTTGTTTTAAGAGTTTATTCTGCAATTTCATCTATTTTCAAAGCTTTAGTTTTTCTATTTTTCTCGTTGTTTTTCTGAAACGAATTTAACAAAAGGGTTTAGTGAGTCTTTTTAAATGGAAAAAACAGGCAAAAACTAAGAGAACAATTAAGACTATAACGTTGTATTTGTGTATGCTATTTTGCATAGAGACAATTTAGAAATATAAAACAGTTCAGTGGGTTCTAAGTCATGTTGTTTTAAGAGTTTATTCTGCAATTTTATCTATTTTCAAAGCTTTAATTTTTCTATTTTTCTCGTTGTTTTTCTGAAACGAATTTAACAAAGGGGTTTAGTGAGTCTTTTTAAAGGAAAAAACCCGGCAAAAACTAACAGAACAATTAAGACTATAACGTTGTATTTGTGTATACTATTTTGCATAGAGACAATTTAGAAATATAAAACAGTTCAGTGGGTTCTAAGTCATGTTGTTTTAAGAGTTTATTCTGCAATTTCATCTATTTTCAAAGCTTTAGTTTTTCTATTTTTCTCGTTGTTTTCTGAAACGAATTTAACAAAGGAGTTTAGTGAGCCTTTTTAAAGGAAAAAACCGGCAAAAACTAAGAGAACAATTAAGACTATAACGTTGTATTTGTGTATACTATTTTGCATAGAGACAATTTAGAAATATAAAACAGTTCAGTGGGTTCTAAGTCATGTTGTTTTAAGACTTTATTCTGCAATTTCATCTATTTTCAAAGCTTTAGTTTTTCTATTTTTCTCGTTGTTTTTCTGAAACGAATTTAACAAAGGGGTTTAGTGAGCCTTTTTAAAGGAAAAAACCGGCAAAAACTAAGAGAACAATTAAGACTATAACGTTGTATTTGTGTATACTATTTTGCATAGAGACAATTTAGAAATATAAAACAGTTCAGTGGGTTCTAAGTCATGTTGTTTTAAGAGTTTATTCTGCAATTTCATCTATTTTCAAAGCTTTAGTTTTTCTATTTTTCTCGTTGTTTTTCTGAAACGAATTTAACAAAGGGGTTTAGTGAGCCTTTTTAAAGGAAAAAACCGGCAAAAACTAAGAGAACAATTAAGACTATAACGTTGTATTTGTGTATACTATTTTGCATAGAGACAATTTAGAAATATAAAACAGTTCAGTGGGTTCTAAGTCATGTTGTTTTAAGAGTTTATTCTGCAATTTCATCTATTTTCAAAGCTTTAGTTTTTCTATTTTTCTCGTTGTTTTTCTGAAACGAATTTAACAAAGGGGTTTAGTGAGCCTTTTTAAAGGAAAAAACCGGCAAAAACTAAGAGAACAATTAAGACTATAACGTTGTATTTGTGTATACTATTTTGCATAGAGACAATTTAGAAATATAAAACAGTTCAGTGGGTTCTAAGTCATGTTGTTTTAAGAGTTTATTCTGCAATTTCATCTATTTTCAAAGCTTTAGTTTTTCTATTTTTCTCGTTGTTTTTCTGAAACGAATTTAACAAAGGGGTTTAGTGAGCCTTTTTAAAGGAAAAAACCGGCAAAAACTAAGAGAACAATTAAGACTATAACGTTGTATTTGTGTATACTATTTTGCATAGAGACAATTTAGAAATATAAAACAGTTCAGTGGGTTCTAAGTCATGTTGTTTTAAGAGTTTATTCTGCAATTTCATCTATTTTCAAAGCTTTAGTTTTTCTATTTTTCTCGTTGTTTTTCTGAAACGAATTTAACAAAGGGGTTTAGTGAGTCTTTTTAAAGGAAAAAAACCGGCAAAAACTAAGAGAACAATTAAGACTATAACGTTGTATTTGTGTATACTATTTTGCATAGAGACAATTTAGATAT
The DNA here is from genome assembly GCA_963930645.1 of Salticus scenicus. NCBI lineage: Eukaryota > Metazoa > Arthropoda > Arachnida > Araneae > Salticidae > Salticus > Salticus scenicus. Next base: position 132,733,263 of record OZ005654.1, read on the forward strand.
ATAAAACAGTTCAGTGGGTTTAAAATCCAAACTAAGAGATTTTATAAAAACACGCTTTCAGAATTTTTCTGATATTAAATTAACAATAGAATGAATGGTGCCTACCATTTTTCTATACTGATTTTTAAAAAATTGTGTCTCATCAACAATTTTAGTTGATTTTGGATTCTGATCACTTTTATATTCCGACATATTTTTAAATACATTTTTCTTCCACAAACACATGGAATGTGTAAACATTCTATTTCTTTATCTTTCTTTAATTTCTTTACCTATTAAAAAAAAAAAATAATAATAAAAAATAAAAATAAATAAAAAAAAAATAAATCCAAAACGCGTGTTACATATTTTTAAACACATTTTCTTTCACAAATATATGGAATGTGTAAACATTCTATTTATTTTCTTTTTTCTTTCTTTCTTTTTCTTTACCTATAAAAATAAAAGATTTTTCTATAACGCGTATTACGCAGAAAAATGCCGAATAAGGTCAAATGGCTGCGGAAAGGTCTTGGGTCTAAGAGAAGAGCCCTCCGTGGGGGGTAAATTTAAAAGGAAAATATAATTGAAAAATTTGTGTGCCTGAAATTAAAAGGTTTTACCCTTAAAAAAATGGAGAGAGAGAGAGAAAAAAGAAAATTTTTCGGGAGAAAAAAAAAATCGTAGGATTTCCCTTTTGTTCTTGTTTTTTTTTTTTTTTTTTTTTTTTAAATCAACATACAACATTTTCAGAAACATGTAAAATACAAATCAATATCTAATTATTTCAAAAATAATATTTTCAAATTCTGTATATTCCACTATAAGAATGACTCCGGAAAATTTCCAGATTTTTTTTTAAACCATTTTTAGTAACTGTTATCTATAAATATCGTTAAATGATGGAACATTTGCTACCATTTAAATTAAGTAGGGCAATGTTAGAACGAAATTTATTTAAACATGTGGTACTTTATATGCTACCATTCTAATTTACATGAAAATAATAATAATAATAATAATAATAATAACAAAAACAGAAACAGGATGTACAAAACAGACACAAAAAGAGGAATTCGGATTTCAAATGTTTTACAAGATACCCAAATTTTTAAAATACTTTGCAAATTTTTTTATAGAAGATTATTCGTCGGGAATAGGGGCATTAATCTTAAAAAAAGAAAAAGGTGGCAGGTATAAAGATATTAGAAAGAAAAATAATTAGAATCTGAGAATAAAAATATAAACGAATTTCTATCTAAGGCAAGTGCACTGACCAAGCTTTATATATACGTTGAATATTGAAAAAAAAAAAAAAAAAAAAAAAAAAAAAAAATAGATGGCTCTAGTAATAAAGAGACAATTATTGTATATACATTTTTGCAATTGACATTTAAGATTATTCAACATTTTTTAATCACTTTTTCGAAACAAAACACATTTGATCAGTACTTCAATAAAATCTAAAAGAGATGTAAAACTAATAAACAATAAGCCCATTTATGAAATGATATGCCTGGTTCATATTTAAATATAGAATTGACTTCATTTCACTTTTATTTTGGAAATCTTTGGAATTCAAAATAGTTGTGTTGATATAAAACTTATCCTCTAAAGAAAGTCTTGAAGTTAATATATGTTGTTCAGATTAACGACAGAGTGTTTTCTACAGAAAATAGTGTAAATATCTCGACTGATTTGTGTATAGAGACTCGTGAGAGAATTAGGATACATTTATGGTCTATGGCAGGTATTTCTTAAAAGTATAGTTGAACGTTATCCAATATTTTTACTTTTTTTTATGTTAATTCTGCATAAATGATTAAATAAATAAATAAATAAATAGCATACATTATTCAGCAAAGCATCTATAGAAAACGGTATTTAAAATTATTTTATAGGAGTAGATAAAAGTATCCAGGTATATTACTGAATGTAAGTAAAAATTTCTCAAAATAAAATTGTTAATTGTGCTACAAAATTCTTTCTTTCTTTCTTTTTCCTTTTTTTGCAAACTATACTAAACTTTTAGTATATCACATAACAGGCATACAATTTTAAGACAAAATACAGGGATACATAAAAGCAATCTATTTTATACAGTATCTTTAAAAACAAAGCAGTAAAGATAGTTTTTCTCCATAATTTAAGAAAAATTATATTTTAAGGTTAAATATATTGGAGGTTAAATAATATTTAAAAAAAAAAAAAAAAAAAAAAAAGTGAGTATACTTTGAAAATGTTCCATAAATTATGGCGACTGCATGATTTTTCTTTCTTGTTTAAACATTTGATCAATTAGATTTTAGATCATTGGGGAACAAATTATTTTTTGAAATGAATTTTAACGACTATACGAATTATTAAAAAGAAAAAAAAGGGGGGGTTGTTAATATCTTAAAAAATCAAATATTTTGGAAGATTTTTGAGATTGTGCATTTCTAAAATTGAATCTTTCCCCCATTTTCAAAAAATTCTTAAAATTTTCCTCTCTTTTCTCGAATAAAACTGCAAAAATAGGATTGCACTTGACTCCAATCGGCTACAGTCAGTGAAAAAAAATAACGTTTTTATCTCTGGGATATTTGAATTCCAGCAGAATTTAAATCCCGACATATAATCCTTTACTTGCAAAATCAGCAAGTCATCTATTAGAAATGAAATCAATACTCTCTTGTTTCTAAGATAAGGTGAAAAACAAACAGAGCAAATTCTTTTTTTTTTTTTTTTCGTATTTATGAGCATCGACGAAATAAAACGCAAATAGAAGTAAAACATAAATTGGAATAAAGTAAAGATATTCATACGTATTAAAGGGTAGGAAATTTATTCTTGTTTTAAAATCGAAGAAGAGAGTGCATGTCAAATTTAAGACATGAAACTAGGCTTTGTAAAAGAGTTCAATCTAAAATATATTAAAAGGAAAAAAAAAAAGGTCTTTGAAAAAAAAAAAAAAAAAAAAAAAAAAAAAAAAATCTTGAGCATTTGTACTATAGAGTTGTTTCAAATCTTCAAAAAAAACAATCTATATTTTTTTAAAAAAAAAAAGATAAAGAAATAAAGAAATAAATAAGAAATAGGATTAGTGAAATCCTTAGAGAGAAAAAAAAAATAAAATAACGAAAATTTTACTTTATATCAATTTTGCTTTTATTTATTTTATTTACACAGGTGTACAAAAATAATGTTGGCAAAATTTGATTTGATAATTTTAGCTGATACATATGTTTTTTGGTGGGCTGAAACCGAAAATGACAACAGTTTTTCTCTATCACTTATAAATTTTTGCCAATACAGGGTGTCTACTTTGTCTTAAATTTAGAGATTAAAGTGTCTACACAGTGTCTACTTTGTTTTAAAATATGGTATAGCAATTTTCTGAACTTCCTATTTCCCAATAACTCATTTGGCATTTACTACAAACCATTGGAAGGATATATCTCTGGTAACCTATTAAAAAACTGTATGTGTTTATACACAACATAATTATAACTATACTTTCTCTAATCTCGTGAGTTTGGCTGCCATAAGAAAGGTAACGGCATCTTGGAAAAAAACTAAGCCATCACTTCAACACCATCATGTAAACCTAAGCTTTCCCTCCACTCCGTTACAACTATTAAATTTATTAATTTTAATAATTCCTATATAATAACTGTTAATGTTTCATATATTTAAAAAAATATTTCATAAATTAAACTGTACGTTAATTAGAATAATGACTGATTTATTATTATTATTATTATTATATCTTTATTGAACACTTTTAAATGACTTTTAAATATTTTCAAGCAGAAAATCGTCAAAATACAACTTTTATTAATTTTTTCTCAACTTTGTAGTCCTGAATCTCTTTTGATCAAATGTATCTTTACCTGTAATACTATTTTTCCGATTTAGTTTGTTCTGGTGCAGGACATAAAAAAGTTAAACAATCTGAAGTTCAGGGGACTCTCTACTTATTATATTCGAAAACCGACGTCAATGTTATTCTATGGGGAATTTTGCCCCGTTATAACTCATTGACTAATACATATTTTTAAATTCCGTTTTCTGAATTAGAAAATTCACAAATATTAAACGATTTATCACGTTCTAAAAAGTGTTTTTTTTTTTTTTTTTTTTTTTTTAAGATATCATTTTTTAAGCTCAAAAACGCAAAATTTCCCATTGTAAAAATTTGCATTTTCCAACCTCAAAATAAAATATTAAAAATTTTAAAAATCATTTTTTAGAAAGCGACAAATTGTTTAATAGTTGTGAATTTTCTGAATAAGAAAACGGAATTTAAAAATATGTATTAGTTAAAGAGTTATAATGGGGCGAAATTCTCCATAGAATAACATTGACTTTGGCTTCCGGGGATGATAAGTAGAGAGTCCACTTAAGGCCTCATTCTCTCTTACAATTTCCTCGTCTCGAATCACTAAATTCCATGTAAGTCTATGGCGAAATTTGTTTATAAAATTACTCATTATCTAATTGCTATTTTTGAATTCCGTTTTCACATTCAAAAAATTCACAACCGTTAAATGAGTACCCGTTTTCCAAAAATTGAATATCTTAAATTTTAACATTTCATTTTAAGAGTTTAAAAAAAAAAAAATGCATTTAGTAAAAATTTGAATTTTTAAACTCAAAGTTCAAATTAAAAAAATTTTAACAATAAATTTTTGGCAAACGAGTACTTATTTAACGGTTGTGAATTTTCTGAATGTGAAAACGGAATTTAAAAATAACAATTAGGTAATGTGTAATTCTATATAAAAAATTTCGCCTTAGAATAATATGGGCTTTGGATGACCTTGACGATCCGTGATGTATCCTCTTAAACACTTATTCATAACTACGACACCTTGCACGACACCTACAACACAAATATTACATAATATATATATTTTATAGTTTCAATTAATATTTAAACACTTAAAATGAAACTATAAACTAAATATCGATATTGAACATTGAATAAAATTGTATTTTGAATAAAATTGATTTTATTATTATTATTATTATTATTATTTAGGGGATATCGCAAATGACTGTTTTTTATTATAAATCATTGAATAACTACACTTAAATATATAAAAACATATTAATATTTTAAATACACGTACACATTTATAAATGAAAAGAAACGAGTCATATATATTGTAATAAACTTTATTTTACACATTGCAACAGATAAAAAGTAAGATTTCTTAAAACAATAATTTTTAAATACATATAATTCAGTAATTTAATTAAGTATAACTATCCTTTGACTTAAAATGAACACAGTAATTTGCGAATATCCAAATAATTAAAAATACAATTTGTTCAATAACTATGATAAACACTTTAGTATTTTGCATATGTTAACGTGAATTACAGTTAATATGAACTATTTTCATAATCCCGTTCAAAATGAAGGTTAGTTTAGTTGTATGAAGATTAATTACTGATAGCATAAACTACTGATAACATGAACAATTTCTTTTTTTTCTCCTTAAGATTTACGTTAACGTGGTTCGACTGTATTTCATTGAATTTTCACGATATTCGATAAGATTTACACCATCAAATGGTTTATTTGTTTGCTTATCAAATATAAAAAGAAAAAAAAAAATCGTTCATCGTTTGCACATGCGCAATTAAAATACTTTTGAGACAAATGCTCGTATTTCAAAAGTTAGTTAATATATTTGGATTGCATTTCATTATTTCTGGAGGGCTTTTTCCAGTTTATCTGAAAATAGCGTTAAATTTCACTGAAAAGTCTGCGTATTATTAATAAGAAACATACTAATTCTCTCCCCCCCCCTCCCAAAGTTCTTCAATAAGTGCTTTTAACATTTTTATTCAGAGGCTTTTCTCGCACAAAAACATTGAAAAATAAATACAAGCTCTATATCAGTATTTACTACAGTTACAGACTGTTCTATTCTTTTAATGACATAGATGTGATCGCAAATAATATATATATATATATATGTGTGTGTATAGTTATATATATTTTTTTCTACTCAATTCATTGTCGGCCCCTAATTATTGTCGTAATCTAATCTTCACTGAAAAACAGGAAGACGATATTATTCTTTATATATATATATATATCCAAAGTTTCAAAAAAAAAAAAGTTCGTTTGTAAATTTTGCAAAACTTTTGAGTAGGAGTGTATTATAATATGCATAGAAATCATAAGAAGTACTTTGAATATTAAATTGTTATTTAGTTTGTAATTGTGGCTGTATAAAGTTTTGTAAAACCAATGTGACGATGAGGTTAAAAATGTTTTTTTGACATATTACAGTATTATTATGGAAAAAAAAAAAAAAAAAAAAAATCAATATACTGCTTAAAATTCTATTGCAAATGACAAATTGGATGGCATTTTAAAAATGTTTTACACATTTATTATTCATTTTTACACATTTATTATACAAATGTATAAACTTACTTATATGAAAACTTCAAGCAAATATCGTGAAAAATTAAAAAGTTATCGTCCATAGAATGAACTGAATTTCAGTAACCAAAACAGCGGAACTATAAGGGGTTTTACCCAATTTTTTTTTTTTAATTTTAGTTCCTGCAGTGATACCTGCCAACATTGTAATTAATATTTCGTAGCATTGTTAGAACTCGATCTTTCTCTCCGCCACTTTTTCTGTAAAGTAATATTCTTCAAATGTAATTACGATTAAATAAGAAAAAAAAAAAAAAATGCCAGAAAAAGAAATGGTGTGAAAAAAGCGGATATTAATAATGCTACTCGATATTAATTACAATGTTGACAGGTGTAATCAATGGTAATATAGTATACATCGATTGATATTTGATAAAACGTCTAAAAAAGAAAATACCTGGCCATTTATGGAAAGGAAGAATAATTAAAAGAACAAGTAATATAGAAAGAAAATTTTTTAAGTCAATTCCTGCTTACAAACACTATCGAAAAAGATTTTTTTTTTTTTTTTTTTTTTTTTTTAATGATTTTGAATTAGGAAATAAAAAGCACGCGTGAAAAATGAAATAAAAATAATTATAAGATGGGAAAAAAAAAAAAAAAAAAATTATATATCAAGTTTTAAATTTTCTGGTGAATCGTAGCTCTTATCAATGTGCATAAAATTTTTAAAGTGATAATGACATCAATTTTTGTGAGATGCATAATTTAACTTTTCATAATTTTTTAATGTTCACGTTTTATTAAATGTATTTATTTTTATGTCGAAAGAAAATGAACTCGTATTTTTTTTTTTTTTTTTTTCAACAATTAAAATATAGCTAATATTTTAATGGCTATTAGGATGTTATTATTTTCATATTTTAATTATTTATAAGAAAACTAATAAAAAATTCGAAAACCGGACTTCGAAGTATTGTGTTGTCACCGTGTTCTGAGCAATCCTGAAAGTTTCAAATTTCTAGCTAGTTGGGAAAGTAAGTTAAAAATCGATTGCAAGATTTGTACAAGAGGGAGAGTGTGAACTAATAGTAGCAATTGAAAAAGAAGAAGGATTATTGAAGAAGATTAAAGGAAAAATAAGATGCTTAGATATGTGAAACCTGATTATTTATGCAATTATTGCATGAAAGTGCCAAAAAAGAGCGAATTAATTTAAAAACAGCGAAAAACAGCAGCAGTGCAGAAGTAATTATTTTCGGTTATTCATGGAAACACTTGACATTTGAAGATTACTTTCTCTATATCCGAAAAAGATGAGCCTCCATAAACGACAACAGTATAACAACTTGGAAATAATCCTGAGAAAATAGTAACGAAGGATTTGAAACAGTGTTTGAAAATCCGGTTTTAATCTGGAAAGATATCGAGAAGCTGTAGAAATGCGCCAAACAAGGTGAAGACTTAAAAGGAATGTATAAATAAAACTAGGAAGTAACTATTTTGACTTTTTTTTTTAATGCTGTTCTGAAATACAAATTGGATACTTTTTGACACAATTGTGGAATCATTTTTATTAGTAAGCTTTTTTTTTTTTCTCCGATTGTCCTTATTTTATAAATAATAAATAAAGAAATAAACACTTCCATCCATTCTCATACATGCTATGATTCTAATTAATCATGGTTCGGGCACTTCTTGGATTTTTTTTTATTTTCTACACTACTAATATTATATTGCAATTCTTGATATGATAAAAACCTTAAAACTTAAAATGAAATCTATTATGTAAAATTACTGGTGCAAGAGCCTTTGAAAAAAAAGGCGTGTCTGCATGAACTATGAATTAATATTCTGTTGCGTTGTTAGTACACGCCTCTACACCACTTATCTTGTAGAGTAATATTCTGAAAATGTAATTACGCTTAAATAAGAAGAAAAAAACTCTTAAGAAAAAAGTAGATACTAACAGTTCTACGGAATATTAATTAGAATGTTGACAGGTAAGAATTTCGTTGCAAACCGTCTTATACAAATAATATCAACATCGGAATAATTTATGTTCAACGATATACAATATTTGACAGGGTTCTACACTGAGAAAAAAAAATATATATACTGTCTTCATCTAGAACGAATGAGTAGCCATTTTCTGAATCCTTAAACAAGAAATGTAGATTTTCTAATTACGCGTATAAGGTAAAAAAAAAATAAATAAATAATAATAATAATAATAACCTGTATAGACGAAATGATTGAGAATTTCTAATCTACACTTTCCTAGATGGTGAAACAATATTATGAATAATATGAATCTTTTGTATTGCGAGAAATTCTCGCTTGGAGATTTTTCGATGAAATCGGTCACAAGAATATAAGAAAACGCTCTAGAATTCTGACAGGGGTTTTTAGAACTCGCTAGCAAAGGGGAGGAGGGGGGAGGGGGGGCTAGAATTTATAAGGATGGCATGGAACTATTTTTACTAAATCCACAATTTAGATTCTAGATAACAGTGACATAATTTATTCTCAGTGTACTGTAAGACTCTCGAAATTTTATAAAAGAGAGAGAGAGAGAAAAAAAGCAAGATTGGATGAAAATTTTTATGATTATAATTAATAAAATACATGGAATCTTTTTCTTTTTTTGTAAATTTAAAAAATACCATTAAATTACAAAAAATACTCCTAAATTTTTCCGTAATACAATAGTTTTCTCCTAACAGTCACTGAAAAATAAATAAATAAAAAATCCTGAAAGCAGAGTAAAATCTACACACCACAACGCCAATTTGAATTAAGGCTGTGGGATTATATGCACATTAAAATACTAATTTATAAATTTTCAATAGTGTACATTAACAAACTATGCTTATTCTAGACATGCAAACTTATATTGGATAAGAAATTTAAAAAAAAAAAAAAATTAAATGTTTTAGAATAAAAAGAGAACTAATTAATTTTGTATAATTTTTTTATATTTTCAAATTCATCATGATATTTTTTTTTTTTTTTTTTTTTTTTTTTTTAATAAATATATTACACTGGTGGTCAAAATTAAAGCAACAACTGTTTTCTCATTTTCTTCTTTTGCACATAATTTTTAAACAAATAAACATATGAATATAAAATTTAGATGGCCTGTTCGTTATCATATTATTAACCAAATTTTATGTAACTTTAGCATAAAAAAATTTTTTTTAAGCTAATAAATATTTATCTTTCTCTCAAAAGTAAGCTTTGAAAAAAAATGAAAAATTTCAATAATTTTTGGAAAGACAACTTAATGAAAAATGGTCATAAGGATGCCTTACAGATAGGTGAATATGCGCACGCATCCATATGTTAGATTACAACTAAATCTTTCTACCCGTATTAAATTTTCTGTTTCTGTTTCTTTCTTTTTTTTTTTTTTTTTTCGCATGTGAATAGCTTTTTAAAAAATATGCATACAAACATGAAAATTGAATAAGATGTTCATTATAAAACTATTTATCGACATTTTTATTATTCCGGTGATGCTCATAGTTTACAAATTATTAATTATATTTTAGAAAAAAAGTCCATTGTAAAAGTAAAAGAAAAGTTAATACAGAAAGAAAAATCGAGATTTAATTTAACATTTCAAGGCATGTGCGTCTTTACCTATCTCTAATGCACCCTTAACACCACTTTTCCATCAGTGTTCTTTCCTAAAATTATTGAAATTTTTCCTTTTTTCCAAAGCTTACTTTTGAGAGAAAAATTAATATTTATTAGCTTAAAAATTATTCTTATGCTAAAGTTACATAAAATTCGGTTAATAATATGACAACGAACAGGCCATCCAAATTTTATGCTCATATGTTTATTTGTTTACAAATAAGAAGAGAACGAGAAAACAGGTTGTTGCTTTAATTTTGTCCACCAATATATTTAAAAACTCCACACATTTTACTCTTTGTAATTTCATTAATTTCATATGAAATCAATATTCTAAATTACATTAAAATCTATCAAACAATTTATAGCATTTGTTTAATAAATTATTCTGATACAAATATAGTACTAAATTTTAACTAACAGGGTTTTCAATATAGTCCTTAAAATTTCGTTTCTGAAAGGAATTAGTTTAAGTTCTGTATTAACTAATATTGATATTGATATATATTTTTTTTTTAATACACACACACGCATATATATATACATATATAACATATAACTATAAAATATATTTTATAAGTTTTTAAATGAACGACAAATAATTTTTAATTAATATAAAAATATTTATTTGGCTAAATTTGACAAACTATGATAAAAAAAAAAATCTCCTTGAATAATAATAATAATTAAAAAAAAAAAAAAAAAACTTATTTTGTCAAGAATATATATATATATAATCTTAACCTTCTGCAATCTACAAACAATAAAAGTTGTGTATTTGAATTGTACTTAATGTTTCACACGTATAACTATCCTGATTAAAATATTACTCCGATATGTGAAGGTCCCAGGCGCAATTCCTAGCCTCTTTACTTTTCTCTCTTTAGAATTAATCCGGCTTTTACCTCAGAAATATATAATTTATTTTTCGTCGAAGCTAAAACTTTATAATTACATAATTGATATGTGTTTAACACAATCTTTTAAGATTTCATTCCAGACGATATTTCGCTATCACCCTCGAAAATGTCATCTTTGATAAGAAAATCACCGAGGCTTTATATTGAAGAAGAAAATATTATCGTATTTTGTAGTTATTTAAATATTTCGAAAAAGTATTGATTAAAGAAAAAAAATACTAATTTAATTTTCCTATTTATAGTTCTTTTATAAGTTTGATTAATTTTTGCTTGAAGAAACAAATCGTTTTTAAATAATGATATTTCATTTAATAAAATGTTGTTCTGAGGTTTGTAAAAATAACTATCAATTTAATATTTCTTCTAAAGTTTTTATGTAATTTTTATGATTAATAATAACAATAAAGGTAGAATTATTTATTATTTACGTAAACTAGTATTCTGAGCATTTCTTTTGAGTTTTGAATTAGGATTATATTTCATGCAATTAAATTATTATTATTTTTTATTATTTTTATTTTTTTAAGAAAATAGTTTTAGCTTATTAAAACGTTTGTATAAATTTTAAATAAATTATTCTTTTTCCATTTTAAGTCCGTTTTTAACATGAATTATTAATTAGACGAAACAAACGTTTACATTTTTCAGAAAAAACACCAATGAAATTTATTTTAAAACAGTGTTTGTAAATACATATAAACTAGCTGGCTTTGCTACCTTCGCTGGTCATTAAATTGAAATGAATCATTTTTATAATAATAAATCTGCTTCTTTTTCTTTCTTTTTTTTTTTTTCGTTATTTATTAATAAATTTCGAAAATATAATAGTTATCGTTTCCTACAAATGATTTTTTTTTTTTTTTTTGTAAAATATAATCCTGGAATAATACTTAAAAAAAATATATTGTTGTTAAAATCTTTATATGTGTATATATATATATATATATATATATATATATATATATATATATATATACAGACGAATAAATATTTATTTATCAAAAGCCTTCGGCTATTATATTATAATTTTGCAGTTAAAATTACTATTTCTCACCATTTATTCTATCGCTAGTAATAAAAATCCTACACAATCATAATAAAGCGTAGCAGATTTCTCTATGAAAATGCACATTTTTAATTGAATGATTTCTAAGAAATGACGTCATTTTCAAAGACGATAGTACTTCGTTAGGAGATTTTCTGAAAATGACATTATTCTAACATGTTACAAACATTAATTTGATTTTAATTATATTAAAGCCCAACGTCTTTTTTGACACATTCACAGTTAAATGTTTAAATCGTATGCAAGAAATTTTGGCGAATGCGCAATTTTGTAGAACTTTTTTTAAAAATCATTTCACCGCTTTTTAATTTCGAATTTTTTGCATTAGAAATAGCCTACATATCAAAATTGAAGTTTCTATATAGTTGCCTTATTACTGTAGAAGTCATACAAAAATATTATTTCGAGGGTCCCCCCCTCTCCCAATACGCATGCGCTAGACATGTCAAACAAACATGGTACTTCAAGCAAAGCTTTGCTTCGGCTTTAAGCCTGGTCGTAAACAATAACTGTATCAAGTTTGGGAGAAAATGTAAGGCCTAATTCCCCCCCCCCCCCACCACCACACACACACATACATATGCATATAATAACTTTTATTTATATTAAGATTTGCTCAAAAAAAATATTTTTGCATTTTAAGTGATTTGTGGAATTGTATCGATATTCTTTCGGTGCTTTAAAGAAAAAGTTGTAAATAAATGCAAAGATTTACATGTAAACAATGCGCTTTATTTTAAAATATTCTAGAAATTTATGTATTAGGGAAAAAATAAATAGAAAAAATCACTCAGCTTGTATAGATTATAATCATTTTCTAATTTTTTTTATTTGTACGTGATGAACTTTTAGCAAAAGTATAAAATAGACTGTGTTTGTGTAGACTTGTACTGTATATGTTTTCAAAAATTGCTTCTGTATCATACACTGTGCTAAAAATTTGTTTTATAGGGAAAAAAAAAATTCATAACGCAATTAAAAATGCACTTCGCGTAATATCAAATTACATTACGTAATGTATCTTTATATTTTTGTGTTGCCCTGTAAAGCACTCATTAATGCTAATTAAACCATATTCAAAAGAATATATACTTTTCGAAATTTGAAAGATCTATATTAATTTCGTTATGCTTTATTCAGCAGAAAAATATTTAAAAAAATAAAAAAATACACAAAAAATATTTTTGATAGACTTTCTGAATTCGTTCATGAGTGCCTGTATATAAACCAGCACTGCTGTGTATACTATTTTCAGTAAGAAGCATGCTATTTTGAATATGAAAGACATTTCTAAAATTTAAGTAATTTAAAATTATTTTCTGAAATGAAAATGTACGCAGATAGACAGACAAACAAAAGTCATAAATATTTTTCAAGTTTCTACTTTCTTCTTTATTATATGAAAGGAAATTATTGAATTCGTGGAAAAAAAAAAAAAAAAAAAAAAAAAATTCCGGTTTTCGATGGATTTATACATTTTTATACATCCTGAACAGGATTTTATGATTTTTAGAAAATGTCTGTGTGTGATATACCATGATTTTTTGGACGCTAAATCTCACGAAACGACGATCAAAATTTAATCAAACTTGATATTTATTTGGACTGTGTTTGAGTTCAATCAGTGCCGATTGTATTTTGAAATATATTGCGTAAGATGTCGCTATTATTCCTTTTTCTCTTATTTTCCTCTTTTTTTTTTTTTTTTTTTTATAATTTTTATAATGGTAGTATAGGACAAAATTTTATATAAATATAAACAATGAGAACTATTTTTAACCAATTATTGTACGGGGAAAAATAAGTAAATAGAATAGTGATAGTCACCAGGGATTAAAAAAAAAAGTATAAGTAAGAGCGTTGCATCGTCTCCACTTCTTGTCTTTAGATGCCTCCACATCTTACAATTTAAAACTATGATTGAAAGTCATGTTTGACAAACAATTTGAATAATAATGCCCTCATAGGTCTTTGGACCACCAAGGCTAGTTTCCTAGCAAGTAAACATGCGTGTTCGTCAGTGTGCTGGTACCCATTGGAAGGAAATGTCTAAATAACATGTATCAACTTCAAGGAATTCTAAAAATATTTTTGGAAATAAAAACGCGCACAGACACAGATAGACGAAGTGAAGTCATACACACTTTTTAACTTTGTTAAAAAAAAGTTAAAATCTCGTAACACAACTGAAAATACACTCCGAGGGGTTTTCAAAGAATCTGAATATTTTTGAGTAATTCTGCAAACCAGTCGTTAGTTTATAATAATACCACGTTCAAGTACAAGAAATGGATTTGAAAACCATCTCTGAAATTTCTTTTTTATTTGAGAGAGAGAGAGAGAGATAAATTATTTAAAGATAAAATAATATATGTATATTTTCTTTAAAATATAAGTAAAAGTATCGGTATCAGAGAATACGGGCCGCTTAGTTGTTTGGAAATCTACAATTTGTGAAGTCTTTATGCATATGACTTTAATGATAGAGCTGCGTATTAGTGGCCTCAACAAACATAAACACTTAACTGTAGTAACTTTTAACTACCTTAAATTATGCCGCTACCTAAATTTTTATCGGCTAATAAAGATATGCTGGCACAAATATCTATCCATCAAAGATAACAAATTGCTCGAAACGAGCCAAAGCAATCTCGGATTAACTCATTAACAGCCATCCATCAGCAGTGTTCAATAACTTTAGCGCGGGAAACAACTAAACTATGAATCGATCTGCACCCAATATGCATTCCTTTCCATTCTTCAGCCCACTGACGACGCTGGCATTTCGTACAACAGATCCACGTCGAATGAATATCGATCGACAGAGAAAAGTTTTACTCTCGACGGCAAATAACCTTTTAATAAAAGTTGCCCGTCGACGCCTACGAAAATTTGAACTTGGGGGAGAAATTTTTGTGGGAGTTAGATATTTATTTTCGTAAACTTTATGTGTGGTGTAGTGTAGTGTAGAAAGGTCGTGCTTTCGCTTTGTCATTTCGGGACTACGGTGGGCGTCTTGGGAGATTTGTGTGTGAGAGGATGAAAATGGGATTATTAGGAACCAAATGGAGTAGGCGGAAAAGGGGGTTAAAAAGAAAGAAAGAAAAAGAAACTTTAATAAATCGACAGTTTACTCTGAAATATATTTACTCGATGAATGAACTTTTATTTAAATTCATAATCTTGTTTGATTCGTCAAATGGTTTCAGACACATCAACAAAAATTTCAAACCATTAATACATTAAAAAATTTCGAAAATACACAGCCTAATAGTTTAGTTTCTAGAAACTCCTTCCTCCTACTCTAAATTCTAGTTGTGTGGTTGGATTTAAGCCGTATAATATTATTACACCAATACCCCCCCCCCCCTCACACACACACAAAAAAAAAAAATCCATCTTTTTTTTTTAAGTTTGCAATTGTTGAAACGTGTCTCGATAAAACTCAGGGCCCTACTTAGCCTAATTGGGACCCGGGGCAAAAACTGCTTTGCCCCCCCCCCTCTGCTTCACTATTTCAGTAATGAAGAACCGAACTTTAAATTTAACTGTATTTAAATTTTTCACCTCATTATAGATATATAACAAGAAAAGTGACTAGAACTTAAAATAGCTATAAAGTCCCCCCCCCCCACCCCCCTCTAATGGTCAGACGAAATATCGTTCTGTCCATTTTATTTCTAATTGTTAACTTTGTCATCTAGCTGCGAAAAATTCATACCCTTGCTGACATTAGTTTGGAATTAAGCTAAATTTTCGTAATTACGATGACTCAATTAAGCCGGATTTTACACTATACTGATATTTTGTTTTAAAAAATTTCATTGAAGAAGGAAACGTAAACTTTCCATTCGATTTGGAGGGGCCCTCTGATGTGGGGGCCCGGGGCAACTGTCTGTATGCCCCTGACTTAGTCAGGCTCTGATAAAACTATAAAATAATCTATAAGTACATTACATTACTGCCATATCACCCCTCTCGATTTTGGCGGGAGACTTCATATCAAAAATTTTTAATAGTAAACTTCAAAATATTAAATTATAAATCATTAACATATGTTTCTATTAACAAATGCTGGTAATAAACTTTAATAATTTAAATGTTAGTAGCTATGTAAATAAATCGACAATTTGTTGTTAAAAGTATTTATACGATATATTGTAAATGAACTTAGATTCTTAATCATATTTGAGTTTGTCAGATGGTATCAAACAAATTAAGAAAAAGTTCAGGTCATTAAAACACAAGAAATTTTTAAAACATCCGGGCTAATAACTATAGTTTAGTTTCGATGCCGTGGAGGTCTTTCTAAGGGGACCTTATCCTTATTCAAGAGAGTTTGAGAGAAAACGAAGAAAACTTCGAAAGGCAACCCAAAGAAAAGCTTCCATTAAGCGTGATCTGGGATTGAACACGGCACCCCCCGTCTACCAGCTTTGATAGCACAACAATGACAGCTGAATGACAACCGCTTAATGTTTTTCTTCAATAACTGAAGGTTGCATAAAGTGTTTTTATTTATTTATTTATTTATTATATACATATTGGGGGGGGAGAGAAATGTGTTTTAGAAATAACTGATTAATTAATCGAAAATAAATAAGTTTTACACTGAGACAGTGATTTTCTCGATCACGATAAAGTAACTTCATATCCATCGCAATCGACTGCGGAGTTTGGTTTATTGCTTGCAGCTTGAAAACTCTTTTTACTTCATTAGGAATGCTACTGTAGGTAAAAGCAAGCGATAAATTTTGTAACAGTATATTTTTGTAATTGTTATAAATTAATCGAGAAATATTATTTAGACCAGTTATGGAATGAATTTCAGAATTGAGATGATGATTTTCGCAGAACAACTGCATAAGATCCGTTGATATTGCCGGGACCGCCCACGGCGGAATATTCAGTATCCGGTAAATTGCGCCTTTAAAACACTTTTTGCAGCATTATGAACGTTACTGTCGGAAAAGTGAATATGTTTGCAACAATATTTATTTGTAAAAATATATCTATATCATTATATAAAGCGCAAAAAATTGTATGTTTGTGGAGGGTAATCTCTGAAACTACTTAACCGATTTTAAAACTTCTTTCACTGACCGAAAGCTACAGTATGCCTGATTGTTATAGGCTATATTTAATTTTGATAAAATAAATTTTAGTTTAAAATCTGAGCATTTTAATTAAAATCCTCATAAAAGCCATAATAGGGCAGTTCCTTGTTTGTAAACAAACATCTCAACTTTTATGAATGGTTGGCAAAAAAGCTCGGGAAAAGCATAGCGATGGCGGATCACCAACGGAAAATCAATGGTGGGCGGGGCGCGGGAAAGTCTAGCGCGCTTTTTTGCCAACCACCAGACGTCACGAGGAAATGCTCTATAGCACGGAGTAATATTTACTCCGTGCTCTATAGAAATGGAAATAATGAAATATTAAAAAAAATTAGCTGCTGCCAACATAAAAGAAACATTTAGTACATGTTCATTTTGTTTTCAAAATATCTTGACATGAAAAGAAATATATTTGCACGTGAATTAAATTTAAATTCAATTAAAGCTTTGTGAAATGTTAAACTTAAACGTTAAATCTGACATCATTATACATTTAAAAGTATTTATTTTTCTAATAATATAATTTGATATGATATAATATAATATAATGATCTAAGCATTAATGTATAAACTGATGTGTGTAAACGAAATTAGAATTTAAAAATAAATAAACAAATAAAAAAAAGTTAGAAATTCTAACTTCTAAACTTTTATTAAATTATTTGTTTTAATTTATAATTGTTGCCAAAAAAATTTACGGGTTAATTTATTTTTCGACTTTTAATAAAATATATTTTCACGCGAATAATAATATAAAAAGTAAATTAAAAAAAAATATATCATGTACATTTCATTATGATTTTTTAAAAGAATAATTGAGAAGTTTAAATTTATTTGGCGACTATTTTTAGCAACTAACAGTTATGACAAGTAGCTCAATATACATAGCGCATACAGCCATTATTGAAATGCAAATAGCATTTAAATATTTGAGTTACATTATGTTGATTAGAAACCTATTTAATCTATGTATGCTCTATGCTAATATATATAAAAAAGAAAGGTTTATATGTATATGTAGAGAACGATCGCTAGAATTAAAAAGCAGATTTTTTTTCCCTTTCAGCTAATCAAAAGTAACACTGTCTCTAAGTGCTAGAGGCACTTAGAGACAAATAAATTTTGGTAAAATAAATTTTTAATTCAAATTTTCAATATTTTAATTGAAAACAAAGCATAGATTTGATATCTGTCATCCTTGGCGCTTTTGGCGAAAATCTGTATATTTTCGTATTAAATACGAGATCTATGTTTTTACTTCAATTATCCCACTACCGTAGGTAGTGGAAGTATTATATTCGGTCCAAAAATTCGATATAGAGTTTCACCTGATTTACACGTTTTAAAGCCTCCTGAGCCCAAAAAAGTAGTTCAGTCAGTGGGTGTGTATGTGTGTACGTATGTGTGGAATCTTCTGGCTGTCATATCTCCGAAACTAATAAAGATAGAACTACAAAACTTCACAATTGATTCAGGTCTAGAGTACAGATAAATTTTCCAATTTTTCGTAAAAATTGAAAAACCGGAATTGGGTCATCGAAAACCGGAAATGGGACCGTAAGCCCGTATCACAAAAACAGATCTAACGATTTTCTTCAAAGTTGCTCTATAAACAACCAATTAGATGCCCTTTTGAATGATGTAGTTGGTTAGTTCAGAAAAATTGATAAGCATCGTCTATGAACAGCACAATTTCAGATGTCGCAAGTGCGCTCCTTTAAAAACGCCTGTACGGATTTTTTTCAAACTCGCCATGTTAACTTCCTATTAAATATCCTTTTGTATGTAATTATTCTTTTTAGGTCAATAATTGAGTATGCTAAGTTTTAGTAAAAGTGGTATCTCAAAAACAGTTCTAACGTTTTCTTGAAAATTGTTTCATTAATCCAACTTAAATAACCTTTCTCAAGTATTACGTGCTTATTACAGGAATATTAACAGTCATCCTGATTAGGTAGTTCAGTTTTAGATCTCGGAAATTCGTGTTTAAAAAAATAACTATCTATTATTATTATTTTTTTCTTTCCCTTAATTTTTAACTCGCTATATAAACTCTGTTGTATGTGTCTTTTATACGTGTATCAAGTTTCTCTCATTGGAAAATCTCAAAAAATGCATATAACATCTCCAAAAAAATTTATATAATACGTGTAATAGTGGGTAATGGAAGTCGTGTGGTTGTTGCACACCCGATTCTGTAATAGTATATAGTGTACGAATATTGTTTCATATTACTGATACAGAAAACTGATTACTGATACCTTAATATACATTATTAAAATAACCATGAATTATGGAAAAAAATAAATATATTTGCGAGATGAACAAATAAATAATAATTAAAGCTATTATGACGTCAATTTTATCAAAAACACTTTCATGTCATAGGTTTATTTTTCAATATTTTTTATTCGTGAGTAAAGAAATGTTTCTTTTTATGAGATAAATAAATAAATAAATAACATTAAGTAAAAACTACCAACATTTAACAACCAATTAAAAAAAATAATAATGATTGTAAAATTATATTTTGACTTTTCAATTAATAATATTGCCTGACTATAACATATAAACTAATGTCTTTCTTGATTTTTTACATGCCAAATCCATTCTTTAACTAAAATTTGTTAATCCGTGCGAAGGCGGACGGGTCAGCTAGTATATATATATATTAGTAATGCGATGTGTTTTAGAATTCAGTTGGTAATTTTCATAATCCAAATAAAATAATTTAATGTTTTTTATTAAGAAAATTTTTAAGTTTGTGGATGAAAACGTTACGGTTTGTCTAAAAAAATACGGTAGGCATTTTCGATAATTTTCTGGCAAAAAAAAAAAAAAAAAAAAAAAAAAAGAAAGAAAGAAAGAAATTATTAATGTCAAAGGACTTTTCTTTAAACGACGAGAGTAGATGGCAATGGCATTGCAAGAAATTTATTATCCAATATTTAAAAAAATAAAAATAAAAAGTCTGTTACATGCAAAAAGAAGGCACAAATTTAATGTTAAACGAAAATCCATTTCCAATATGTTGATGCAGAGTAGAGCGCGATGAATTAAATGAGCGCGAAAATGCAAAGACAGAAGAGTTTGGTTATTTTATTTTGGGAATGAAAAACTTCTCAATTCACAGCTACATTTTTCAACACTCATATATTTTTCTTTATTTATGTATGGTATGAATAAGAACATTATATATATTATCAGGCTATCATCTTTTTATATCCCCCCCCCCATATAATAAAATATGTTATTTCAAAGTTTTAACACTAAAATAAACAGTTGTATATTCGTATGGGTCTCAGCAGTTTATATACGAATACAATTCACACTATTTATATATAATTAGCACCCGAAACAAAATGTCACACAATTCTGGTTGGATAAAAACAGACAGATAAAATGCTGAAAAATCGTCAAACTCAAACAATTTTATTTAAAACTGTTAAAATTCTTGCAATGATCTCTCTTCCTTCCTTCCCAAATGATGTTCTCAAATTATTCTCTTCCTCTCTGCTCAGTTGTGTAAAATATTGACATCCTTATGGCGGCATTTTTATATGGTGGTAGGTAGGTATACGGAACTTGCAGTTGCAGATGGTCGTTTGGTTGAATGGGTTTTACGTCGGACTAGTGCTATACACAATGGACAAATCGAAAATTGCAGACAAACAATAATCGTGTTGAGCTGAGCGGATTTAACGTCGCATTATAGCTACGCAATGGGAAATCGGCGAGGGTCTAGAGTCATGCCATCCCAATTTTGATCCTCTGTGAAGGAAATAAATTGCCTTTTCGGCAATCCCCAGAAATATTAATTTCAGAATATGGAGGACATCGCAACCACTAAGAGAGTAGCCAGAGATATTATCTGCAGGGGTCTCTGAAACCGACTTATTACTATGTTTCAGTTGTCAAAAATGAAAATTTATTTAATTTCAAAATATCGGTGGAGGGTTGGGGGAGAGGGGGGGGGGGGCGATCGAGCCCCTCAAAAAAGGATCTAACAATTTTCTTCAAATTTGCTATATAAACCCCTTCTTAGATGTATTTTCTCATGTATTGCTGGATTACTACAGAAAAATTGACAGGCATCCTGAAATTAGGTAGGTCAGTTTTGATCTCTTAAATCAAAGTAAAAAAAAAAAAAAAAATCGGTAGAGCCGTTTTTTGAAACTCTCATTTGCATGTCGATAGGAAGTATGCATTAGTTTGTTCTTGTAGGAAAATTGCTAGCTATATGATTTGTTAGTGTGATCTGAAATTGATCTATCTCTAAAAAAGAGTTTATAATATGAGAGGAGAGGTAGTGGGTAATGGCAGTCATGTAGTTGTTACATACCAGATATTTTCTTTTCTTTCTTCAATGTAAGTGCTGTCTGTATCTATTTTCTCTGTGTTACCTAAAATAAACTCCATAAAATTTCCTTTCAAAAAAAGAATTTTTTGAATCGATAAAACTATTGCATCTGAAGAAAAAAAAATAATAATAATAAATAAGATTAGATTTTTTTTTTTTTTTCTTTTTTGTCTGTTAAGATGATCTGTGAATATCACTTCAATAAATATATTTCAAAATATAAATATGTATTTTAATTACCAACCTGATACGATCATTAATAAGGAAAAATTTTAGTGAATCTTTAATTTATTTTTGCTTGCTGTATTTTCCGATAAAATATTTTATTTGATTTCCTTCAAGAATCTAATTAATGTAAAAAAGATTTAATTATTTCCTTATTCATCTCTCTCTCAATTTTTTTTTTCTTTTTAATTGAATAGGCGAATTCAATATATCTCTGAAGTGGTCATGCAGCGCCATCTATTAACAACCGAATCGTTACTATCGATTCCTTTCCAGATAATTGGAAAGCATATGTGTTCTAAGGAGAAAATGAATTCCAAAGAAGTTTTCGGGAGTAGAGGAAATCAGGATAACAGAGTCGATTTAGTTCTCTAGAAAATTATGCTCCGGGGTATTTCCAAGATACAGTTTCAATCAACGGACAGCAAACACGCAGTAAAATTCTCCGAAAAGAGTTTCTCAGTGATAAATACCTTCACAAGAACGCTGCATAATTCCAAGAATTAATTTTTCTTTCTAACGGCTATGTTGTTAGCAGGTCGATATCGAAGTTAAATTGTTTAAACAATCTCTAATTTAAAAGTCGATAGCAAAGCATCATTATTAACGTTATTTTCTGAAATATGGCCTTTCAAAAATAAAATTTATATGTCAAATTATTTGGCAATACGGAATATCTGCGTTTCTGTTTATTTTTCATATGCATAACATAACCTGAACTGGATGGATAGATTTTATTTCTGTAGGCAAAAGTCGTGATCACAAGCATCAAATTTCTCTCTCTCTTTATTACACCAATTTTGAAAATAAAACACTTTTTATCAGAAATTTTTACATTGGCCTCACATTCTCGCACATACAAGAGCTAAACAAGATTAATTTGAAATCTAATCTTATCTATCCTATGTTTATTTTAAACTAGTTAATCACGTGACTTGTTATATATATCTGTATATATATATAAATTACGTGTCACGATGTTTGTCCGGGGTAAACTCCTAAACTAAGGAACCGATTTTAATGAAATTTTGCACACTGTGTGCAGTTTGGTCCAACTTGAGAGATAGGATAGTTTTTATCTCAATTTATTGTCACAATATTGTTTTATTGCAATTATTTGTTAATTATAGACCTTTATTAAAGTTGCTCCAAAATATCTGTGAGTTCCATTAATTTAATTGTTGCCAAAAAAAAAAAAAAAAAATACGAGTTCATTTTCTTTTGACATAAAAATAAATACATTTAATCAAACGTGAACGTTAAAAAATTATAAAAAGTTAAATTATGCATCTCACGAAAATTGACGTCATAATCAATTTAAAGATTTTATACACATTGATAAAGTGCTAATGTAGTTCTATCATAGATATAGTAATATATATAGATCTCTCATCCCCATGTTATCGTACAAAGATTTTTGATGCCAAAAAATAAATAAATAAAAGCTTTGAAAACAGCCATTAAGTGGTATTGAAAAAAAAAAAAAAAAAAAAAGAAAAAAAAGAAAGAAATATGAATTTGAAACTGTATCTGGAGTCTTCCATTCCCCTTTAGCAAATAAATTATTCATAAATTTTATTTGCTAAAATATTAGTATGTATTCCCGTGTGTATTCACTCGGGGAAAGACGGCCATATTTTGGTAAAAACGTCGTCTTTTCCCAAATGAAAAGGAATAACTTTTTTCTCCCCAATGATCACTCTATTCTATATATGCTATACTATATCTATGAGTTCTATACGCAAGCGAAGTGTGACTCACTGACCGTCTGTGCAGCCAAGAAAAAGATTTCCTATGTTAATTGCCCACTGGATTTTTTGTAAGAAATTATTAAAAATCGAGGAAATTTATTTCCCTATTTTAATCCTTATATTTGGGTATAGATATGTATTAGTTATCGCGGGTGTTAGATTGAATTATTTTGCTGTCAAATTGACAAAATTTTAATTTTAAATTTCAAAACTCTGTCGCCCTTGGCTTTTATTATTATTATTATTATTATTTGGCGATCAAAAGCGTAACACGAAAATATACATGCCAGATGTATGCATTGTACGAAATGTAATATATACTATTCATTGTACGTATGTATGACATGTAATATGTATTGTACGAAATATTGTTTCATATTATTCATTACTCTTTTAATATAAGTTGTTAAAATAACCATGATTTTTGAAAGGAATTAAATATTTTCGCCAGATAATTTGGCGATATTCTTTTTTTTCGCCAAGGATGACAGAAATGAAATCTATTCCGCTGCATAATATTAGTATCTTACATCAGATATTTTATTTAGACATTTGAAAACAAATTTGACTTCAAACTATGATAGAATATTTATCATTTTCCTTTTAATTAGTATATTATCAGTATATTAAAATTTAAAAGCATGGTATATAAAAAGTTTTTTTTTTTTTTTTTTTTTTTTTTTTTATCTTATAATTATTCTTATCTTAATCCTCAATGTTTCCCATCTTTATTAACTTGAATTTACTATTAAAATTTTAACATACTCAAAAACTTCTCATCACTTCGTTAAAATACACTAAACTTTTCCAAAATCTTTTTCTATTTAAAATGATACATGTATTTACTTTAAATGTCCAATATTTCATAAGATTTCCAATTTTAAAGTTTTAAAATATTTATCAAATTTACTTATTTTTCTGGTTTAGCCTTATTGTTTTCCTTTTTATAACTACAGCTGTTGCCCTCATTAAAATATTTAAAATGATGAGGTCATTTTATAGTAAAATTATCCATTATAGCATATATTATATTTCACTCCTCCATAAAAATTGATTTTAAAATCGTCTGTTTCTTTTATACTTTTATTTTAATAGAATTTTAATAGAATTTAATTTATATATTAGTCATTTTAGCAATTTTATCCAAAGTAGCATTAGAAATAATATATATCACTTCTACATTAAAATTTATAGGACCCTACAATAAAATTAATTTGTGCTTAATATCAACACTACGAAAATTTTTATCAATCGCTTCCAAATTTTGACCTAAGTTTCAAATCTCAACCCTGTGGGTTTTTACATCTGCTACAACGTTTTCGTTTTTGTTCGTAAATAATAATTTGACTGTACTAAATAGTTTACAGCCGTATAATTCAACGTATAACTTAGTCACAGCAACGCGTGGCCGGGTCTGCTAGTATATATATATATATATATATATTAGTCTTGAGTTTCTCAGGCTCTAATGATTTTGATGAAAATTTGGGGTTAAGAGGTTCTTTTTGGAGAAAAAATCGGTTGGACGATTTATATTCATTTTCTGGAAATTTCGCACTTGCTGTTAATCTTTCATCCGACGTTTGCAAAATAAGGCAGAAATTGGGTTTTTTAAGAAAAACACACAACGATTTTGACTTAAGTTTGAGGTTATTTTTATTTTACTTATATATATATATAAATATATTATTTATTTATTTATTTATTTATTTATTTTTTTTTTTGGGGGGGGGGGGGCAGGCGTGCGAAAAATATATTGAACTTAGTTTCATCTTCAGGAAAATTTACATTCGCTATTACCGTGTTAGCCATTTATACGCCGGTTGCAAAATATGAAAATATGGCAGAAGTTGAGTTTACTTTGAAATACATATAACGATTTTGATTAAAATTTGAGGTTAAGAGATTTTTGGAGTGAAAAATCGATTGAACTTATCTTCATCTTCAGGAAAATTCGCGTTCACTGTTCGCGTCACCCTTCATCTATCAGATGCAAAATATAATTGAAATTGGGTTTATTCGGAAATGCATATAATTTGGTTTTGGTGAAAGTTTTAGGTTAAGTTTTTTTAGAGTGAAAAGTAGATTGGATTTATCTTCATCTTCAGAAAAATTCGCGTTCACTGTTCATTCTTTATCCGCCAGTTGCAAAATAAGGCAAAAATTCTGTTTACTTAGCTTGGCTACTATTAATATACTTGGGTGTAACGATTTCAATAAAAACGTTGGAGTTAAAGGTTTTAGAAACTACTTAAATATTTTTTAAAAATTTACATTTTGGGGCTTTTTGAGCTTACAATTAATCTGAATTGCACTTCTTCTTCAGAACAATTAGCGTTCACCAGCAGTGTTGCCAGATCTGGCGGATTTTTTATTCAATAATCACCACTAATTTTGAGGAGTGATATTTGATATGCATAACAGACGATTAATCTTCGAAGTGATTAGGCAAACGTTGCGTTTAAAAATTAGTTGTGATTATTGAATAAAAAATCTGCCAGATCTGGCAACACTGTTCACCAGTAACCCGGGCTTCGTTCTGGGGAAAAAAAGGCTGAAACTTTATTATTTTTTTTCGAAAATACTAGAATGATTTTGATAAAAATTTAGAGTAGTATGTTTTGAGATGACATTTCGATCTGAAATACTTTCATATTCAGAATAGTTAGTGTTAACTGGTAACTCACACTCAAGCCGTGAAAAATCCCATACAGCCCACTAGGTTCCAGAGACGTCTCAAGTACATCGCAATGTCTCATTTTCATCACATCTCAGAGATATCACGGTTGATTGTCTCTGAGATGTACTATTTGAGACCCCAAACTGCTAATCTCGCGTATGCGCAGATATTGTATGCGATGTACTGAAGATGTAATATGCGATGTCACAAAGCTGAGACATTTCCACATCCCTAGAACGTATATGAGATGTTTCAGAGATGTAACAGAACATCTATGCAACATCGCAATGTCACAGTGTGATGTCCTTGCGACGTTCCACAGATGTAAGTGTGCTGTATGGGATACGGCAGAATCTTGATTTTTTTGGAAATCACTAGAACGATTTTGAAAAAAAAAATATCGTTAGTTTTTTTCCTGTCTTTTTTTTTTTTTTTTTTAAAGAGATGAAAAATTGATCTAACTTACCTTTTTCCTTCGAGAAAATCAATACTTGAAATTAACAAGCATTACTTAAAGCGAATTTTACACCCCCACCCCCCTCTTCTTCAATGTTTGAAATTAACAAGAATTATTTAAAGAGAATTTTACAATCTATTTTTCCCCCAATGCTTGGAATTATCAAGTATTATTTAAAGAGAATCTTACTTTTTCTTTGTTCCTTCAGTTTTGAAATTAACGAACAAGTAAAAACAAATTTTTAAATCTACTTAAACCACTATTTAACATTTTTTTTTTAAAAACACTATCACCACTTTGAAATAACATCAAACAGTTCATTTAATGCTGCGTTTTAGATATGCATCGCACAATGAATACTGTCGGTCGGCTAAGCAATGTGCTGCGTATCGATTCTTTAGGCGAAACTTCCATTCCAGAAAATCGGAAAGGCTCGAGAAATTCGGGAGAGAAAATAGATTTTACTGGGAAAGAAAAGGAATTTAAACTTTTCACGGGAAAAACCGGGATCGAAATTACTTTTCCCGTTTTTGCAGAGCAATTCATTTAAGGATACGTTTTATCAGAAGATATAGCATGTAAATAAGGACTGCTAAAGCTTTGGGTATTACATAACACGGCCATAGATTTTTAAAATAAATTCTAAAGCGTTTTTCAATCTGTAGAGAAAAGAACGTTTGCATAAAGAAATGCAGGAAGCAGCAGAAGTTTAAAATGCATTTGTGCAAGATGCATAATAAATTCTATTGCGCAAAATACAATCAACCGAGTATCTATATTCCAGAGGTGGTCATAATATGATTATTTATGGTCTTTTTTACTTTCCGAACATACATATGTAAAGAAAGTATTGTAATCATGTCAAAAATCCAACTTTGAGATTTTGGTGTTTCTATACGTTTTAAGGTCCCCTGAGTTCATTTTTACGATGATGTATGTATGTGTGTATGTGTAAACACGATAGCGTCTAAACGCATTGTTTGAAAGAGTTGAAATTTGGTACTTATATAATAAGTCACCATAGCACGAACCCTATTGATTTTGGCGAACCTGGGACTTATAGTTGTTTTTACAGGGATACAAAGAAAAATTCTTTATCATTATGGTCTATGGGACTAAATTTTTTAAAACGGGATAGCGTCTAAACGTCTTAATTATCTGAACTGAAAATTTATACACATGTTATAAGTCACTGTTGCACGAACTGTATAAATTTTGGTGAGTCAAGCTTTTACAGTCTTTTTAACAGGGACACAAAGGAAAAATTTTCATCATTATGGTTTATGGGTCCAAATTACTTAAAGTGCGATAGCGACTAAACGTCTTAATCCTCTAAACTGAAAATTTATACACATGTTATGAGTCACTGTTGTACGAACTGTATAGATTTTGGTGAATCTAGATAATAGATTTTTATAGGGACACAACGAAAAATTCTTTATCATTATGATCTATGGACTCAAATTACTTGAAGTGCAATATCGTAAAATTAAACAATGGAGAAAAATACTCAAACACCCTATTATAATTTTCACTTTTATTTATTTAATGTCTTGTCTTACTTTAATTTATTTATACAACCTTTAATTACTTAAGGTTCGGAAAGTCGAGAGGAGCCACTCCAGATTTTTTTACTTTCGGAACACTATAGTGAGGAAAGTATTGTAATCATGTCAAAAATCCGAATTTGAGATTTTAATGTTTTTATACGTTTCGAGGTCCCCTGAGTTCGTTTCCACTATTTTTACGATGATGTATGTATGTGTGTGTGTATGTCTGTGAGTGAACACGTTAGTGTCTAAACGCTTTGTTCGAATAAGCTGAAAGTTGGTACGTATCAGTGGCGGATCCAGAACTTGACTTTTGGGGGGGGCTGAGATTTTTCAAAATGTTATTCTACACAAATAAAAAATTTACAACTGCAATATTCAATGGTGAATGTCAGTGTTTTGGGGGGGGGGGGCTTTAGCCCCCTAGCCCCCCCCCCCTTAAATCCGCCACTGGTACGTATATTGTAAGTCACCATAGTACGGACACTATAGATTTTGGTGAATCTAGCACTTACAGTTTTTTTACAGGGACACCAGGAAAAAGTCTTTATCATTATGGCCTATGGGGCCAAATTTTTAAAAGTGCGATAGCGTCTAAACGCTTTATTAATCTGAGCAAAAAATTTGTACACATGTTATAGGTCACAGTGGCACGAACCGTATACATTTTGGTGAATTTAGCACTTACAGTTTTTTTACAGGGACACAACGAAAAATTCTTTATCATTATGATCATGGGCTCAAAGTTCAGTAGCGTTAAATAAAACATCGTGTAATATATGGAGAAAGAAACTCAATCGCTCTATTATGGTTTTCTCTCTTTTGTTTGTTTAACAACTCCTCTTTCTTTACTTTATCTACAAAACTGTGAATTACTCAATGTTCGGAAAGTCGAGTGGAGTCACTCTAGATTTTTTATTTAAAAGATTGTGATATACTTCTGACTTTTTATTACACATCAAATCTTTCATATGAAAATGTATGAATGGTACTACTTAAAAATAATCGAAATATGCATTCTTGCTTTTATCTTGATTTTTCACTTATACAGGAAAGTATTAAATTCATGAAAATTGGCGATAAATTTACACGCTTTGAGATGTCCTGAACTCGATTTGATCCTTTTTTAAAATGTGTGCGTGTGTGTATATGACCACATTTCGTAGGTGCTGTTTCTCATTAAACAAGCATGTAATTCCACACGAAATTTTGGTTGGTGATATAAATTGATGCTGTGACATAAATTGATGATTATGTCATATGGATGTCACATAAATTGATGCTGATTTTAGCATACATTACCCAGGAGGAGGCGCTGCTATACTATATTTTTCAGTATATAGAAGAAGATAGATAATCTTCAGATTTTTGTAGTGTATAAGTACATGAAATTTGATAATAGAGAAAGCTATTATAAAAAGCTATGCTGACTGAATCTCAATGCATATCAGACAATACACATGGAACTGTTCAATTTTCACTTACAAGGAAACATTCAAAAGGTGTCATCTTCAAAAAGTATTGAAAAAAATATATGTGATTCTACTCTTCATAAAACACCAGAAAATGAAAAAAATATCGGCTGAAATTAATTACAGCGACCACAAAAAATTATCAAAATTAAGCATATATGGCGATTTCATACTGCTAGGCGATTGATTTTGAGTACTTGGCAGAAAAGCAAAACACGGTTCTGTTCGTACAGGGCAATCTCGGTGCTAGCAAACGTATCTCCTAACAGCGCTAAATCGCTAAATATGCTTAAATTTGATAATTTTTTGTGGTCGCTGTAAATAATTTCAGCCGATAATTTTTTCATTTTCTGGTATTTCATGAAGAGTAGAATCACATATATTTTTTTCAATACTTGAAGATGGCATCTTTTGAATGTTTCCTTGTTAGTGAAAATTCACATTGTGCAGCTTAAAAAAAAAAAAAAAAAAAAAAAAAACAGTTTAACAGTCGTGAATTTTCTGAATGTGAAAACTTAATTTTAAAACTAGTTGGTATATGTGGACTCTGCTCGGTTTTCCTCATCATTTGTTCTCAAATTTCTATACTACATGCATACAATATTACATGCTTGGCCGATCACTCGAAACGGTCACAGACTAAAATGTTCCACCTAGTAGGCTACCCATCGATCAATATCCTAATTTGCTGCTTAATTTTATCAGAGCCACTTCCGTATTTTAGTTTTCATGCAATTCTATACTATTTCTGATCCAATGGTCTCAATAATGTAGTTCATATGAAATATTGCTTTATTCTGCCATGTTAAGAAGATTTCAATTTCAAATAATTTACAAAGTTTTCAAAGTAGAATGTTTAGTGTTGATAATATTCATACCAACATCATAGATGATATTTTAAAGCTGGTCTGACATCTTTGCGATTAAAATATTCCTTTCAATGCGCAATTATACGACAATATTCCCTATTCTCTCATGTTAAAACTATCTCAAATTTCGAATAACTTATGAAGTTTTCAAAGTAGAATGTTGAAAACAAATAGAATTATTGCCAGTATCATAAATGATATTTAAAACTAGCCCGACATTTCTGTGTTATTTGTTCTTACGATTTCGTGGACAGAGACTACCATATCGATTGACTAATTAATGTACTAAGCTATGAACGGGCACCACACCAATTTTTTTCGGACTGCTCAAACCTAAAAAATGTTAAGAGCTCCAAAATTTTTATGGGGCCGCGGTAGCCCAGTCGGTAGAGCGCCGGCCTCGTAATTGGAAGATTACGGGTTCGGTACTCGAGCCGGCGAAAAACCGTCGTGTACACTAATGGTGGCTGGTGCACGTAAAATCTGTCGTGGCCGCAATGTCCTCCATGTTCCCATAAAAAATTATACCTCTGGGGGTCACCGAAGCGGGAGAGCCATCCCTTCCGTGGAGGATCAAAATTGTGATGGCATGTCTCCGGAACACCTCTAGGGGTGTGTCCCAGACCGTTGTCAATTGCCCATCTGCGCAGCACTAGAGAGAAGTAAAACCTAACCAACCAAAATTTTTATGAATATCTCAGTTCTCTGTACCTGTATTCTGACGGGGAACTAATATGTGTTATGGTGTTATAATGGGAATATTTCCCATAGAAAAATTAGCAGTTCCCTTAACTGCCTCACCAGGGACCGATTTACTCTCTTGGAGGCCCAGGGCACTCATGTTCAATGGGCCCCTTTTCCTTGTACTTTTATAAGTCAACAAGCAAAACAAACCGCATATTTTTGATTCACGCATCTAAAAACTCTCTTCACTTCGCTTCACTTTAAATTTTATTGTTAAGAATAAATTTTAACTAGATTTGATGCTTGTCTATCGTATCAATGTACATTGCACCTGTGTATCTGCTCTGCGGTACATGCCTCTGATTTAGTCTGTCTTAGCAAGAGTTTGGAATGCAGTATCAGTACTATGCGGTTGTATTTGAGTTTAGCGAAAATATTTCAATTTTTTCGATGAGCTGATATTTTCCTTGAAAGATCATACCGCCGATTTATAAAACAGCGCAGTAGTACCTTCATCCACTGACGAAAAAACAAAAAACAATGATCATTATAAGAAATTTGGAAATTTTTCATTTTAATTATTTTTTTAAAATATATGATGAAATTTCTTGGAGGCCCCCTAGGGCCCAGGGCATATGCCCCGAATGCCCTGCCTTAAATCAGGCACTGTGCCTCACATATTGAGTTAAAATAGTTTGCTTCAAAACTTTAATTCCTTTGAATATTAAGTCTCAAAATTTGGCTCAAGAAATCCACTTTCTTGTCACGAATTTTTTAAAAATATTTTTGAATTTTAGCAAAATGAATCAATATTTAATTTTGTAGTAGTATCTGAATTAGAATGAGTGCAAATTTAATATGTTTACTGAAGCATTAAAATGTGTCAGATGTTTTTGGTGTTTTGGATTAAAAATGAACTAAATATACTTTTCATGGTTAATGGTTCCAAATGAAATATTAAATGTATATATAAAATTAATTAATTAATAGTTGTAAATTTTGAGAACATAGAAACAGAATTAAAATAATCTGGTGTGGCACTCACACGACTTTCTCTTACCCTGCGTTTCAATAATATAAAAACAGATTGCAGATTAAAGGGTAAGATAACAAGTACTGTATACAAACCTACGTTAAAAACAATTCAAACTAGTTTAGTTTACCAACAGCTTTATTTGACAAATAGTTCTGTGTGAAGAGGCTATCGCCCCCTCAACCAAACACGCATTTGATTATTGTACCTACATTTACACAGAATTCAAACCTGTTTTAAATTAAAAGTTCATTCCAAATTATTCAGAAAACTTTCAAACTCACCACTCTCTGAAACTTATCTTAAAAAAAAAAAAAAAAAAAAATATCAAGTAGCAATTTGATATGGACTTCAAAATACAACATTAGAATTGTCTGCGATTAGTTGTTTTAAAGTTACACTGATAAAATGCTACACAAGGATCAACTATTAAAAACTTGTCTTTAACATTCAGTGGATCCCAAAAAGTATAATTATACAAAAAAAAAAAAAAAAAAAAAAAAAAAACACTGAACATTTAATTAAAAAAATACTCTATCTGCCATATGAGTATGAGAAATTGATTTTTATTCCTGGTAAGTTTTCCTGGACACGGTAAGATATTACAGTAAAGCACTTCCACCAATTACTTTCATTAGAAAAGAATGTTTTTGTTTAATTACACTGCTCGGCATAAAAATTGCTCCCAAAAATATTTATGCAAATTCTTATGTAAAATGATATCTGATTCTGAATATGACACATATTTTGCCCTATCACTCACCGATATTTAGGGAAGGCCCCCTATCTTTATCACTTTTCGGTGATTTTATGGCTATAAATTTGATTTTTAGGAAAGGGGGGGGGGATAATTTTAACTGTTAAATGTCTTCTGAGGAGCTACAGAGTTGGAAAATTCTAAAACAAGCAGCAAGGGGAAAATTTAGGGGAGGATTTGCCACTGAAATTATGTTTTACATTTCTTATATTTTTTAATCTATTATTAATGTTATTTATTAAACATTATAATTTTTTGTTTTTAGGTGTTAAATTGTTTTTCATTCTCTAAATCAAATCCATGGTTATAAAATTACCGAATAGTGATAAAAATTGAGGGAGGGTGAGGGAGGTGGCGTCTCTAGAAAACGGTGGGTGACTGGGCAAAATGAGAGTCATATTCGGATTCAGGAGGTCATTTTACATAAGAATCAGCAAGAATGGTATCAGATCAGCGCTATTAGTATCCCAGTGCGTCTTCTAAAAATTATGTACACATCATATCGTGTATTTAAATATAGTCCTATAATAATAACACACAGCACAATCTGAAATGTACTTTCAGCAATTTCCAGATGTAGTGTCAATATATCCAAATACTTTGAGTAGCCTTATAAACAAATTATGAATGATTTCCATAACACAATCTATACAAAACATGCTTTTATGCATATAAAAAAATATGTTCATTAAATTTTGCTTCGGGCAGCTTATAGATGTTACATTATATACACCATACTTACTAGAAATTTCTCCCACAGACATAATGTATTTGAATTCTCTTGGATGTCCCGTCCTATACATGAACCCTTTGCTTGATTTTAACGAAAAGTTTAGTGTAGTATCCCTATACGATGCAAATTTAGAATACTGAGTTTTGACTACCTGCTGCTATTTGTTCTTGAGATATGTTGATAACAGACACACAAACCAACCACTAAAAACATTTTTTTCAGATTCAGGGGACCCCAAAATAAGTAAATACAACAAAAACTCAGTTTCGAAAATTTGTCCCAAAAACAATATACTTTCTCTACCATTATATGGGCAAGAGAAAGTAAAACTAGTTTGCATAGGTGGACTCTGCTCAGTTCCCCATCATATATATGTTCTCACACATTTCTAGTGCAAGACATATTATAATCATGTTAAGAGAAATGAATTTGACCAAACGCTTCAAACAGTGACAGAATGGAATCCCTGCCTAATAGGCTATCCACCGTTCACTTAGATATATTTATCTTATTATAATCTATTAATTTATTTTATTAGGATCAATTTGGTGGGTCAGTTTTCATGCTACTATTTCCAATGCAACAATCCTCAAATTGCATATTTATATGGAATATCGCCCAATTCTGCTACGTTGATAAAATCTTAAATTTCGTATAACTTATGAAATTTTCCTATTAGAATATTTGTAGTCAATGATGTTCGAACAAGTATCATAAATGTTATTTTGAAGTTGTTTGATATATTTATGATCATCAAAATGGACGTTTATGCTCAATTTTGCCATGTTAAGTAAAATTCCAAATAACTCACGAAATTTTTAAATTAAAATATTCATAGTCAGGCATGTTCATGCCAGTATCCTAAATGATATTTTAAAAGTGTTCTGACATCTTTTTGATGAAAATATCCCTAAAAATGGATGTTTATGCGAAATTTTGCCCTATTCTGCCATATTAAATAAATCGTAAATTTCCAATGACTTATGAAATTTTTCAACTGGAAAATTCATAGTCAAGGATGTTTACACTAGTATCTCATATAATATTTTAAAAGTAGTCTGGCAACTTTACGATGGAAATATCCCTCAAAAGGGACATTTATGCGAAAATTTGTAAATTCTGAATAATTTGTGAAATTTTCAAAGTAGCATGTTTATAGTTCATGATGTTCATCCCGCTATCAAAACTGCAATTAAAAAGCTGTTCTTACATCTTTACGATAAAAATATTTCTTTACATGCATGTTTAAGTGAAATTTTGTCCTATTCTCCCATATTACGAAAATCGTAAATTTTGAATAACTTCTGAAATCTTTTAAATAGAATGTTGCAAATGAATATGGTTCTTGCCAGTGTCATGAATATTTTAAAACTGGTCCGACCTCTCTGCGATCATTTATTCGTGAGATATAATGTACACAGACTAACCCACTAACAAACACCCTAGACAGACAGACACCATACCCATTTTGATATTTTTGGATTCCTCAAACATGAAAACGTGTAAAAAATTAAGAAAACTGAAGTCAAAAATTTTCACGATTACCTAAGACCCCATACTTATAGTATGACGGGGAATTAAAAATAGTGATAAATAATTTTATAAACAAATTTCCCCCAAAAGTAATATGGGATTTGGTTACCAAATATGGGGAAATTGTAAGAGGTTGAAAAGAAACCTAATGAATGGGACAATAACAGTTTATAAAAATATATTTGCATGAAATAGTTTTAAATACTATTAGTTGAGCAAGTGACTTGTTCGATCAAGCACATGAAATTTTCTTTTGTTTATGAAAAGTCATTTTCCCAGTAGAGAAAGAATATCAAGAATATGTTTGAATAGTAAATTTTTCCATTTTCTGCAAAACAGTTACCAAGTATTTAACATTTCATGACAATAATGTCTGTTTGCAAGTCTTTGTATACATGCTTATAAATGTTAAGATATATTTAGATGCTATTTGAATATAAATAATCTACAGAAGCTTGAATTTATTTAAAAAAGTATATTGGGCTGAATGGGCCACATGCTATGGTAATTGGGTCACCTTTACTTTGACCATGGAGATGCATATTTTTATAAGCTTTTGTTTATTTGTGTGATAGCTCAAATCTAAGAATTGAATTTTCACCAACTTCCTCCCTATCATCCGACTGAGTTAAAATTCTTCCCACATGTGTATAAAAATACATGTTCAAGTAGTAACAGACTTACAAGGAAACATTCAAAAGGTGTCGTCTTCAAAAAATATTGAAAAAAAAAAAAAAAATACATATGTGATTCTACTCTGCATAAAACACCAGAAAGTGAAAAAATTATCAGCTGAATTGAATTACAGTGACCACAAAAAATTATCAAAATTAAGCATATTTGGCGATTTCACACTATTAGGCGATTGATTTTGAGTACTTGGCGGAGAAGCAAAACACTGTTCTGTTCGTACACGGCAATCTCGGTGCCAGCGAACTTATTGCCTAACAGCTCTAAATCGCCAAAAATGCTTAATTTTGATAATTTTTTTGTGGTCGCCGTAATTAATTTCAGCCGATAATCTTTTCACTTTCTGGTGTTTTATGAAGAGTAGAATCACACATATTTTTTTCAATATTTTTTGAAGACGACACCTTTTGAATGTTTCCTTGTTAGTGGTGGGAGTTTAGCAGCCCTGGGCTCTCCCAAAATTTGTTGTTGAATTTTATGACACTTTCTATCATCAGTTTGAGCTGAAATTTTGCATACATGTATAATTCTGACAATAATACCTGCTCAATCAATAATAGTCTTAAGGAGAAAAGGCTGAGGACCTGGAACCCCAACTCCAGTTCAAAACTTTTGAGCTGAGGTTTTGAATGCATTATCCATATCCCCTAAATTACAGTTCTGCGTGTTTTTAAAAAAATTTAAATTAATGTCTTGTTTCTTTTTCTGGTTTTCTCTTATTAAATATATGAAGCTATTTAAGTGGCTGTTATAGATATTAAATAAATTGCTGTTTAGAGAGTAATTGCTGCCTTTTCTGAAGAAAAAATGTTGATATATATGCAGAGATGCCAAGTTATTACGGATTGTCTGTAATCTTAATACCGGAAAATTTTTAATGTATTCTTTTGTAATAATTATCTGCAATTTGTTAGGACAAGTTTTACTTTTTCTTTATTGTGGTATGAAATTGATTTTTTAATAGTAGTAACTCGGCATCTCTGTATAATTGAGCTCCAGTTTGAGGACCTATTCTTTAACATTATCTGGTGCAGTCAGTGCATATGAATACACATACGGGGCAAAACTAAAGATATTTTGTATTGCCTGCTTTGTTT
Source organism: Salticus scenicus (assembly GCA_963930645.1). Classification (NCBI taxonomy): domain Eukaryota; kingdom Metazoa; phylum Arthropoda; class Arachnida; order Araneae; family Salticidae; genus Salticus; species Salticus scenicus. The sequence goes on from OZ005654.1 coordinate 132,770,266, forward strand.
ACTATGTAATTTTGTCAAATTTCTTTGAAAGAAAATAGTTTTATAATTGAATGATTTACCATAACGAAAATTAGTACTTTCAAACGCATAGTAAAGCGTACTATTTTATTTTTTGCCCCTTATGCATTTATCAAGGTGTAAATCGTCTGACTGCCGACTCAGCTCTCCTGTTACAATCATTTTAGCTCAGTGCTCTATATATGAAGACAATTTTTTTCTACATGACAAATCTGAAAATAAAGTTTGTGAAACATATGAATAAAAGAATAGACCTCTTTTTTTAGACGATTTAAATATTAATGGATTTAATTTTAGTTTGTATCAAAATAATTAATAATTGGATAAACTGAGTTAAAGCTAGAAGATAAAATTGAATTTAAAATTAGATTTCTTGATGAAAGAGAGAAAATTTTTGTCTTCTATGCACTAGATGTCAGTATTATAAATTTTGAAGATACCGTTAAAGATTACCACAGTTACAAATAAGTACTGGAACTTTATGTGCTGTTACAAGCTTGTCATTTAACATCAATTTTGATAGATGAAATTTGGTTAATGTGTATTACTATTTTGTTATTCTTACTATATTTATTTTATTTTATATTCCATGTGTAATTCTTTTTTATTATTTCAATATTTTGATTTTGACACCTTTTGGAAATAAGAGAAGTTAATCCTTTACTTTCTCATTAAATTTCATTTTTTGGGCTATTCATAACGTTAAATAATCAATTTACTCCCATGGGCAGTGTTGAATGGGCCATATACTTTTGTTTTTCCATGATCATTTAGATGTTTTCTAATCCAACATACATTATTCTTCACATAACCAAATAAATAAATACCCTGTCATTTTGAGCCAAAAAAAACTGATTAGAAAAAAAAAAAAATAAATAAATAAATAAGCCGAAAATTGAGAAATTCCATACCACTTTCCTTTAGACCATACCCCATACCTTCCCACTTTTTGACATTTTTTTTTTTTTTTTAAATCTTAATAACACAAAATTAAATTTAAATATTTAAAATTAAATGGTATATTCTTTTTTTTCTGTAAAAGGTGAAAGGACGTTCAGAAAATTGTTTTAAAGTGGATATAACCAGCTGATTTAAAAAAAAAAAAAAAAAAAAAAAAATCACATTTGCAGATTTTGAGGAAAATGGATATTTGTAATTATTTAAATGGTAACCCTATAAATTACATTCATTTCCTTCTAAACAAGACATGAGGCAATCAGAAATTTTAATGTTGTTGGGAAGGGAAATATTTTTTTAACACTCTTAAATGTATTTTTACTAAAACATCTAAAATTAATACAATCCTGATGAAATAGAAAATTGTAGTACAAAAAAAGATAAGAGACAGATGATCTATCCTATTTTTACAAATTTTCCATCTCAATTTTTTTACGAATGTAAACAATACAAATCATGATTAACCCTTAAAGTATAGCGATGTAGATCTGCATTGTATGTTTAAAACCACATATCTCTTTAAGTAACAACCTTTGCATATTAAAAACAAAAACTATTTTATTTACGAGACAAAACTTTAGTTTAAATACATTTAAAAACATTTAAAATTTAGACATTTCGAAACCCGTCCAGGTTTCTTCATCAGTATCACTACAACATAATTTGCAAGCATTACATGAATACACAAGGAATTTATAGAAGTACAGAATACTGAGGAGCCAGTGCTCATGCTTCATTGATAGTGTAGAGATGGCTGGCAGTGTGCCAACTCTCAAGGAAAATACGTGATTTATAATTATCATAGCCAGAATTTAGAACTTTTATGTTATCAAAGTCAGGAGTATGATCGGTTTCTATTGAATGGATTACAATTTTAGAATTTTGGTTGCAATTTTTATATGACTGTCTGTGCTCCTGTAGTCAAATTCTTGCTGTACGGCCAGTTTCACCTATATAAACAAATTTACAATTTTTACAAGGAATTAAATATATTACGGCAGTTAGATCCAAAGAAGGTGTAAATTTGTTTATATAGGTGAAACTGGTCGTACGGCAAGAATTCGACTACAGGAGCGCAGATGGTCTTATAAAAATTGCAACCAAAATTCTAAAATTATAATCCATTCAATAGAAACCGATCATATTCCTGACTTTGATAATATAAAAGTTCTAAATTATGGCTATGATAATTATAAATCACGTATTTTCCTTGAGAGTTGGCACACTGCCAGCCATCTCTACACTATCAGTGAAGCATGCGCGCACTGGCTCCTCAATATTCTGTACTTCTATAAATTCCTTGTGTATTCATGTAATGCTTGCAAAATTATGTTGTAGTGATACTGATGAGGAAACCTGGACAGGTTTTGAAACGTCTAAATTTGAAATGTTTTTGTTTTTAATATATATATAATTGAGACGGTTTGATGTTTGTGTACGTTAACCTTTGCATACTTTTTTTTTTTTTTTTTTTTTAACCAAAACTATTTTATCATTTCTGAACACAACTAGATTCTATGACAGTTTATTTCTTTATCTGTGACAATTTTCATCTGTTGACGTGCTGTCTGAGTACAATTTCATCTTGGCAGGTGTTATGAATTACTTATATAAAAAGTAATAAAATATATACAGGAAAAATTGTTTACAATGAATAATATTTATATTTTTGCATATACTGATAAATTTATGCAAGAAAAATGTAACCTTTTAGTGATGTAAAAATACATGAATATGTTTTTTCAAAAAAAAAAAAAAATTCTTATGTGTTTTATTTTTTATTTTTCCCCATTAACTACAGCCATTTCCTGGTTGATTTCAAATTTTATTTATTAAAAATAAAAATTCGTGCATTTAAGAGTTAACAGTTAAGCAAATATCAATTATTTCTCAATAAATAAATAAATAAATAAAAAATGTAACTGTAGAATTATTAGTGGCAGGGTTTCTACCAAATTGTTTGAAATTATATGGAAAACTTATCTATATTTAGCAAAAATTTTTGCAAAACACATTTTTAATTAATTATGTTGTTTTACAATTGGAAAAAAAAAAAAAAAAATCTCTGGATATTTATCATTTGAAGTTTGCAAATTCATAACCAATAAGTTAATACAGGGTTCCCACTCAATTTGAAAAATAAAATTCCCTGACTTTTCCAGGTCTATTTTTAGAAAATTCAAGTCACAAAATTTGGTCCGCGACATAAAAAATAGCTCACGGTATAAAACAAAACATAGCTCACAACATAAAAGACAACATAGTAACGTAACTTGCGATATAAATTGAATGCTCAAAAAGCATTTTCTAGGTTTTTGAGCAATATTTACAATTTTCCCTGATATTTCCCTGACTTTTTTCAGTAATTTCAAATTTCTTTTCCAGGTTTTCCCTGACCGTGGGAACCCTGTCATATGTGTATTCAGTGTAAATTGCCTTTTTAAAATAGTTGCTTTTAGATTTCAATCAGGGTGGCTAACATTGAAACTTTTCCATATTCCCTGACTTTTCCATGACTATTTTTTTACCATTTTCAATGACTTACACTGTTTATTTCCCATAAAATTAGTGAATAATTTAGCTAGTTACTATAACAAGCTTATTTCCTCAAAATTTGTCAAATTCCCTGACAATTTCTATATTTAATTGCTGATTTTTATATTTTATCTTTATTTTAAAACAGCATTTTAAACAGTTATTGATTGATCTGTATTTTTCCTTATTCCATTTATTATTAAGTAATAATTTCGTTTTAAATATGATTTGAATAACTAAATTAATTATTTAATATAAATATGTATTTTAATTTTTACAGTAACATTGCACATTTATAATCTAAAAAGAAAAAAAAGAAAAAAATGTATGTAAATAAAACAATGATCTATCAGGGTTGTTATGGTACCTGGAATTCAGGGAAAACTCAAGGAATTTGAAAAAATATTTAAAAAGCAGGGAAAATTGAGGGAATTTCAAAATTTTTTGGAACAAAATTAGAAATTTATTTTAAAACAAGATTTTTTTTTTTTAATTTTTACTGCTTTATAATAAAAAAGAAAAAAGTTAATGTCTTTTTTTTTTATTTGTCTTCTTTCCAACTATAGTAAGTTAATAAAATTAATATACTCTAGATATGTTCAATTGACTTGCAAGCATTCTAGTGCTGCATGAGTGTGTATCATCTATTTTACTTTTAACCCTTTGTAGTGCAAGGTAATTTGGATCATTTAAATTACACTACCACTGGGATTCACGAACAAAATTAAAATAAAAGAAACTTTAAAATTTTAAGTTAAAAAAAAAAGGGCCTTTTCTTCTACATTATAAAAGTAAATTTTTGCTAAAAAATTTCTCAGATGCGTTTTTGCAGCTGGAGCTTAATAAAATTTAAGTTAATACATAACCAATAAGTTAAAGCAGGAGCTTTTCTGTCCTTGCAGTGAGGACAGTGCACCACAAAGGGTTAAAAGATACAGGGAATTATTTCTCTTGATTTGTGTAGCAACCAACAAAATTCTGGATTTCACAGAATTGACTGTATTTTGTTATTGTCAGGTTTATGACACCTAAAACTGAGGCAAAAATTAAAATACTTAAATGAACAACAATAAACTTTCTTAAAAACACACTTTTATTTATACATTACAAAACAAACAAAAAAGGACACTAAACATTGTTCGTAATAGGCATTTTCTGAAAAGAATTGGCTTTGAAAAAACACAGATACTTATCTTAAAAGTGTGATTTTCTACATGAGAGATAAAATACAAATACAGAAAGAGAACAGCATAAAGACCACAATTAAAAAAAAAAAAAAAATGATTGTAAGAAAAAGAAAACTGTATGTAAAACAACATGGCTGCAGCATACTGTTCTTTATCTTTCCAAAATACAAGCATGGTGAACAAAAGACAGTTGCCAGTAGTAAGGTATTAAAAGATTATATCTTCAGTTAACAGATTATCACTTGTGTAATAGTAGGTGACGAACAAGGGAAGTTCTAAATATATGTATAGCATCGCATTGCTGTCTCATCTCTATTTAAAATATATTAACTTTATAAATACGATTCATGTCCATAAGCTAGAGCAACATGAGCTGCATACACGATGTCCCAGGTAAATGCTGGAAACTTCTATATCAAAAGTATTCCATCGATTTTATCGTCAAAAGAGCTGAAATTTTTATTTTTCTCTTTAATTCAACTCTGAAAAAAAAAAAAACTGCCCAACTACTTTATTTCAAATTTGAAATGTATTTCATATTTTTATTATTTATTATTATTTTTAATCTTTAAAATCTAGAAATAAAAATGAAAACAAATAAATATGATTTAAATCTAGATTATAAATTATAGAAGTTGCACATATTTTTAAAAACCTTGTAAAAGGATTCAATTTTAAATGAATTTTTATTTTGCCAATATAATGATTAGCTGCTAAGAGTATAAATACAGTAGCTCTTTTCTTTTCAATTGTAAATTATACTATATAAAACTTAAATTATCGATGAAAATAGATGCCACAAACTATTCCAAACATATACAAACACAATAAACTTAAAGCAAAATTATCTTTGAATGAACATTCTAAATAAAGAATACTCTAAAAACAAAAACATGCATCATAATTTTCTTATTTTCTTAATTAACTAATTAAAACAAATGAACTAGAAAGCTGATTCGTTTTTATTTATACAAGAAATACTCTATTAGCTACCTCGATTACAAATACAATGAGACAATATAAATGTGTATATTATTTATATTAATTTAAATAGCCTTAATGATGTATTATTTTTTTTTCTTCATTTTCTGCGCAATTAGGTTGCCTTTAATAAAATGTTTTGGAATTAAAAATAATAAAATAAATTTTATTAATGTTTTTGTTAAATATTTACTTGACATTGACCTAAAATTTGATTTTAAAGTTTAAAAAAAAAAAAAAAAAAAAAAAAAAACTATCAAAAGTGAACTAGAATAAATGAAATATTGGCAATGCATTGTTGAATTTCAAAAAATTAGAAATCTTATTTTGATTTTTTATTCAAAAATTTTCCTGAACACTAAGCTCATTAAAATGGAGTCATTCAGTACAGAATATGTATGCTATTAATTATTACATAACTATTATTTGAAAAGTAATAAGTGTCTGCATCAATGTCTTTTTATTTTTATTTATGGTTATCATGGAAAGGGGGGAAAAATAAGTGTGTTAACCATTTATAATAATTATCATTCCTGACATGTAAGAATAAAGATTTATAAAAATTAAAAGATGCTTAAATATTACAATAATAAGTTTTTTTAATTAAAAACAAAAAGGAACATTTCCTGGTTTTACGCATGATTTAAAAAGTCATTTGTGAAATTATACATATTTTTTTAATACAAGAACATATTTTAAATAATGGTTTGACATACATAAATTACAAAATTAGTATTACTTATTACAGAATAATATTTTTTTGGTTTGCATATATATTAGTTCATATTAATAACATAAAATTAAATAAATATCTAAAACAGGTTTCAATCTGCTTCAAAATGCATTCGTGTAACATAATATATCTTAATAAAAAATAATAACATAATTTATAATAATAATAAATCTTAATACAAAATAATAATATAATATCTTCATAAAAATATAAAAATAACAATGATCCTGGCCTTTTATTCAAAGAGTTTACTAATCTACAAGAATAGTTTCAATTTAATACAATAGATTATATATTAAATTTAAAAAAAAAAAAATAATTTTTCATGCAGCAAAAACGTGAGAATGGTTATTAGGGATTTAGGTTTAAATATATTAAATTCAATTGTAATTAGTAAATACTTCAGGCATAATACAGCCTTATGTTTTTCAATACAACTTGCAAGAAATACTAGAAATTTAGATTGAAATAGATTAATTCAACTGATTTTTGATAAGCAATTGGGGCATATTATGTTTTGGAATACTGCTTGAATGTAGGCACTAATAATTTTAAAAATTGTATCATTTAACTTAAAAAAAAAAAAAAAAAAAAGCTTTTTAATAAATAGCATTGAATTAGGATACCATAATAACTATCATAACACAATACAACATCAATCTGGTAAGTTATTTTCTATTTCAGTATGAAACAGCTTGATTTATGCATTTATTATAATTCAGCTTGATTTATGCATGATTCATAAATAGAAAACATATAGAAATAAAAACTTCATTGGCCAAATTGGTACAATAGTTGCCTAAACAGTTCAAGATATACAAGACAGTTGCCCATGAAAAATAATTTCATACTTCTCAAAATCCAATTTAAACTCTTTCCTAAAATTTTGAACCAATAGAAATTGACATTATAATGTTGGGGGAAAAACAAATAAATAAAGGTCATATTTATTTTTTAGTATATAGCCAGTAGCAACTTTGTATTACAGTCATTTAATTTACTTATCTCTTTTACACATTTTACTGGCATCAATGTTAAAAAAAAAACACCAATTTGAAGCAATCAAAACTTTCTTACGTAGTCTAGAATCAATGTTGCTAATTTAGTGGAATTTCTGCTAAATTTAGCAGATTTTTGACACAATTTACAAAAAAAAAAAAAATAATAATAAAGGTTTAGCGGATTTGATATTACATTGCATTGTTGCTACACTATGGGCAATTGAATTTTTAGCGGATTTTCATGTGTTCTTTTAGCGGGGAAAAAATGTTTGTGTTGGCAACACTGTCTAGAATTAATGTATGAAGCAAGAAATTAACAAAACATATGATAACGAGTTTTTATTCTGTTCTTGGTTCTGCTGTTATAAAATATTAATTTGACATTTGCATTCATTTGAAAAAAAGATTTATTTGATAACCTTTTTTTGGCATTTTCAGATTGTTATTGAAAATTTACAATCATTTTTAAATTACCATCTACATTTTTTTTTTCTCCCTATGAGAGTCAAACTAATAATTAACTATTTTCTAAATAAATAAGTAAAAAAACAATACTTTTTTTTTTTTTTATAAATATGCATTTTAAATGCAGCCTACATTTTAAAAACCAAAAAGAAAAAAAAAAAAAAATCCATTTTAAAATATATTACAGCACAGCTGCCATTTCTTTTTTTAAATAAAAATATCAGTATTTCGATAAATAAACACACACATAAAAACATAATTGGCCAAGAAGAGAGAGTGAACCAAGTATGTTTTTAGAAAAAGTGACACAAATTACAAAAATTTTGAACCACATGATATACATATAATTAAACTCTACAAGTTTCAGATTATTAATTTTTTTATGGTTTCTCGGTGAGCAAACAGATGTAATATCTATAAACCACAATGAACAATGCCTCTTGTCTTGGATATGTCCATGCTTTGTTTTTACATAATGCAAAGAAAATACACAACTAAATTATATAAAAAAAAAACTCATATTGCACAAAAACAAACAAAATATATGTACTAAAATGTGAAAAACATGGACAAATTAAGAGCCTTTCCTAGAAATGAGATGACCACAAGGTATCTATAGATGAGTTAAGCCTATCGCCAGTTGTCCAAAATGGTTGATTAAGGGATGGCATCATCAACTTTAGAAAATCATCACGATGTCAAGGTAAAAAGCCCTAAATGTGGAAGAGGGTATCGTTCATAGATTGCGGCAATAATCACGTGCAATCACTACCAGCTCTTTTCTTACCAAATGCTCCTCTACGGTTGTCAAGTTCAGTAGAGGCAGACATTGCTTTTGAGGGGTGGTCGTACGAATCGACTGCCCCTCTAGGATAAGAGTCAGCTGTAGTAGCGGCAGATGATCGGAATTTGGAAGAAGTGCGTATCTTGTCAAGACGTGCTAAGGTAGTACATATACTTCCTGATCTCCCCATTGCATTCATATAGTCAGCTATTAATAAGGTAATTTCTAATATCTGAAAAAAGAGAAAAGCATATGACATAAGTCATTCAAGTACTTGAATTAAATGCAGAGAAAAAAGGTAATAAAAGATAAAATATGAGAATCACTGACTTTTAAATAGAAATTTTCTTCAAAACTTTTCTATTTTTATGCTTTAATTCCCCCCGCCCCCTCACAGAGCAAAAGTCACTAAAAGGAATTTGATAGCCCATATAAGTGTATGCAAGACAAAAAAAAAAAAAAAAAAAAAAAAAGAAGGTAAAAGCAGTGTGTTGCATGGCATAATGGAGGATATCGAGTTATAGTATCAGGAAATAAGACCATAATATTTTGAAGTGCAATATATGAAACTACATTATAACAGGATCCATATCAGGGATGACAATTTCAAGCATTCAGCAGAAAGAAAAATGAAAATCATGCATAAATTAAAAAGAAAGAAAGAGTGAGAGAGAGAAACAAACAATCAATTGAATAAAAAGACCAATTTATACATTTTATTACTTACTTTTTAATAATATGACAAACACCCCGTAACATGTAAAATCATATTTTAGATTAAAATTTACTTCAGTTTACTAATTTCATTCAAATTTTTCGAATAGCAACTAATAAACATATTTAACATTCTATTATTAATAGCCAGGTCAATATAACTATATATATAGGCAAATTAAGCATTTTCTCCAATTCTTCCAGATTTAAAGATCTACCAAATCGTTAAAATTTTATAATATGTTTTTATCTGTGCCAATATTTAGTTTTTTTTTTTTTTTTTTTTTTTTTTTTTTTACATAAAAATTAACCATAGAGAATAGGATCAAAAATCGAGATTTATTTTAGAGATTGAGATTTTTTTTATTTTTTTTATTAAGATACTATTGTTTCTCCTATTTCTAATTCTCTGTGCTTTATATTGTATATTTAAAAGAAATATATTTTAGGTATAAAAATTTCTCCACCCCTATTTTGCTGAAAATGGAAGGAAATAAAAGGTGCATATAAATTGAAACCATCACTTTTTTCTTTTTTTAAAATATGAGAATAACATAAGCATTCAACTATACTGCTCAAAATATGTACCTGTGTATTACAATTTGATGTAACACAAAAGTGAGAGAGCCTCAGAAAATAGACACACCACACAGTGTATTTAAATTTAGTATAGTATGGGAAAAAAAAAAAAAAAAAAAAAAAAAACATAACATAACTTGAACTGAACTTAAAGCAATTTCCATGAATAGCCCTAATATATATTCTTTTGTGTGGTCCTCTAAACAGATGGTAAATGATTTTCATATTATATTCTATGAAAAACATAGTTCTATGCATATAAAGAATATATGTTCCATTTCATTTTGTTTAATGCAGTCTAAAGAAGTTAAATGACGGGAAATGCATTTGAATTCTCTTTGGTGCCCTATTACATGAACCATTTCTCCAATTTTAAAAAATTTCAGGTAGCACCATTATACGACACAAATTTAGAATATCTAGTTTGAGCCTTCTGCTAATAAACATTCTTCAGTTACACTGATAAGAGTCACACACACAAATTAAAACCAGGTTATTCAATTCCAGGGGACCTAAAAACATGTAAATGCAATAAAAACTCAATTTCAGAAATCTGACCCCAAAACAATATTTTCTCTACCATTATATATAAGTAATAGAAAGTAATAATAGTGGGTTGTGATTTAAAATTGATCCTATTTGAGAAAAACTGAAAACCTAACAGGGTTTATATTAAAAATTGGTTAGTATAAATACTATTAGATTATACTAACAAATTTCTTGGGCATTCCTGTAAATTTTATGCATTTCCATCCAAAATTAAATTTGTAAAAAATATTTCTCTCTCTCTGTGATGAATTATTATTTTTTTTTAATTCTCCAAAACAACCTAAATATATAGATGCATACACAAAGAATTTCTACTACAAACAGCATCCTGCAGCTAAAATAGCCCAGCCGATTGCTACCAAATTTGGTATGTGGACCATTCATAAGGCAACAGAAAGAATAATAATAATAATAATGAAAATCAGACATCTCCCACCAAGTTGCTCTTTGCATAGAAAAATTGCAAATTTAACAAATGGAATTCCCACACGTGATTAATAAATATTGTTTATGCCTTCCTTATAGGTCATTTCCTTTGTTATATTTTCTGTTTTTCCTTGCAAAGCGCCATCTAGTAGAAATTTTAAAATAGTTTTTAATTCCTTTTGCATATTTGGTGAATCTTCTACTTACAAAATTTAGTGGCACTGTGGTTGCCCGTTTTAGTTGCTCCTATCATAACTTTTGTTTTATGATATGTTTTGAACTTATTCAGGAAAAACAAATTCAATAATAATGTCTAAAATTAATTACACAGGTGAAAAAATACTGAGCTTTTTTATCATTTTACTATCTAATAAAATAAGTTTATTATAAACCATTTGTTGTAGACTGAGAAAGCTTGAACATCTGAGGACATTTGATTGCAGACGGCTAGTTGGAGATGGGAGAGGATGTCAAAAAATAATCACATAAGTGAGAAATATTTAAAAAAATTATTTCTTTATAGGTGCTAAAATCTAATAAAGCAAGTTTAAAACGGATTTTGGCATTTATATTGTGGATGGAGAAAGATTGGGAAACAAAACGATTCCACAGATCATTTTATCACCGATCGCTAGTTGAAGATAAGAAAAGAGGGGAGGAAGGGAGGGGTTGCAAAAAAAAAAAAAAAAAAAAAAAAATTGCATGAGAAAGAAAAAAAACACACACAATTCAGAAAATTCTATTTCTTTATAGGTTCCAGAAGCTCATAAAGCTAGTTTAAAATGAATATTAATATTCATGTTGTGGATGGAAAAAGACTGGGAATAAGAAGGTTTCCATGGAGTGTTTGATTGCTGATCGTTAATGCAGTTTATTTTTATTAACGAATGATATCCGCAACATTTTTAAAAAAGGAAGAAATTATTTTAAAATCGGAAGCCGGAAGATTAACTTAAAAATCGGAAAGGTTGGGAACCTATGTTATTTTCAAACTTAAAGCTTATTAACTGTATAATAATACACAATCGTTGAAAAACAGCTGTTATGGAAAATTAATAATTAAAACATTTAATTAACTGATTTGTAGCTAAGGATTTCGTGAGCCATTGCTGATCAGTAAGTTAAAGATTTCGGACACTAAGCTTCTAAATAAAATTATACGTTTTAAATATGTTTTATTTATATAGAACAACGAATTAGTTAAAAAGTGGTCGAGTTTCAACCACTGGACGATACTTGTTATAGTAAATGTGTGTTTATACGTTCTAGGACATCAGATAATCTTTAAAAATATATTTAAAGAAAAAGTTATCGACTTGGCGTTTTGATCGCTACGTATTTCGGACATAGAAGTTTTTTACCAAAGAAAGTGCATTTATTGGCTTATGCTCAGTTTACCACCGTTAAACCGAATTTTTCGCTAATAATAATAATAAACTAATCACTGCCACATTTTTATACCGTGCTGATACAACATAGCTGATACCGAACCAGCGAATTTTGATTCAAACTTTGCTTACCATCACTCAAACCTTTGACTGAAACGGCCATTTTTATGTTACTGCGGGCAGCAATGAAAATTGGATTAGAAATAATATATTTATCGTATCTTTATCTGGTCTTTATCACACTCAATTCTCATGATAAAATGAAATTTTCTTTTACAAAAGTCATAAATGCGGCTTAAATTTAAAGGAGCTAGAAGAAATATCTTCATTTATGAAAGAAAGTAAAAAAAAGTAAATACTGCAAATGACTTTTGCTAATAATTTCTCCCACGGTTTCACAGACAGTACTTAAAAATGATGAACTCTACCGTTTAAATTTCCTTAAGGGTAAAAGCTTCAAGCGATTTACCCGAATATTATATACACATCCTCCTCACTCCCTCCCATCTAATTTTGAAGCTATAGGTTCAAAATGATCTCATTAGCAAAAACGCATCCCCGCCAATAAGAGGGGGAATTTACTTGATTCGAGATTGAAGTTATGGTGGCTCCAAAAGACGGGAAACTTAGAAGACCGATTCCCTGAGGAAACAATTTCGTTTCTCTGGGAGATTATCCCACGTGATTTAAGCATTATACAGAAATAGTATGATGGAGGGGGAGCTGACTAGAAATTAAATGCCCGCGACCGACATTAAAAGTAAGGATGTCGTGAAATCATACTTTTAAAACTTAAAATATTTATCTTCCCCTCGGTCTCCTCTGTTCTTCTTCCTCCCGATTACAAATGCTTGTAAAATACGAGAAAATAAACTAAGTAAATGTTATCGCATAAAATCGCGTTATTTTGATTATATTTCTCAATAACTAGCAGGCTTTTGCCCATTTCGATGGTCATTATCTAAACGAATTAAAATAATTGAAAAGTTTAAATAAATGTACTTTGATAGTCGATTATTTTCCACAAATCAAACTATGACCAAATACAACTGGAAATGAAATATAAATCACATTTAATAAATAATAATAATAATAAAAAAGAGAATCTCATTAGATTAATGTCGTCATTTTTTCTTATTATATCACTGAACTGAGTCCACGAGCTTAAATATTGTTCATTTATAAATCTTATTTTATTTCATTTTGCACGCGCGCTTTTTATTTCCTAATTCAAAATTATTAAAAAAAAAAAAAAAAAAAACTGTTTTCGATACTGTCCGTTTCGAAACTGATTATTATTAATTTTCTTTTCTTTCAAAAAAAAAAAAAAGATTTTGATGAAATTCTGGCAAAAGCAGAATTTAGTTTAGTACGGAGGACTATCAGTTTTTTTTTTTTTTTTTCCCTTCAAATTATAACATTTTTTCTTCAAATTATTCAATTATATTTTCGATAAATTTTCGATTTCGATAAGTGTCCAACTATCGTAAAACTGGTATCGTAAAAATCCGTAGATTGAGACTAATAGTCCTCAGTCCTTAAAAAAAAAAAAAAAAACTTTATATCTTATATCGTTAAATATAATTTAAAAATTAAACTAAGTATACATAATATTTTCATAAATTTTACACCTGAATTGTACAATACAAAAATAGATATGTTACATTTATACTGTATTTTTATAAGAAGGGGAAATACATTGTTTGGGATGTAAGCAGTTCCCTGAAAAAAAATTGCGCTTAACATTTGTGAAGAAACACTTGTGTTTAACCATATGTGTTGGTGCACTGTTATTCACACAAGATGGAATCATACATAAAAGTACGTAAGGCGCAAAAATGGCAAACTCTGTTGCATGCAAATCAATGCAACAGTAAAGATTACAATGAGTCATTCACATTGGGATGATTCAGGAAAGAGTTCTCCCCTTTTTCTCTCAATTACATTATATTCACGATCACGCAAGATTCCCGATCTCGGTGCTCTGAAAAATGTCCGCTGCCTCCATCTCCATCCCTCTCCCATATCGGCGAACGATTTGTCAGCGTATCTTTTATGCGACACAGTATAATGAAAAGAATCAATAGAGTGCACCTGGTCATAAAGCGGATCATTCCGGAGGTCGCTCTAAATATATACCGCAGATATTACTGACGCAGTTGTTTAAAGACGATAAAAATATCTTTTGGAGTAATGAAGGAGAAAGGAAAAAAGTTCACACTTAAAAAAAGATTTCGAACGCGTGAATTGGGTAGAGATGTCAGGCGATTTTTTCTTACTGTGACGATAGAATTTTCATTCATGAAAATTTACTAAGTGTAAATGATATTATTAGAATAAACTGATAAAGACACTTGTGGGAAAAAAAAAAGTTTGTATTACTATTTTGATTACTATGAATTAAAAAATTACCGTGTAATAATGTCTTCTACAAAGAAAAGTTCTATGTATATACGAACTTTCAAGCAAATCGGATCGTAAATATGTTTTCTATACGCATTTAAATTTTTGAAATAGCCGCCATTTCGAAATAACATGACAGTTCAAGTTGGCCAACAAGCTCATCCAAGATAATTTTAAGCCCACTGTCTAATTTCGATTCGAATTGAATCATTATTACCGTTTATTATACATATAAATAAATACATATTAATTATATTTAATAATTGTAAAATTAATTCAGTATTTCGGAAGTTATCGTGATTTTTATAGCTAAGCTAAGCTGAGCGAATGCAAAAATTTAAATGAATTTAGAAAAGAATGAAGGCTTTAAAATTTTCGCTGAGGAAAAGTAATTTGTGAAGAGAGAAATGAAAAAAATTAAGATCGAAACTTTACCTTAGGTTTGGGCATGGAAAAGAGCAGGCGCTCTGTCACTTGAACACCTTCTCCAGCTGCTTTTTGGTCGGTAGAAGTCTGGCAGACCACTAACATGAAGTCGTCTCGGCAGCCACCAAACGTCACCACCACGCTGTAAGGATAACGGTAGAGTGGTTGCTGAAATGAAAAAGGAGGGGGGGGGGGGGGGGAGAAGAAAAATGAGAAGATATTCGAATACACACAAAAAATACGAAAAACTTTGTTTGAATTCTATAATAGTACAAAATATCCTAAGGCAGTAAAAAGTTGACTCAGGCAATTTGCAATAAACTGCACCTAAATACTGATATTGAAATGAAAAAAAAAAAAAAAAAAAAAAAAAACTTATAAAGCAAACATCCTAGCCAGTATTTATGCAAGTTTAGGAGAAAACCACGGAAAACTCCGAATGGCTACGCCGACGAGCGCGATCTAGGATCGGAGCCGTCCCCTCACGTCTACCAGCTTTGAGCGCAGAACCGCTCGACCGCTGGTGTGGGCCGTACGATATATTAGTATTATGTAGTTAAAAATTGCTCAGATTGCTTTTGAAGTTGTGAATGCATTTCCCTAACGCGTTAAATTTAAGATCACTATGTGGTGAATATACAACTATAAATTATAGACGATACACAGGACTACATCAAATTTACGGTTTTTATTTATTTATTTATTATTAGAAATGCTTTACTAAATTATACAACGTTCAGTGTTCTTAAGAATGATAATTACTTTCTCATACCCATATGCTAGACAGTTAAAGTATTGCTTTGGAGTTTGATTTCCCAGAATATCTGCTATAATTACTCATTTTGAGGTCCGCTGTACATGAAAATTAATTTCTTAGCGGTTGGTCTGTATTTCTGCGTCCCTGCCTATTATCGGCCTAACTTAAAAACAAATAACTGCAGCATTGTGCTATTTTGGTCATATTGGGATGCCATTTGAAACTTTTGTCTAAGATTGTTTCAACGATTAAATTGGGATAAAATTCTATAAATAATTTTAACCCTGGAATGGAGGCGCCGGCGTACAGAGTAAGACAATGAAATCTTTTGGACTGTGATTTTTTCTGATATTCTTTTTATTATATCATTTTTACTATGACAAAATACTTTATTAAGGTAATGTATAAGGTTAAATAGTTTCAAACCTCATGCAGAAGCTCGAAAAACAACCTGGCGTATTTTATACGCCGCTCCTCTAAAATTGTACCCCGCCCCTCCAACTGAGGGTTAAATATACACATTTTTTAATTTAATAACAGCCTGAAATGTTTCATGAATGTAAGTACTATATTAAAAACAGGTCTTGATGGAGGAGGCAGCGAACTCAAGCAGAAATATATGTCAAATAAAGATGCTTCTAAAACCAATAAGGTAAGAGAAAGTAGCGTGAATGTCACACCAAATTGTTTAAATAGCCAGTATCAGTAAAAACATGATAAACCGATAATTTTCAATTTTCAGAATAATACAAAAAGTTAAACATCTGAATTAAACATAACTTAAAATTTGTGATATTCGTTTTAAATTTCGTGAACTAGATGGCCTTCGCCAGTCTAGTGGTTGATGTTTCCAAATGTATCTATTTCCAAATTTGGTACTTGTATATTATCCTGGCAAACCATGATTTCCAAATCGAAAACAGTGACCAGATGTCGTGATAAAGAGCCAATAATTAAAACACATCTGTTAAAAATTTTAACTGTGCTTTTTTATTAAAATAACGGAGTTCGAGAAATGAAATGTAATTATTATGAAAATAAAATTAAGCACAAATTTATTAAAATCGTCGCTAGTATATTCGTCGACAGGATAATACTTAAATATCGCAAATTTATTGCTGTTTTTCTGAAACCAGTTTAAATTGTTTATCATCGATTCACGATATCATTTAACAATTTTTATTTATTTTATTTTTTTTAATCAAAAAAATATGCTTTTAGACCTACACAACACAAATTATATCTTTATATTCTTCATTTCTTTTTATTTTATTCATTTAAAACCACGAATAAAATTGTTTTCTTAGTACATTGTTGCAATTGTGACTTTTTTTTTTTTTTTTTTTTTAATCGTTTCAAAACGAAAATAAATATTTTCTTTATTTCAATACATTGTTCTAGCAATTATGACATTAGTTTCAAGCGTTAGACTCTTGAAACCAAGGCTTTTATTATTAAGATGATGATGGGCGTGTTCAGCTTCCCACTGTCCAGAAGGAATACTCAACGAGCGTGACAAATCCGGCACTCCTCGCTTTCCAGCTTTGAGAGCAGCACTTTCCGGCCACTGGAGGGAGCCAGCCAATTTGGAAAGGTAGATGCAAAAATATGACTGTGTAGTAAAAAAATATTTTTTCACAATTCAAAAATAGACTAGTATGTAGTGGCCACAACAAGACTTTCTTCTCTATTTTTCTATACAAACTTACAGTACAAATAATTTATTAAAACTATTACTTATTGAAATTATATGATGAATGCAAACGATTTTCATTTTCGAGAAAACTAACACTAAATATCCAAAGAAACTCGGGGAAAACTGAAGTATAGCAACGCCACCTACTGGCCGATATGCATCCAAATTAAATCAGCATAATGTCTCATAATGGTCTGCTCAAATATAAAATTTTGTTTGATTATACGCAATAGAACCTGAGATACAGCCTTCGCGTAAATTGCGGAAACCGCTGTATAGCAGCACTACCCGTTGAGCGATTGACACCAAAGGTTGATAGGCCTTAATTTATGTCAAAGTGCATCTACGTATAAATTTACATGCAATTCTGCGCATTAGTTTCTGAGATACAGAAGCACAAAATTTTTGTCACTCACATACAGAAAAACAGACATTTTCTAAAAATTGATCTGTGTTCAACTGTTTCATCTATTTCATGTACAATAACTGTAACCGTAATATGGTTCTTATGTATATATAAAATCAAATGTTACTGTACTTCTAGTTAAAATGGCTCTGTCCAGATGATGCCCTTGATGTTCAGGGCGAAAGGCCTTGACACGATGTGTTTTTTTAATGATTTTAATTATATGTATTGTATACGTGTTTTACAGTGGATTTTTTTATAAAAAATTTCTAAAAATAGTCAAATCGTGTTCCGGACCTCTTAAAACGAGTAAATCCATCGGAAACAGGAAGTCGAAAAAATATTTACGAATCCAATACTTTCTTCTAAGAAATTAAAAATAGTAGATTATATTTTTAGAATTGCAATTGTAAAAATATAATTAACCTTAAGAAAACATATTTCACTTAACTTTTTTTAAGAAAAGAAGTATTTGTCAGAAAATTCATAAAATAAATATACAGCAAATAAAAAAAATTGTAGAGAACTTAAACACTATCGCAATTATCATTATTTATTGGGAAAAGAAAAAAAAAAATGTTTATTTTAGTACACAGATAAATGCGAAATAATCAGATTTAGAGCCTAAAGTCTCCAAAACGTAGTACACAATTCTCACTATTAATAATGCCTCATTCCATTGCATGACTCCTATTTCAGAGAAAACGCTACCCCGCTTTGACATTTACGTCCCAGCGCCGTGACTTTATTACAGAAATTTACACGAAATATTGGACAGCTGAGAGCTATCCAATTTCGATGATAGCTGTAGGCAGCTGATATCATTCTTCTTCTCAATCTGAGCTACTGCTGCCACCTATTGCACGGAAGTGGAACAATAAACTAAATTTCCTTTGCTAAACTATCAAGCACAGAATTTAAAATATGGTAATCCAGATAAGACACCCCCCCCCCTTCCATTTAAAAGAGAACACTCTACGATCCGATATACCGCGAAAATTTTATTTGGGGGTGCGATTGAGTATGATTTTAGAGGAAGTATATAATATTATAGCAAGTCTACGAATGTACGCAACGGAATGTATATAGTCGCAGCGGGAGAGAAAAAAAAAAAAAACTATATTATTAAAGGTATATTGATTCTGTCTCAAAATGAAATTGGTACCACTTTGTTCATAGTGTCTATTTTTATTGACATTTTTCTCAGAGAGCCAGGTGAATTTTCCCAGTGGAAATTTGTATTTTGCAAATTAAAAAAAAAAAAAAAAAAAAATTAAAAACGATAGTCAATTTAACAGCTGCGAATTTTCTGAATGTAAAAACGAAATTTAAAAATATGTATCAGTTAATGAGTTATAATCGGGCAAAATACTCCTAAGGATAACTTGTGGTGTTGAATTAAGGCCAACTGTTTGCACTAGGGACCAGGGCCTAACGGAGATGCCCCCAATAGAGGTCTTTCTAAGGTGGTCTTAGCATGTATTCACAAAAGTGGAGTCGAGAATGCCATTCATAAATTTATTTCCAAACTATGATATCACGAATTTTTAATTAAAATAGGTAAACTTTTCTAATCTGTCAAGATAATGTTACGATTTTTTTTTTTTTTTTTTTTTTTTTTTTTTAGTAGTTACTTTTATGTAATTTTATTCACAGAGGCTTATAGCCAGGTTGTAAAATGTTAATTTTCTGCATTTTTAGCTTGTTTCGGCGTTAAAAATAGCTCATTTAAAAACCCGTTCAAAAACTTCGCCAGGAGAAGTAACGGCGTTGGCGACAAATTTGGTGACTTTGGTAAGAAAATCCTCATTATCAATATTTTGATTACCTAAGCTGCAACTCTATTATTTCGGAAGTTACTAGAAAATTCGAGATTAATGAGGCTATAAAAGGAATCCCGTTCCGAAAATTGATGTCAGTTCCACGCAAAGCGGCTTGATCTTTTCTGAGCCCCTAATTACAGCTAATGCTGTGTCTTACGCCACTGAATACAGCTCAAATGCTGTGCGTTAATGCTATGGTACAGTTTATGCAGTCACCTGTTACTTAAGCTGTATTTTCTGGCGAAACTGAAGTTGATACTTTTGACTGACTTATAATATTCTGGAAAATTCTGTGAATACACTTTTAAGCCTCAACAAGCTTGGTCTTTCATTCACAGGCAGTTCCCGAACCCCGAGTACGCAACAATGCATTTCAAAATCATTAGACACAGCTTTACCGATTTTAATGAAAACCGAGAATTAAATTTCGAATTGACAAGTTGTAAATCGTATTTTTGCTGAGAAAGAAAACACAGAAGCAAAAGCAAACGAAACGATTAGAACATCTCCTTATATTATTTGAATAATAAAATCACTGAGAATGCTTTTAATTTATTATGGAAACAAGGCATAAAAGCAGAAATCATCTGAAATAATAAAAATGGGAAAAAAATTATTTGGAGGTAAACAAATATAGGTAGAACTAAAAGAATCCCTTGCTACGTGACAACTAATGAAGATAAATCATCGAAATTGTGACTTTCTACAACTCGCCACATTTTCTTTATCCCACGACCTTCATAGGTGTGAATTTCTTTAATTCAGTCAGTCAAAATTACATTTTTCGGCAATGAAAACGTAAATCCTGTCAAACAGCGTATTTCGGCAATCAGTCACGAAAAACAGGAATTTTGCTGATTTGCGATGAAATAATAACGTATATCGGGAAGCAGCTTTAAAATGGCGTGAATTTTATCAATTAGAGAGGAAATAATTTCCTATTTCAGCAATTGCTAGGCGGGAAATATATATATATATATATATATATATATATGGTGTAATTAGTATAGCTCAATATAATTTATTCTTTAGCACAAGATAAAACATTTCCAGCCGACATCAATTTGCCCAAGAAAAGTATATATTACATCTATTGATTATGGAGATAATGAGATTTTCAAGGATCTAAGAAAAATTCGGGTTCTCAAAACGGATCTTTCACATGAAACAAAACGATCTTTATACGGACCGCCCAACTTAAAATGGCCCTTCACAATAATTTGTGAACTTAAACGGATTCTTTACAATAACACTGGTCGGCATCAAAATCCCCTCTGTAAAAGTAACAGTATTTTTAAATTTGTTAAAAAAGATCAAGTCCAATTATGACAAATTGTTCCACTACGTACCAATTTTTGAGGGGCAGGGATAGGGTGGTGATTTTTATAACGCTTGCTTCAGCATTAGTGCTACGAGTTATGCTATTCATTATTTATTATTATTATTTTTTTTTTTCCAACTAATTTTCTTTCCGTTTTTTATCGAAAACAATTCCCATGTTTTTCTGAATAAGTTGTGTACTCCCTTTTAAAGGTCTATGATCTGAATTCACACATGCGTAGTTCCGGAAAAGAGTAAATTTCTTTTACATGATAGACTTTATTTCTAAAATAATGTAATGATTTTTTTTTTTTTTTTACTGATTTTTATCACTTTTAGTACTGCAAGTTTTATTTTTTATATATCATCTCTGTTAAGAATGGTACGAGAGGGAGCAATTTCGGTTATACATTTGGAATCAGAAATGTCAAATTCATACACTTCATCCCTCCCTCACCCCCCCCCTTTTTTTTTTTACAGGGAGGGGGAAAAATTATATATTTACTTGCCGACCAATACAATCCGCACAAAAAGAATTTTTTAATCCCCCCCTCAAAAAAAAAAAAAAAAAAAAAAAAAAAGAGTGACTTTACTTGACTTTCCGGACATTAATAGCTTTTTTAATAATTTTAAGTAAGTGAAGTTGTTAAATAAGCAAAAGAGAAAATTATAATATAGGATGTTTGAGTATTTTCCCCTAACAGTATGTATGTTTTATTTATTTATTTAACGCTACAGCACTTCAAAATAATTTCAGTAAATAGGATCACAGGTCATAAAGAATTTTCCGTTGTATCCCTGTAAAAATATAAGCGCTAGATTCAGCAATCTATACAGTTCATGCGATCTATAATTGTAACATGTATATAAAGCTCAATCGAATAAGGCATTTAGACGCTATCTTACTTTTTCAGTCCATACGCCGTAATAAAGAATTTTTCATTGTGTCTTGTAAAAAAAATAAGTTTTAGATTCATTAAAATCTTTACAGTTCGTGCGGTGACCTATAATATGTATATAAATTTTTTGTTCATTCGAATAAGGCGTTTAGACGCTATCGCACTTTAAATAATTTCAGGCCATAATGATAAATAATTTTTGATTCCATGTTAATAAATAAATAAAACTAAAGTGTTAGATTCATTAAAATCTATACAGTTTGTTCTAGTGTAACCTATAACAAACGTACCACCAACTTTCAGCTCATTCAAATAAAGCACTTAGATGCTATCGTGTTCACTCACACACATATCCCCAGTAGCAGAATTTCCTGAATCTATCTGCAACAAAATAAAATTTATCTGCAAAACCATGAACGCCGAACCAAGTCTGGATAGCAATTCATAAAATATGTAAAATTTGCATCAACAAAGAAAAATTAAGACTAATCAACAAATACAGTAATCTATAAATTTAAAGCAAATCGTATGTGTATTTTTAAGCCTAAATATTTCTTTCTTCAGCTATTAAATTGATCTGCGGAGCTTTAAACAATCTGCAGCACTCGCTGCTGTACTGCGCTGTTTTTGCTACTGGGCACTTATCACCGTAAAAATAGCAAAAATGAATTCAGGGGATCTCAAAACATACATAGATCCCAGATACACGACAATCTCAAAGTCGAATTTTTTTGCCACGATTACAATACCTTCCGAACATATGTATGTTCGGAAAGTAAAAGTCTTCAAATCATTGTTTGCTGATCCATAATCCATCCTAAAAACCCTTTAACCCGAAATTGAAGCAGTTGCACATGAAATTGACCAAAATCTGGAAATAAAAGTAATCCAACAAATATTATTTATACGCAATGAATTCCCAAAAAACAATCAACAATCCACCCTTAAAAAAACTAGTATGTTGTGACCACCACAAGACTTCTTCTATATTATCCTATACAAATTCACTCAATAACAAAAGAAAAAGAAAAAAAAAAAAACTTTTTTTTTCCCCCAAGTTTTTTTTTCGTTAAACGTAAAAAAAAAAAAAAAATCGATAACTTTGTTGTAAATTATCACAAATTTATAGTTCAACCATTCGTTTTAAAGGTATAGACGAGACCTTTCGAAAGATACCCATCTTGAAAATTACTCCCCTCGAGGGGGACTCCTCCCCCCAGGGGGGTAGGCGAGGCTCCTACACATACAAAAAAAATTTTCCAGTTGACTATCTCTATTATAAATAATTCTTGTAAATTTCATAATGATTACTAAAAAATAATTCTCTTTATGCACATTTATACAAAATTTTGTCCTATATCACCATGTTAAAAATTTAGAAAAAGCGGGATGGCAACACAACCTGTAAGACAATTTTTACCAAAAGTTGATAGGCACTAATTTATGTCAAAGTGCAGCTACATACCAACTTGTATGAAATTCTGTGCAGTAGTTCGTGAGATACAGTTGCCACAAAATTTTGTCACACACACACAGACAGACTGACAGACAGATAGACATTTTCTAAAAATGGTCAAATCATGTAAATCCATCAAAAACCCGAGGTCGAAAATTTTTACGAATCCAATACTTTCTTCTACTGAATATAGAAGAAAGTAAAAAACCTAATTGTTATTAAAAAATAAAATAAAATAAATTTTATACTTACCTAAACACAGAAAGAAAGGAAAGATTTATCTAAATCCATTAGGTAAGAAACAAACAACTTTCTGAAATCCTTACAAGAACTAGTAGTCTAGTACCAAACTTAAATACCTTATAAAGTCAACTTACCACAGATAGCGAAATTCGGATATTGTTCATCAAATTCCTTTTCTTGGTATCACATTAAAAGAATAGATTCAGATTTACCGAAATAACAATTCATTTAAATACGAAACTGCAAATTAACTATCATTCCATTTTCCGACAGCTCATTTCCTAATAACCAAATATTTTCTCCAATTCATAATGGAAACATGAAATTCTATCTCGTGAAGAGACAATTCATTAGGATGAAATTCTGAAATTATGACAGTACTTACCATGGTTGTGTAATCCAGCAACGTGATACTGTCTTCGGAAACCGCTAACCACACAGACACCGTCTCCCCTTGCTTCATTTGAGTCTGCAATGAAAATGAAAGATCTTGAGATTCAGCTCATTAATAAAAGGTATTCTAAGACTTTTAAGCTCCTAAATAATTCATCAATCATTATGAAGAATGAGTCTCTAAAACTTACTGAAGTCTGATCACGATCAATTTGGAATCGGAATAGTATTTATAAAGGAGATAAAGGAGAACAATCTCATTTTCAAATTAGAAAGTCAAAGTGAATACAAAATGGAAAACGAAGAAAATCATTTATTTAATAATAATAAAGGAAAGAGGGAAATCAATGACATAATAATAAATAAATTACAACAAATAATCATTCCTTTAGATAAAAAAAAAAAAAAAAAAAAAAAAATCTTAATTTCCTTTTGCTGAAAGGGGCATAGGAAGCCTAACTAAATGTTATATCGCATATAAAAGTGACATATAATACTGACACAAGTACCTTTGAGATGGATAAACTGACCTTTTAGAGTGCACATTGAGGCATTTCATACACATTTTCCAATTAGGTAAACTAAAATTTGCCATTTTTTGACTTGCGCCATTCTATTTGCCGCGCTGCAAATATGTAATACTAGCAGGTTTCGCTGGTCGCTGCATTTAAATGTTTTTTTTTTTTTTTTTAAATTTGGATCACCATTTTTTACACCACTTACATGGTTCGTACACATTTATGATAAAGAAAAGTAAGCAGTTTTTAAGGACTTTTTAAGGACCTCCAGAAGATTTTTTAAAGACTATGTAAAATAATAATTTATACATTATGTATTCATATATATATATATGTGTGTGTGTGTAATTTTTACCTCCCAATGTACCTATATATAGAGTGAGAGGGGGAAAGTAGCACTGTTAACTAACATTACAGTCTAACACAAAACATAAAATAAAATTTCATAAGTTCAAATACAAATTCAAAAAGGAAAATTGAGAAACAATCTTTTTTAATTCATAAAAAAAAAAAATAATAATAATAATAAATTTTTCAGTTACTCACCAGATGATTCTGGAAAGTTGTTTAATTCAGTAAAGTTGAAAACATATCTTATTTTTTATGTATAGTTCAAATGTTAAAGGGAAAAAAAAGAATAGTTGATGAAGTTGAAACTAGTGGAACATAAGGCATGCAGGACAGCACAAAAACAATTGAAAGTAAAAAGGAAAATGATATTTTTTATATACATAAACTTTTTCCCGCTTAAATGTCCCTCCCCCTTCTCATCCCCACCACAGATGTTGCCATCTCGGTGGCATAAACTGCGAATTTTCGATTGCCTCCACAAACAAATCTTGAATCCATACAAAAATTGCAGCATTTAAAAAAAAAAAAAATAGTTTGATGTGGCTATTATAGCATAGACTTTCTTCTATATATCTTATAAAATTCATGCAATACCAAATTATTTATTACATTATTATTCACTTAAATTATTTTCCCATCATGAATGCAGACGACTTTTCCTGACAAGTGCAGACGATTTTTAAATATAACATCAAATGCCGAAAGCACATAGTCAGTTCTGTACCAGCATCAATAAAAAAAGCATTTTTTTCTGTTTTTCTTTTTTCCATTAAAAATGAAAAATTGATAACTTTGTTTTAAAATTTAACAAATCCATGGCTCAACCATTCGCTTTTATGGTACTGACAAGTTCTTTCGAAGAACTCTCATATAGAAAATTCACATACCAGGTGTAAGGAAGGGTATTTCTGGAGCAATGCTCCTAGAAATTTGCACTTTTTCCCTCCTAGTCTACAACTGGTATAATCAATAATTCATATTAATTTCACAATCAGCGTTAAAAATATCTATCATTATGTATATTTATCCAAAATTTTGTCCTACACTGCCCCGTTAAAAATTTAGGGGAATAAAAGGATGTCAGCGCCACCTGTTGAGTGATTGATCCTCAAATATAATAAGCACCAGTTTAGGAAAAGGTCCAACTAAATATAAAGTTTGGTTAAATTTCTTACATTGGTTTGTAAGATACAGCTTCGACAAAATTTGGGATACATGGACACAGACATTTTCTAAAAATAATTAAATCGTGTTCAGAACATCACAAACTGGTTAAATCCGTCGGAAATCGGAGATTGAAAAATTTTATGAGTCCAATTTTTATATATAGTAAGCAAAGAAAAAGAAAAAAAAAAATAATAAGTATGCTGAAAAAAATCTGGTGTGTAACAAACAGACAACTTTTAATACTTACTATTACACATAAATTCGTTTTAAAGATTGTGCGGTCAGAAGGCATAAAATATACCTAAGTAATCAGACGTTTGTAGCAACTAATTAATTAGCACAAATGCTGGAAAGACATCTAAGAGAGAGAATTAATAGCACGTGTTCAAAAAAAATCGGCCGAGCTGTTTTTTGAAGCACCTATTTCTTAAATTGTATATTGACCTATTTAATCTGGAAGCCTATCATTTTTTCTAAAGTAATATCAGGTATTATGAAAAAAGGACACCTAAAATGAAATGTATTATTATTATTATTTTTTTTTAAAGATTTGTTTTTAAGACACCGTTGCTGTAATCCCATTTTCAGTTTTTCCACAAATCTTTGCAAATTCATCTCTTTATCAGAAATACACAATTACATATGAAAGAATATCTAAAAGAATGTTAATATGGCGAAGTTGAAGAAAATCCGTAGAACTGTTTTTTATGAAACCACTTACAAGATGTAAAACTGACCAATTTATTGAAATCTGTCAATTTTCCTAAAGTAACCAACGGATATTTTTTTTTTTTTTTTTTTTTTAATCCGGCAACTGATGTTTTCTGACCATGCCTGTTAATTAAGGTTTTACTGTATTTATAAATCAAGTGAAAACTTTATATTGAAAATTTTGACCGAATACATTATTTCCATTACTTACGATAGTTGCGTAGTAGAAGTGAAAATCTAGATAATTCAGCACATTGAAATTCCAGCTATACTCTAAGTCAATAGAAATACTAAAGTATGAGACCAATATCTCGGTTTAATTACCAATAAAAAAGTTTTCTAAATAATTTTGGCCCCACTAGAGACTTGGGGAATTGGTTTGAGACTGATTTATATACCTAAAGTATATATTTTTAATGATCTCATATTTGTATTTAAAATATAAACGTAATTTTTAAAAATAATTCTTAACATGTGCGTTTATCTTTTTTTTTTTTTTTTTTTTTTAAGAAAATATCTTTTTAAATAGAGGATCAACTTATACACAAGTATTTACGGTTATATTGCTAGGCGAAATTACTTCAAGAACTCAAGTAACATGGTTTTGGGGGTTAAGGACGATAATATACTCATGAACCTAAGCTTGAGTAAAATGCATGTTTAGGTCTTTCTAAAAGATCCTAGCCTGTATTTCTAAGAGTTTCAGAAGAGGGAAAAAAAATATATATAATGAATATATAATGATATAATATAATATATAATGAAAATTGAAAAGCACCTAGTCAGACATATGCTTTTTCTTTCCCGCCCTTTCCTCATCACATATTATTTGTTTAGACCTCCAGAGCTGCCAACCTTGGTGGGAAAAAAAAACAGGAGATTTTACATCATTTCAAGGGAGAAAAAGGGAGATTTTACATAATTTCAAGGGAGAAAAAGGGAGATTTACGGTTTTGTGGAGAAAAACAAAACAAAATTATTTTATTCAATACATGATACTTTTTTAACTAAAAAGATATAATATAACTTTTGTTTGATAATTTATATTTTAAACTTATTGGGGAAAAACAAATAGTTAACAAGTTTATTAACAAAGTCTAAAAATAACTACATATGTAAAGAATTTTGAACCCCTATATCGCTTCAGTTGGTTCTAAAATCTAATAAAACAACTGGATCAATGTGTTTATGAACATTGATCCAGAGTTTTCCCCAGATAATTTAAGGAGGGTGCTGCACCTCGCCTGATCTTTGTTTGGAAGAAAAAAAAAAAAAAGAAACACTTTGCCCCAATCTCCCCCCCCCCCCATTACTGCATTTGTAGAAAATAACCTAAATGCTGTAAATATAAATAAAACTATTGTGTGTGACAATCAGCACATGAACAACAAATAAAAGTACAGAAAAGTTTAAAAACAGACTTTTTTCTTTTTGTATGCATATTTATAACTAAATTTTTAAATTAAGTGGATTTTAAATGCCAAATGTGTTCTTAAAAATTCAAATCGCCCTCAAGAATCTAAAAAGTTTTTTTTTTTTAAACTAGCAGTACCCTACATTTTTTAAAACCAGGGGGAAAATGTTTGATTATTTTGTTGTAGAATGTGAAAGCTAATTGGAGAAAAGTTTTTTTTTTTTTTTTTTTTTTTTTTGGGGGGGGGGGGGAGTCAAACGATAATTACATGAGTGTAAACTGTTAAACTTTCTACTTCTTTATAGGCTCTAGAATCTAATAAAGCGATGGAGAAAGAATGAGAAACAAAAGAGTTCAAAAGAGCATTTGATCACCGATCACTAGTTGGAGATAGGAAAATATGGGGAGGGGGAGTTAAAAATAATTACGTAAGCGAGAAATATTGAAGGATTCTGTTTCTTTAGAGATTTTAAAATCTCATAAAATAAGTTTTAAATGAATATCGACATTTATGTTGTGGATGCAGAAAGATTGTGAATTGGAAGGCCTTTGTAAATCTGAAAAGATGGCACTTACGAATTGTCCAAAAATTAGCGTTTTTAGTTTGATTTTTTGAAAATATTAGAAAAACGCGAGAAATACGCATTAAAACGTAAAAACGGGAGATAGGGTTAAAAAACGGGAGAGTTGGCAGCACTGGACCTCATGTAAATAAAAAAGATAATTCTTTTTTACCAAATCATTTTTCTTGTAGAACGTCTTTTTAGTAGTCCATGAAAAGCAGACGATTTTTATGTCTTTCCAACTTTGTTGCTAAGCTGTTACGTGTTTTATATTTATTATCGTTCCAAATATAAAATTGTCAGTTCAAAAAACGAATTTCCTTTTTTATTTATTTATTTATTTATTTATTAAGTTTTAAATACTATAAGAGAAAAATAAGTACTTTTTAAGGTACAAGTATAAAAAGTAAGGAGTTTTTAAGGACCTAAATCACATATAAAAAGTAAGGAGTTTTTAAGGACTTCCTAGATTTTTTAAGGACTTTTTAAGCACCTGTACGAACCATGACTTATACACCCAACGCGAAATCGGTCTGAACTTCGCTTCTGGTAGTCGCTGTCTACAGTAGCATCTTTCCCGCCTACGCTTCATCAGGTCTGGGTTCTTAGTGCCAATAGAAACGTCTTTCTTGGGCACATCAATTTGGGCATTTATCGGACGACAAAAGCTGCTATTATTGCAGAACTACGATTTGAAATAAGCTATATCTCAGCAATTATTAAATATTTTAGTTTTGACACAAAGTGTATAATTTGATTCCGAACAATAAATTACATAAAAACAAAAAAAGAAGATGATACTTTTAAAAGAATTAAATAATAATAATAATAAATTTTAATTAAACTTAAATTTTAATAAGTTTAATCCTTTCTTCTCTATTACTTTCCCCCCCCCCCCCCCCCCCGAGAAAGACAAATTAAAACTAGTATGTTGTGGCCACCACATGACTTTCTTCTATATTTTCCTATACAAATTCACCCAGTAAAACTAATTTATTAAAATAATTTAAAAAAAATTATCTTCCATGATAATGCAGACGATTTCCATATTAGAGAAGTAGTATAACACTAAATATCTAAAAAAAAAGTCCATTTTATTCTCAATATTAATATATATTATATATATATATATATATATATATATATATATATATATATTCCCCCCTCCCCCCAAGTTTTTTTTTGGTTAAAAGTAAAAAAAAAAAAAAAATCGATAACTTTGCCTTAAATTATCACTGATCTATAGTTCAACCATTCGACATGCACAAAATATTTTTTTTTCTAGTTAATTACTACTATTATCAATAATTCATATTAATTTTACAATCACAACTTAAAAATAACTCTCATTATGTACAGTCACCCAAAAAAAAAACGCCACCCCCCCACCTAATTTTGCCGTAAATTATCGTAGAAACATGCGACTGGTACCAATCAGTTTGTAATAACGTCTAGTTTATAATGTTATAGTTAGATTTTACTTAGGGGGTCGTCTACATATTAAAACTGACATCAACTTCATTTTTTTCAATGGTAACCCCCATTTTTTATAATTTATTTGAATTCTTTGGATCAAATCATCACGGAAAATGGTATAGTTAATATATTTCGCTCAATTTTTCATAGAGTTACAGTGCGTATCGAAATGATAGGTCCACCCGCATTTTTCAAAATTTTGACTCTTAATTGAGAATAAGAATCACTTTTTTGGTAGAGATAATTAATTAGTAATTGTTATAACTATTTATGAAGAAATTTCTTAAAAATAAGTAATTCCTTTTTATTTTATGCAAATTTTCATTTTCAGACCGTTTCGAAAAGATAGGTCCGCCTTCAAAAATTTTGCACCAATCACGTTTATTTCCAAAAAATTTGCATAAATATCGTTGCTTAGTCTTACTGCGGGATTATGCTGGCTGCTGTGGAGGTATTTAAACAGATTTGAACATCACGTTGTAATCACACGAAATTTGTCGTCGTTGCAGTCTTTCGCTGGTTGAGCAGGGGAAAATTGATACATTAAAAACGTGGGGAAAATCGAATAGAGAAATAGATAAACTTTTAAACAGATCACATAATGTTGTAAACAATTATTTGCGACTTAGAAATGCTTATGGCAGTAAAAAATCATCTGGCCGCCCATCAAAAGTGACACCTCGACAAAGAAGGACTATCGTAAAGGAGTTAAAATCTAGAAATATGAGCTTATCCACTGTCGCCAGACAACAAAACCCTCCAATATCAAAATCTACAGTCCATAGAGTGGTAAAGAAGTTCGGCAATTTAGTTTACTTGAAGAGGAAAGCGGCTCCGAAATTCACTAAAAAGCACAAAGAAAAGAGATTGAAATTCGCTCATGAAGTGATGTTCTGGAAACAAGATTGGCATCGTGTGATATTCAGTGATGAAAAGAAATTCAACCTGGATGGTTCAGATGGCTGGCAGTACTACTGGCATGATCTGCGTAACGATAGACAGATATTCTCGAAAAGGCAAGCTGGTGGTGGTTCCGTTATGGTATAGGCCGGATTCGGAGGTGCAGGAAAAACTGATATAGCATTTGTAGACAATCGTTTGAATGCTGCAGGCTATCAACAGCTGCTTGTACAAGATTTTCCTCCACAAGCAGAGCACATTGGGGGCCCATTCTTCATGTTCCAACAGGACAATGCTCCTGTGCACGCTGCACAGTCCACTTTCGAATGGTTTCTGGATAATGGTGTACATGTTATCGATTGGCCACCTTGCAGCCCCGACCTGAATCCGGTAGAAAACATGTGGGGTATACTCGAAAGAGCGGTGTATGCAGGAGGAAGGCAGTAGAACAGTACTGCAGACTTGAAAAAGGCTATTTCCCCCGAATGGTCAAAAATCGAGAAAAAGTGTTTGCAAAAACTTGTAGAAACCATGCCGAATAGGATTTATGAGCTTATTCTGAAACAAGGTGAAAAAATGTCTTATCAATTCAACATTAATTTGATGCATGGTTCAGTGGACCTATCTTTTTGAAACAGCTTTTTCATGTAATTTTTGTTTTCCTTATTATTCCTATTATTTGTATATTATTCATGTATTATTTTACATTGAATGAAGTAATGTAGTTCATAAAATAGTACTTTATACACAATAAAACCTTTTTTACCAACATAACTTTCGTTTTTACTGGTGGACCTATCATTTCGACACGCACTGTATAAGCTGTCAAAGTTTGGGGGTGCTAATGTTAAATGAATGTGAAAAACATTAAATCATATCTTCCGAAATAATTATGATATTTAAATTCTGTTTTTTTTATTCGTTAGAATGAAGTAACCCAAACATATTCCATGCAAATTTTTGCTAAAAAAACATTTTTTGAATTATGAAAATTATTAATAAATTCATATTTGAAAAAATTATGAATTATGACCTATGTTAATTTTTGCACGAATAGAACGGGCATCATCAAAAACATGGGTTTCCAAATATACAGCTCGTTCCTAACATTTTTTGAGTTACAGTGATATTTCACTTTTTATTCCTGTTAGGGGGCCGTCACTTGTTTTAATCTGTATCCTCTATAAGTAAATGCTTGTATATAATTTGACGGAAAACTATTTTAATTTACCTTTATGTTATTTTTATTGTTTCCTTAGCAATATTTCGATGTTTATTATACAAATTGGCATATTTTTGTAAAGTTATCACAATGTAGGCGAGGGATTGTGAAAGAATTTCAAAAGAAAAGAAGCCCCGCCTCTGATTCGCTGAAACACTATTTAAAAAAAAAAGACAAATTTGCATATTCCTATTTGACTCTATATGTGACGCTGGTATGCATAAATCACAATGGTATTTACTACATCGATTATTGAAGACAAAACTTAAATGATTTAATTACAAATATGCAAAATTATTTTGCTTTATATTATAAAGTTTTAGAAAATTTGTGAAAAGGCGTGGCTATTTACATTAAGCCTTGATATGTAAGCTATGTTGCTGTTTTTCGATGCTGCGAAATTTACAAAATATATTTGTGTTAATATACTATACCGATAGAAGAATAATTATATAATATCAACAAATCTTCTTTAATCAATATGTTTATATACATTACTGTATGGAAATGTTTATATATGAATATTGTATTTATTTTTAATGAGAGATATAAACACAAAATACTAAAAAAAAGAAGAAAATGTGTTATAAATTTTTATAAATCAAGCAAAATATATATGCATACTTTCCAACCTAACCCGTAACATTGTTAGTTCCCGCCCCTGTGTGTACACAATTTAATTTTTAGAGTAATTGACTTCAAATACATTTACGATTAACTCATTGAGCGCCACGCGAATTCTTAAGGAAATCCCATTCAGGCCACACGTGCTGCTTAGAAGCGTATTATGTTTATCGAGTTTCAATAAAACACATTAGGCCTTAACTATATAATTCTATAAAAATCCTATTAAAAAAAAAAAAAAGCATGAAGTAAATTTTAAATAAATTGTCAGTAATTACTTAAAACTATGTAAGTTCTGTAGTTTTATATCATATTTTACACTGCCGGCTGACTTAGCCTAAATGGAAAGATCAGTGTCAGCCACCGATGGCTGACACAGCTCTAAAAAGACTCATGTGAAAAAAAATGTTCGGAAAGGGGCGGGACCAGTAATCTTCCGGGATAGGTTGACAAGAATGTATATACATAGAGCAATGCCAAAAAATGTTCTTTATTTTTTATGAACCATATGAATGGTATTTTTTTTTTTTTTTTTTGAATAGTCTATGTATTAAATATAATGCTGCTTTAAATACCCTTTAAATGAAAAGTTTTATTACATAAAGTAATTTTCTGGCACTCTACAGCTCCCAAATGACACACAATACAAAACCCCGCCTTTTCCCAGTGTTTAAAGGGTATTAACGTTTAATATGCTTTATATTCGTTTTGATCTTTCCTTCTCCTCCTTATCTTCTTCTTTTTTCCTTAAAAAAAAAAAAAAAAAAAAAGAGTTATGTAACATTTTGACCTTTTCAAGTGAAGATTTAGATTAAGGGTAGTCAGCCTTTCTACACCCACCGTCCACTTCGGTATCTGTGTTAAAGTGTAGAATTTTAGAACATCCCATTAAGTAGTAGGATTTATTATTTTACATATTAATTTGTTACACATTATAAAATATAAAAGCAAAAGAATATCGTGGAGATCAGGGGTGGCGTCAGAAGGGGGGCCGGGGGGGCACAGGCCCCCCCGTCGGGGAGTTCGTGCCCCCCCATCGGGGAAGATTCTCAAAATCTGTCGGGGAAAAAATACCTTTTTTTCCCCCTTTGTTCAGCAACAAAATATTTTTTTCCGTTTCATCATTCGGAGTTTGTCTTTCTAGAGAAGATTTTTTTTTCCCCCAGAAAAACTAATGGCATGCAACTGCTTTGTTTTGCTAGCATTGATATACTATGTATTCCTCTTCTATGTCAGTTGGTGGGAACCTTTAGAGGAGAGATACTCTCCTCTAAGGTGGGAACGACAACAGGAAAGTAAAGAAAGCGGTGAGTATTATTACAAGGATTGACCCATTCCTTATCCTTATCTATTCCTTATCTTCTAAAATCACACTTGCGATGCTTCTGTGAAGAAGTCGCCCTTTTATTGCCTATTATTCAGCTCTCTTTGAAATGGACAAAAAGCATGTAGGCTACGTATGTTTCCATTTCCCTTTTTATCTGTGAACAGCAAGTAGACCACACACACATAAGTTTTTTTTTTTCTTCCCTGGAAATTTTTATGAATAAGATATCTCTTTAAAAAGTACATCGGAAAAAACAATCTTTACCCCCCCCCCCCCCCACTTAATAAGAACAAAAAAGAAAGAAATTTCATTCAAATAGATCACGATAATATAATTTGCATATCGATTTAAGTGACATTTCCTTTAATTCTACTAATTCTTATTCAGGATCAGGATACTGTTTTCAAATATTGTGTGTCTATGTCGGCTGTAGGTGTAGGGAGGATCATACAACCAAAGAAAATATCTGAAAAAGTAAGATGAAAATGTGTCGCTTTTGCGTTAGAACTTAAAGACAGCTTTAACAATGAGAAATAAAATAAGTAAAATAATTGAGACCTTTTAATAAGATTTGTTTTTTGCATTCTATTTATAAAGAGAAAATTCTTTTAACTACTATTTGTGAAATTTTATAACGATAATTTGTTTAATATCTGTCAAATTCAAAGCATTAAAATATTTCCGTGTAATTAAGAGTCGTTTTAATAATTATATGAAATTAAAATTGTTATATTTATTTTACATAGCTACACTCTGCATCACCAACAAATTAAAAATGTATTTCTCTTTTTAAAATTTACTTTTAATTACTTTTGCTAGAGAGTCAGGGAACAAAAGGGAAGGGAAAAAAAAGGCAATCGGGG
Source organism: Salticus scenicus (assembly GCA_963930645.1). NCBI lineage: Eukaryota > Metazoa > Arthropoda > Arachnida > Araneae > Salticidae > Salticus > Salticus scenicus. Next base: position 132,805,541 of record OZ005654.1, read on the forward strand.
AACAATACAACTTTTACCGATTTTTAATGCTTGTTTGTATGAAAATCAAAAGTTTCGGAAACAGTAAACAATGTTCTTGCTCTATTTTGTCAATTCAGCTGCTCATGAATGTTTATATTTTATTATTAACTTCAAAAGTCATATTGCAAATTTTCATTCGGCATTTTTTTTTTTTTTCATAAAAAATATCATCCTCTCCATGGAAGATCAAAATTGCGATGGCATGATTCCGGGCCATCCTTAGGGATAGGGTGTGTCCCAGACTGTCGCCAATTGTCTATTGAGCAGCACTAGTGCAACGTTAAAACCCAACCAACCAACCAACTATAAAATATATTAATAATTATGAAATAATTCAGCCAATGACTGAAACATCTGTCGGTTCAATTTATAAACGCTAGAACTGTGAAAAACTACCTCAGAACTTGCAGTGCAGAAAGCAGGTTGCAAAATTTGATGATTTTAGGGCTTCACAGTGCAAGATCAAAGAAATTAGATTTAGAAAGAATAGTAACAATATTTGATAAAACATATCCCAAAATTTTAATCCAGAAATTTAATTCATCAACGTGGAAATTAATTTCATATAGAATGGAATAGAAGGCTGATTTTTACCAACTATGTGAAAAATGCCAGAGCCGGGAATTGAAACCCGGGCCTTCCGCTTAACGCGCGGATGCTCTAACCACTAAGCTACCCTGGCTGATAACCAGCTCGGCACCTCTCACATAATTTACGTTGGCAAGGTCACCGAGTCTGCATTGAAGCAGCTATATCAAGTGACAAATTTGAATATGGCATAACTCCAAACGGCCACGAAATTTTAATCCAGAAATTTAATTCATCAACCTGGAAATTATCCGCCAGGATTAGTTATCAGCCAGGGTAACTCAGTGGTTAGAGCATCCGCGCGTTAAGCGGAAGGCCCGGGGTTCGATTCCCGGCTCTGGTATTTTTCACATAATTGGTAAAAACCAGCTTTCTATTCCATTCTATATGAAATTAATTTCCAGGTTGATGAATTAAATTTCTGGATTAAAATTTCGTGGCCGTTTGGAGTTATGCCATATTCAAATTTGTCACTTGATATAGCTGCTTTAATGCAGACTCGGTGACCTTACCAACGTAAATTATGTGAGAGGTGCCGAGCTGGTTATCAGCCAGGGTAGCTCAGTCGTTAGAGCATCCGCGCGTTAAGCGGAAGGCCCGGGGTTCGATTCCCGGCTCTGGCATTTTTCACATAGTTTGTAAAAATCAGCCTTCTATTCCATTCTATATGAAATTAATATCCCAAAAGCCGAATTCAGTTGCAATAATACGTAAATGGATTTTATTTTTTTAATTTTAAATTTAAATTAAATCTGTAAGCAGGAGATTCCCAGAAATCCACACAACTTGGAAAAAAAATTATGTGTATTTTGGAATTTTGTGAAAATTAGCATTTATGAAACGAGATTTTGATACTGTAGTGCATAAAAAATGAGGAAAAATACAAATAAGTATGTTTGGAAAATAATTAACATAATTAAAAAAGAAAAGAAAAATTTAAAGAGAATAAGCAACTCAGTAAAAAAAATGCATATAAAGAAGTTTAATTTAATTTTTTCTTGAATTAAGAAATTAAAATTTATCTAATAAAGTAAGATACAAAATTTTATACAACATGTGATACAATATAAGCTTCTATTACAAGTATATTACCTTTTATTACTTTTTTTTTTTAAATATAGGCAAAATAGTTTTTTATTTTATTTATTTATTGTTATTTATGAACAATTATTATTTCTTGTTTATAGCATTAATGCATTTAAAATGTATCATCAACAGAAAGTAATCTGCATAAAATTGACTTTCTGTGTTTCGTGAGATTCATTTCTGATGAATCATTGTTAATATCAGTGCTATTTTGAACTTTTCATATTAAAAATTTTACTGTTGGTTTGATAGTTACATTGGTTACAACATGCGGATTTCTGGAAGTCTACTGAATTTGTTCATGAAGTATTTAACATTATGAAGATTAAATAACGTAATTTTAATACTGATGCTGTATGATTATGAGAAAATTATACCTTAAATGCATATTTGAATCAGCATATTGTAAGTAAAATTTGAACATTTAAGAGAAATGTAATATGTATATACTTGGTTACAAATGAAATGTATACCATGTTAAGAAGGAAGTTTTATCTGACATTTGTTGGATGTCTTTGACTCTATTTATTTTTTCACAACTATGCTCATGCTCTAATATGCACGATTTACTTTTTTTTTTTTTTTTTTTTTTAATATACATATTACATATATATTATTTTAGGAGGGTAGGGCTCGATACATCGATGAGATGACACGGCGATTAAGTGAAAAGCTAACTTTATAAAAACAATCTATTTTGAATTTAATACTCTAATTTTTCCATAAAATCTCTAATTTTCAGCTGGAAGAACACTAGCTTATAAATTATGAAATGTGAATGTGGCACTGATGATGAATTTAATTACATATAATTTTTCTTTAAAAACTCCAATTTTCAACTGAATTTAGGAGTTTTTTACTGTGAAATTATAATCATTATTTTTAATTTTTGACAAAACCAATTAAAAATTTCTTTTTTGTTAAAAACAGTACATTTCTATAATATGATAATAATATAACGTGATTTATCATCTAACATGAATTGGAAGTTAAAAGGTTGGCAGCTTGTAAAATTAATTTAAAATGTCAATGCAAAGTGGCCTGAAAGGAAAAAAAAATCACATTTTAAAATTTTTTAAAAATATCTTAAAACTCAATAATTTTGAAATGAATTGAAAAAAGTTTGACTGTGAACTCATATTATTTTTAACCAATTTTTAACTCTTGCCAAAATCGGTTTACAATTCAAGATTTTTAAAATACTTTTTTTTCAGCTCCAATGCAAAAAAAAAAAAAAAAAAAAAAAAAAATGGGATTTATAATCTAACATGATTTAAATTCGGAAGATTGCAAGCTCGCATGTCTTAGCCGAATAATATGAAAAAAGGAATACTGCTAGCACGCAAATATTAAAATCTTAATGCAAAGTGACCTGAAAAATTACATTTTAATTAATTAATTAAAAAAAAACTATCAAACGGAATTTTACTAAGAACCATCCCGATTAAATCAGCCTTTATTTATTTTGTTATTATTATTTTTAATAAGGGGAAAATTGCATTAAAGACGGTCTATTCGTTTGGATGTTACAGTACCTCAAACACACAAAGACTTCAAACTTATCATAACCCCCTCCTCTGTCTTATCTTAGTTGGTGTTAAAAATAATACGGAAGCACTTTAAAAAAAAACAGACAAAAAAAAAATACCATTGTATATTTGACATAGCGGTTAGACACTGACAGAAAGGTGCATGGTGTTAAATATGCCTGTAAAAATTTTTCTACATATAGTGCCCCCCTGTCGGGGAACCGGTGCCCCCCCCCGTCGGGGAATTTCTGACGCCACCACTGGTGGAGATTTATGTAAAAGTTTTTAATAATGTCATGAAAAAAAAAATAATAATAATAATTAATTAAAAAAATAAATAAATAAAAATAAAAAAATCTGTTTTAATATTTTAAAAAAGTCAATTAAAGAAAATGAAAGTACTGCAGTATCAGAACAAACTCCCATTGTCACTGTGAAACGGCCGTGGGAACCAGGTTGAGTACCGCCGTTTCAGACAATTATACGGCAGCTTGAGTTAAAATAATTTTGAATTTTCAAACAAATTTAAAACCATTCATCTTTTTCTTTTTTTTTTTTCTTTTGATAGATATTTTAATATCTATTCAAGTTATTTAATTTTCTTCGTATGAAGTGAACTATCTGATGTTTAATCAATAGAAACCAATAAAAATCTTTTAACTCATAAACTAACTCCGAAAGTTCTGTGAATTAGTCATTTTTTTAATTTTATAAGTAACATTTCTGAAAAATTTTTCCGGTGTGAAACTTAATAAATAATGTATACTGGGTGGTAGATCGTGATTTATATTTTCTAAATGTATAGACGGACCCCTAATACATTTTCACGTGTAACTCTATTTAAAATTGATTTAAGGTATATAAATAGGTATGTTTTTCAAACCGCCTTGATCTCAGAAATCTGAATATGAAGTCAAAAATAGGGGTTGCCATTGAAGAAAATGAAGTTAATGCCAGTTTTAATATGTAGACGACCCCTTAGGCAAAATTTAACTATACCGTTATAAACTAGACGTTATTACAAATCGATCGGTACCAGTCAAATGTTTCTACGATAATTTACGGCGAAATTAGGTGGGGGGGGTGGCGTTTTTTTTTTGGGTGACTGTACATTTATACGAAATTTTGTCCTATACTGCCATGTTAAAAATTTAGAAAAAATTCGATTACAGCGCCACCTGAGGAGCGAATGATCCCCAAATCTAATCAGCACCAGTTTATGTCAGGTTCCAACTAAATACCAAGTTTGGTTAAATTTCGTTCACTGGTTCGTGAGATACAGCATCCACAAAATTCGTGATACACAGACAGACATTTTCTAAAAACTATTAAATCGTGTTCAGGACATCCCAAAACGTGTAAATCCATCGAAAACCGGAGTTCGAAAATTTTCACGAATCCAATACCTTCTCTATAGATACATATAGAAGAAAGTAAAAATCTGGAGTGACCCCGTTCAATTTTCCGAATATTAAGTAATTAACGGTTGTATAAATAAATTAAGAGATAAGACAAGTCATTAAATAAACAAAAGTGAAAAATAAAATAGGAGGTTTGAGTATTCTCCCCCATTCTTTAATTTTATGCTATTGCACTTCAAATGATTTCAGCCCATAAATCATAATGATAAAGAATTTTTCGCTGTGACCTGTACAAATTTATAAGGAATAGATTCACCAAAATCTATACAATTCATGCGACGGTGATCTATAACGCGTGTATAAATTTTCAGTTCAATCGAATAAGGCGTTTAAACGCTATTGCACTTTAAATAATTTGGGCCCATAGGCTTTTTCTTTATGTCCCTGTAAAAAAACTATAAGTGCTCGATTCATCGAAATCAGTAGAGTTCATGCTATGGTGACCTATATCCTATGTATCAACTTTCAGCTCATTCGAACAAAGCGTTTAGTCGCTATCATGTTCACTCATATATATATATATATATAATTATTTATATATATATATATACACACACACACGCACGCACGCACATACATCCTCGTAAAAATAGTAATAATCTGGTGTGTCACTCACACGACTTTCTCTTACCCTGAAATTTAATACTATAAATATAGGTTGAAGATTAAGAGGTAAGATAACGAGAACTGATATGCAAACCTATGTTAAAACAATTCAAATTAGGTTTTGGAAGAGTTTTATATGATAATTAGTTCTGTGTGAGGGGGGGGGGGGTTACCGCCCCCTTCAACCCCCCCCCCCCCCCCCGTTTCATTACTGCACCTACATTTACTTAGAATTGAAATCTGTTATTAAAATTAAAAGTTCACTTGAAATTATTCAGACAACTTTCACATGCAACATTCCTTGAAACTTAATCATTCTTGGTTAAACTTTTTTAGCAACAAACTTATACTAACTTGAAATACAACTTTTGGATATCATGAATTTATTCATTTTTAAGTTACTCTAAAAGACACAGACAAAGATCAAATGTTAAAAATTTGACTTCGGTAATCAGGAAGCCTCAAAACGTGTAAATATTAAAAAAAAAAAAAAAAAAAAAAAAAAAAAAGTAATGAATATTTAGCTTTAAAACAAATTATTTATCATATGTCTATGAGGAATTCATTTCAATTCCTGAGCAGCTTTCCAGGACATGATAAAATATTATAGTAAAGTATTTCAAGTAACAATAAAAAAGAATGTTACCGCTTAAATATTTGCAGCCATGTGTATCTTTTGAAGTTTATGTACAGACCACATGGCATGGTGCACCTAAATATAATCATATAGTAATAACACACGGCACAACCTGAAATACACTTCCATCAATTTTCAGCTATTGTTGTACTGTAATCTAGCTCTTTTGCGTAGCCCTGTAAATGAACAGTGAATGATTTCCGAACCATATTCTACATGAGACATGTTTTTACTCATATAGAAAATATATATTCATTTCATTTGTTTTAGTGCAGTCTATAGCTGCTAAACTCTACTTACCTGCAATTTCCCCCATAGGCGTAATGTATTTGAATTGTCTTGGGCATCCCTGTACACGAACCATTTGCTTCATCTCAACGAAAAGCTTAGTGTAGCATCCCTATATCATACACATTTAGAATACCAAGTTTGGACTTTCTGCTACCATTTGTTCTTGAGATATGCTGATAACAGACACACACAGAGACAGACACACACACTGACCAACCACTAAAAATATGATTTTTGGATTCAGGGTACTCAAAACGTGTAACTATAACAAAAACTCGCTTTCGAAAATTTGACCCGAAAACAATACTTTCTCTACCTTAAGGGTAAGAGAAAGTAAAAATGAACTCACGGGATCTCAAATTGTATAGAAACACCAAAATCCCAAAGTCGGATTTTTGACATGATAACAGTACTTTCCTTACATTCTTATATGCATGTTCAGAAAGTTAAAAAAAAAAATCTTATTTATTTATTTATTTTTTTGTATACTTTCTTTCTTATACAAATTTACTCAGCAAAAATAATTTATCAAAGACTAGCAGGCAACGCCCGCTTCGCTGGTCCCTATTTTTAAATGAATCGCTATAATTACTGAATTCTCAAAATTTCCTTAATTTTCATCACGTGAAAAAAAAAAAAAAACAGAAAAAAAATCATCAGGAAAAATGTCGCACCGGGTTCTCACTGCCTTTGGAAAAAATTCCCAAAATGCTCTAACTTTTATTTCTATTATTTTCCCCCTTCGCCCCCCCCTCCCGTCTATCCTAATAATTTTAAAAATTAGAAAATATCCGCAATCGATTTGTAGGTATCGAAAACTTCTATATACAAATTTTTAATGGTCTAACTCTATTCTATTTTTTTTTGCCCCTCCGCCCCCCCTTCCCGGCCCTCCTAATAACTTTACATTTTCGAAAATATCCCCATTCGAGTTGCTGGCCTCTAAAACCTATCTGTACCAATTTTGAACGGCCTAACTGTATTTCTATTTGTTTTTGCCCACCCCCCCCCTTCCCGCTCCTCCTAATAATTTTACAAATTCGAAAATATCCGCAATCGATTTGTAAGTATCGAAAACCTCTATATACCAATTTTGAACGATCTAACTCTATTTTTATTTTTTTGCCCCCCCTCTCCCCTCCCCCCTTCTCGCCCCTCCTAATAACTTTACACTTTCGAAAATATCCCATTCGACTTGCAGGCCTTTAAAACCTATCTGTACCAATTTTGAACGACCTAACTGTATTTCTATTTGTTTTTGCCCATAGCCCCCCCCCCCAATACTGCCCCCCCTTCCGACCCCTTCTAATAATTTTACAAATTCGAAAATATCCGCAATCGATTTGTAAGTATCGAAAACCTCTATGTACCAATTTTGAACGATCTGACACTATTTTTATAAATGTGTTTTTGCCTTATGCGCCTCCAAAAATCATTTATACCCCCTTTCCCCCTTAAAAATCCAAAAATCCAAAATCGCAGAAAATGATTTTTTTGTATTCAAGTCTAGTCTCTCCATCTGCAATTTCTTCACCGTGAAGCAATTTGGAGCCGAGTTGTGCTTATAAAGGTGGTTTTTGCCTTCTGCACCTTCGAAAATCATTTGCAGCCCCTCTCCCCCCTTAAAAATCCAAAATTCCAAAATCGCAGAAAATGATTTTTTTGTACTTAAGTCTAGTCTCCCCATCTGCAATTTTTTCATCGTGAAGTAATTTGGAGCCGATTTATGCTTATAAAGGTGTTTTTGCCTCCTGCACCTCCGAAAATCATTTTCACCCCTTTTCCCCCTTAAAAATCCAAAATCGCAGAAAATGATTTTTTTGTATTCAAGTCTAGTCTCCCCATCTGCAATATCTTCCTCGTGAAGCAATTTGGAGCCGAGTTTTGCTTATAAAGGTGTTTTTGTCTTCAGCAACTCTGAAAATCATTTTCACCCCCTTCCCCCCTTAAAAATCAAAAATTCCAAAATCGCAGAAAATGATTTTTTCGTATTCAAGCCTAGTCTCCCCATCTGTAATTTCTTCCCTGTGAAGTAATTTGGTGCCGAGTTGTACTTATAAATGTGTTTTTGCCTTATGCGCCCCCGAAAATCTCATTTTTACCCCCTACCCCCCTTAAAAATCCAAAATTCCAAAATCGCAGAAAATGATTTTTTTGTATTCAAGTCTAGTCTCCCCATCTGCAATTTCTTCACCGTGAAGCAATTTGGAGCCGAGATATGCTTATAAAGGTGATTTTTGCCTTCTCCCCCCCGGGGAGGAACGGGGGGGTATTTCGCAAAATCCCGTCTTAGTGAGCGTCAGGGTCCTAAAATCAACCTTCTCACCAAAAATTGCGACTCTATCTCCCATAGGATCGCCACAGCCGTGTTGAGTCAGTGAGTGAATCAGTGAGTTTACTCTTTTATATATATAGATAATTTATTAAAATTATCTTCCATAATGAATGCAAACGATTTTCACTTTAGAGAAGTAATATAACATTAAATATAAATATCCAAAGAAAGTAAATTTTATTCTCTATATGACATATCAGGAGAAAAAAAAGAAAAATCTGGAAAGACTCCACTCGACTTAGCGAACATTAAGTAATTAACAGTTGTATAAATAAAGTAAGAAAAATCGTAAAATTAAAAAAAAAAAAAAAAATTATAATAGGGTGTTTGAGTATTTTTCTGTATATAGTATGTTGTTTAATTTAACGCTATTGCCTTTTAAATAAATTGAGTCCATAGATCACAATGATAAAGAAATTTTTGCTATGCCCCTGTAAAAATCTCTCAGTGCTAAACTCACTAAATTTATACAATTCGTGCGATAATGACTAATAACATGTATATAAATTTTCAGCTCATTCGAATGAGGTGTTTAGACGTTATAACACTTTAAATAATTTGAGCCCATTACTTAATCAGAATGACTGTTAATTTTCCTATTATAACTAAGTAATATATGCGAAAAAATATCTAAAGAGAGGTTTATGTAACATAGGAATTTCCAAGAAAATCGTTAGAGCCGTTTTTAAGATACCGATTTTTGGCCCCACGTCCGGTTTTTAACCAAAACTTGGCAAACTCATCTATTGACTGGAAAAAACAACAATTACATTAGCGTAATTCTTAAATAATATACATGGCTATCCGAGATTGAGTGAATATATCCTTCTCCATTGAATGTAAATGATTAAAATGCTTTGTTAATTTTATCAAGTTCAGAAAAACTGCCTGTACTTAGGATAATTACTTTCTCATACCTAAAGAGTGAAGAAATTGCAAGTTTAGATTCTAAATTTCAAGACTGATATAGTGTTATAATTACGTGTTTGGAGGTCCCTAAATATAAAAATCCCGTTTTTAGTGTTTGATCTGTGTATATGTTTTTTATCAGTATAACTTGACAAATAATCTGCTGGGGCATTCACATAATTTTCTCTTACCCGGCATTGGATACTATAAAGACAGATTAAAGTGAAAGATAAGAAGTACTGTATAAAAATATACTTCAAAAGCAGTTCAAAATAGATTTAGAAACAGTTTTATTTGACATAATATATTGTTTTAACGGATTAAGTCTTTTCTCTGCTTCAATTGTTCTGTTGCAGTGAAAATAGTTTTAAGGGCAAAGTGAATATAAAGCGGTAGTTCATTTACTTTCAGTAAGGTTAGCCTTGGGAGAGACTTGGCAACCAAATTCGCATTCGGTGAAAAATAGTAGTTCAGGATACCCGAAGTTTCAAACAGTGTTGGGCATCAATCGAATAAATTTTCAACCAACTAATCAGTTGACTAAAAATTTAATCACGAATAATTCAAGCACAACTAACGGTTATTCATTTACTGCAACTAAAAATCCAATCATTAAAGTATTCGCGAAGCAGACGACTAACCGTTAATCACAATTAAATTATTAGTGATTAACATTTTAGTTGCCACAAAAGATTAAATTTTAATTATGATTAAATTATAAATAATCTCTAAAAAAAAGAGTTAAATTAAGTAAATTGATTAAATTAGTAATGATTAAATTGATCATGAATAAATTAATCGTGATTAAATTTTTAGTTGTAGGCACAGCTGCTATTTTTTTCCCTTTTCTTAGAAGATGAAATATCACTAAATTTTTGGTAACAGGGTTTTAAACATTTTCAACATAGTTGAAAAATGTTTATGACAGCGGTTTGTCTGTCTGCGCTCTAACTCATGCAAACATTCATGGAATTCCTTGACACTTATATAAGGTAAAGCTAGGAGAGATTGTGCACATAGGGGATCGACAGGAAAGAGTAGAGTAGGTGAGTGCGACTTTAGGTGGTTATAGAACATAACATCAATAGTGAAGTGCCCACTTGAATGTGCATGTTGATTGCTTTAAAAATCTAAGTTAAAACGTGGTTATATTGTCCCGTTTTCAAAAATAAATACTTGTATTTTCATAACTTTTCCTAGGAATTACTGTAGAATGGTAATAATGCAAAGTATTTTTCAATTAAACGATTTCTCACATCTTACTGACATAGACTAATGGTACAAGCACCGCAATTTTCTCTAAAAACAAATAACACTGCTCGGCATGAAAATTGCTTCTGACGCCATTTCAGCATATTCTCATGTAAAATGACCTCCTGAATCCAAATATGACGCCCATTTTGCCCTATCACCCACCGTTTTGTAGGAACGGCCCTCTATTTTTATCATTTTTCGGTGATTTTATGATACAAATTTGATTTTTAAGAGGGGGGGAGAATTATTTTTACTGTTAAATAATTTCTGAGGGGCTACAGAGTTGGAAAATTGTAAAACATGGACATTTGCATCAAGGAAAAAGTTTTTGGGGGGAGGGGGGGATTGCCACTGAAATTATGAATTACATATATTATATTTCTGTATTTCTGTAATCTGTTATTAATGTTATTTTTTACACTTTTTATTTTTTTTTGTTTTTAAGTGTTAAATTAATTCTTTTTCATTCTTCAAATCAAATTCATGGTCATAAAATTATCGAACAAAAAAAAAAAAAAAAATGAGGGAGGGGGTGGTGTTTCTAGAAAACGGTGGGTAACTGGGCAAAATGGGAGTCACATTCGGATTCAGGAGGTCATTAATTATATGTTGTGATATCATCTGATTGACTTTAAATTTAGTACGCATCCTTTCATTGAAATAACATCAAATTTGTGCTTTTGGTTTGTGTACAGGAACACATAAAAAAATCCCTTTTCGGCAAGCTTAAAGGCAAAGGTAGATTCCTTTACGTTAATGTTACAATTGTAAAGAAATTTTACATATGCATTAATACCTAGCCAATGGCTTTGTTCCCACACATTGCATTATTTACGTCGCTATTCTGTTTTCAAGAAATTTAATTTTCAACTACAAAAGGGTTTTATTCATTCTACTTAAAATTTTAGGCTAAATTTATTGGTTTGTAAATGTTTCAATTTTTTAAAATTCAAGCTCATAATCATTCAACAAATAAAAGCCTTAAAGATATACAATCCCAGCAATGGTGAATCCCGGAGGGGGCTATTGGGCTACACCCCCCTCCCCACCCAAGCTTAATCAAAATTATATTTTTTATTTAAAATCCATATAACTGTTGTTCAATATCTTTCTTTTAAAAGAAAAAGTAATAGAAACGGGAAAATGCACTTGTGATCTCACTAGTTCTGGTAAGCCTGGCGTTGTTATGGTCAAGTCAAATACAGATAAGTGGTAGCAGTTTTTGAATAGTTATTTCATTGTAATTTTTATTGAATTTTTGAAAGTTTTGTTTTGTGTTTTTGTGATTCTAATTGTCAGATGAGTAAAAATTGTAAAGTGAAACTGTTTTGGTTCACATAAGCTGGAACATTAACATTAACATTAGTTAACATTTGAGCAGTTGGCACCGCTGAATTTCAATGTTAATTGTTATGAATTTAGTAAATTGCATGATTTGGCGAGATTTTGGTGACAAAACTTGCGACTTAGCAATGAAATTTGTAATTTGGCGGCAAAAGTTGACAGTTGACGACGAAATTTTTGACTTGGCGACAAAATTTGGCGAGCTTGGAGATGGAGAAAGGCAGCTTTGGCGTCATTATATTTTCTTTCCACGCGAAAACCTCATATTTCTTCACAGACCAATATCTTGTTTCGACAAGATAAAAAGTCAAAGGAAACTGTAACGTATTACTCTCAATCGTAAATTTTAAATTCTTGCCTAAACTGACATTATAAACTATTCACCACAAACGATATTTGTATTAAGATTGACGTATTATTTTAATTTTATATTTTTAAATGATTAATTAAAGCGTTTAACAAGGATTTTAATTAACACACTTTTATTAACTTGATATGATGCAACTATTAATGTATGTAACGGAATTTTGCAATTCAATTTTCGGCAACTTCTGCTTCTGGTCTTCCAAAGGACCTGAAATTTTGCACAAGACTTCATAATCAATGACAATACTAGATACAAGTGTTTCCAGGCACTTTTCCCATCAGGGGCAGGTTCCAAGGGCAAACAAAAAATCTATACTTATACAAAACTGTCGTATGTGACACAGGATTTGGATGTATTTGTATAATGTCGAGTGGCAACAATTAATTTTTTTTAATAAAGATTTAAAAGTCTGTAATAGTTTTCTAAAACCTTTATCCGCGTTTGTAATGATCGATAGATGGCGCTTTTTCAGCTCTTGTTGTTAGTAAATATTACAGCCACGTGTATCTATTTTTGTTCTTTTTGTTATTCTACTTAATATTCGTACTAGAATTTCTCCACCATTACATCATGGAAAATTGATTGCTTTTGGAAAAAAATATTTCAGTTTATTCAATGTTCGATCGGAAGTACATTTTTAACTGAAGCTGAGCAAATATTAGTTTCAAATCATCTGATTAATTCTTTACTTCCATTAGCCGAAGCAACTGAAATTTTAAATTTGTCATTTGGAAATAAATGGAAGCTTAATTCTGGATTTCTTGATCCTTTGGAGTTACACTGTGGCACACAACAGTAAGTGTTATATTTTTTACCGGATTTATTCATTTTTATTCAATAAATATATGTGAAACTAAACATCGGCTAGCAATGGTGGCTTGATGGAATTCGAATTAAAGCATGTTTATTGTAATTTCCCGTTAGCCCACCAAAAGGCGAGCATTTCATTACAATCGCGGGTTAGTTCATTTTTCAATAAAAAAGTGCTCTTTATTTATTTTTTATTTTTTTAATGGTATAATTTTATTTATCAAAATAAGGGAATTCGAGTAATGAAATACTTTAATTTAAATTTAAATTTTCATGAAAATAAACTTCAACGGAAAATTCATTAAAATCGTCCCTAGTTCATTTGTTAAAGGGATACCTAAATGTCCCCAAATTTATTACCTTTTCTACCATGCCAGTTTAATTCGTTTTTAGCATCGATTTACAAGATTTTTTTTTTTTTTTTTTTTTTTTTTTTTTTAACGATGACATTTATCTTTTACATTATAGCATCTATGTCGTAAAGCTAAGTCTAAATCTGCTTAGCCCTAATATATGTTGATTTAATTTACTTATTTTTTTATTAACTTTTATTTTATTTGTTTAAAATCACGGATGAAATTTTGTTTCATTTTTCTCAGTACATTGTTGTAATTGTGACGTCATATTTTCTGTTAAATTAAACCTTCTTTTTTTTTTTTTAATCAGATTATTATATTGTTTAAAAACATGATTAAAATTTTATTATATTTTCAGTGATCTTTTTTATTATCATTTGCACGTGACATAAGCATCAGATTATAAATTTTTGCAATGAAAGCTACAGAAAATGTCGGCTTCATCACAAGAAAAATCACTTTTTAACTTGTAACTTTTAAGCAATTGAAGTTGATGAAAAAGTTTAAATACAAAAGTTGTTCTTTAAGGTAAGGCGGTAATTCGCCTAATTTGAAGTATTTTCCTATTTTCAATATTAAAAAAATTATGGGCAAATGAAAATTTCTACCCCCCACCATTTCCACCCCTTTGAGCTGGATGGCTTTGAGCCATCTACGAACTTGACCGAGATTTTTTACTGTCCTCACAACATATCCCGAGCTGGTTAAATTTAAATAAAAATTAGTCCAGTTATCGTGTTCGCAACTTAACATAGGAAAAAGCATTATATATAGTACTTTAACTTGTTTTTACTAATTATTGGTACTCAAATTAATTTAATACCGTGAATATTTTATCGAAATAAATCTCATTTAAAATTTATTTATGTTGGTATCTTCATATATCTTTTGTCTGCTGAGTGTTACAATGGTACTAAATAATTCATATTATATATATAAACTTTTGAAAAGAGGGTGGTTTTGGGTTCTAGGGGTCATGATCGGTGAAGATATGAAGAAATTTTCCAGAAGTCGTGTCATTAGAACCATTGCAATAGGTAGATCTCCTATAAGGAATCTAACTAAAATTCGCACTTGGATATTTTCCTTTTCGCCTTCTACAACCACCAATTTTATCGTTTAAAAAGCAAATTTTTGAACAGATTTTATTATGTTGTCCTCAACATACACTTTTGCTTTGAGTCCAGTGTTAAAAACAAAATACAATTGTTAGGAAAATTGCAATTTTAGAAATTATTTCAAAAATGGTAAGAATAAGGCAGTTAACGATGCCACAAAAAGTATTAATTTTAGAATGAAAATCAAAAAATATTTTAATGTGTGAGATGGCAAAATAATTAAATGTTAACGAAATATTGGTAAACGGGTTTTTAGCAAGATATAAATTTTTTTTGGCCGTTTAAACTGGAAATTTGGTTTTAGGCAGTCATGTTGCTCATTCATGCGAGATGACCTAAGTTAAAAAGCCATTGCTTACAAAATGTGTTTAGCAGCATAATTTCCTTAACTACAGTACAGCAACTATTAAATAAAGTAGGTTTAAATGACAGAAAATTTGAAAAAATTCCATTCTTAGTGAAGAGAATTAGGAAAGCAAGACTTCAGATGGCTAAAAAATTAAAATATGATTAGTTAATTATTGGGCTGAACTGGTTCTCTTTGATGAGTCAAGTTTAACTTATTTCGAGCTAAAAAAAACCAAGCAGATCTGGCAACGAAAATATGACCGACTTAATGAAAATCGCACTTTTAAAACAGTGACACATTCTCCGTACATTATGGTACGGAGGTGCATAACTTTTCAAATAGTCGGGCAAATTTTTTTGCGCAAGGAATCAATTAACTCCAAATAAAACACAATCATCATAAAAGTAGTGCCTGACCGACTATTTTGGAGGTATCTTGGACATTTCCGCAAACAGCATTTCAAGATGATAATGCACCTTACTACACGGCATCTGTGGAAAGTTTATTCACTTCAAATTGTCAAAATATCCTATCCCTTCCCATTAGAACCTATAATTCTGTAAGTAATCATATCTTTTTTCACTTTAAGTTAAATCCCACAAAGGATATAGTAGAATTTCTTTTTTTACCAGACATGGAAATAGTCCTAATCGCGATCCGTTTGAAAATGTTTCGTCTATAAAAAGGCGGGGGAAAGAGGAGACGATTCAAAATTTGCAGCCTATAACTCTCTGCCAGAACTAGAAAAAATTATTTGTGATATCTGGCACATTGAAATTTCTGAGATTTATATTAAAACACTGTATAAAACTACGCCATTGTGCATTAAAGCAGTAATTCCATATAAAGGTGGAATTAACTCAATGCAGAATACATATTTTTAATAAAAAATTGCTTAGATCTAACAAATAAATAGTTTTATTTCATATATTAAAATATAACTTGTTTATTTGATATAAGAAATCATAATAGAATACAAAGTGTATGACAATTGCATTATGTTCAAAAAGAAAGTTTATGCAGATTTTTAAAAAGTACTTCATAGAGTGCAATAAAGCGAATTATTAAATCGAAAATGTTCAAAGGTATCATTTCATCCCTTTGGTATTATGCAAACAAGACAGTTTTATTTATTTCAACCATTAATTTTAAAGTTATTACAAATAAAAAAGGTATAAGTCATTTTTTCTGCAATGCAGCTTTTTTTTTTTTTTTTTTTTTCGCTTAGTGTATACTCATTCGACTTGTAGGCATCAAAAACCTATGTATACCAATTTTGAACGGTCTAACTCAATTTCTAATTTTTTGTCCCCCCCCCCCCCCTCTAATAATTTTACACTTTTGAAAATATCCTCATTTGACATGTAGGCTCGAAAAACCTCTATATACCAAATCTGAATGGGTTAACTCAATTTCTAATTTTTTGCCTCCTTAATAATTTTACACTTTCAAAAATATCCTCATTCGACTTTTGTGTTTGACTTTTTCGTGATTTTCTCCAAAACTTGTTTATTCCAGGCTATATACCGTTAAAGATCTTTAGCTCGAAATGTGAGTAGAGTACTATAAATCGAAAATCTCCAAAATATAAAAGAATAAATATGTTTTGTATCTTCTGTGGTTTTCTCTGAAACTTTCTAAAGAATTTGAATGGCTTCTATCAGTTTAAAAATCCGCCATAAATTTTAAGATATCTTAACTCTACAAGGCACACAGTTCCATATGTGGAACATCGACTTTAATCGTTCCTATAGCTATAAAGCTATTAGTAGCGACATCTCTTGACATCTTGATAGAAGCTACTGACATTTATCAATGTAGTAATACGAATCTGTACCTGAAGATGTCGTTCGTGTTTTTGTTATAGTGAACTCAGTGTGAAATTTGAATGAAGGTGATACGTTAGTCGTTTGTCTGAATTCAAAAATAAAAAAAGAATAGTTATTGACCAGTTCTGACTCGAAAAAAAAAAAAAAAATACTGTGTGTTAAACGAAGTGTATATTTTACAGAGGTAAGTTGTTTTTTTTGCATTACAATAGTAAACGTATTAGTAAATCATACTCTTATGTATGTTCCACATTGGTACGTTGAGCTAAAAAGTTGATTTTTGCATAAAATATGGTTTTATTTTTATAAGTTTTCCCTATCGTCTGATCACTAATTTAATTACAACTTATATATTTTTGTCGCACACTAAGAAAAAATTGAATCTTGTAGGGTTAAGCTTAAAATATCTTTCGAATAACTTGTTATGTAGCTAAGATAGCGATTTTTACAATGAAATTTTTATTTTTTAAATATTAAAAATTATGTGTAATTTACAAATAATAAAAAAAATGTAATAAAAAGTATTTTTAATATATGTAAAACCTTACTCTGATAAGCAATACAAAATACAAGGAAAGTTAATATCACATGATGCCTTGATATTAGTAAGAAAAGAAAAAAATTTTCCTTTCCCTACAAATGTGTTCGTTGCTATGGAGACTCTTTCTAAAACATAGAATTCGAATGAATGGATGCCATTGAGAAAGAGATAAGTGAATAATGTCTGCCGCAAAAATCGGGAGAGAATTTTGGAGTATTTTTAAGAAAATATTTAAAAATATTAAATATTTGTTATTTACAAAAAAAATATATATATATATATGTATATCATCTAAATCTTGAAGAAACATATTTGACTGATTTAAACGTATTTGCTGTAATTAATTAAATATAAAAACCTTAACACATACTTCATATTTCATCGTTAATATTTTCGGCTGGGCACACAGCTCTTCTCAAATGATCTTCATCTGTGTTGGATCTCTCAGATTTGTGGTCTTTTATAGACTTCATAAGTTGGCTCCATATCCGTAACTAACGCGCCGCTGTTGTTACACACATCCAGAGTAGTTGCCATTTCTATGGCTTCTCTAAACATTGCGTAATTGTAACTATTGTAATTCGCTATCTTTTTAGTTTTTTCAAAATTCATCTTAATTTCTTCAGTACTGAAAGTTTTGGCTAAGGCTGTATTTATTTTTCACGTTTTTATATCGTTTTTATGTTCTTTGACTCTGGTTTTTATCTTCCTTTTTGTTACACCAATGTATGAACCTAGTTTATTGTCTTGAGATCCAACACAGATGTAGATCGTTTGAGAAGAGCTGGGCTCCCAGCCAAAAATATTAACACAGAAATATGAAATATATGTTAAGGTTTTTATATTTAATTAATTATGTATATATTTAATAAAATATGTATTACTTCATTATAATTTAATTTAATTTATTGTTTAATGTTGTATTTGCTGTATTTTAATTCGTTTATGCGGGATCGAAGTTTAAAAGACAAACTTTTGTTTTTTCCCCACACATTAAGATATATATATATATATTTAGTTTAGAACGTGAAGTCATATTATCGACAATATTACTTTGCAGTAAACTCCTGATTATTCATGGAACTAATCTGCAAAACAGTAAAAAATGACACTAATCAATGAGGGCGTACACACATACAGTATTAGTTAATTTAGCTCTAATTATTCATAAAGAAATTATTTCAAATTATTATTACTTATTTATTTTTCATGCCAAAGTATCTTTTCTTTATTTGCGACTAGTATGAGCTTTGCCTGTTTTGCTGACCACTATATTTAAATAATTTACAAAAAAAAAAAAAAAAGATCTTATCTCAAAAGATCTGTAGCATTTTCTGAAACTTATTCTTTCATTTAAATCATCTGAATTCCTTAGCAACAGTTACTATACTATTATTTATTTACTATATTATTTTTAACACTGTTTCAATGAAGTTGAAAAGTGTGACTTTTGTGTGCCAAATGAAGAAAAAAAAAAAAAAAAATCTGTTGTGAAACAACCACATGACTTTCATTACCCACTGCTGCACCTATTATATGCACTTTTGGAAGATAATGTGATCAGAAGGCATAAAACTGACCCAACAAAGTAGACACCTAATGATTTTCCTGTAAGAAATAGCTGATTCATGTGTAAAGACATATAAAACGAAGTTTACTTAGCAAGTTAAAAAATTAGAAAGAAAAAAGTAGAACCATTTTTTTTAAACACTAAAACACTAATTTCTGAGATCTAAAATTGACCTACTTAATCAGGTTGACTGTTAATTTTTCTGTAATAACCATGTAATACATTAAAGGATATCTAAAATGGGTTTATGCAACAATTTTCAAGAAAATCGTTAGAGCCGTTTTTGAGATACCGACTTTACCAGAACTTGGCCCACTCAGTTGTTGACTGGAAAATAACAATTACGTAGAAAAGGAAGTTCAAAAGGGGGTTATAATATGATAAGTTTGAAAAAAAAAATCCGTTCAGCTGTTTTTAAAGGAACGCACTTGCAAGACCTAAAATTGAGCTATACAGGATGCCTATCAATTTTCCTGAACTAACCAACTGTGTCATTCGAGAGGACATCTAATAGAGTGTTTATATTGTAACTTTGTTTTTGAAATACAAACTTACGATTCCACTTCCGGTTTCCGATGACCCGCTTCCAGATTTCCAATTTTCGCCAAAACTTAGAAAATTCATTTGTACATCAGACCTATCTCAATTCTGAAATTTTGCTGTTCTTTCTTTATCAATTTCGGAGATAGGATAGTCATTAGATTCTCCACACACATACATACACACACATTCAGGGATGAAAGCGAGTCAGAGGTCTAAAAATACTGATTTTACTGAACAAAACTGAAAAAGTACTGACCAAATACTGACTAAACTTTAAAAAATACTGACCAACTATAGAAAAGAGAATAAAAATTAAGAGTCATGCAATGAAACTTTTTTTTGCTAATTCTGTAATGCAAGTATATTTTGAAAAAAAAAAAAAAAAAAAACCTTTAAATTTATTAGCTAATAAACTATGTAAAAAATATAATAAATAAACTGTTCAGTGAGTTAAAAACTGAGATTTTTAATGAGAATAAGCAATACAATTTTAAGTTAATGTTTAGATTAATACCAAATACCTAGGACTGAACTACTTTACATACGAAAAACTTGATAGATATTCACAATTTCATATTAGCAAAATTTTAAGTGTAGTTCTATAGCTATAAGATTCAACAGAAAATTTAAAAACATGATATATAAAAAGTTTTTTTTTTTTAATCTTATTTATAATTTATAATTTTGTTGTCATTTCAGCGATGAGTTGATATGGGTATCACAAATGCATAAGTATACATTTTGGCGAGAAACGTCCAAGCTACTACAGTACCAAATTTCAAATTCCGCCAAGAGGTCTAAGCTGTTTCAATATTTTTGCACAATTTTTCTTAATTTTATTTTAAATATTTTTGTAAAGTGAGTGGGGAAAAAAAAGGAAAAACATTTTTTTTAAATTGGTCTAATTATACAAAATTTCATCGTACATTTTCCATTCTGTTTATTATCAAAAAGAAAATGACTATTGCAGTTTTTCCTGTATTATTGACATTTCTATAAATTAAATTAAATTATCCAGTACCAAGACGTTGCGGTGAAGAAGTCTCTGCCAAAGTCAGCGAGGGCCCAAAGCAAAGTTTTCAAGCAATTACAATGCTTGATTTTTCCTTTTTAGTTTTAATTTGCTCAATTTTTTTAACTCAATTTCCTTTTTAGTTTTAATTTGAAGAATGGTATAAAAAATATTGATTATTTTTTTAATTCATTTAAATATAATGACCAGCGAAGTGAGCAAAGCCTGCTAGTAATAAATAAAATAATAATGAAGTCTAAATTCTGTCTATTAGCGGCAAAATATTTGTATTTCTACAACTGGCAGTAAAAATATAATTTTGCTATTACCTATGATTAAACTTAGATTATGTCAAACAGTGCCAAAATGATTCCAGAACAGACCACAATAGTATTTTGTATTTTAACAATTGAGCCTTAAAAAAAAAAAGAGTTTTGTTAATTTGTGATGAAATACTTATGAATATGTTTTGAAAACTAAATAATGTTGCCAATTAGTAATTAAAATACTTCCCTATATGTTCCCTATTTTTTGGTTAAAAAATAATTTTTAAAAAATCCCAAATTTTACCAATTAGTTGTGATTAAATATAATTTTGTCTTAATAAGTGCTGGAATATTTCTGACTTTTGCATCAGTATACAAAAAACATTGCTTTTTTTTTTTTTTTTTTTTTTTTTTTAAATCAATCAGACACAAAAAAGCGCAATTTTCATTAACTGGCTATGGAGAAATAATACAGTAAAACCTCTCTAAGTTGGACACCTACGGTTCCAAGAAAAACTGTCCAACTTAGAGAAGTGTCCAACTTATAGGGGTATTTACTTTTTTGATGTAATTAAACTGTAGCTATACATGCCTTTTAACTTTTAATCACATCTAAATACAATACAATTACGTATTCACGACTTATATACAAAAAATAATTAATTTGCCTATTTAAAATTTAAATTTAAACTGTTATGTTGTGGTTATTATAATACATTCTTCTATAATTTTTTATATAACAGCACCACCTACCAGTTAATATGAACGAAAATTTAATCAATGCAGCTTCTCACAATAAAGACTTTGCATATGCATTTTGGTACAATTTTATCCAATAGACATTGAGATAGTCACATGGAAAATTGGAGAATATGAGTAAAACTAGCACCACCTGTCTGCTGATCTACACCCAAATTAAGCTAACAATTATTTTCATAACGGCCATCTCACATATGAAGTTTGGTGAATTTATTCACTATAGAAACTGGGATATATAGTTTTCCAGCGAACAGGAAAATCTGCAGCATAGCAGCAACACCTGTCAGCTGATATGCATCCAAACTGAATTAGCATTGTTTTTCACTATAGATCTCTCCCATATTAAGTTTAGTGCAATTATACACTCAAGTTAAACTTAGTAGAAAAAATAAAAGGTACAAATGAAGAGGAACCCTACCAACCAAAATGTATTTTCTAAAGCCTATTTTAAAGCAGTCTAAGTCAAAACATGCCTGTAGGCTCTCTGTGGAATATTTTCAAAAGAAAACAGCGAGGATAATTCATGCAATTCAATAAAAAGAAAGACTCTTGCATTATGCACTAAATTACTGTAATTTGTGAATGTTTCAACTGAAGAAAAGAAATATTTTTTATAAACCAGAAGTGAACATTGTTTTTTTTTTTTTTTTAGATTTTTACAAGGGGTATGTAAAATTTCTAAAAAAAGAGTGAGAAAATGGAAGTTTTATTCATTTTTTTCCTGTCTCATTGGGTAAAATTGTCCAACTTAGGACAGTATTTCAGTGTCCAACTTCCAAGTTAGAGGGGTGTCCAACTTACAGAGGTTGGACATAATGTTAATCCTAAGAATACATTCCGTTCCGAGAAAAAGTGTCCAACTTAGAGGGGTGTCCAACTTGAGAGGTTTCACTGTACTGTTAGGGGACTTATCTCAAATAAATTTTAATTGAAAAAGGGACTCCACAAAAATCAGATAACTTACACCATTTTTTCAATAATTAATATGAAGTAGCTATCACATAGCTTTCTTTTATACCATTCTATAAAATGTGCCACCAATTAATTAATAAGCACAAAAATTTAATAAATATACACACATATGTAGCTTCTTACAATAAAGGTTTTATGTAAGCTGTTTGATGCAATTGTAACCAACATACATTCAGATATAGCCATTTGGAAAACCGCAGCAATATCGACTGTCATCTGATATACACGCAAATTGAGTCAGTAAAATTTTTCATAAAATCTGTCTAACACATTAAGTTTGGTGTATTTTATATACCTTAGAAATTGAGATACAACCTACCTATAAACAGAAAATATTTTATCACTTGACATCCAATATACACCCCAAATGAATTAGCATACTTTTCATAATATCTATATCATATAACCATCAAATCTGGCAAATTTTTATATCACAGAAGCTGATATATTGCTGGACCTGATTGCCAAGGAGAATCAGGAACCACAAAGCTTTCACTCTAAAATTTAAGAGGGACCCCCAAAATGACTAAAAACTGTCTTGAATTTCAGTTTCAGATTTTCATACTGAAATTGAAATTTCTTCTGAGAAAGCTTGCCTAAAGTTAGATAAAGTACAACTATTTTGGGAGAATTCTATTATTTAACCATAAAAAATTGAATTTTCGTAATCCATAAGATATATGATTTTAATGTTGTGGGTAGAAATTGCCAGATATATGAATGAAAAAAAAAAAAAAAATGGTATTTTTATATTATAATGTGTAACATTGAAACACGATTTTTTGAAATGAAAAGGAGCTTCGAAATGATACTGAATTTCTCCTAATTTAAAAGCTTAATCAGGCTCTGGATATTGCATTAAACATGGATAAATTACACAATAATGTCACTTTTCAGAATATATGAGCTCAAACTGAATTAACATAATTTTTCTTCATAGCCAACATATAAAGTTTTATGGTGCTATGCACTATGGAATCTGTGTATATATCTTCTTGTAAATGGGGCAAATTACAGTATAGTAACGAAACCTGCTGTATCAGTATATCCAAAAATGTAATCAGTATCAATACCAATCAAGATGCAACCAAACATAAAATTTTGTTGAATTTTCTCTATTCTATTGGTTCATAAGAAAACAGACTTCACAAAATTTTGGTAACCATAGATACTGAGACTGACTGCCGTACATTTTCTTTCTAATAATGGTCAAATTATGTCGAACACATCTTTAAAATGTTTAAATTGATGTGTAAAAAAGGGAGGAGATGAAAAATGCTTAGAAAACAAATACAGTAAGACCCCGCTTAACGCTGTTTCATTTAGCTCTGTTTCGGTTTAGCGCTCTTTTATTTCAACCCGGGGATTCCCCGAAATTGCTCGCAGCAGTACGGGGATTCCCCGAAATTGGGCATGCGCAGTGCTAGGTTTCCAAATAACATATCCGAAACAGTGTAGTTGTGTTTCTTGCTCAGTGTGGTGCTGTACGGACGCATTTTTATTTTTATATGGATGCATTTTTATAAATTTATATAATACTATAACGATTAATACAGTGATAAATATTATGATCTTTAGTTTTTATCATGCGTGATAATAAAAAACAAGAAAAGAAAGCAACCAAAAAAAGCATTTCATTGGAAACTAAAATGCAAGTGATTAGAAGATTAGATTCTGGTGAACGTCAATCTCAAATTAGTGCTGCATTGAATTTGGCAACTTCAACAATAAGGACAATTCTTAAGAATAAAGAAAAAATACTATCATCGGCAACTGCAACTAAGTCAAGCTCTGCAACTAGAATTACCCGTTCTAGAAATAACATTATAGAGGAAATGGAAAAACGACTGTCTATATGGATTGACGACGAAATTGAACGCAATATGCCATTAAGCCAATCTATCATAATGGAAAAAGCTAGAAGAATTTTTAATTACATTCAGGCTGAGGCAAGTGACACAAGTGAAACTTTCGTTGCTAGTCGAAGATGGTTTAATAGATTTAAACATCGAAATAATCTTCACAACATAAAGATTACAGGAGAAGCAGCAAGTGGTGATACGAAAGCGGCGGCTGAATTCCCAGCAACATTAAAAACAATAATTGAACAAGGAAAATATCCTCCAGAATTGGTTTTTAATGTTGATGAAACAGGCCTGTTTTGGAAAAGAATGTCAAAACGAACATTTCTATCCCGTGAAGAGAAACGAGCATCAGGATTTAAAGCTGCAAAAGATCGCTTAACACTTGTACTGGGTGGTAACGCAAGCAGAGATTTCAAATTAAAACCACTACTAGTTCACCACTCCAAAAACCCAAGAACGATGAAAGGCATATCTAAATCAACTTTACCTGTAATTTGGGAGTCTAATAAAAAATCTTGGATAACTATGAAAATTTTCCAGGATTGGTTCACTGAACATTTCTGCCTGTCTGTTAAACGTTATTGCGAAATTAAAAAACTTGAACAAAGAGCACTACTATTAATTGATAATGCTCCAAGCCACCCAACAAATTTATCAGACTTACCAACATGCATTCCAGTCGAAGTGGTTTTCTTACCGCCTAACACAACTGCCTTAATCCAACCAATGGACCAAGGCGTTATATCCAATTTTAAGGCTTATTACTTGCGGCGAACATTTAAGCAGATGTTTGAAAAAACAGACGGAGAAGAGAAGCAATCAATAAGAGAATTTTGTAAAAACTACAATATCATGAATGCTGTAGAAAACATAAACCTTTCTTGGAATGAGATAACAGAAAGCTCTTTGAAAGGAGTATGGAAGAAAATTTGGCCAGATTTAAGTAAGAGCGAAGACATTGAACACTCTGTCGATATGGATGAAATAGTGGAATTAGCGAAACAAACCGGTTTAGATGAGGTAAATGTCTAAGACGTCGAAGAAACAGTTCAAGAAACAGCAGCTAGTCTTTCTAATGATGAGCTCAAGGAATTAACTGAGCAAGAAGAAAACAAAAATATTGATAGTAGTAGTAGTGATTTCGAAGAAGAGCAAAAAGAACTTTTGATGGTGTTTGTAAAAAGGAGTTTGACCACTATAACTGAAATTATGGACCAATTTGTTGAAAATGATCCAAATTTTGACAGGAGTTCAAAAGCAAGACGGGGTGTTATAGATGCTTTATCCACTTATCAACAACTTCTAACAGAATGCAAAAGGAAAAAGCAAACTACATTAGATGCCTTCTTGACAAAAAGGCAGAAAATTGGAAACACAGAATAGACTGAATGATCTGACTGACTTAGAATTTTATTTGTTTTTATAAGTACGTATATTCGTTTATATTGTTTTTATTTTTGTAAGAAATAAATGTTTGGTTTTATTTTTATTAAAAAATACATTATTAAATTTAATACCTAACCAATTTTCTATCCATCTTCCCCTAACCCCATTATTTACATGTTAAGATAGCCTCGTTTAGTGCTGTTTCGCATTACGCTTTACTTTGATGGAACGTATCCTTCGCGTTAAGCGGGGTCTTACTGTACTTTCTTCTAACATAGAAAACTAAATCTATTATTTCCATCTCTAAAAAAAAAAAAAAAAAAAAAAACTTTTTACATAACTAGGTTGGTCATTTTTCTATCTGTCTGAATCAAATGCTTTTGTCAATTTTTAATCTGCCATCCATCGAACATATTTTGCTCAAAGTGTCATATATTCAAAGTCAATTGCTATATAATATGCAAAAATTTTCATGGATTTATCTTACCAAAAGCAGGTTCTAGAGGCGAATATATCAGCTTGTACAATCTAGCAATTTTTTAATGCATCTCTGCAGAACCGATTTTACTCAAATTTTAGACATAAATCAATAGTCAAAGACAGTACAACATGCAAGCATATTCAGAATTTATTTTACCAGAAGAAAAAAATTTGTCTAGCTGTAACATATCTTGTGATTAATATTTAATTCTTTTTGCTGAAATAATTTTATGCAAATTTTGCATATGAGTCTATAGTCAATCATAATACATTACATCAATACCTGTAGGAATCTAATCTGATCAGGCACAGCTTTCAGGGCAAAAATATCGCTGCCTGTGCCAAATTTTGGTTCCATATTTAACACACTTCTATCAAACTTATTTTACACATATTTAGACATTACTCCATAGTCAATGATAATATAGTATGAAGTATTTATCTTATCAGTGAAAGTTTTCAGGAAAAAAAAAAAAAAAACTGTCTGCCTGTTATCAAATCTTACAATTATTTTTTAATGTACTGCTAAATTTATTTTTAGTTCATTAAATGGGGAAGGAGAAGAGAATCTTTTTTTAACATTTTTTGTAACATTTAGACGGTCTAATATTTACATTCTGCAGTTTCTTTAATTTTATTTGCTGCTTCCTCAAAGCATGGGCTATTTTTTTGGAGTCAGTGATTATTCTGGATATAGTCACAAATAATTGGTCAGTTTTCATATACACTCTAGGACCAAAAAAATAACCCACCAAAAAGGAGTAACGCAAATTTTTAAAGTTTGGCGACTAATGAATGAACATGTGATGCTACAGCGCATTTTAACTGTGCAACTGACAGGATATTTAAAAAGAGAAATTTTTATTCCAGGTCATAAATTCTTTATCATATTCTTGTGGTGGGTTGTCGAAATATGCCACTTTACGATTTATTAACAAAATTTACCTTTATCATGGCTAATTTCTCAAATAAACAATTGTTTCTCCACTTTACTAAATGAATATAGGCAACTATTTTTGCTGCTATAATCTACAAAATTTGTGCTATTTCAGAAAATTGATACCACAAATGTTAAATACATATATTGAGCCAAAAATCAGCGAGATTTCTGCTTTTTACTTTCCGAACACTATAGTGAGGAAAGTATTGTATTCATGTCAAAAATCCGAATTTGAGATTTTGATGTTTCTATACGTTTTGAGGTCTCCTGAGTCCATTTTCACTATTTTTGCGATGATGTATGTATGTGTGTATGTCTGTGAGTGAACACGCTAGCGTCTAAATGCTTTGTTCGAATAAGCTGACAGTTGGTATGTATATTGTAAGTCACCATAGTACAAACCCTATTGATTTTGGTGAATCTAGCACTTACAGTTTTTTTACAGGGACACAAAGAAAAATTCTTTATCATTATGGCCTATGGGACCAAAATCTTAAAAGTGCGACAGCATCTAAACACCTAAATCAATTGAGCAAATAATTTATACACATATTATAGGTCACAGATACTCAATCTGTATAGATTTTGGAGAATCTAGCACGTATAGTTTTTGTACAGGGACACAAAGAAAAATTCTTTATCATTATGGCCTATGGGGCCAAATTTTTAAAAGTGTGATAGCATCTAAACGCCTTATTAATCTGAGCAAAAAATTTGTACATATGTTATAGGTCACAGTTGCACCAACTGTATAAATTTTGGTGAATTTAGAGCACTTACAGTTTTTTTTACAGTGACACAAAGAAAAATTCTTTATCATTATGGCCTATGGGACCCCCAGTGACAGAAAATTTTGTAGCTGTCTGCGACAGGTTTTTAAAATTTCGTAATCTGTACTCAAAAAGCCTGAAAGCTGAAAGCGGCAATCTGGTGCGAGGGGGGGGGGCTGTTAACAACAGTGGTGATCTCGTGCAACAATACACAATACAATTTTACTACAGAACAATATAGTATAAGCAATTATAAAATAAGTTTAACTCATTCAATTAAATATTTCATAGCAATGTTTGACACAACACAATATAAATAATTATAAATAATAAAAATATTAGTTTTAGTTTTGATACAGAAATTTGTATAAGTGAATTTTGAAGTGGAGGAGAAGTTTTGGAGCAGTTTTAAATGAAATTAGCACATTTCTACATTCCCGTAGAATCTCAGTAACAGGTAACGCAGGAGGAAAGAATACATGCATAACACTGCCTATCAAGGGAGATCAAGGCTCCTAGGTCGTCCTTGTTAAGCACTGTTTTGCGTGTTTCTACCAAGGCACCTATAAGGGGCTCTAGAGTTCCTACCAGAGAGCGTCTAAGACATTATACATCAGTAGCGCATTGTCGCGGGCGAAAAATGTCTAAATTGCAGACAATTTTTTATGACTGCAGACAAAAACTGTCTTAAAGTTGTGGGCAATTTTTTTTTAGTAGTACAGACAAAGAGTGTCTGAAAGTTAGGGACTATTTTTTTTTAATTAGTGCAGACAAAAACTGTCTGCAAGCCGTTTTTCTGTGTCCGCGACTATGTCGCCGTGTCGCGGTGTTTCTGCCACTGGGATGGGACCATATTTTTAAAAGTGTGATAGCATCTAAACGCCTTATTCAATTGACTGAAAATTTATATGAATATTATAACTGACTGTTGCACTAACTATAAGCATTTTGGTGAATCTAGCATTTATAGGTTTTTACAGGGACACAACGAAAAATTCTTTATCATTATGATCAATGGGCTCAAAGTTCAGTAGCGTTAAATAAAACATCATGTAATATATGGAGAAAAATACTCAAACACTCTATTATGGTTTTCTCTCTTTTGTTTGTTTAACAACTCCTCTTTCTTTACTTTATCTACAAAACTGTTAATTACTCAATGTTTGGAAAGATGAGCGGAGTCACTCCAGATTTTTTAGTGAATGCTTGCTGAAATATGCATAATTTTTAAGTCTTATTTCTGAAACATACGCAATTTTCTTGTCCGAATATTTAAAAAAAACTTTTGTCAAAGGACTGTTTTATGTTCGATGATTTCTTTTTACAAAAATTAGTTTTATCGCAAATGAAAAAAAAATATTAATAGCGAACAAAAACCATAGGAGAAACTGCGGCTAACGATCTTTTCCGCCGACCACACAATGAAACAGACAGACGATTTATAGATCGTACCAGAAGCGATTTCTTATGGAATTTTCAGATCGCGTTTATGCAAAAGATGCGAAGTGAAGTCCGATGCCACATCATATGAAACTTATTATAAAGATATGTTCAACAGCGAAAACGGCAAAATATCTTTAAAAAATAACAATATAGCAGATGGGAATGTACAAGGTATATTTTCATTTGAAAAAAGTAAAGGGTGTATTTTCACTTGAAAAAAAAAAGGCAGGGCACATTGGTGCTAAAACAAAACAGGGCAGGGTGCGGCACCCTCTGAAAAATGCATAACACTAGACAAAACATTACAAAATTTTTAACCTAAAGAGGCTGCGGAAGTTGGGAGAGGGGGAAGGAGAGAAAAGACTTCACAAATTTGCTTGTATGAATAAAAATGAAAGAATTTACAATTAAATTGTAAATTGAAATTTAATTAATTCAACATTTGGATTTTTATTGAAAAATGATTTGATCAAAGTTCTTCTACATGCATTTATTTAACTTGGTTTTCAATTGTACTGTCTATTTGAGTCAAATGTTGTAGTCCATTTTTAATCCACAGACTTCCACTAAACCTATTTCACTCAAACTTTTCTCACAAACTCACAGTTGATGGTGATATAATATGTAAATATTTTCAAGGATTTATCTTACTAGGGGCGAATTCCACAGGCAAAAATAAAAGACTAAATTATTTTATATATATATATATATATATATATATATATAACTAGCAGGCTTTGCTCGCTTTACTGGTCACTAAACAGAATCATACTTTATTACACTTTTATACTTTTTTTAAAAACAGAATTACTCTTTTTTTATATTGCTTTATAAACAAAAGGAAGGAAGAAAATCCATTGAAATTACGCAAAAACTCGCTTTGGGTCCTCACTGTGCCTAGGGTAGTGTTTTCCTCAAGCTCAGAATCTTAGGTACATGTCCCTTCATTGCCTGTGTCAATGCCTTATCCATAGGCATTGCCACAGGCAATAGGGACATCCGATAAATATTTGTGTGCTTATCAGATGACATTTTTTAAATGGACAGTATCTGAAAAATTGAAGCAGCACATTTATATTTGAATTTCAGTTACATTAACAACACTATACGTACTATGCTTAATATTTACTTTCATGTTAATTCCTATATTTTATTTATATACCAGATAAATAAAATCTGGTTGACCACAAAATAACAGCATTTTCACACCAAATATAATACTACAATATGTTATGAGTTCTACATCTAAGGAGACAACTAACTTTTTGTGATTATCTATATTTTCCATTTTGAATATTTTATGGTTAGTTAATAGTGGTTGGTTTATAGAAGAAAAAATAAATGAATATGTAAACCTCATTATGGTAGTTTTATTATAGCGCTCCCCTTGGCGACTTTTTAATTTTCGTCGCCATTTTGCTTATTCTATAAAATGGTATAGGGAGACAAAAATAGATAATCCAATGTGCATAAGTAAATTTAATTTTTGACTTTTTTTTTTTTTTTTTTTTTTTAATCGCGTGAAAATAAATTTCTTTTTATGTCGGAAAAAAAAAAAAAAAAAAAAATGATCTGGAAAAATTTTTTGGCAACAATTAAATTTAAACCTAATATTTAAATGACTAATTTTAAAATTTTAAAGCTATTTTAAGGAAATTATTTTCACATTTTAATTAATTAAAAAAAAACTAATCAAAAACTCGAAATCAGGCTTGGAGGTGCATCAGGAGAGTTTAATACGAACCATTATGCAAATTTGTATAGCTCTGCAATCTACCGTTTTTCTAAAAAGCTCCAGATATATACACGCACATCATCTTTTATTATACACAAGTATAATATTCTTATTACCATGTTAACATAATTCTTGTTGCCGACAATGAATAATAAGCAATAATAATGTTTTCACAAATGCAAACAACTCTGCAGTCGCAAACTAAACATCCAAGATAGAATCTAAAACATTAACTTAATGTTGATGACTTGGGAAAAAAAAAAAAAAAAAAAAAAAACAGGATACTGAGGAGATACAGAATTTTTTTTAAGACATTATTTTGTCATACGCATGAGCAAATTAAATTTTGATATTTTTTCATTATTTGTGTGAAAGTATATTTCATTTTTTGTTAAAAAAAAAAAAAAAAGCTTATCTTGATTATTAACTTATCTTAATTTATCTTGATTAAAAATTATTTTTAAAACGCTCATTTTTTAAGTCTTTAAGATCAATTAAAAGTTTAAATTGATTTTAAATGTTAATTAATTTTTGATTTAAAATATTTTAAATCAGAACCATATGCAATCTACAAGCCTGACTAATAGGGGTTGCTTTGATATAAGCAATCACTTATCAAGAAAAACCAGTTATGCACAATAATCTTGCTCCAATCATTCTGGATAATTGGTTCCCTACTATATAAATAAATGCTTTCCAACAGCAAATCAATTATTGATAAAATTTTTTAATAATGAATATTATTTTAGATTAAATATTATTTTTGCTATATTAATAACAATAGTACCTGCAAATGTAGGCTAGAAGCCACAGAAAGAGACATTGTGAATTTTCAATTGAACCACACAAATATAATATATGTACACTCACCTTGACACTAAAGAGTTTGGCACCACATAAAGACCATCTTCTGGCACAATTAAGATAAATTCTAACACAGTCCATTACACTACGCCCTCGCAAACTATACCATTTTTCTTTAATATTTTCTAAAAGTTGTCTGAAAAAAAAAAAAAGTAAATTAATAATTAGCATTAATTTTTTTTTTAAATAATAAACTACAATAACAAACACAATTAATTATAACAATTTAAGGCTTACTTTTCATCATTTTTGTCTCTATAACGAGATGGGTAAAACCTTTCTAATATACACTGTATTTGTTGCTGAGGGGTAGTAGGACCGGAACTACACCTAACTTTATCTCCATTATAATCACCATACTCTATCTGAAATAAGTGAAATTAAAACTAAGCATTTAATCCTGATAAGTACTATGAATGTATAATACAATTCAAAACAATAGATACATAAATAAATACAGATGTGAGATACAATATTAAGATTAAAAAATACAACAGGCGTAGAAGTATTTTACATATTTATTGGTTATACATTTATATATTCAGATACATATACAGGGTATGCCATAAGCAGTCCCACACCCCCTCCTAACTTGGAATTGCGCGAGAATTTTGAAAAAATCGATTTTTTTTTTTTTTTTTTTGTTAAAAGTAAAAAAAATCGATAACTTTGTTTTAAATTATCACAGATTTATGGTTCAACCATTCTTTTTAAAGGTATTGACGAGATCTTTCGAATGATACCCATCTTCAAAATTTAACCCCCCCGGGGGGGTACTTCCCCCCCAGGGGGGGAACCGATGCCCCCCATGCACAATTTTTTTTTTCCTAGTTAACTACTACTATCATCAATAATTCAAATTAATTTTACAATCACAAGTTTAAAATAACTCTCATTATGCCCATTTATACGGAATTTTGTCCTATGCTGCCATGTTAAAAATTTGCATAAAATGAGCTATTGATCCCCAAATCTAATGGGCACCAGTTCATGTCAGGGTGCAACTAAATACCAAGTTTGGTTAAATTTCATTCATATGTTCGTGAGATACAGCGTCCACAAAAAAATGATACAGACAGACAGACATTTTCTAAAAACTATCAATTCGTGTTCAGGACATCCCAAAACGTGTAGATCCGTCAAAAAACGGAGGTCGAAAATTTTCACAAATCCAATACTTTCTCTATATTACATATAGAAGAAAGTAAAAATGGCAAAACACATGTTCAATGAATTTGAGGGAGGACTTCTTTTAGTTAAAAAGTTTTGGGCTGGGGAAGCTAGAGGGGCCACTAGGGACAGCAATTTAAAAAAAAAAATCAAATGGGAAGGTATGTTTTGTGATAAATCCCTAAAAACACCTCTTCAAGACAATGAATTTGATATAAACAGTTTTGTCCTGTGATGATTATTAAAGGAGATACATGAGCATAAAATCCCCATTTCAAAACTCTAAAGAAGTCGCACCCATTCCCTCCTATCTCAGAAATGCATTAGAATTTTGTGGAAAATGGTGACACACGTGTTCAATGAGTTTGAGGGGGGTATCTCTTTTGGTAAAAACATTTTGGGCTTAGGGGGGAGGTCAGGAAAGGCGGGGGGGGGGGGGGCACTAGGGAGTGCAACTTTAAAATTTCATTTTTAAAATATTTAAAAATCATTACGTCTCGTAGTAAAATTAAATTTTAATCACATTAAAAAATGAGACAGATAATATACATTAAAAATATACATTTTAAAATATTAAAAACACAAAAACATAAATTTAAACGTTTCGAGCCTTTTACAGGCTCCTCATCAGTAAAAACATCAAGTGCAAATGATGAGATGAACAACAGACTTTCATTATGTGAGTACAACGTATTCATCAGGAACTGCGCATGCCTCATTAAGTGGCGATAAATGTTGATTTGTGTACCAGCCCTCCAGGAAAATTCTTGAGTGATAATTTAAACAATTAGATACGATTATTTTAGTACTGTTAAAATCAGGTAAATGGTCTGTTTCTATGGCATGTTGTACTATTTTTGAACGTATATCACGGTTTTTGAAATTTGTTTTATGTTCCTTAATTCGAGTATGAAGAGAACGGCCAGTTTGACCAATATAAACTGAACTACAAGATTTACAAGGGATATTATAAATAACACCTGTACGGGAAAAAGGGGGGATAACAGTTTTAAAATTAGAAAGGAAATTACGAATTAGAAATTGAGGTTTATAGGAAACAGATAAATTAACAGTGCGTAAAACTTTGGCAATAGATTCAGAAATATTTTTATAGTAAGGAATAGAAACGAACGATTTAGGTGAATTAGATGAATTAGTTTTATGATTATCCTTATTAAAATCATACTCTTTTAATTTTCTAATAATTATTAATTCTAATAATTAATTCTAATAATTATCCCTCTCGCTGGCTTAAAAGAAAATTAAAAGAGTATGATTTTAATAAGGATAATCATAAAACTAATTCATCTAATTCACCTAAATCGTTCGTTTCTATTCCTTACTATAAAAATATTTCTGAATCTATTGCCAAAGTTTTACGCACTGTTAATTTATCTGTTTCCTATAAACCTCAATTTCTAATTCGTAATTTCCTTTCTAATTTTAAAACTGTTATCCCCCCTTTTTCCCCGTACAGGTGTTATTTATAATATCCCTTGTAAATCTTGTAGTTCAGTTTATATTGGTCAAACTGGCCGTTCTCTTCATACTCGAATTAAGGAACATAAAACAAATTTCAAAAACCGTGATATACGTTCAAAAATAGTACAACATGCAATAGAAACAGACCATTTACCTGATTTTAACAGTACTAAAATAATCGTATCTAATTGTTTAAATTATCACTCAAGAATTTTCCTGGAGGGCTGGTACACAAATCAACATTTATCGCCACTTAATGAGGCATGCGCAGTTCCTGATGAATACGTTGTACTCACATAATGAAAGTCTGTTGTTCATCTCATCATTTGCACTTGATGTTTTTACTGATGAGGAGCCTGTAAAAGGCTCGAAACGTTTAAATTTATGTTTTTGTGTTTTTAATATTTTAAAATGTATATTTTTAATGTATATTATCTGTCTCATTTTTTAATTTAAAATTTCAAATGGGAAGGTATTTTTTGTGAAAGAATTTTGATGTCAAAATCTATTATATTACAGTAATAAATATATTTTATAATCTTAATATATAAAAAAAGAACAAATAATTATGGTTTAGTAGTCAATCAAGTTTTATTTGACTAGCTGATGTAACAAATTCACACCAGAAAGACAAAAAAAAAAAAAAAAAAAAAACTAGGAAAGCTGAAATCAGCTGAAAAGCTGAAAAATCTCATCCCTGTATATACCCGGAAACATCTCTTCAAGACACTGAATTTGATATTAATTGTTTTGTCCTGTGTCATTATTAAAGAAAATACATGAGCGTAAAATCCACATATCAAAACTCGACAAGAAGGCCCACTCCCTCCTATCTCGGAAATGCGTCAGAATTTTAAAAAAATGGCAAAGCACATGTTCAGTGAATTTAATGGGAGTTCTTTTGGTGAAAATATTTTGGGCCTGAGGGGCTAGGGGGCACCGCTAGGGAGGGCAAGTTTAAATTCATTCATTCACAGGTCCAGAATAAGCCAAGGGCATGCAAGGCAACTGTCCCATGCTGAAACAGACCATCAAATGAAACGTAAAATTAACTTCAATTCTCTTTTTTTGGTTTTAAGTTTAAGTAAGTAAGTATAAGGGACTTCAGAATAAATGTCTGCCTCAGACCCAAGTTAGTCTAAGTTGGGTCTTGTCCATGCATGTCCAAATGAAGCTCAAACTTTATTTTTTCAGGGTTCAACCCAATTTTTAATTTTTGGAAACTATTTTTTTTTTCTTAGAATAAAAAATTCATCAAATAAAATTTTATTTTTAGCTGTATTTTATGTTTAATATCAAGGTGTATATTTAACATCAAGTAAATAATGTTTCACTGAAACAAATATATGCAGTAATTTGATATAAGCACTTTAAATAACTGCTCAGGAACAAAAAATTTTATAAATTTAAATTTTGTGAGTCTTTTCTGAAGATACAGTTAAATGGACCCAATATTTATCGAGACAAAACCCTATTTTTCTTCTTTCTCTTTATTAATGTAAAATTCTTAATAAATCATTATTTAAACTATTTAATTATTATACAAGTCCTTTCATAATAATATTTGAAAATAATTGATAAATTTAAACAACTTACTTGAGCCATTAAAACAGCCAGTTCAAGAGCTAGTTCTTTACTTAAAGGAAACCTTCCAGCAACTACATCTTCATTGATTTGGTATGCAGTTAACAGTCGTTCCTTGTCAGTTTCAGCTTTTAATAATTGCCGGAAACATAACCTAAGTAAACAAAATGACAACTATTAAAAACACAGAAGCAACAAGTCTCTCTACAATAAGCAGTTTATTCAGAAAAGCACATAATCAATAGAGAGCTAATATCTGTATTTTAAAGACAAAGGACTAAAATAGCTAGTTTGGATATAAATTTCTAAATGCTGAAGAAATCTTATTCCTTTTCTGAAAAGATATCAATATTTCTAGAGATTGAAATTCGTATTATCCAATTTTATTGGTTTTATTTTATAGCTATCAAAAAAAAAAAAAAAAAACCTACTTGGCTTGGTTTTATTAAGTGCAATATTTTCTATCTACTTGTTAGATCCTACAGCCTTCTTACTACTATCAACTCTGTGAAATCACCTCTCTTCTCATATGGAACTTCTACAAGGTACTTTGTGAGCTTTCTTCGTATAATAAAGTTAGTCTTCACTGGGTACCTGGTCATATGGTGTATCTGGTATTTGCTGATGAGTTGGCTAGGTCTGGTTCCAGCACACTCTGTTGTGGCCCTGATCCTTTTCTGGGTATTTCTCCCACTACTTTTATGGCTTCTATCTTCAAGGCTCCTTGGTAAGGAGCATTATAGGCAATGGCGTAATTCTGATAGTCAAAGGCAAGTAAAAGAGCTTAATCATTACTATCCTGGCCTTTGTCATAAGGAGCTTTTAAAGCTTAACAGGAATGGTTTGAGGAAGGTTATTGGCCTTCTTACTGGTCACTGTACCCTTAAGAGACATCTGAGCATTATGGGTATCAGTTCTGATCCTATTTGTCGTGGTTGTTGTCTGGAAGAGGAGACAGTTTGGCACATTTTATACGAAAGTGAGTTCTTTTCTGCTCACAGGTTTGAGAATCTTGGTCAGCATTTCATTGAGCCTTGGGAGCTGTAGGATATTCCTGTCAGGTGTCTGCTGAACTTTGTTTCAGCTACGAGACTTTTCTCTTAAGGATGTATTTGGGTCTGAGTACAATAGACCTCTGGTCGATGTGACCTAGCTCTCAGTGTCCTGCTGAGGGCTGCCCTCCATACAAAGTCATAAGCCATCTCTGTGAAATCCACAGTAGTTGGGATGAAGGCTTCTGTGGATTATAGAATTTTGCAGATTATAGATCATTTCTTTGTTTACATACATTTCTCTTCTTATTAGTGAATAAATTTGCAGTATTAAAATACAAATTATATTAATTAAGAAATTTAATTATTCAAAATATATTTAAAACAAAATTAATAATAAATAGAATAAAGAAAAATACAGATCTGTCAGCATTTATTTTAAATGCAATTAAAGTAAAATATAAAAATCAGCAATTAAATATGAAAACTGAAATCTAAAAGAAACTAATGCAAAAGAATATTTAGATAAAATATACAAATTAATTTACTGGTTATGAATTTAGAAACTTCGAAGGATAAATACCCAGAGATTTTTTCCCAATTGTAAAAAACATAAATAATTAATTAAAAATTGGTATGTGCGAAAATTTTTACTTAAAATAGCAAAAATTGTTAAATTGAAACTCTTTTTCATACAATTTTCTACGACAATTTAGATTGTTTTTCATACAATTTAAACAATTTGATAGAACCATGCCAAAAAATATTTAATTACAAATTCTGTTTTTGAGAAAAATTATTAAAATTTACTTAAATGTTAACACTGATTTTTATTGTTTATATTCAGAAAAGAACTGTGGATTTCACAGAGTTGACTGTATTTTAACCTAAACATTGAGACCAAAACAGGCATATTTTGAGACAGTTCATTGCATCTTAAAATATTGTGACGAGCACTGCAGAGGATTCTAGCAGATGACAAAGAATATCAACCATTAAGAAATCAATCATGATAGATTTGCATAATGAGTTATTCAGTAAGAAATGTGGAAGAGAATGGATTTCCTCTTTCATGTACAAATTTTTTATTAATACTTTTATTCTCATGCACATTCTCATGTAATACTTTTATACTCATACTTTTTATTCTCATGTACATACTTTTATTTTATTCAAACGAAAATTTCTTCTACATAAATTTCATTTAAGTCTAAAAATTTCTCGGATAAAAGATTTCACATAAAAAATAAATTTTACTTTAACACAATCAATCTGTACATCATAATTTTACAATTAAAAATCATACAAATTTGCATGGACTTATACTAATAGAAAAAGAAACATACCTATTTTTATAAGTTAATTTTACAACTTTTGTGCTTTCAAATTTTCCTAAATGCTTTTCTCTAAGTGCTTGTTCCCATTTAGATATCACATCACATAGCTAGAAAAAATAAAATAAATAAATAAACGAAATACAAATCATTGTTCAATAAAATAGTTAACAATATGTGTAGGCCTTGCATGCATTTAAAATATTTTTATATTTTAAATAGAACAAATAATTTAACACTCTAAACATATTGTCAATATTTGTGATAAATTTCAAAAGTGTAATTGTATGTGCATATGAAAATATCATACAAAAATTGGTAGTAGGATTTCTATAGATATTTAAAAAAAAGAAGAAGAAAACAGTTTTAATGTATTTTTTTTTTTTTTTTCTTTTTGTCCATTCATTTTCGGGGATACTGAAAATTTTTATCTATATACAAATTGAACTTCTTTTTATCTTTTAAAAATAAATGTATGCACACATTAGTATAGCTAATTAATTCGAAATAAAAAACACTTAAATTATAATTTAAGTGTTTTATACAAATTGTTATTAATACAAATTGTTTTATTGCTTATAATATAAGCAATAAAACAATTTGTATTGTTTAAAAATATTAATTCACAAGTAATTATTGAATAACAACAGTAAATTTTGTTTAGAATATAAGTTTTTAATAGACATTTTGGCTCAATTTATGACTTTGCAGAAATTTTTTATCCATGTTTTTCTAGAAACTTGAAATAAAGTAAATCACAATATAGTCTCAAAATAAAGTAATTGCTAACAGAAACTCGGTAACTATTTGTACACATGATCACAGCAGAAAAAGAACAGGTAAAAAGAAATATTAGAATTTTATTCATCAAAAAGAAATCAAAGTACACATTATCGGCAGAAACTGCCAATAGCTAGGGTGATCATTACCATCATTAACCAACATAAAGCAGTTCTGCTCATTTCATTTTTCTATCTTTGTAATGATTATACCAATGCCAGATTTAACAAAAAATTCATTAAGTAACTGTTTCAGAAATTTAGTTTTTGCATGATTTAAAAATTTTCCACATTAGAGTTGAGACATAATGAGTAAATTGAAAACAATGTTAGATAAAATGCTCAAAAGAAGAAGAAGAAAAAAAAATTACTTTAGCAGTATTTTGAAGGCAGTGTTCTAATGTTTTGTCTATGGGATCATCACTAAAGAGAGCAAAGCCAGAATGGGTTGAATCTCTAATTCCAGCTTCTTCATTTACTGTTTGGATAAATTCTTCAACAGTAGTAGAACCATCAAAACCAACAACCTGTAATAATAAATACGTATATAAAAAAATACAGAAATTTGATTATGGATTTGCACAGACTGAACTAAATAGAATAGAGAGGTATCAAAGAGATGCTACAAGTAAGTACAGTACAGGACCAATTATCTGGTATCCATTTTGCACAACCCTTCTCAGATAATTGAAATTGTCAGTTTTCTGATATTGTGTAGTTTGAGTAATTTTATGCCAGGGCTCCGAGTATGCTTTTTGAAAATCTGGGGCACTAATGCTATTTGGAGGCCCTCCCCCTGCTCCTGTTCTACAGAACTCACCAAAATAGATCAATTCTGGAAAATAAAAATCTAAAATTTTTCATCCATTTGAAGCAATTTATGTTGTGTCATGCATCTTTCAAAACTTTCCTTCATTTATACCTTCAATTTTCTCAGTTTTTATCAACCTGTAAGAAAATCACTATTTTTATGCTCAAGGCAACTGAAAAACTAATCAAGCACATTGATCAGTCAATCAAATGCTACCTAGTTTATGAACTCAGTGAAAAGATTTAGCAAATATTTAAATTCTTTAATGTGTTCTAGAAAGAGAGATTTTATTTTTATTAGACATATCATGAGAAAATTTTTAACATTACGTTGCAACATTTGTAGGTGAAGCCCCCTAAATTTTGATGCCCTGGGCCAGTGCCCTATGTGCCCGTGTCATAATATGGCCTAGTTCTGTGCTCAAGGCTGGTAGATACAGGCACGAGAGTGCAGAAAATTAAAAAAAGAGGAAACATGCATGTTCATAAAATTAATTTCAAATGAAAAATAATGTGTGGGGAAAACTATACAAATATGTTCATAAATTTTATTTCAAATGAAAAATAATGTGCACAGGAAAAACTATACAAAATATTTTAAAAGTGACAAATTAAACTATAAGAATAATGCACATCAAAACAATAAAACACGTGTAAAAAAAAAACTTTAAAAAGGCTAAAAAATTAAATGAGATGTTATTGTGAACTTGAGGAGGGAAAATGGCAATAATCTATTCCACTCTAAAGCTGCATTGTACAACTGCTATCTTGTATTTTTATTTAGTGGAGTTATGTAACCTGCATAACTAGCATAATTTTTGTCTGATGATACAGTATTTTAAATTTATTGAAGAAAAAACAAATAGATTTAGCAAGTCAGTAATTAAGTCTTTAAAAATATATATATGTGAGAAATAATGTGCATTTCAAGAACTTAATAAAACAAGTTTATTATGAATATTGATCTTTTTGTTGTATATTGAAATACAGTCAACTCTCAAAAATCCGCAACCCTAAAATCCGCAATTCTCTAAAATCCGCATATCATTTGCAATGTAAACAAACATTGTCACAATTGATTTGTTGATTAGTGGATTGCAAAAATTCAGCTGTATTAAGAGACAAATCAGTTTTTAACTGATGCTGATGAATCACCAATCACTCAACATATTGCAGAGGAGGAAATGATAAGTGTAATTATACATAATTATTAAAAAATAAATGATAATCATTTAGAGGGAAAGGAGAAAGACAGTTTTCATGAAAGATTTTCTCTCATGCAGATAAATACTCAAATTTTCTCATAGCACAAACTTATGTGATTGACCAAGAATTGCTGACTTTTTTGCAGGTTATACGAAAATAAATATGTATGAATATTCTTACTTAAACTAGAATTGATCAGACTTTTGAAAAATCTAGGTAATTTGTAACTATAATGTGATATATAAAAATTGTTCTTTAAATTAAAATTTCATGAATATTTATACTTTTATTAGACACATTATATTTCAGCATTGTATATATAACATATAAATTGTATCTTAAAGATTTGCTACTCAAATGAGGTTCTAAGATGTAAATAAAAGAAATTACTCTAAAATCTGCAAAATTCAGAAATCCGCAAAACACTTCGTTTTAAGCTGTGCGGATTTTTGAGAGTGTACTGTAGCTACAACATTAGCTACCAATCAACATTTAATCATTGATTGGTGATGGAAAATGGAAAAGGGGGGGGGGGGGGTAAAAAGTAGTTCATGAGTGAGAAATATTAAACACAATTCTACTTCCTTATGGGTTCTAGAATATCGTAAAGTAAGTTTAAAATTAATATTGGCATTTTTGTTGTGGATGGAGAAA
Source organism: Salticus scenicus (assembly GCA_963930645.1). Lineage (NCBI taxonomy): Eukaryota > Metazoa > Arthropoda > Arachnida > Araneae > Salticidae > Salticus > Salticus scenicus. The sequence continues at coordinate 132,847,548 of OZ005654.1, forward strand.
TATTCAAAAACAAAAGGCTTCCTACAGAGTGCTTGATCGGCAATAGTTAGAGATGAAAAAAAAAAAAAAAAAAGGAGGGGGGGGGGGAAAGCAGGACAAAAAAAAAATTACATGAGTGAGAAATATTGAATAATTCTGTTCTTTTATATGTTATAGGATCTGATAAAGCACATTTAAAATGAATATTGACATTTTCATTTTGGATGGAGAAAGATTGAGAATCTAAAGTTTTTCGTGGAGCATTTGAACACGAAATACTCCTTCATTGGAGTTTGATTTAAAAAAAAAAAAAAAGCAGAAATAACGGAAAATTACAAAAAAGCGGAAAATAGCGGATCCGCAGAAGAATCTCATGCCTGTAAGATGGGAAGTACTGGATTCGATCACAGGTCATGTTCGTTGATCTAGCTCAGTGATTCTCAACCACTGTGCTGCAGCACTTTTGTGTGCCGCCAAATTTTAGAAATGTGTACAGTAAAAATTATAATTTTTTTTTTTTTTATTACGAGTAAAGTTTGTTTAAATTAAAGGAAAGTGCGCTGTAAAAGAAAACTGTTGTTCTTACAGTTAAATACCGTATTTTAAACTGTTTTTATCTTCGATACCTGTGACCTTTCATAAAGTGAAATATTTGTCCCACATGAAGAAATTTCAAGTATTCCCAGTATCTCCGCCTCTCAATCAAATAATGTATAAAGGAAGTGAAAAAGAAGTATGAGAATAGTTTTATTTTCTGTTTTCACTAATAGATGGTGGCAAGCAGATCGTACACAACCATTTAGAGATGTTATCATTCGGATTTTTCATCAGTCGTTGAAGGTTCTCGGGATTCTTTGTTCTTGACATTTGTATGTGGATATTCGACGTTTAACAGGACCTTCTGAAAATGGATAAATGGTTAATAAGAAGAAAGCTTCACGATGATAATAATGATAACGTTAGAGGTCAGGCTAATGAACCCATGCCCGGTACAAGTAAGATATTTCTTACTCCAAAAAATATGTTGTTCATTGGAAATACAATGACGATTTTTTGAAATTTGGATTTACATCTACAATGGAAAATGACATGGTTGTTCCCGAGTGTATGGTATGTGGTTATAAATTATCAAATAGCGCTATGGTTCCAAGCAAGCTCCAACGTCACTTGCTGACTAACCATCCTTCACTTTCAACAAAACATAAAAGCTTCTTTCAAACGTATTTATCTTCAAAATCCAAGAAAGTAAAGATTTTTGAAAAACAATTTGGTGTGTCTGAAAAAGCTCAAATAGCTTCTTATGAAATAGCTGAATTGATTGCAGTTAAATTAAAACATCACAATTCAGCTGAAAAAACTATATTATCAGCTTGTCGCAAAATTGTAAAAATAATGATTGGTGAATCAGCAGATATTGATGTTTGTAAAATACCACTTTTGAATGACACAATCCATTGCAGAATCAGAGATATGTAGCAAAATACTGAACAAAATACTGCAAAAACTCTTGCAAGTTCAAATTTTGCTCTACAAATCGATGAAACAACAGACATTATGGGAAAAGTTCAATTAATTGCATTTGTTTGGTTTATTCACGAAAATGATATAATTAATCAATTTTTATGTTGTCGTGAGTTACCTAAATTTACAACTGGCAAACATACTTTTGATGTAATTAGTTCACATTTAGAAGAAATTAAAATTTCGTGGAATTCATGTATTGGCATTTACACAGATGGTGCTCCAGCTATGACTGGACATCTAAAAGGATTTGTAGCACATGTTAAAGAAATAAATAGGATATATTATTTACCCATTATTTTTTGCATTGAAAATAGTTCTGGAACAACGTGTTAAAATGGTTAATTATATAAAATCAAGACCATTAAAAAGTCGCTTATTTAGTAATTTATGCCAAGCTATGGAAGCTAAGTATGAATCCTTGTTACTGCATATGGAAGTAAGGTGGTTGTCAAGAGGAAAAGTTTTATCTCGTGTGCTGGAATTAAAAGACAAAATGAAAATGTTTTTTGAACAAGATAAAAATTATGATTTTGTTCATTTGTTGGGAGATGAAATATGGTGTGCTAAACTAGCTTACTTATTAGACATTTTTGTTATTTTTAATAACATAAATTCAAGTATGCAAGAGCTGAAAGAAAATATATTAACCTCAACAGATAAACTGGTGGGATGCCAAAAACAAATAACTTTATAGAAGAATAAAGCTCAGGAAGGCAATTTGGAAAAGTTTGAGTCAGTCCCAAAAGATTTTAATAAAACTCTATTCATAAAATTGTTATTGAGCATTTGACAACATTAGAGGACAGAATTATTCATTATTTCCCAAATTTAAATATAAAAAAAATTGATTGGGTTCGTAATCCATTTGCATTGAATACTTCTGTATTTGAATTAACTTTAAATTGAAGAGGAAGAACTAATTTCGCTTTCTAATAAACAAGATGTAATTTTAAAATATTCGGAAAAATCAATTAATTCCTTTTGGATTAACATTAGATGTGATTATCCCATGACAGCCGAAAAAGATTTAAAAATATTATCACAATTTTCTACATCTTATTTGTGTGAATTCAGATTTTCAGTATTAACCAACATAAAAATGAAAAAAAGATCGAGTCTGTTAAATGTAGAAGACGATATGAGAGTAGCATTGTCATTTTTACGACCAAATATAAATGAAATTATCAAAAAACATCAAGCTCAAATTTCTCATTAAAAGCATTCTTATTATTACAATGTAATTAATCCCTTAATAAACATACTATTGTTTTTGTAGTACATATTATATTATTTTACTTTACATTCAAAATTATTATCAAACTATTTTACACAGTGTATTATAGGAAAGTAAACAACTTTTAAACTTATCTTTTTCTTTGTGTGCCACCAAATTTAGAAATTGTTAAAAGTGGTCGCGATGAAAAAAAAAAAAAAAAAAAAAAAAAAAAAATGGTTAAGAATCACTGATCTAGCTGTTTGGAGTTTTCCTTGTTTTTCTACGAAATTTGCATAAATATGGGCTAGGACCCATTAGAAAGATCCCTTATGGAGGGCACTTAATCTATAAGCCTAGGACCCTTGAAGTCAATCAGCCTTAATCCCAAACATCACCAATATCTTGTAGTGGTGCCCTCTATTGATGCTTCCATTAATTAAAAATTATGTATGCAATTTATATTATAATATCAGCAGCAGCCTTTGGCAACAAAAATATATCGTAACAGATAATTATGCATTATATTTGCTTTTAAAAACGACGTAATTGAAAAAAAAAAAAAAAAAAAAAAAAACTTCCATGCATAATCCAAATCTGTTGTTAAGTAAAAAAATGTATAAACACTTAAAATTTGACAAAGTACCCTTTCAACTTGCACTACCTACATAATAAATAAAAAACAAATACTATGTTAACAATGTTCTCAAATGGAATTATATTTAATTTAATAATAATTATTTATTTTAATTATTTAATTTTTGTTACACCATTACAATCACTTTTTTTGTTTCTGAGAAGAAAGTTTGGTAGCACTATTCAACAGATTAAGAGAAAAATATTTAGAGTCTAGCCGAATTTCATTCAGGATTTCTATAAAAAAGTTTTGATATTTTATTTATTTATTTTTTATTGGAAATTAATTAATTGAAAATATAATTTCGAACAACTGGTTTCCACATAAACAGTTCCAGGCAGATGCTAGGCCCTGCTTGCCTTTTGTTTGAAAAAATATCACCCTTCTTGCCCCTTTTCTTAAAAAAAAAAAAAAAAAAATGCACCCTTACTGCCCTTTGTAGAAAATAGCTTTTAAATTGAACATAAATGCTATAAATATAAATAAAACTATTGCAGACATTCATTCATACATTAGTAACAAGACATTTGAGTGTAAAGAAAGTTAAGAATTATTTTTTTTTTCTAGCATTCATACTTAAAACTGAATTTTGAATCTGTCTGATTTTAAATGATAAATGTGCCCTAAGTATCCAAAATTGCCTTCAAAAATCTAAAATGTGCTCTTTTTTTTTACTAGCAGCACCCTGCTTTTTTTAAACCTGGGAGAAACTCTGATACATGTAACAAGTAAAATCTAAAGATACAGTAGGAAGCCAGTTAAGCAGAATAGTTGTGACAAAATAATTCTGGATAATTGTTTTTTCTGGATAACTGGTTGTTCGTTAAAGAAACACTCATTTAATTAGATTTATAAAATATGTATAGCTATGTCTTTATTTATAATTTAAAATAAGCATTTTAAATAAACTTATTAATATTTTAAATTAATCAAGTTTTAACTTAAATAAATTTAACCAATTAAAAAAATATAATAATAATCCAGGCAAAATATTAATTATAATTTGAAAAATATGAGAATCTATTATGAAACTTAAATAATTTATATAAAAATCAGCCCTAAACAAAATATTTCAAATTCAGTTTAGCCAATGATCTTAAAAATGTTGAATATTACTTACTGAGAAGGAATGAAAAATTACGATTTTTAAGACAGATTGATTCCTTTTTTACTTCTAACAAAATTTACATTATATCCATTTTAAAATGCAAAAATATACATTATTTTTTAAAGATTATCACATGAAAAGTAAGTGCAGTACATAAATTTACCAAATTGTACCAAAAAAAAAAAAAAAAAAAAAGCATTAAAAACATTTTGGTAAATGGTATTTTCATTTATTTGTCTTTTTAAAATTGGGAAGTAGTATGTCGATTGAAAATACAATTCTAGATAATCTGTTTTCAAGATAACTGATTTCTGGATTAATAGTTCCATACTGTAGCCTTATATTGCAATAAAATAACAAAATATTCAATAAGACAAAAAAAAAAAAAAAAAATCTGAAAAACAATTACGAATCACAAACAATGAATTTGTAATAAACTATTTATTTTTTGACAAAATTTTTTTTATAGAATTTTTTTTTAATTATTTAAAATATATCTATATAATATTTTTACTTTAAAAAATATTTAAGCTTATAAATTACCATCCTTAAGTATTTTTGTTTTTTCACAAATATTTTTCAACAGTTAACTTTTAGGGGGAAAAAATACTATTCTTGTATTAAGAATTATTGATATTTTTTAGCAATATGATCAAAACTATTTTTTAATTATCCATTATAAAACTGTATTACTTTGCTATATTAACAGAAATTATAATGGGCTTATAAAGTACATGCTGATAAAAAATAAAAATAATTTCTGTAAGAACAGTATTTTCAAGATACATTAGGCGCTAAGTGGCAGTAGAAAAAAGATATTAAAAAAAAAAAAAAAAATTACTCAAAATGAGTTTATGCCTGCAATATTTCCAAATAAATGCTTTGCTTAATGATTCCATGATTGCAATTTCACATCTATGGTTGCTAAAGAGATCTATTTTGATTTATTTATTTTTAAATAATCAAATATTCTAATATATTTCATTTATATTTATCATCTGCATCAAACTAATGTAAATGTATGTGTTGAGTAAATTTATCCTAATATTAGAGTATAATGGGAGGAAAAAAAAATCTTAATTGAAATTTGCATTATTTTAAATTTATAGAAAATTGAAGTTGCATAAAATGAATGAAAATTTTAAATATTACGTGTATACAGACATGATGTTACATTTTAAGAATTAAAGTTGCTCAAACATATTTAAGTCCCTTGAAATTAATGAACGATGGTTAATATAATTTAGATATGACTTTTTCAGATTTGATGTTCAAAAAGTGAAACTTAACAATTTCTTTGTGTGTTTCTCTGTCGGGATTCAGAAACTAAAAATTCGCCAATGAATGAAGTACAATGTAAGCTAATTCTGAAATTTCTTTCAAGCCAATTAGAAATTTGAAAATTATTCCACTTCCTTCAACAATATTTTTTTAACGAACTTTTTTAATGCTAGTTTATGAAATCTTAAAAAGTAAATTAATTTCTTTTACAAATATTATATTTCAGAGAGGTTTAAAATATGGACTTACCTGATAAGTACCATTTAGAAAATGAACTGGAATGCTGTGAGGAAGAGAATGGTGATAGGGATTCTTTAGTAAAATACTTAATACTTCCATACGAGATGGTTTACTCTCTCTTCCACCATTTAAAAGAGTTCTTTCTAAAGTACGTTGACAGAAGATTGCATACTTTCCAGCTTCTGTCCTGAAAAAAAAATATATATATATATATAAACTCATTAATTTCACTTTATTGCATGGCATTTAAAAGCTTTAAATTAATTTAAACATGTTTCTTTTTAAAATCCTTTTTCCCCCTTGGACACATGACATGTATATATGAAATGAAGATTTAGCAACAAGTGTGGGAAGCTGGAGTTAAACCAGAAACCTCAGGGTCAGAAATCAAAGGACACAGCTCTGGACAAAAGGTCATTGTTCACTGATAAGCTCTAATAAGCTGTATAAGAAATGAAATGGTGACTGATACACCATTTTTCCCCAGTGAGGTACGTCTGTTGTATGAGCGATGCAATACTTTCGTTGCTCAGAAATTTTTGGTGCTGACATCTGTTGTCTAGGATATGACTTGTTTGTTGTATGGTAACATCATTTGTTTGATGTCTAGGTCGCCAATTTGGCAACGTGTGTGGAAAGCTGGAGTTAAACTAGAGACCTTAGGATTAGAAATCAAATGACATAGCTCTGGACAAAAGGTTAACCCATTGTTCATTGCTAAGCTCCGATAATTTGTTCAGGAAACAGTGACCATTACATATATTAGTGTTCAGTGTAGAATTATGCATTCTTGTAGAATTATGCATTCTTTCTACAGCAGTCTTCAAATAACTGATTTATTTATCAAACTACCAATAAAATAACATTTTTAAATAATACTGCTCAATTTAAAGTTTTATACTTGTTCAAAAAGAGAAAGGAATAGGACATGGCTTTCCTTCATAAAGAAGCAAATTGAATTTAATATATATATAATAATAAAACTGAAATATGAGCATTTTCCTAATAATATTGTGCAATAAAAATTAATTAAAACTGGGAAAAGGAAAAAAAAAAATAATAATTGAAATACAGAGGACATATGTATTTATATATATAGGAAAAAAAAAGAAATGAAAATTAGTTATTACATCAAAATATGTAAAAGAAAATTTAAAAGCAAATTTAACACTAGAAAGACGGAGATTTAGTGTGTATCTATATTGCCCCAAAGCAGTCAAAATGACTGCATTGTGAAAGAATAACTAATGTGTAATTTGTTTAAAATTAATTTTTATATTTCTTATACTATTTACAGTCATACAGCAAGTTATTAGTAAGTATTAACAATAAAAAAAATTTACTTCATTTGGAACAAAAAATAATTTATTCATTATTTGTACATTTTAAGCAAATGTAAGTTGAAATTTTTTTATGTGTACATCTTCCGCAAACATACTTTTGACATTTTTCACATATATTAGTTTTGTTTTGTTTTTGTTGCAAAGTCGTACTTGACAAAATTTTCGTTTGTTAGAATATGTTGTATTTGATGTTTCAACAGGGTCCTCATTTTCTGATGACTTTTTCTGTCTTGCAGCTCTGTAATCGGTGGAAAGCTGTTCTGCTAATTGGAACAAGAACAGTTTTCGTTGTATTTGTATCCCTGTCGCCTCTTTGTAAAGGATCCAAGCATTTATAGCAGCTAAATCTAAAATATTGAAAAATATTTGGAGGAGCCATCTACGAGAACTCGATTTTACGGTGTATTTTCTTGCCATTTGATCTGTCATATCAACTCCAAATTTTGTTTTGTTATAAAATTGAATAGTGTCCGGTAACATTTTTTTATTACTTCTATCAATTTTCACAAATTTATGCCTGGAACTTAGAACAGCTACACTTTTATTCGGTTTGCTTTTATATATTGTAAGGACAGAATTTTTCGATTTATATAGGAGAGTGGATAAACGAGACATGTTATCCTTTGTTTGTTTGGCTACTTTTGGTAGTTCTCTTTTATTCCCTCTAATAGTTCCAACTAGTGTCGTTTTTTTGGCCAATAATTTCGTCGCGAGTGACATGCTAGTGAAGAAGTTATCGGTCGTGATATTCCTTCCACAGTTTGTGTATGGCTCGACCAGTTTCAGAACAACGTGTTCACTGAGAAGCATTGACGATGGTCATTGTTCGTCTTTCCCCAAGTAAGGAAAACCATTCAAAATGTACTTGCTACTAACATCTGATGCAAGCCAGAATTTGATGCCAAATTTGTTGTATTTATTCGGCATATACTGTATAAACTTGCACCTGGCTTTTATTGGAAATAATTGCTCGTCATCTGTTATATTTTGCCCTGGTTGATAGCAAGCTTGACTATTTTCAATAAACTTGTCCCATATTTCCAAAACCAAGGCAAATTTATTTGATTGGAGGCGTCTACTTCTTTCGGTTCTTTCGTCAAAACGAATAAATCATAGGATTTGCTTGAACTTATCTCTGGGCGTAGTTCTTCTAAAAAATTCGGGACCCCACTTTGCTGACCATAAATAGCTCAGTTTTAAATTTTTTGCCTCGTAGGCCCCACGAGCATATAAAATCCCAATAAATGCACGTATTTCCGGTAATGTTGTTGTCCAATCGTACCCCAAAATTCGGCGGCCTTCTTCTTCTGTGCACTTTTTTATATGTTTGATAATATAGTCATTTATTATCAACGAGAATGCACTGACAAGATCATCTGCCATAATATTCCTTTTTGCGTAGCCTGTTGGCCCTTTCACACGCTTGAAAACACAAGCAGACGGTGACCTTCCAGGAATACCACGTTCAGCAAATTTTATCCAAATAGTACCATCGGTAGCTGTTTCGGTCTCCTGAAAGATGTTTTCAGTTTCTTTATCAGAGTCGGAACTACTTAGCACCCTACACCTTTTCCTGTTAAAATTTTCCAAGTAGTCAAAATGACTGCTTTTAGGCAATACAGGTATAACACATATATATACCGGAAATGAAAGAGGGGGGGAGGCAACTACAATGATTAATAAACGCATTTATATGTTGTACAAAAAGTCACAAAATTCTAAGAAGCTATGTCATTATATACACAATTGTTTTTCTAACTGAAATTGAAAAGCAGTCAAAATGACTGCCTTAGGCAATCTAGTGTTAAAAGATGATAATAAGGAGATATGATAAAATTATTATAGAGTAGAACCTCGATCCACTGTTTTTCATGTGGCGCGTGGAAAAAAACAATGAAAGCAGGAAAACGACGAATGCGGGTTAAAGTCAAAGCACGAAGAAAACAATGTTTATGAATTAATACACATAATGTATACAGTGTACTACTAATAAAAACTAATTTGCTACTTTCCAAACTGTCAAAAAGTAAATAAATAAATAAATATAATAATAATAATAATAAAATAAATAAATAAATGTTGTAAAACATTAAGTAAAATTTATTTTTAAAAATCAGTAATTTTGTGTTGCGTTTTTCATTCATCTTATAAATTAAACACGAACTTTTCAAGATTTACAACATTTTTCTGGTCATTTTCTGTAATTTCATATGCTTATATAAAAGTTTGTGCACTTTCAAAAGCCATAATTACGTCATCAGTGTGAAAATTATCCTCTGTTTCTTTGCCATTATTTTCATTTTTTGAAATCACACATTTCTTTAGGATATCGCATGTCACAACGTCTTGATTAATGCAAATATCACTAAATTTTGTACCAGACGCATCTTCTGCTACACGCAACCACTCCTCATCTGCATTATCATCATCATCATGATTTTCTTGCCCTTCTGATTGGTATAATTTTTTCGCACGTAACTGCATTTCACAAAACAATTTTCTGGATTACTGAAGAGATTACTTCCTGCTATGCTGAAATTACACAATGAATAAATGGGTCCAGAGACATGGCATCACAATTTTGATCCTCCATGGAAAGGGGTAAAAGAGTTATTTTAGAATGAAAGAAGTAATTCCAGTTTGTATGCCATATGGAACCGCTTGACCTTCAGGAAAAATTTTAACAAGGTCAAGAGAAAATTTTTACAACGATGAATGCAGGAAAAACGACTTTTTGAAGCACGATACATGCTGGTTTCATTAACATTATTTAAATACAATTTGTGCAGGGACCATAGAAATAAAACGATCAATACGAGAAAACGATGGATGAGGGAGCGATAGATCTGGGTTTCACTGTATTAAACTACAAACAAATAATTCTCAACAAGAAAATTATTAATGATAGGTGCAAAAAAGAAAGAAAGACTTACTTGGGATCTGCATTTCTAGATAAATGCATTCGTAGATACCACAATGTTCTGTTTTTTGGTACAAATAAGGAAAGTGCAAGAGCTAAGAGCTGCCAGCCTTGTACAAATACAAATGGAGGTGGATTGAGCTTGCTTTCTGGGGGAGGGATGCGATCATGTGATGTGGTTGAGGTAGGAGAGAGTTTTTCAGAAGAGTCACACAAAAACAATGATTGCGTAGCACATAGTAAAAGTTGCTGAAGAAGAAATTTGAATTAATGAATGGCAAGTAGATTAGTATAAAAAATTAAAGTCTGAAAACTGATTTACCAACTAAAAAATATAACACCTTTTTTGCTAACAAATTATAGTAAAACAGAAGCATTGAAAGCTATTTTTAAATCACAAATTAGCTAATTTTAGACAAAAGTATGAAGTTATTTTTATTTTTACTTTCATAAAAATCATATATTCTCATTTAAGTTAGATATAATCAAGCACATTTACAATTTTAAATAAATCTATAATGATTTAAAACTTCCTTTTAGTCAAAGGGAAAAAAAAAATTCTTTATTTGGCTATAAATTATAATAAAGCATATATTACTAATAAGAAAATCTAATAACTATTCTATTTTCTATAATACCTGCCAACATTATAAGATGAACTTAAGGGAGGTTTTACAAACGTCATTTTCAGGTCTAGACGACAGATTTATGACAGTTTAATGCATGGCTTAAGCTATCAAAAACCTGTGTACACAAGTGAAATTTAATTAATAAGTAAAAATTTAGCAGTTATCAATAATAATAATAAAAAAAAATAGTGCCATCTATTGAGATGCAAGAGAAATTTTACCAAAAATGAAAATCTTGCTAAAAAATATTTTCCATGTTAAACATGGCCGAAACTAGAGGGGGGCGAGCAGGGCATTTGCCCCGGGCGCCAGATGGAGAAGGGCGCTGAAAAAGGCTGGTTTGTTGCCTTATTTACACATTTAAAAAAAAAAAAATCAAAGTAAGAAAAAAAAAAAGGAAGAAGGAAAGAAAAGAAATAAAGAAAAAGAATAAAAAAGTCAAATTCTTTTAGTCAGGGCAATGTGAACAAAGAAAAAAAGAGTAGAAAGAAGATTAATAGATAACAGAATTCATTTACAAGGAAAAGCATGGTGGATAGAGTGTTCTCCAAGACTAACAATATTCTTTTAAGGTTAGTGAGTGCGGTAAAATATTCTCGCAATCGAAGAAGAGTAATTTACAAGTGGTCCCTGACTTTCAGCCAAGGTTTTTTAAAAGTAAATGGTTAGAAAATACGTAGTATATTTGATTAAACTTCAGAAGGCTCTTTAGAAATTATAATTCATAAGGAAGCAAAAAAAAAAAAAAAAAAAAAAATTTTTTTTTTTTTTGCTCAGGGGGCCGTCGTGACTATTAAAAGTTTGACTATTAAAATAAGTATGTCAAAATAAGGCCATAATGTTATAAAACAATCTAGTGCACTAAAAATAAAAGGGCAAAAAGAATGCAAATTAACTAGTTAATAATTGAGTTAGGAGCTATCATTCACAAGGCTCAGCAAGTCCCTATCAAAGTACTATGACAACTAAAGCCACCCCTACCTCCTAACATGTATAATTATAAATATTACAATGAAATAAAATGTCTGTACTTTTACTATACTTTTTACTTCTTTATTCAAAGCATAAGAAAGTATTGTGAAACCAATTTGCGAAACGGATGTGTATTGCAAAACTCATAAACGAATAGTCATAGTGAGTTGCAAATTTATATTTGGAATTGTTATTTACCAATTTTGGTCTTGACATGAACTCCCACTTTTGGGATATCTACGAATTTATGTGATTTTTTGTGACATCTATGTGTGTGTGTATCTCGTATAACTCAAAAACAATTAGACGTAGAACGTTGCAATTTCCCATCTAAGTTTGTTACAACAGTTGTTGTGCATCTCTCATTTTGGAGTTTCTGTGCGCCTTTCCCTTTTGGAATATCCACGAATATTATATCCATGATGACCAAAAATACAATTTTTTTGCAATTATACATAACTTTCTGTCATACAGATTTTAACAGAAATTAATATTAGCGTGAATATTGATAGTTACAAAATTTGTTGTCATTCTTGCACGTAGAAAGTAATTCGTAAAGACTTGTAGGTTCTAGAGGAATGCATTTTATTTAATGAATATTCTGGAAACAGCCGAATAAAAGATAATAATCAATGATTATTCTTGAAGAAATCGAATAAACCAGTTTTTCGTACTCATGAACAGCATACACCACAGAACAGGAATTTTACTAATTCAGAACAATGACCAAATGCTTAAAGTTCTTAGAGATGTACGCTCAGCTTGCAGTCCAAACAGAAACTGAACTCATCCAGTCTTGCTAGTGATTTATAGAATTTTCGAGATAGTTCTACTCTAGAAACTAATGAATTAACCTGGAAAATTTTACAAGTCGGTTTCTATTGAAGTTAGATCTTCTAAACTTTGGCTACCCTAAATTACAACTTTTCGCCAAAATTAGGTGCTAAATTGCCAAATCTTTCGCCAAGTCGCAAAATTTGCCGCTAATGCCCATTTCCGTGGAAGTGAAGAAATCTGCCATCTATTTCCCTTTTAACTGTAATACCGTGTATAAAGTAAAGAAATAGCAGGCTCTTGTCAACAATAATTATAGTAATGACTCTTTCCTTTTTATATTCTCATTAGTGATTTGTAGAACTCTTGATGAAGTTAGTTCTGCGCAAGAAAACAGTAGATCATGCCAGCTTCCAAATTTCGGCAATATTAAGCAACTATTTTTCACCAAAATTAATGCCAGTTTGCCAACTTTGTCGCCAAAGCATTCACTCTGCGACAAGTTGTCATCTACATTGGTGATGAATTTAGTGACATCACAAGATTAGCGATCAAATTTGGCAGAAAATAGTTCAGGATTGCCAAAATCAGCACCCCAGTAGCACATAACGTTGTTTTAACGCTGTTACAACTAATTTTTCACTGTTCAGACTTATTTGCAACGCTATAACAACGTTTTGTGCTACCTGGGCAAGCCCTTTCTCTGTTTTATCGGAGTTAATTTTTTCTATATATTATGCATTGCTTTTTGCAGCTAATTGTTTGTCAAAGAGTGCAAGAGTAGGCTATCTGCACAGGAGCAAATTCTGTTGAACTCTAAGCTATACATTTGCCTATGAGAGATTCTGTAAAAAGCTGTAGAATATTATTTCTGAATAAATGATATTCTTATTTTGTGGTGTATATAATCCTATTACCATGAAGTTAGTGGTTCTAATAATAGTCTTCTTGGATAGGTTCCGAGAATATTCATAGACTAGAACCTTCCTTTCTATTTTATTTCCTGAAAATGATTTTATAAAAGATTATCTACAAATGACACTGCTCTGCATGAAAATCGGCCCCAACACAATTTTTGTAAATTCTTATGTAAAAGAACCTCCTGAATACGATCATGACGCCCATTTTGCCCTATCACCCACCATTATTTGGGGATGCTCCCCTATTTTTATCATTTTTCGGTACTTTTATGGCTATAAATTTGATTTGAAAGGGGAGAAGGGATTGTTTTAACTGTTAAATGTCTTTTGAGGGGCTACAGAAATGAAAAATTCTAAAACATGAACATTTGCAGCAAGAGGAAAATTTAGGAGGAGGAGGGGGGATTTGCCACTGAAATTACAAATTACATTTTTTATATTTTATTAATCAATTATTGCTATTATTTATTATAAATTATATATTTTTATTTTAAAGTATTAAAATAATTCTTTTACATTCTCCAAATCAAATTTATGGCCATAAAACTACCAAACAGTAACAGAAAAGGTGGCGTCTCAAAAAAAAAAAAAAAACGGTGGGTGATTGGGCAAAATGGGGGGTCATATTCAGATTCAGGAGTTCATTTTACATGAGAATCAGCAGGAATGGTATCAGGGCTCGAAAAAAAAATTTTTTTTTTCAGTGCAGTGTATTTAGACAGCTAACGGTTAGTTGGTACTTGGTGGATATGAGTTTTTAGATACTTGTTCATATCTATTAATTTATGCATCTTAATTATATTAAAAACTTAAATATTTGTCTGTTTATTTCTCTGCAGTATAGTTGATGTAACGACTATAATATTCAAAATATCATTTTTAATTCATTCAAAATGATGATATTTTCAGTTTTAAAAGTAATTGAATATGAAATTTACATTCACTTGCTTTAAAATTGTCATTTATAAATACCATTAATTTAAGAGAGAGGAAAAAAAAATATCATTAAACCAGTAAAAATAAATAAATAAAAATAATAACTGTAGCTTAATTTAAATCTTATTCTATAATACACTTTTCTTCTTTTTCCCCCCTAAAATAATGCTTTGATTCACAACTTCAATCCTTTTTTTTTTTTTTTTTTTCAAGAAATGTTATAAAGATATAAAACATATACATTAAAATAAAAATCGGCTGGTTGTAGCTCTACTTGTGCTTGTACCTTTTTACGCCTGGCGAAGTATCATGCTAAGTTTTTCGACACGAAACACATGCTGCGATTCTGTTTTATTTTGTAAATTCTGTTTTTCATAACAAGCATATAATGTATAAAGTTTGTTAAATTCCGTCCTGGAGATGCTGAGATATAGCTATAAGAAAACGTGGCATAAAAGTGCTGAAAGTCGAGCGATATATATAAAAAACTAGACATCACCAGTTTATGTCAGAATTCAACTGCACACTAGGTTTCATGGAATTCCGAACATGCAGTTCATAAATTAGCTACAGTATTTGTGTCCCATACACACACACACATCCGTTAAATATAATCATAATGCATTTCAAAATCTGTAAATTTATAAAAAATTTGAATTAAATTCAATATTTACCTTTTATGAATGCAGTTAAAATAAAATGGCCATAAAAACTTTGTAAAAATTTCCTTTGAAATTTTAATTTCTGGTTGGAGATGGGGGGGAGGGGGGGGGGGCGCCAAAATCTCTCCTTGCCCCGGGTGAAAAAATCCTAGTTTCGGCCCTGATGTTAAAACTTTTTTAGCACAAAACCACAAATATGCAATATCACACATTGATTTATTAAAATTATATATAGTAAATTAATATTTCCTTATCAAGTGTGCTGTTATATCTGTACTGATAAGTATAAAGGATTTAAGTCCAAAAATATCAATTTTGAGTTAAGTACATAGTCAGACTCAGAAAAAAATTCTCTATCGATTGGTACAAAGGATTTAAATCCATGTCATTCAGTCTTTGAGAAAATCCATTGGTAAAAAAAGATTCAAGTCAGAAATTTAGCAATAATCTTTGGTATAAAATATTTAATTCAATTTTTTCCCTTTATTAAATGAAGGTTAATAATCACTGAATGATATAAAAGGTATAAATGAACATAATCCCTTTTTCCTAATCGATTCTTCTGATTAGTTTTTAGTCAGTTTAACTTTATTTTTCGTCTCCTGAAAAATCAAGAATATGGACTTAAATCCTTTATACTTATCAGTACAGATATAACAGGCAGTTTTATTTCAAGTATTACTTATTTTAATACACACTTATCAAAAACACATACTTGAACTCCTGGTTTGTGATAAGAATGTCGAGCAGTTTGCTTCATTAATTGACAAAGGAGTTCATTTTGCAGTTCCACCTGCATGAGGCACTGGTGCAAGGCATTCTGGGCCAGAGCCACATGATAATCAATGCCAGATGCATCAAGAGGCACAGAGATGAACAACTGGATGGACTGGTAAAATAAATCACAAATATTCTCTAAGTATTTATAACAATGTACAGAACATAAATGTCAACATACAATTCATAACAAAGTCATACACTGAAAATAATTGATTCTATACATATTGTTGTAAAAAATACAAATAAAAGTGTATATAATAATGAAGAACAAATCTGGAGAATTTAATCAGCTTTTTTTTCAAGTTTCACATCTCTGAGTTAAATCTTCAAATGATTTACAGTTACCTCAAAAATCTGCAGAAAAATATTAAAATTTCTGGAAACTATTTAAATTTAATAAAATAAAGTTCAAAATTAAAAAAAAACTTCCTGCAAACTAATTTTTTTAATTTTCCTTTGGTTTAGATTATTATGGTTTAAGAATTATTTTAAACATATTTGATTATTATTTTGTGGTTTATTTAAAAATAATAATAATAATAATAAAACATTTTTGTTTAAATACTAAAAATTTGCATTAATTTTCACCTTTTTTTTTTTCTAAAAAAAAAAAAAAAAAAAAAAAAAAAAAAATTGATTTAATAATATTCAAGAAATTTTAACATACTTAACATTATTATATTTCAATGCATATATATGCAAAATTTAATAACTCTAAGACAGTAATTTACAAAAACAATGTATATCTGCACAACTCCCTTAAAAGTAGCTACAGTAAGAAAAAGCAAAAAGAAACAGACTGACTGTATGACTCACAATGAACTTTTGAATAAAGGACCTGTGAAGTAAATGGCTGTATATAAATTATGCTTTTAACTTTCTGAGATTATGAAATCTCTTAATTCTCAATTTAAAACCATTACAATGCTTGACAATAAGCCTCCCCCCCCCCCCCCCCCCCTTAAAAAAAAAAAAAAAAAAAAAAATCATAAAATTTTGCTCAAAGAATAAATAGATTATAGAATTGATTAAAAAAAAAAAAAAAAATCTAGTTACTTTGAAAAGTTTTACAGCCTCAGATTGCAGTTGCTCGGACGGTAGACTAGTTAGTGGTTGAGTTAAGCTTTCCTTAGAGTAAAGCAGTAAAGGATGTCTCCAAATTACACTGTCTATAAACAGAATCGGAAACAAGTACATTTAGTATTTTATAATTAAAAAGTATTAATAAGATTACACACACACACAAATTACAGATCTATTACTTGTTAATGAATAAATTGAAAAATAATATTCAATGTAATAATATTATAAAGGATTAATTTACATTTAAATTAGCAAAATACCTTACAAACATTCCTTTAATAGTAAGAGCATATATATTTCAAACTCCAACGGGTTCATCTTGTGCTCGAATGACTTTGCCTGTTTCTGTTTTAATTTACATTTAAATTAGCAAAATACCTTACAAGCATTCCTTTAATAGTATGAGCATATATATTTCAAACCCCAACGGGTTCATTGTCAGTGCTCGAATGACTTTGCCTGTTTCTGAGCTTAATTCCACCTGATTGGCAACATCTTATTGAAAGAGTGAAACGAAGTGAAGAGGATCGGCAAAGGAGAAACAACAAACGAGGGAAACAGAAACAGGCAAAGTCATTCGAGCACTGAAGATGAGCCCGTTGGAGTTTGAAATATATATGCTCATACTATTAAAGGAATGTTTGTAAGGTATTTTGCTAATTTAAATGTAATATTCAATGATTTATTTAATGCATAGTCTATGATTTTGTTAATCTAATTAGAAAAGAAAAATTAAAAAGAATCTAATACCACCAGCATATAATCCAATTACGGAATTAATCTAATTAAATGTTTTCAAACTGAACTCAAATGATATTACATTTAATACATTACAGAGAACTGTGCATTCTGAAGATGATTAAGCTATTAGTGGATGTGGATTGCTAATTTTAAATACTGCTATAATACGTACAACAAAGAATATATCTGTGTGTTTAAGTTGATGACAAAAAATTATACGTATAGCTATTGAATTACCACACTTTCCTGCCTACAGTCTGTGAGTGCTATTTTTAGTTACTTAACAGTTGACTTGACTAATTAGGACAAACAAATTTCATCAGATAATCTGCACCAACATATAATTCACGGATATAAACTGTAATCAACATGTAACCTTATACTATTAAGTGAACAATATATATGTATATTTTACTGTTCTCGAAAATGGTAGCTCGGACAGTCACATGATTTAACACAAAGGTGACCTCCGAAGGGTCATTGTCCACATCGAAGTCATATTTTCAAATTTTTGATTATCTTTCTTTTAATTAATAAAAAAATGAAAATAAAACTTTCCATTTCTATAATAAAGCAGAATGGACAATCTTAGGAGAGATTTGATTGGTTTATTTGATTTTCATTGATTTGAGTGTATTTTAACATTGAACTACAGCTACGTTATAAAGAAGTACAAGAGATTTGATTGATTTATTTGACTGGTTTATTGATTTGAGTGTATTTTATGTTGAACTAGAGCTACGTTATGAGGAATTAGGAGATTTGATTGGTTTATTTGATTTTCATTGATTTGAGTGTATTTTATGTTGAACTAGAGCTATGTTTTGAGGAATTAAGAGAGATTTGATTGATTTATTTGATTTTCGTTGATTTGAGTGTATTTTACGTTGAACTAGAGCTATGTTATGAGGAATTACGAGAGATTTGATTGGTTTATTTGATTTTCATTGATTTGAGGTAGGGGTGTCCAGTGATGTTTTTTTGGTTTTAACATGCTTGGAAGTGATTGCTGCAAAAACGAGTTTTGTGTGTTTTCAGATTCATGCACAGCAAGGTAGGGGTGTCCAGTGATGCTTTTTTTTTGTTTTAACATGCGTGAAAGTGATTGCTGTGGAACCGAGTTTTGTGCATTTTCAGATTCATGCGCAGCGTGGTAGAGGTGTCCAATGATGTTTTTTTTTGTTTTCATGTGCGTGAAGTGTACATACATGCGTTATAGTGATTGCTGCGAAAACGACTTACGTGCGTTCTCTGATTCAACCATTCATCAAATAGTGACTTTTACTGTACGAGTAACAGCTTCAACTGTTTCCAGAATATTTGAAGAATTAAAATTTCTATTTGACTGTTTTCGAGAATATTCATTTTAAAAATAGTTTTGTTGCACAGATTCGAGAAGTTCAAAAAATGTTTGATATTGTCAAGGAGATCCCATACTAAAACTGTGAAGAAAATAGTCGTCAATCGAAATATATTTATTTAAACGTTTCAATTATTCAGTTAAAAAGAAATCCTTTAAATATAGTGCTCAGCATAGCCTGCTAGTATATTGATAAACTGTCATGCTTTGTATTCATCATAGTAGTTTATTTAAAAGATAATTATAATGTAAAAATAAAACTAATTATAAGTTAAAATAAAAACAACTTATAATTATTAAAGCAATTGCTATTTTTCTCTTAAAAAAAAAAAAAAAAAAAACTGAATACAGAAACAACAGAGTTCTGATAACAAATAAACAGAACCAGAAGTATGTTGGCTAGAAAAGTATATACTGGACATTAAGGACACTGCTCCATACATCATACATGAACCAATCAGTAGTGACTCTGTGATCCATAGAGTAGACTCACAATCTGTAGGTAATTATTTAGTCACTCCTTCTAGCACAATTACATCATACATTAACCAATCTCTAGCAACTCTGAAATTGGCAGAATAGATACATGATCTGAAGGCAGCTGTTTACGTCTTGTGGGAGTAAACAAAAACTTCTCATATCTGATTAAAGACATTAAATGACTTTACTTCTTGCGTCGTTTTAGATCTTTCAAACCGGGTACCCGGTCCTCTTCAGGAACGGCAAACTTCTGTGTTGAAAACTTGAATATGCCTCCTTGAAGACATATTTTAAAAGATTTTTCATGGTCTTTTATTATTTAATATTTTCTTATTTTTGTATATACACTCTACTGCAGAGGTTGTCAACAGGTGTCTTGTGAACCACTAGCAGTCTAGAGAAAAAATGTTGTTGGTTTACAGAAACATCTGGTCATTAAACATCAATTTTTTATCTATTATTATTAGCAACTAAGACGCCTAAGGCACCCATTGAAAAATAATGAATTTTACAATGTTTTATATGATATGATGCCAGTTCACAACATCAGAGCTGCCAACCTCATGATTAAAAATTTAGGAGCAAGCGACTTAAAAAATCGGAGCAACTATTATGATATGAAAATTTTAAATAAGATTTCCATATCTACATTTATACAGTCATAATACAGATTACTTTGAATCAATGAGGGAGATGGGGGGAGGGGGTTAGAAAAAATACATGATTGAGAAATAATTTTACTTCTTTATAGGTTTTTAGTGTAATAAAGGAAGTTTAAAATGAATATTGACATTTATTTTGTGATGGGAGAAAATTGGGTAACAAATGGCTTCCGCAAAGCATTTAATTGTTAATCACTAGTTGGAAAGTTTGGAAATAAGAGGGGGGTGGGTAAAAAATAATTATATAAGCAAGTAATTTTGAATAATTATATTTCTTTATACGTTCTAGAATTTCACAAAGTAAGTTGAAAATGAATATTGACATTTATGTTGTAGATGGAAAAAGATTGGGAATCAGAAGGCTTCCGTGAAGTGATTGATTCTCAATAGTTAATGTTTTTTTTTTTTTTTTTTTTTTTAATAATGTCCGATAGTCAAGACTTTTTAAAAAATGGAAGAAATCGATTTAATATTGGAAGCCGGAAGATTAACTTAAAAATTGGAAACTTCCACCAAAAATGGAAAAGTTGGCAGCTATGAATAAAAGTGAAAATGACAAATAAAGGAATATCAAGTTTGAAAAATCGGAGTTTTCCGATATTTTTCGGATTAACGGAGCACACCAATAACTGATTTTGAAGACCAATCCAGTGGGTGGACCAAAAGCATTGGCCCTGCTTGCCTGTCTTTGTCAGGCCTTGTATAAATGGGATCTTCTGTTTTTTGTATTGTTGCTCTATGGTCCTTTTTATACATAATAGCATACTGGAACCTACAGCTTAAAGTGGAATTATAGCAAATGTTTCAAGCAAAAATAACAGCATGTCAACTTCACCAGATAAATATACTTAAAATTTAAGTTTCTTCAGAGGCCCCCCCTTGAAGACCAGGGGCCTCGGGCAGTAATCTCAATGACCAACAAAGCAATGGCATAATGTTTGCACCAGCATGGCCAATCCAGAGATGGGGAAGACTATCATTTAGATATTGACCTATGTTTTTATGCCATTGTGGTGAAGCCCCATCTAACAATATCCCCCCCTCCCCCTAGTCTTTACATGTAGATTACTTTTTTTTTAAACATGCTTTTATGAAATAAGAAATTAATGGTGTCATTTTAATTAACAGTGTCTCTAGTGACAATTTCATAACTGAAAGATTGTTTACTGTTGCCAGATAAACCTTGAATAATTGTAGTTTTAGAATTAATTTGTTTCGGCTAAATAAATCGTTGAATCTGTGTTATGCTCTTTTTGACCCATTCAATATGAAACACCCTGTATTTGATTAATTGAAATTAACAATGAAAAAAATAAATCTTCAGCAACCTTCTTAATAACTGTAGATGAAAATCTCAACCACAGAATCGCTTACAAGGCATTTATTTGAAGACATTGCAGACATGAACTCATATTTAGTAATTTTTTAAGTTTTTCTACTGCAACTCAGCAGCCAATATTTCTAAAAAAAATATTATACTTGATTAAATTTTATGACAGTTTTTTTCTAGAAAATTGTGATTAGTACTTGAAAGATCCCTAGTTAGTCTATAGTATATGTGTTACTTGCATATAACAACCACTCAACTTTTGTTACCCACTATTACATATTATATATTCTTTTTGGAGATGGTGTGATGGTCAGAAGACCTAAAGTTGACTTAATAAATCAGATACCTAAGAATTTTCGTGTAAGCACAAACTAATACATACATCATAAAAGCATATAAAACAGAGTTTACCTGATGAGTTAAAAAAAAAAAATCTGTAGAGCTTTTTTTTTAAATGCCTATTTCAGAGATCATAACTGGCCTACTTAATCAGGACGCCTATCAATTTTCCTACAGTAACCAAGTAATACATGCCAAAAGACATATAAAAAGTGGTTTATGTAGCAAATTTGAAGAAAATCCTCAGAGCTATTTTTGAGATACCAACAATCAGTCCCACTTCCAATTTTAGTCAAAACTTGGCAAATTCACCTGTCCATTGGAAACCAACAATTACATATAAAAGTATATACAAATGGGAGCTAATTCTGGTGAGTTTGAAAAAAATATGTAGAACTGTTTTTAAAAGATAGCAAAAGCGAGACTTAAAACTGACATATCAATTTTTCTGAATTAACAAGCAAATAAATGTCAAAGGATAACTAAAAGGGTGTTTATATAACAACTATGATGGAAATCATTAGAGCCATTTTTGAGATAAGATTTACAATACCAAATTTATTTTTCAATGTCTTGTTATGGATTTTCAATTTGTACAGAAAGCTGGAAACATCATCTGTACACTAAACCTATTTTAATTCTGAAATTTCTTTATCTTTATTTGTTTTGGACATATGATAGTCAGAAGATTCCCCACATTCATATACACTAAACAATTGCCTAAAAACACCAGTTCAAATAGTTTAAAAAATCGTAACTTATATTTGATTTTAAGTCTGTATCACTTTAAAAATTGCTGTTCAACTGCAGAAGAGAAGAAATCAAATCTAGTTTTGTGTTTTAATTCTCAATACAGGACATTTAAAAATGAAAAACACATTGCTCAAAAATACAAAAGAAAACCAGGAGTGTATGGGACAAGAGAAAAAAACAAGAAGATAATAAATTCGAATACAAATATTAAACAGAAAATATGGCATAAAATTAATGTATAAAAGCTATTTAATGCAAATTTATTAAAGGACAATTAATAAAGAGTTTTCAACTAAAAATAATATAGTATTACTTATTGTAATATTTAAAATTTTTGAATATACAGAGATTAATCCAGAACAAATTTAGTGCCGCATTGAGGCACTTTCACAAAGTGAACTTTTGAGAATGAGGTACCTTCACAAAGTCCATTTTTAGCAAAGAGGCACCTTCACAAAGTCAATTCTCAGCAATATAGCTGCACACTAAAAAATTTTATAAGCTTCATTGCACCAAACACATAAAAATACCCTCAATTTTGATATTTTCTGGAGACAATGGTAAATATCTAAATAAACACCTTATCTTACCTTACATATAAGAAATACGTTGACTCGCCCACATATATTTTTAGAACTGTTTCATTTTATTTTTAAATGTATTTTAAAATTAAAAGAACTGCTTTGCACATTTTAGTTAATTGTTCTGGAGCATTATTAATTTTCACAAACTTACTTGATGTTTTCACAAATTATTTTATAAATTCACAAATGGGGTACCATTTTTAAAAAGCTGGATTAATCCCTGATATAAAATATCTGTGAAAAGTTTACGATTAATTTATAATACAAATATTTGTAAAGAAATTTTCAAATGAATTTAGTAATAAAAATAATAAATAAGCAACCAAAATAAAAACTTACTTTCATCCCCTTCCACTTCCATTAACCTCGCCAACAACTGCTCATACTGAGTGCCAATCAAATTATCACCGCAAGACACAACAGTTAAATGATAGAGCCAAGCATCCTATGAAGATAAGACAATTTATTAAATAGATCCACTGAGTTTTATTCAAATAAAAACATTCTAGGAATGTCATAAAAGTGAGACTAACATGACAACACAGCATTTAAAATTCATGCTATGTTAGATAAGATTCACGGGAAGAATTTCAAAATTTAGAAAATATTGTCCAAACACATTTTGCAGTGGAAATCTGTAGCCCTAAAACTTTTCAGGTAAGATGCTGTTATAATTTCAGGAGTAGTTAATACTTAATTGTAACAGATTAAATATTCTGAAACTGTAAGTAGTGGGTAAGAATAAGTTATAAATATTTCTTGGTGTAATCATCATATGAAAGCATATATTCCCTTTTCTTTAATTGAAGATAAACTTTTAATACAACTAAATTATGTTTTAATTCTTTTCTTCAACAAGCGTCATTTTTACTTTCTCTTACCCATAAGGTAGAGAAAGTATTGTTTTTGGGTCAAATTTTCAAAAGTGAGATTTTGTTATATTTACACGTTTTGAGGTCTCCTGAATACGAAAATCATGTTTTAGCGGTTGGTCTGTGTGTATGTTTGTGTGTGTGTCTGTCTGTTATCAGCATATCTCAAAAACAAATTATGGCAGAAAGTTCAAACTTGGTATTCTAAATGTGTATGATATAAGGATGCTACACTAAACTTTACTTTAAGATCAAGCAAATGGTTCGTGTACAGGGATAATCAAGAGAATTCTAATACATTACGTCTATGGGGGAAACTGCAGGGAAGTAGAGTTTAACTTCTATAGACTGCACTAAACCAAATGAAACGAATATGTATATTGTGTAACAGAGATAGTCAACTGTGAAAAAAAATTTGTGTATGTAGAAGCCTCGCCTTCCCCCCTGGGGGGGGGGGGGGGGGAAGTCCTCCTTCGAATGGAGTAAATTTTCATGATGGGTATCTTTCAAAAGAGCTTGCCAATACCTTTAAAACAAATGGTTGAACCATCGATCTGCGATAATTTAAAATAAAGTTATCAATTTTTTTTCATTAATTTTTTTTTTTTTTTTTATGTAATATTTAGGATAAATTCAACTCTCTTTTTTAACCGACTTCAAAAAAGAAGGAAGGTTCTCAATTCAAACCCTATGTTTTTTTTATGTTTGTTAGCTCATAACTTCTGAACGGATGCTCCGATTTTGACACTTTTTGTTTTGTTGAAAAGGTTTTGGTCTGAAATAGGTCCCATTGTAATATCTTTACAATCTAAAGAAAATACAGGGTGCCGAAAAAAATCAGTCCCAACTCTTTTAACTGCTAAACGGCTGCAGCTATAGTGATAAAAATGGTATGTAAGTATAGCAAAGTGGCTATGCAGTACAAGGTTAAACCGCTTGCAACGCCACCTGGTGGAAAATAGCGGAGTTAGTGTTACTATCTCGAAAACGGTTCTAGAAAAAAAAGTGAATTGCAAAGTTCAAAAGTATCATCGATTTAGTACAAAAAGATAGTTTAGACATTCATGCTAGCGTTCCTATCTCGAAAACGGTTCAACACAGGGGGAGGGGGGGGGGGTGAATTATAAAATTGCAGGACATCATCTATTTAGTACGAAAAGGTAGTTTAGACATTGATGCTAAGAATACAATGCTAAAAACGTGCATTTGTTTGTTTGCAATTTCTTACACCATGCACACTTGAGCTACATTGCACACGTTGCAGTGTAGCTGGTGAGACATACGTTATATAGTTCAAAATACGGTTACTTGATATTTTCTGTTTTGTTATAAAGATCTTTGTCTGAAGTAGGTCCCAATGTAATATCTTTACAATCTAAAAAAAGTAAAAGCCATCTGGTGAAAAACAGCGGAATCAGCGCTCCTATCTCAAAAATGGTTCAAGATGGGAGAAAAGTTAATTGCGAAGTTGTAGAGCATCATCGATTTACTAAGAAAAGACAGTTTTTAGATATTATTGCTAAAAATAGAACGCTTAAAACGTGCAGATGTTTCTTCGCAATTTCCTACACTGTGCACACTTTGCAGTGTAGCGGATTACACAAATACTCTGTGGTTCAAAGTACTGTTACTGTAAGCAGTCACATCGATTAGCGCAAAGTTGTTTTCCACCAACTTCAGAAAAGAGGGTGTCCTTAATTCAAGCTATGTGTTGTTGTTGGTGTTTGTACGCTTATAACTTCGTAAGAGATGCTTTGATTAACCGACTTCAAAAAGGAGGAGATACTCAATTAAAACCGTATGCTTTTTTTTTTTTTTTTTTTTTGTTAGCTCATAACTTCTGAACAGATAATCCGATTTTGGTACTTTTTGTTTTATTGTAAAGGTGTTGGTCTAAAACAGGTCCCATTGCAATATTTTTACGATCAAAAGAAAATACAGGGTGCCCCAAAAAGTCAGACCCGACTGGTTTAACTGCTGAACAGCTGCAGCTATAGTCATTAAAGTGGTATGTAGGTATAGTAAAGTGCGCGATTTAGCAGCCTACAGTGCCACCTGGTCGGAAACAGTGGAGTTAGCTTTCCTATCTCGGAAACAGTTCAAGACAGGGGAAAAAAGTGACTTATAAAATTGCAGAGCATCATCGCTTTAGTACGAAAGGATAGTTTAGACGTTAATGCTAAAAATAGAACGCTTAAAACATGCATTTGTTTGTTCACAATCTCCTATTTTGTGCACACTTGAACGACATTGCATATGTTGTAGCTTAGCGGGTGACATTTATGCTATGTAAAATTCAAAGTATGGTTATTGTAAGCGTTCTCATCGATTAGACGCATAGACATTTTAAACCTACTTCATAAAGGAAGAGGTTCTGAATACAAACCATGTTTCTCATTGTTAGCTGAAATTTGTTAGCTTATAACTTTGTAAGAGATGATTTAATTTTAATACTTTTTTTGTTGTCGTAATGATCTTGGCCTGAAATAGGCTTCATTATGATTTCATTAAGATATAAACAAATTACAGGATACTCACAAAAGTCTGTTCTCACTTTAATTACTGGACGCATGCAGCTACACTGGTAAAAGCAGTATGTAAGCATCGATGTTGAAACTTCTGTCCGTCAGCTACAATGCATATTTTGCTCTTTGTTTGAACTTTACGCTGCGCAATTTTCAGCGCAGCGAGTGTATCACTGTATTCACTGTAAAGTTCAATATGTATGCCTTACAGAATTTTTGTTTACGAATACAGCGTATCTGTTCTTTACATTTCTAAAGACTTTTTAACTTAACGTATGTTCATTCAATAGTTAGTTTTTGCTCATATCCGATAAATAAAGGCAAGAAAAGAGACACAACTTCAAAATGCAGCATTTGAGAAAAATCAATTTAAAAATAACTTGACTAGAATAAAACTGGCACAACTGTCTCCCGAGTGGATAACTTTCTAGATGGAGATGTAACATTTTTGTTCACATTGGGTGCATTTCATGTATTTTTCAGTGACATAAACCCTTTTTTGAGTTATGTCACTTTTCTTGGAAGATGTGATTTGTGAAACTGCCGTCGAACGTCTTTTTATGTTCTGCTATATGAATAAGTTTTCACTGAAATGGGAAAAATAAAATCTTTTTGTAAAAAAATAGAACCGACTCCAAAAAGCAACTAGTATTAAAAAAAAAAAAAAAAAAAAATGTATGAAAAGAAACTAAATTGCGACTAAAAGTATAAAATAATTTTCTTCGCCAAGCAACCTATAACACTACAATTAATCATAACTTTTGAAGTCAGCGCAAAATTAAATAAAAATTGATACCTTTATTCAATACAAAAATCAAATCCTATTCAAAATACACATCTCACATTGTCACCTGCAAAACGCAGCCAAAAACTATTTTGATTCAAGAAAACAAATAAGATTTCGTAAGCAGCAAAAATTGGCGAAGATGCTGGTATCTGACGTCCTTGGTGAAATAGAAATCGCAAAATTATCTGGCAAACATGTTTAATTTCTTTGGGGTATCATGATTAATTTGATAAGGTATATTAAAAGAGTAATCAAGAATATGAAACAATACTTCGTACAAAATATATTATGAAAATATACATCTTGCGTGTATATTTTTGCAATACGTTTTGAACGCCAAATCCAAAAGCCACCAAGGATGATAGTTATCAAAGTTATATCAAATTTGCAAAGGAAACTCTAACTTCGTAGAAACATAAATACCGCATTGTGAAGAATGTTCACTGTTCTGTGTAGATGCTACCAATGGACCAATTGTATACAGTGATAAAATAATAAAGGAAACATGAAAATGGATCATTCGAGACAACAGCATTTGTTGCTACCGATCTAAAAACAAACCTTTAAAAACTAATTTAATTTAATTTAATTTTGCGCCGACTTCAAAAGCTATGATTAATTGTAGTGTTATAGGTTGTTTCGCGAAGGAAATTATTTTATACTTTTAGGCACAATTTGGTTTCTTTTCATACATTTTTTTTTTTTTTTTGTTAAATTCTAGTTGCTTTTTGGAGTCGGTTCTATTTTTTTACAAAAAGATTTTATTTTTTGGATGTTTAGTGTTATACTACTTCTCTAATATGGAAACCGTGTGCATTTTCATGGAAGATGATTTTTTTAAATAATAATTTTTATAAATTGTTTTTACTGAGTAAATTTGTATAGGAAAATATAGAAGAATGTCGTGTGGTGGCCACAACACACTAGTTATTTGTTGTTAGGGGATGTGCTTTATTAATAATATTTTATGATTTTCAGGAAAGCTGTTCGGGAATTGAAATAAATTCCTCATAGAGATATGGTAAATGTATGTTTTAAGCTAAATATTCATCGCTTGTTTTTTTGTGCATTAATACATTAATGAAACGGGGGGTTGAGGGGAGCAGTAGCCCCCCCCCCTCACGCAGAAATAATTATCATATAAAACTCTTCCTAAGTCTGATTTGAATTGTTTAACATAGGTTTACATAACAGTACTCGTTATTTTACCTCTTCTTAACGTATGGAGCTATCCTTTGGAACACTGGAATACAAGGAATACTTTTATTTATTTATTTCGCTCTACTACTGGTGCTTCATTTTCAATAATTTCTGCTTTTGCAGGGATCGAACTAAAAACTAAATTCTAAATTTAAACCCCTTTGGCTTTTCTTTTTTTCCCTGAAAATTTGTTTTTTATACTTTTGATGGAGGTGAGTACAGATTGTGACCTTTTTGAAAATATTCAGAAGTGATTGACATTGAAAAAATCTACGAGAATCAATAAAAAATAAAATAAAAAAGACTATCATAAATAGATTTAAATTTAAAATAATTGGTAAAATACCAGCTGATTAAAAATAGCTATGCAGTTGTTATTTGCACTTCTATGATTTTTAATTTGTTAAAAACTTTGGGAAAAGATACTATTGACTAATAACTATTGAATTATTCAAGCAAATAAAAGAAAATATGAAATAAATTAACAAATTTTGTAATACTGAACAGTTTTATTGCACAGCATAAATGCATTAATACAGGGAAACTGATGAAAATTCATTACCAGTCTGCATTTATCCTATTGCTATATTCTTTAATTTACTTAAATAGCTTTTTATGAAACAGTAAATGAATGAGAACAAAATAACATTATTTGTTAAAACAAAATTTAGAATCTGATGATGACTCAAATCTTTTAAAGGGACTCTCTCCCTACTGTCACCAGAAGACAAAGCCCATGTTATTTTATGGGGAAGTTTGCTTATAGAATTACTCATTACGTAATGTAGTTTAAAAAATTTCACTTTCTTATTGAAAATTCCCAATCATTAAATTAATATTCATTTTCCAAAAATTAATTTTTAAAAATTTTAATATTATATTTTTTTGGTTTAAAAATGTGAAAATTAATTAAGTGTAATTTTCTCATTTTCTAGGTGAAAAATAAAATATTAAAATTTTAATAACTCAATTTTGGTAAAACAAGCACTAATTTAATGATTGTGAATTTTCTGAATGCGTAAAAACATAATTTAAAAAAATACATTAGGTGTCAAGTAATTCTACAAAGAAATTTCACCATAGAGTTACATGGAATTAGGTGACTGGAGGCAGAGAAATTGTAAGAGGGAATGAGGAGCCTTATGGGGATGCTCCACCTATTGTTGCTGGCAGCTGAACCTCACATTATTGCATACGGAAATTTATTATACAAAGTACTCATTACATAATGATTTTTACCCCTATTTTTCCTATTCAGAAAATTCACAGCCATTAATCTTGTTTTTGTTTTTCAAAAATTAATTTTTAAAATTTCATTTTGAAACTTTATAGTACAAAAGATTTTTCACATTTATTTTTCACATTTTTTAGCTCCAAAACAAAATGTTAAGAATTTAAAAAATCGGAATTTATTTTAAAATTTATGAATAAAATTATTTAGTTACAATCAATTACAGTTTATCTAGTTATATGAATAATGTTTTTATATTTTTTATATTTATTTTTAAAATTAAGGGGCTCCACTCATCAACTCTCAAGAGAGGTGATAATGTACCTTTCGCAAACACTGATGATCTTCTTATTCATGAGGAAATGTGGAGAATGAACAACAGTGGTAGTTAACTTTTTTTTTTTTTTTACAATAGAGAAAAGAAGTAAATTGAACAGAAAGACAATATTCTCAATTTTAAAAATCAAAATCAAATTTAAACATGAAGAAGAAAAAATTAAAACCAATTACAATGAACTCTCGTTAAGACAGCCCCATTTAAGATGGATTTCTCGTTATTACGTACAAAAACAGAATTCCCGGCTAAGGCCTATAGGAACTGCATGTAATAAACATCGCTTTATACGCACAATTCCATCATTAAGATGGACTTTTTTTTCCCCTCAAAGCTTACTTTCTTCAAAAAAGAGTCAGTTCCCAAAATCTTTTCAAATTCATTTTTTTTTTTTTTTTTTTTTACTTGAAAAGGTGCAATAATAAAAGGGTTAATCTCTTTCACTCTGCGCTATCACACTGTGGGATCTAAACAGTATTGATTGACAGCGACAGTTGAGGTCAACAATTTGCACCTATCTCCACTTCTATTGTGGAGACATAGCAAAGGATTGCGTTATTAAGTTGTACTATACGAAGAAAAGAAGTTTTGTACTTGTAAGTATCGGTTTTCCTGCGTTTATATTTTCAGTGAATAAAAGGGCTTGAAGAAACAAATTTTCATTCATGTTATACTGTGTATGTGTTAGAGCTGGACGATATCAGAAATTAAATATCGCGATACATCATCAAGTTAATATCGATATTGGTGATATATTGCGATATTTCTTTCAAGAGAAGGAAAATAGATATTTGCTGCTTTTTAAAGACAAGTGAGCACCAATTTTAATGTATACAAGTGGGAAATGTTTTCTATATATATATATTTATATTTTCTGGTATATTACTTCCAAATCTTTTTTATTAAAAAAAAAAAAAAAAATGCATAAATATCAACACAATGTTTTGTGTTTCTTTTAATTTATACCATTACTTTTAAGTATACTTCTGAATAGTTTGTCCTCTATTCTTTCTATTTTAAGATTTAATTATTTCAGAATCACATTTTAAGAGAGCTAATAGGTGATATGTCTTTTATTTACACAAAGTATATCATCAAGATACATAATTATAACAAAAACAAAAGCTTAAGAAAAATGAAGTTGTACTTAGAATGTAGATTATTAATAAAATTTTGCGCAGAAGTCATAACATATCTATCTATCTATCTCTATATGTATATCAATGATTCACTTATATACAGAATTTTTAAAAATAAATATTAGTATGAGTTTTGCGCCTAATTCCCATGCCTGAGTATAAAGAAAGTTCATTTACTAATAGTCCTGCAAGTCATTGATAGCGATATAATTGTAATTAAATTAATTTCAGTGAATAAGAAATGCACAGTAGAAATACTGTTTATAAACTTTCTTTAGAATTGCCATCGAATTAACTTTCTCGGCTGTAGAGTAATATTAATTTGAAACCCTCATAACTCATAGGTATTCTAAAGGTCAATTACCTGCCATTTTTATTTTATTTTTTATCTACTTACCATATCATGAAAAGTTTTTTTTTTTTTTTTAATATAAATATATTGAATTCATATTTTGTAATAGTTTTATAACAATTGGAATTTGTATTATATTTATATACTAGTATCGCCCAGTGGTTGAAGATCGATAACTTTTTGCAAAGCAAAGCAAAACAACTGCCTTCTCATAAATGGAACTAAATTGCATCACAGCAGCGATCCCTGTTGGCTGATAGGCATGAGTCGTCCATGAAATACAGTGTTCGAACTAAAAAAAAAAAACTTAAAAATGGTCAATTTGAGTTCAGTGAATCTCAAAACTTGTAATATCATCGAAAACTTGAAATCTAAATTTTTCTGAATCTTATACTTTCTTCTTATATATGCAGAAGGTAAAATAATAGATCCACTTTTTTAAGAATAAATAGTCAATTTCAGTTAATTGAAATGCAAAGAAATCTCAAAATGTGTGAATTCATCGAAAACCAGAAATCAAAATTTCTCCCGTGTCTTCTACTTTCTTCTTATGCATGCAGAAGCCAGTAATAAATCCATATTTTAAATAATAAGTAGTCAGTTTCAGTTAATTGAAAAGCAAGAAAATCTCAAAACGTGTAACTTCATCGAAAACTGGAAATCAAAAGTTTATCCAAATCTTATAAGTAATCAGTTTCACTTAACTGAAATGCAAGGAAATCCCAAAACATGTAAATACATCAAAAAACGGAAATCAAAATTTATTTCGTATCTTCTTTCTTATGTACACAGAAACTAGTAATAAATCCACTTTTTAAAAATGAGTAGACAATTTCACTTAATTAAAATGCAAGGAAATCTCAAAACGTGCAAATTCATCGAAAACCGGAAAACCATTTATCCAAATCTTATATTTTCTTCTTATACATGCAGAAGATAGAATAATAAATCCACTTTTTTAAAAATAAGTAATCAATTTCAGTTAATTGAAATGCAAGGAAACCTCAAAACGTGTAAATACATCGAAAAATGGTAATCGAAATTTATTTAATATCTTCCTTCTTCTTAAGTATGCAGAAACTAGTAATAAATCTACTTTTTCAAAATGAGTAGAGAACTTCAGTTAATTAAAACACAAGGAAATCTCAAAACGTGTAAATTCATCGAAAACCGGAAAAAATGTTTATCCAAATCTTATATTTTCTTCTTATACATGCAGAAGATAGAATAATAAATCCATTTTTTAAAAAATAAGTAATCAATTTCAGTTAATTGAAAAGCAAGGAAATCTCAAAACGTGTAAATTCATCGAAAACCAGAAAAATGTTTATCCAAATCTTATATTTTCTTCGTACGTATGCAGAAATAATAAATCCAATTTTCAAAAAATAAGTAATCAATTTTAGTTAATTCTTTGATTTTTTTTTTTTTTTTAAATACCACTTGATGATATTTCGAACAATCGATGCAATTCCGAACAGTACTTGAAATACCCCAATGAAGACTCTCTATATAATACTATTTCTATAGGGAGTCTTTATCCCTCCCAAAATCAACGAACCGATAGCAAAAAGAACTAAATGCGAGATATTGTTTTCACCTGCTAGCGATGATCTTCAATATTATTGGTGTGGGGATATCATCAAATGTGAGAAGCTGCGAAATAATATACTACTGCGATAACTAAATGCGAGATATTGTTTTCACCTGCTAGCAATGAGCTTCGATATTATTGGTGTGGGGATATCATCGAATGTGAGAAGCTGGAAAATAATATACTACTGCGATAACTTGATGAATGAAACATTTTATGTTATCGTTCAACGTCATACTTTTTAAGTAGTGGTTTTGATTTGAGAGATCGCACACATGAAGAAAAGGCACTGATCGCAGGAAGGAAGAGAAAGTATATGTATCTTGTTTGGATCGTTTGCGGTTGGGGTTATTTTTTTTAGTTTAGTCAGTGAGTAAATAGGAGGAAGAGAAGGTGTAGTTGTATAAGATATTCGGCGGTCTTTTTGTTGGATGTTTGTGCGGTGGCACGGTGAGGCGGGGAAGCAGAATTTGAAGATATGGTGATTGGTGTTCAACGTTATTTATTGGCATATGGATCAATCGCACTGTGCACACTAGGAAATATCGTTAGAGGGATATATCGGTAGAGCAAGAACTTAATACTGTTATCGCGATATTAAAAAAATATCGATACTTGGGGATATATTGATAAATAATCCAGCTCTAGTATGTGTACATAATAGTGATTTTAGAGTTTATATAGAACTTCAGTTTATGAACTCCTGTTATAATGGACTCTCGTTAATATGGACAAAAACTGCCGGCCTTTGATTGTCCATTTTAATGAGAGTTCACTTTATATAAAAAATCTTGTAAATGGCAAAATATAAAAAGCTACTACTTATGTAATATAGTTGTTGTACTAATAACATGGATTACTATACCATTTCCTGTTTGCCAGGCATTATCAAATAAGTAGGTCCTTGATGATTAGGGAAAATGCCAATAGTATATTCAGACTTGGCCATGGAATCTTCTTGATCCTCTTCATCACTATCAGATACATGCAGTACTTCTTCCACTCTAGCATCTCTCATATTGATTTGTCCTAAAGGTTTCTAAAAAATAGGTAAATAAAATAAATATTTATAATAAAAATACGGCATGCATATTAAAAATAAAAGGTAAGATTGAACATAAAGTTGTCGACATATTGGGAAAAAAAAATATATAAAATAGCCCCACAGAACTGGTGTTTAAAAGTAATAAGTACAAAACTTTCAATAAACACCATTATTGAGAGTTTTGTACTTATTACATTGAAAACATTTTCAAGAAATAATGATAATCCATCCAAAAAATCATCTATTATAAATAAATAATTTTAATAAAACATAGTAAATAGAAAACCTTTCCTATTACTAATAATAAAAATAAATGAAATGCGCAAAAAAAAAAAAAAAAAAAAAAAAAAAGTAAGTGTTGGAAAGATGCAGCGATAAATTATAACTAAAAATGAAAACAAGTAACTTTCATAAATGTAATATTCATTTGGCTGGTGTATATATTCAATATATACACAATATTACTAAAAATCAGTCGAAGACTATTCGCAACCACAGTGTGGTTGGAAATTCTCACTTTTTTTTTTTTTTTTAATTCTACAACAACTTTAAAAGTTTTATGGATGAAGCACCAATAGTTAAATGGGGGGGGTGGGGGGTAAGGGGTTGGTGGCTGCCCCTAACACAGAATTGTATGCCAAATAAAACTGCATCTAAAACTATTTTTAACTATTTTCAACATATGAAAGGACCAGTAGTGTCACAAAAAAGTCTTCAGGAGGAGGTACACTGAAAACTATAAAAGTTTCAGCATATTTTAGAAATCTAGTTTGATTAAATGGTTGATTCAGATGATTAAAGAGGTCTGTATATAAGCATCAATGAGTATATATAATTTTTTTTTCTCTCTCATGCAATTTAAGCTAAGACATTTCATTTAGAAAAAAATAAAGCTTGTTTTAAATTAACCCAAACCTGAATATTTACTGTCAGGCTGATTGTAACTGTACTCATATGATAAGCTTGGAGTCAAATCAACCCACGAATCTGGTTGATTTTTCTCTAATTGGTTCTGTGATATAAATTTTATTTGGCAATTTAGATAATTATTGAAACTCTAACAACATAATTATAAATCTTTAAACATAATTTTAAAATAGTTATTTTTTTACTGATTACAATATTACAGGAGGCAAGTGCCCTTGCCGCTATGTGTTGATACTGTTCATAGCTAGAACCGTTCTAGCTGCCCATAGCTAGAACTGTTCAAATACAGTGTAGATCTTATTTTCAACTTGGGCTTTTATCAGAGTTCATAACACAACTGTTTAAAAAAAAAAAAAAAATTCCCGAGTTTTCAGTTTCTTTTCAAGAAAATATTAGCAACACTAACACATTACATAATTGTACGAAAGTGATATCCACTGCCCTAACAGTATAATATTGGTTTAGCTTGATATTACCTTTTTATCCGATTTTTTTTTTTTTTTTTTTTTTTTTTCCAAAATATTAGAAATTGTATGATGTTATTATCATACAATAACTATCCATAATAGTAACACGATTATTTTTTTTTATTATTTTTTTTTTCATATTTTCATAGCACTTTATCATTTAATTCAAGCTAAACAAAAACAATGGAAGTGAGATGGAGAAATTTCTGTTTTTCCTGATTTTACGATCAATTTTTTTCAGAATTTTGATGAAAAGTTTTATTTTCTATGAGATTTTCCTGAGATTGGAAGCTGAAATCTTAATTCCCAAGTATCTCAGATATCTCATGAGGAGTATAAACCCTGGTAATAATAATGTCTTTATAATAATGTATAGGTATGAAAAAGTAGCATGAAAGCCCCAACAAATTATTTTTAGAACATGACCAACCTGATTTACTAACATGAACTTTCTAAAGAAACTATCAAATAAACAAATGAAAACAATCTTTAGCTTTGCAAAAACTGTTTTTATCATAAAGCTAGTAAGCTAGTAAAAATTAATTCTTTTTTTTATATAAGTTATCCATATATTTTAATGATCATAGCTTGTTTAAGTTGATAAAAACAAAAGAAAATATACTTCCATTTTTAAAATTCAACTTACTGTATCATTTGGAGTTTTAAAATATAAAAACATTCTTCCTACTAAAGAGCACCAACATTTTCTAGAGTGACCATGTTTGACCTAAAAAAAGAAAAAATATATATGAAGGTATTAAAAGTATTAATATTTTATAATACATGAATTAAAATCTTAATTTGAAATTAGTAACTTAAAGCTGCATATCAGATTCCTCCTTCTTTCCTTCCCATATTATCCTATGGAGATTTTTGTTACTTCTTACTATAACCATATCTCATTCAAAAATAATGTTTTTCGAACTCTGTTTTTTGCATTCCATTCTTTAAACATGTCAACATTTTATCATAGTAAACATTTTTTAAAAATAAAATTAAATATTTATTTTTGAGATTAAAAATTGGAGCCCTGAGTTCACTTAATGAAACAAAGTATTTATATTTATTTAAAAAAAAATCACTAAGATAAAGGGCGACATGTTTAAAAAAAAGTGGAGTTAAAAAAAAAAATAATAATAATAATAAATAAATAATTATATTATAAATAAATAAAAACAGAATTTGGAAAACTTTATTTTTGAATGAGACATACTTATAGCATTTAAAGCAACAAAAATCCCATAGTATAACATTGGAAAAAGAAATGCTAGATTTGACATGCAGCCTTAAAAAAAATTCTTAGATTGTCCCTGTAATTTTTTCTCTATAAGTCACTTTATAATGCAAAAATCATAAAAGGAGATATTTAAAGAATAGTTTTTGTTAATTAAGTGCAACTGCCACTTCTCTGTGGTCAGAATTGCATATTAATTAGAATGCTGAAAATCCAGAACTGAACTAAAACGTCAGTCATGAGATTAATTAACGAATGAAGGTAAGAGGGAGCTAACTAGCACTCTAGCGGTGAGTTTGGCAAATGATGTATTAAAATCCAGTGACACAAACTAAAAGGGAAATTTCATCATGTAACAGGTGCTAAGTAAAGCTAAGACTCTTTTGGAGTCTGACCATTATCGACAGAACTTTAGTGGGAATTGGACACTAAGGATGTTTAACATCACCTAAGGCTATCTCTCATCATAATAAAGGATAATTTAACCAACCCAAAGTGTCCTCATTATATGAAAGACATTGCCATAATTCATCACAAATAAATATTAAGGGAAAAAAGCTTGTTTGTTCTACAGGATGGAAACACCAGATAATTTTACCTGTTCCTGGATTGTAGTTATATAATAAAATGATGCTAAGAGGGGGGGGGGGGACTATTTCTCCATTAACTGATTACACATCTGAATTGCTATATCAGGCTATAAAAAGCACAACAAAAGAGAAAGGAATTCATAATTTTATAACATATCAATAAACATTCAATTTCTAGTCCTTCTGATTAATTTAAACTTTTTACTTTCTTTTTACCCATATATATGATAGAGAAAGTATTGTTTTTTCAAATTTTCGAAATTGTGTTTTTATTATATTTACATGTTTCAAGGTCCCCTGAATACAAAAATCATGTTTTTAGTAGTTGGTCTGTATGTGTATGTATCTGTGTGTGTTTGCCTGTTATCAGCATACCTCAAGAACAAATAATACCAGAAAGCCCAAACTTGGTATTCTAAATGTGTATCATATAGGGATGCTACACTAAATTTTTCATTGAGATGAAGCAAATGGTTCGTGTACAGGGACACCCAAGAGAGTTCAAATTCATTACGTCTATTGGGGGGAAATTGCAGGTAAGAAGAGTTTAACACCTATAGACTGCCCTAAACCAAATGAAACAAATATATATTTTTTATATGCATAAATACATGTTTCATGTAGGATATGGTATGGAAATGT
Source organism: Salticus scenicus (assembly GCA_963930645.1). Classification (NCBI taxonomy): domain Eukaryota; kingdom Metazoa; phylum Arthropoda; class Arachnida; order Araneae; family Salticidae; genus Salticus; species Salticus scenicus. The sequence continues at coordinate 132,885,737 of OZ005654.1, forward strand.
ATCACTGTTCGTTTACAGGGCTACACAAAAGAACTAGATTATAGTGCAACAATGCTTGAAAATTGATGAAAGTGTATTTCAGGTTGTACCATGTGTTATTAATATAGGATTATATTTATGTGCACCATCCTTCAGAAGATATGCAGGGATGTCAATATTTAAGGCATAACATTCTTTTTATTGTTAGTGAAAGTTTTTTACTATAATTTACTATAAATTTCATTTTTTTACTATAAATTTCAACAACATAGAGCAGAAAATATACAAATTATTTAGTAAAAAATATTCAGAAATATGTTTAACAGTTAATAAAAAAATTAATGAACATTCACAGATGTATAGAAATTAATTCTTGTAAACATATATATTATAAAAGTTTGACTTACTTTAGTGACCCATCCTTGAATGGATGGTTTATTGTCATCTTTGTTAATAGCTAAGCGAGCAGTATTCCGTCTTATGACATTCTGCAAAACTATAACGTAAACAATTAAATAAAGAAATAAGTACAAAACAATAGATTACAAATAAAATAAAACTCACAGAAAAAGTTCTAAGCAAAAACTTCTTCATTTGAGAGGAACATGCAGAACTGTTTTTGAAAGAATATTTGTAATGGGGAGGAAAGCTTTACCTGACAACTCATTAAATATCAACTAAAATCTATTATTATTATTAATTAAAACAAGCAAATTATTTTCATGTAAAAATTTAAGTTTATATGATTTATAATATTAAATATAAATTGGAATTTATATATTCATGCAAATAAAATACATATATGCAAATAAATAAAAATTTATTTGTATAATGGAAAAATTAGCTATTTCATTTAATGATACATAAAAAAAAAAAAAAAAAAAAAAAAAAATCAAATTATTTACAATTTTCAAATTCAGAAATACAGAGCTATGAAAATAGCAAAAATTGAGGGGATACCACAAACAGGGTTCCCACTCAATTTCAAAAATAAAATTCCCTGACTTCTCCAGGTCTATTTTTAAAAATTGCCAGTTACAAAATTTGGTTTGCGACATAAAATATAGCTCACAGTATAAAACAGAACATAGCTCATGACATAAAAGACAACATAGTAACGTGACTTGCGATATAAATTGAATGCTCAAAAAGCATTTTCTAGGTTTATATCTCATTTTTCCAGGTTTTTGAGCAATATTTATAATTTTCCCTGATATTTCCCTAACTTTTCCAGGTTTTCCCTGTTCTTCCTGACTTGTGGGAACCTCGCACAAAATCATTTATTTTTTATTTTAGTGTTTTTAATATTAATTTAAATTTACAATTATGCCTTATGATAAAATGAATTTGGTTAGAAGTAAAGATGAGTTTTTGTTTGACATTGCATATTAATTTCATTTTATGCACAAACTCAATATACTATGACTTTTTTTTTTTAGATGTGATTTTAGGCAAGTCAATGGTTGCGTATGGCATTGAGTGCCAAGGAAAACAATACAGAACATTGCCTGATGATCCCATTAACTGCTGTAATTTTAAAACAAAGGAGCTGAAAAAGATCTTTAGCAATTGAGATTTGCAGAAAATATGCACCAATTGTTTGTATTTTTAGATTTTATTGCCAGAATACTGGATCCTGATTGATTTATAACTTTCTCTCAGGACTCAAAAAAATATCTCAAGTTTAATTTTTTATGCAAGACTTGACCTCAGTTAACTTAAAATCGTGCTTACGTTACAAAATTAATCTTTTAAGCTTTACCCATTTCCTAATTCTCACGTAATAAATTCTTTTTCTGTGAAACAAAGTTTAAAGGGAAAATTATGATTTATTAGCAAGTTTTAATTTTTTTTTTAATTTTTTTTTTTTTATTAAAATAAATTATTTTATGTCTTTTCATATATACAAACATTTATATTTAAGCAAAAAGATGTAAAAATTTCATTACCTCTAATCCATTCTTCCATAGTAGTATTAGAATCAGCAGTTAAATAATATGTACGTTTTGAGGTAGCCACCTAGTTAAAAGAATAAAAGAAATAGCTTTAATCATGAGAATACTTGTTAAATTTATTCTTCTAATAAAGTTTTATATGCTTCTTAAATCGATTTGATTTTTTAAAGAACTTAGAAAACAAAAAATTTATACAATCTGAATTAATCTTATTTACTATTTTCAAAAGAAATAATTTCAGTTTCAATTTTGTAATAAACTAAATTTCACTAGAATAAAATGGCAGATAAAGAAAGAAAAAATCCATATAGTCATTTTCCGATATTATGGCCATATCACACGAGAGATTTTTGTTCAACTTTTAATTCAACACAACATTTACAAGTGGTTGTTGAATAAGTTTAAAACTTGCTGACCTTGAATCTTCACCATACACTGCTGTGTTGTGTTGGATGAAATGTTAGACAAAAGTCTCTCATATAACATGACCATTAATAGTTGTCACATTTTCACTCATGAAACTACAGAAACTCTTCCAAATGCTTCATACTATTTTTTCTTTTTTTAATTAGCTAATAATTTAAACATATGTATAAAATTAATTGAACACGAAATTATTTGAACATCTAAATGAGAAAAAAAATGCACATGTTATCATAATTTAGCTGTTGCAAACTTTTATACAGCAATATTTTCAGTGGAATATGGAAAGTGAAGGAAAAATAACGAACAATAAGAACAATGTACTTTAATTCCAGATTTTTTTTTTTTTTAAGCTCTATGAGTAAGCAAATCTATATAAATATATTCTCAAATTAATTCTCTAAAACAGTTTTATGTAAAACATACTTCTGCTTTTGACTATGATAGCACTGTCAAGTCACTTTAAATAATTTGAGGGTATAAATGAGCAAATCTTGATAAGGCTCAATTTAAAAAGCTAAAAGTAGCTGCACACATTCCACAAAATTGTATGGTGGCACATAACAAGTACATTTCCTTGTGCTTATCCCCACAAAGCACTATAACATTTAAAGTAATTTACATCTACGGATCCATGCACACAGAGCCCGCTTTACAATTTTGGCGGCCTCTTCTAAAAGATATTACGTCAGGACAACTTATAGATTTCCTGAGACCCCAAAGTAAATTTTCAGATTCAGATACTCCCCTCCCCTATCAAAAAAAAAAAAAAAAAAAAAAAAAAAAAAAAATTAGAAAAAAACGCTTTTTGATTATAAGTTATTATATATATATATATTAAGACTCAACTTATTCTAATAATATAAATAAATATAAATTTAAATGACGTTCATATATTTTGTACAAATTAAGTTGAATCGAGAAACTTCTACTTCACCGTGCTGAACGTTCGATTAGGAAAATGTCTTGAAATTTCTGCCTATACGAATCTCCATTCTATACATGACATCGCTCGTGTTGATGCCCCATAAATTGTTGGCCAAAATTTTGAGTAAAAACAATTGAAATGGAATGGAAACAAAAACTTTGCATAGCCAAAAAAAAGGTTATTTTAAGCGCATCATTTCTGCTATCCTCATCCTCAACACCAACATATTGCAATTGCTTATATGCTATCAGAGTGCGGCATCTCACCACTAACTGAAGGGTGAATCTATGAAGTTGCTATATTTTTACAACCGAAAAAGAAGTTCCACTGTGATGCGAATAATAATAACACTAAAATATAACTGCTCTCTCTCTCTTCTAACACTTTCCAACAAGGTTGAAAAGTGTCTATGGCTTCGGTTTATCTGTCTGTCCGAACTCTAGCTCCCGTAAATTGATGAAATTTCTTGAAAGTGATATTATGTTCTTCAAGATCACTATAGAATGTTTCCTATTAAAAATGGAGTAAATACCATTACTGGTGAACCACTTTGGAATACTTTCGGACACCCGAAAGTAATCCAAAACATTGCGCTCCATGGTGAGATATTTCTATAAACCGTATTTTTAATACCTTTAGTTTGCACAAATTTTAATGAAATTGAAATATGTTATTTATATGCAGAAAAGAATGCTTTGTATAGTATATAGTACAATTAGCATTAACATTTACAGAACTGCACAAAAATAATCATATATATTAAGGACTATATGAGGAAACAGCTGGAATTGCATTTTCATTTACCATTTTAACTCTTTCTAACAATATTTAAGTGTGAATAAAATTTGAATTAGTCCATCTATCTATCTGACTGTTTGTCTGATCGCCTTCAGCGTTCATACATATTTTCAGAATGTCTTCAAAATGATATACACTTTATTCAAGTTCATTATGAAATATTCTCTATTTAAAATGGCATTAATAGTCCCTGTGCAATTAGTTTGCATACAGGGACACCCCAAAAATGCCAATGTATTCCATTTAAGCAAAGAGATTTTTATAAATCATATTTAAATAATTTTCTATTGCAAAAATCATAATTAAATTGATATTTACTGTTAATATGCTCAAATAAAATCTTGTATAATATGATATGTTTAGCATCCAGATTTACAGGGCTACACTAAAATATTCAGATACATTAAGGGTTACAATTGCATATGGTAATTGCATTTCCGTTTCTATTAAGCATTTTTAACACTTTTAAACAATATTTAAGTGTGATTACGAGTTCAATTAATCTATCTGTCTGTCCGTTGTATAATAATGTAGCAAAAGAACGTTGAAACTTAAGCGATTGAACCAGTATGTACAATATAACTTAATGTATCTTTCCAATCTGACCAACTAACTTTTCAATCTTCAAGGCAGTTACCAACTTTTCTCATGAAGGTCCATATAATTTCTTCAACACAAGCCTTTCCAAGCGAGGGAGCAAGGCTCCATTCCTCTTTTTATATTCTTGTTACCTTGTCACCCTCTGTCGTGTGAAAGCTTTGCTTTGGCGACCTCTGTAATTTTTTATTTATTTATTTATTTATTTTTTTGTTTATGCAATAAACAACGGAGAAGGTTTAATCTTTAGAAACGGACTCTTTGGATCTCTACGGTACCATCAGAGCCCCTCTCTAAAGGTTGAAATCGCTCAAAACCGCTGCACAGTGGTGAGCGGCCACCTTCCATCTTAGAATCTTAGAATCAATGTAAACCGTATAATTTCTTAATTTTTTTTTCTTTAGTTCTTATTTTTATAATAATTTTAATCCTCCCATAATAAATGATAATTTTCAATTGTACTTTACATCAGATGATAACAAGAATTCATTTCAATCTTTAACCAAAAACGAAAAATCATGCGGTTTGCATAGACAATTAACACTTTCCATCTGTACTTGCTTATTGCATAGTTTAATCTTCAATGTACTTTGCCAATACGATCACACATAGACATAACAGACAAAAATACAGTCAGATAGACTAAATGAATTCATAATCACTTTTAAATGTTGCTGGAAAGTGTTAAAATCCCTTAAAACAAACGGAAATGCAGTACCAGCAATTTTCATCTGTAGCTGTTTATGTTGCTGAATATTTTAGTGTGACCCTGTAAATATTAACGCTAAACATACCATATTCTATAAAAAAACATTTTTTATTTCTTTGTATATGAATAATAAATGTAAATTGTAATATGATTAGCGCAGTACAAAGATTTTAAATATGATTTTATAAAAATCCATCTCATAGAAAGCAATGCATTATCGTTATTTCGGGGTTATCCCTGCACACAAGCCAGTTGTGTTATTTTTACCATTTTAAACAGGTAACTTTGGCAATGGCCTTGCGGACAAACCGAAATCATACATATATATATATTGACTTTCTTGGAAAGCGTTAAAAATGCTTTCATCTAATTAAAAAAAGATCTAGCTATCATTCATTATCCCAATATAGTTCAAAGCGTATATTTATTAAAAGTCAATAGTTTAATACTTTATGGTGTTTTTACACAAAGTTAAAATCTTTAAAGATGGTTACTTTTAGTCTACAACTGATTAATTGAATACTCACATTTGCCCTAAAAAAGAGAAAATCAAATATTAGTATATAATTTTCGCTTTTTTCTTTTTCTTCTTTAAGTTTTTATGCAGTGTTCTAATTATTTTTGGCGGCCCTGCTGTTCTGACGGCCCTAAGCGACTGCTTAGGTTCGCCTAATGGTAAAGCGGGCCCTGCATGCACAAAAAGAGTAAAGGTATTGCACCATTTATAGGTCATACTTTTAAATATTTTGCTTTATAAAATTACATTACCTCAAATGTTGAAGCACCTTCAGCTCTATTGACTCTAGAAACATCATCTAATAAAATTTGCCCTTGAGGTTTTCTTCCAACATCATTCTAAAATATAAACAAAGAAAAAATGATTCATAACATGAAAGAGAAAGAGAAAACATCAAAATATAATCCCCATTTTCATTTAAAAAATTTATATTTGCAACTAAAAATGTGAACTGATAAAATATTATATAAACATTACATAAATGATTATTAAGTCTATCTTTGAGGGAGTGAGTAAACAATCATTTTACAAATATTAACATAAATAAAGTAGTTAAATATGTCTTGAAATTAAAATAGCAAACATTAAAAGTCTTTTTTAGAAATAAATGTTACTTTAAACAAACACTAAATGTAGGTTACTACTAAAAATAACGCAAAGTTATTCTGCCTATTTAGAAAACTATGTTTCTTAGCATTCATCGATATCCAACATTAGATGTTAAATCTTTATTTAAAAATAACTTTCTCCAGGATCAAGGAAAGAAAAAGGAAACCTTAAAATATACAGAAAAATTTACAGGATATTTCTTTGTTAATGAAGCCTCTTAAATCACGCCAAATGGCAAAGTATGCTAAGAAGAACTTATAAGGGGAAGGAGACTCAGGGCAACACTACACCCAAAGACATGGCGAGCCTGCCAGCGAAAGGTGTCTAATGTAGATAAGAAAGGTAAATAAATAAAATTTTGAATTAAAGATGTCTTCAAATAACTTAAATTTTAAAAACATTCTTTTTATTATGCACATGAAAGAAAGCTGATTTTAGTTTAAAAGAAGAAATTATTACTTTCTGCTATATACAAGAAGAAAGTATCAGATAAACGAAAAAAAAATATATATATACATATACATATTGATGTTTTCCAATTGATTTATTTATTTCAAAATGTCATGAACTTGATGTAGCCATTTTTAGAAAACCAGACTGGTGCTAATTAGATTTTGGCATATATTCCCAGCAAGTGACATTGTCATGCCCCAATTTCTTGTATTTATGAAAATAGTTTATTTTGCCTTCTATAATGTGTAAGTGCAGGAAACTTGATATACGAGATGGCATTATGAAAAATTCTGCTGATTTATACTAGTTTATTTTGTAGTTTTAACCAGAAGTACGTTTTAGAATACTAGGTAAAAATTTCATAGCTTTTAAACAGAACTAAGCAGAGAATATCTTTATTTCTAGAAATTTAAATATATATATATATAATTACATAATCATATTGCAATGAATAAGCAATAAAAATAATATTACCTGACTTTTGTAATAACTAAGAGTTCCACTTTTCAGAACAAACCACCGCCTCCTCCACGTTTTTAATTTTCCACCCAGTTTAGTAAGATAACCACATTTTTCAAAGCTATCCTAAAAAGCAAAACAGAAGTATCACATCTGATGTTTAAATTCTTAAACATTAAGCAACGAAGCAAATAAGGAAGAAAAGCAACAAACTTTTTTCAAGGTGTCAGACACTATTGAAGCTCTTGGTTGTTCCACAGAATCGACACTGTAAGTATCAGCATAAGCATCAGGCGGAATTGCATAGTCATCTGATAACACAGACTCAGTTGATGTGTCTAGAAACAGAAATAAACAATTATTTTAATCAGATAGTATGTTAAAACAGTTTATGAAGAAAAGAAAATACTTTTTCTTTCTCGGCAAATTTTATTTAATGTAATTTTTCTCATATAATTCAAAAAGGAAGGTAATTCAGGGCACAAGTTTTTTTTATATCGTATTAGACCTCAGTTATACATAATATATTTGAATATCGATATAGTATGTTATTACTGATAAATAATATGTTATTATTGATAAATAAATTTACTTCAGATGTAATTACATAAATTTTATATTAACGAAGCCATTCAAGAAGGTATAATTACCTCTTTTTACAGATTTTGTAGGAGATGTACAACTATGTTTAGCAGGAGATTGATTTGAGCTACCTTTATTTCCTCGACCAGGACTACCAGTAGATGCACTTGACTCGGTTTCCCCACTGGTAGTGTGAGTAGATGTGACACGTGTATTGTCTTCATTGTCTGAAGAATCTGTTGATTCTCCAGTAAAAGGAACAGATCGAATTTGAGAAGCTCTCTGTAATAGTAAAAATACTCTTTTTAAATAACGTGGTCATTATAATAATAAAAATTTTATGTCAATGAAATTTATTTAACAATTTCATGAAGGTTTATTAAATTAATTTTTCACTTACTATATAATCAATAACTGTGTTCTAAAGTATCAATCTGAATTAATACCCAAAAGGGAACAAAATTCAATTTAATTACAAGTACAAAGCACTTTGTATTGTTCAACAATGTCAATTGAATAACTTTTATTAAGCTAAAAACAAAACATTCCAATTTAAGTAGCCAACTAAGGAGAAAAGTATGAGAAACATCACTAACACATTCAAAATGCATTTACATAATTCAAAAATCTTTTTCAAATTTTAACTTAACAGAGTTTTTCCAAAAGAAAAGATAGTTATTGAAAAAAATAACTGATAAAACTTATTATTATTATTATTATTATTATTATTTTAACACAATTATAACATTTTTCAAACATTGTTTGGGTACAAGTTATTATATTCTAGGGACTAAATACCAAATCTAAACTCAAAAACTTGCGTACAATCAATAAAAAGACATTAAAACTTCTTCACACACCATAAATTTTAAGTCAGCACAAGTCTTGCTTTTGCCTCCAAGGCAGTAGCATGTGTTTTTTTTTGCACCTGATGAAGAAAGGCTACGTCCTTTCGAAACCGGTTGTGCTGACTTAAAATTTATGGTGTGTGAAGAAGTTTTAATATCTTTCTAGGGACTAAATAGTTATGATAAATAGTTAGACATTCATTGCCAGATGTCAAAATTTTATTCAACTCGTTTATCACCTAATTGTTGTTGAAGTTTTGCATTGCAAGGTTTCTTCAGGTAAAGAAATAAGTGATGGTCAAGAAGTAGATCTTGGCTGAAAGTGGGATAACCTAAAACATCCTACTTGAAACATCAAAGATTAAATTTTTATTCATTCATTAATTCTTTGGAAGTTATCTGTTAAGATGTCATATAAAATTTAAATTTGAGCACTAGCAGATAATGAATTTTCACTTACATGGGAAAAGGACTGCAATTTTTAATAATATATTAAAATGAATAATCAAAAATATAGGATGAAAAACTAATTTGTGAAATTATTACATGAAGTGTTTGAAGAAATACTCACCCCTTTTACCATGGCATAAACAGGAATGCTCATGTCTGTAAAAGAATCAGTTATGTAGTTATCAGGAGTCTTTTTGGGCTTATGAGAAGGAACTAAAAATGGAAAATAAGAACAGACATATAAGGCAGGTAGTAATGAAATAATTTAATCTTTCTGAAACGCAAACTTGTAATATTATTCCAGTAAAAATGTGTGTGGGGTGGGCCAATTACCTACTTAAGAGGCCTCTCCACTTATCGTCCCCAGAAGCCAGAGCCAATGTTATTCTATGCAGAATTTTGCCCCATTATAACTCATTAACTAATGCATATTTTTACATTCCGTTTTCACATTCATAAACTTCACAACTATTAAACAATTTATCGCTTTCTAAAAATTATTTTATAAAATTTTTAATATTTTATTTTGAGGTTGTAAAATGCGAATTTTCACAATGTGAAATTTTTCATATTTGAACTTAAAAATGAAATCTTAAAAAAAAAAAAAAATCTATTTTTAAAAAGTGATAAATTGTTTAATAGTTGAGAATTTGCGGAAAGTGAAAACGGAATTTAAAAATATGTATTTGTTAATGAATTACAATGGGGTACATTTTCCCCATAGAATACCATTGGCTTCGGCTTTCGGAGACGATAGGTAGACAGTCCCCTTAAGGGACCTAGGCCTGGGTGGAATTACTCTGTGTGTGTGTGTGTGTGTGTGTGGAGAGGAGGGGGGGGGAGGTAAGAGGTTCTAGTACATATTCATCAGAATTTCAGAAAAAAAGAAAAAAAAAATTGAAAACTTTAAACCCTAGGCAAACAGTAAGAACTGGGTTAGAACTCAGCCTCTCCCATCTGCCAACTTTGATAGCAGAGCAGACCCCTAGTGGAGTTGCAGTAAAATTTTAAATAAAATAAAATTGGCTATACCAATAATAATAAATAACATAACAGCATCAGATTAATTCATTTGTATTAATTAATATTTTCACACAATTTTTGGACAGAATAATATATATCTACACACACTTCATCTTTATGTGCATGAAAATTTAGACAGTGGTTTCATTAGATGTAGATTTGAATTTAAATACATTTAAATACATTGTATTAAATTTAAATACATTGTTTCATCAGATTGTGCATTTACCATAACACAAAGAAATAATCTATATATATCTCTTTAAATGTTAGCAGCAATATGCTTTAAAAGAAAATACCAAAATAAATAATTTTATATTTTCACCTCAAATATAAATTTTAAGATTTTCGTAACCCATATATTATTTGTTCAGTTCTTTTTTAGTACGTCAGTAGACTTTGGCAAGGAGGGCAACATAAAATTGAAACTATAATTCTCACTAACTAAAACTTCTATTTTTGTAGAAAAACTATTTTCGATCTTTTTTTATAATTTAATTTGCCAAAATTTGCGAGGTGATGATGGTGGGGGATACAATAAGAGCACTCACATTATGTAAAAAAGAAAATGAAGATATATGCATAATAAATGAAAAATGCATAAGTAACAATATTTCATAAGCAATGAGTGTCCCCCCCCCCCCCCCCCCAACCTTCATCAGTTACACCTTAAGGGAGTACAAGTAACAAGGTTAAATTTAGATTACCCTCAGACTCAAGAGACATTTTTTTTTTTTTTCATAAATGCAGGAAAATTATAAACATTCTGATTCCAATATTCAATTCAAGCATTATTTCCCATTATTATTTAAATTGCTTTTTTGATATATTTTTAAATATATCCCCCCCCCCCTCCTCTCTTTATTACAATTTTAATAAAATGAAGAGCAGAATTTGTAGGCATAGCAACAATTTCAGGAAGAAAAAAAAAAAAAATGAGTTTGTTAGAAATAAATAGGTAAATGAATAGAAATGTGTTTTTAGTTTATTTTTGTTGCATTTACATTTAGGAGACACTATCATTCAAGAAGCATTGTATTATAAGTTGAGGTACAATATATATAGAGAAAAACTATAAATACTATTTAATTTTTAATAATTCCAATAGTAAAATCTGAAAATTCTGTACATTTCTATTCAAACAGACCCTGTAAGTGCATCAGAGTTGCTATTTATTTATTTTTAATGAATACTTTTCCATAAAAATATATTCTTATTTTTCTAAATACATTTTTAATACATGTAGATGAATGAACAGTTAAAAGCAGTTACATTTTATAGACTTATTTTATCTTAATTGATAGATTATATTATTAGTGCAATAAATAATTTTTCTTCCTCTCGCACAAATTCATAATTGCAAAGAAACATTTGACTGTTGATTTCTGAGTAAAGAATAATGTTTGCATTCAATTGAATGAAATGTTTTTTTTTTATAAAATCTTTTGTCAAAATGATTTAATTTTTTAAAACAAGAAACATCTAAATAAAAACTTACTGATAGGACAAGTATCTAAGGCATCTCTTGATAAGGAAATACCATTCATGGCAACTTCATAAATTCTTGACTCCTATAAGAAATATTTCAACAATTTTTATTAATTGGAAAGCAAAAATCTGATGTGTCACTCACATGACTCTCTTAACACGTTGAGCGCCACACAAATTCTTAACAAAATCACCGCTACTCAGAATCGCGTTATGTTTACCGTGTTTCAATAAAATCCATTAAAATGCCTTAATGATATCCTGTAATAAATAAAAATTACATAAATTTCAAATAAATTTTCTGTAATTACTTAAAACAATGTAATTTTTTTAGTTTTATATTATATTTTACACTGTCTGCCACCGGTGGTTGACGCAGCCTAAATGGAAAGTTCAGTGTCAGCCCCCAATGGCTGACATGGCACTCAACGTGTTAATCAGAAATTTAATACTATAAATACAGATTTATTAGCGATATAGGGTAAGATAATGAGTACTATCATGTAAACCTATGTTAAAACAATTCAAATTAAGCATCAGAACAGCTTTATTTGAAAAATAATTCTGTGTGAGGGAAGGCTACTGCAGCATTGATTATTATTGTTCTAATGTTTTGTTTTTAGTTAAAGGTTGTAATGTTTTTCGGAGCTCCTACCATCACAATTCTTGATATACTCTACTAATTTTAGTTATTTTAAATTAAAATTTGTTTTTTAATGTTATAAAAAAAAAAAAAGGTATGACATTAGTTTTCAATCTGAAAACCACAACATTTTTGTAGAATAATTAAAATATTAAAATCTACAAATAAATTAATTGATGCAAATAAATACAACATTCATTAAATTTTAAATTTATACATACACATACAGAATTTATTTCCTTGCCACATTCAAAAAACAGTTTACATAAAAATATGTATAAGAAAAAAATAAAATTTATTATTCTAACAAAATTACATCCATTCATGAAATAATGTCATTCAAAAAATGTTTATCAAAAGTAGAGATGGGAATGGTCCGAAAAAAACCGGAAATTTTAGGAAAAAACCCAGTTTTTTTCGGGTTTTTTCCCGAAGGGGTTTATTTTCGCCCGGAAAAATTGAAAATTTTGAAATTTCTAGAATAAAATAACGTGTTTAAAAATTTATATTTACATTCCGATGATTTTTTTGTGAAATATTTTTTCATGTTCAGTATCTTACATGAAAACACTGACTCTGATAATGTTCATATTTCAAAAATAAAGTTTTGACCATGTAATCAAATAGTAATCCTGAAATATTTAAGCAATACAATGTCCTCCCTCCCATCACATTCATTTGAAATTACTTATTCTTTTCAAGTTCCTTTATACTTTCATCTTTTTTCTTTTTTTTTAAATATATATCCTTAGACTTGTCTATTATTTTAATGTGTGTGGATATATATTACACACACACATACATATAAATGCATGTAACAATAATAAAAAAAAAAAACCTAAGCAACTATTTGCTATCAAAAAATTTATTTCACAATTTATAAAAATTACATGTGCAAAAACCTACTTGATTTATGTCCTTTACATCTTAGTTAATAAGTTTTATATTATATAAAATAATAATAAAATGTTGTTTTAAATTTCTGAAGTTCAATTAACTTTAAATTTTATCTTGTGATTAATTTCATTTTAAGTGAAAATCTGTATTAACAGTCCAGCATCAGGTCCAGTGTCCAGTAAATTGGTAAGCCTGACAGTGACAGGTAATCAGGTTTAGGTCTAGTTGACTAAATTTTTTCTCTTGCATATTAAGTTCGGTTCAGGTTAACTGATTTATTTTTCTTATGGGTCAGATTGACTGAATTTTAATCCTGGGGGCTGGGTTGTCCGATTTATTTTTCTTGTGGGTAAGGTTCGGATTAGGCTGACTGAATTTTTTTCCTGCAGGTTAGATTTAAGTTTCCTTTTTTTTTTTAAAAAAAATAAACGTTCCGGAGGAGGGGCCAAGCATAGCTAGAATCGCTCGACACCACTCCTGGAGTGGTGAGAGGCTCCTCCTCCCTGTTAATGAGTCGGGTCAACTTAAGGACATATTTCAAAAAAAATTATCATAATAAACAGAAATTTGTTTGATAGAATTATAAACATGCTACATATTCCTATGATTAAATATACATGCACACAAATTATTGCATACATAATACATATCGCAGAAAGGCAATAAACAAAGAAAAATCATATATATACATATAAATATATATACTAAACTTAACGCATATTTTTGTACTCTTGAAGTACATAACACACATAAATGGGTAAAAATTATTAATCTATTTTTTAGCTTTTTAAATTTATAACTTAGTGTATCAATTCCATTAAAAAAAAAAAAAAAAATGATTTACTAACTCTGTAACAATGAAAATTAATTTTATTTTATAACTTTAAAAAGTTTTGCAAGATTTTCAGACAAATCATTAAATTTAATTTAGTTTTCGGGTTTCGGATATGAAAAAATCAGGTTCGGGTCAGATAAAATTTTGTTGTTGTTGTTGTTGTTAGTTTGATTCTAATCTAAATTCATTTTATCAATGCTGCTGGGAGATGAACATTCCATAGGAATGCACACCCTATGCAAAATTAATGGTTGAAAGATGATTTGACTAGTTTTTGGTGTTTTGTACAAGGAAAGGTACTGGCAGTTATGAAACAGAAAGGCTCATTTTTTAATAGTAAAAGCTTTCTGTATGTTTCTGTCAAGAAAAAATAATATGGATTGCATGCATTTTTAAATATTTAACACTTTATATTTTCTAAAATATTATAACTATTAAGAAAACCTATTTTAAACTTTAAAAATTCAATTTTCCCCATTTTTTCCAATTTTTCCATTAAAAAAAAACGAAAAAAACTGGGTTTTTTTCCACTGCCTCAAAATTTCCGGAAATTTTACATCTCTAATCAAAAGTAACAATTAACATTGCCAATATCTAGGGCCTAAGAAATAAGGAAATGATTCTCTGAAAATTTTTTAGAACAAAGTGACCATAACAAACACTTATCTTATTATTGTTGTAAATTACTTTGCAATAAATGATTGGAAATTTTTTAATTTAGATGTTTTATTAAATACCTACAAAAATATTTCATTATCCTGGAACTTCAGGAGCATAAAGAGCATGTTATACCTCATATATTGCAGTGAAAGCTTTATCTTAAAGTCAAATAGGCAGGGATGAGTTCGGTAAAAAGACAAAAAAAAAAAAAAAAAAATCTGAAACTACATGTAAAGGGAAAACGTTAAAATGAAATACTAAAATTTTGATGACAGAAATTTATTATATTAGAGTAATAAATTTGTCTTCTACCTACATAAAAAGTACAAATGATTACATTTTGGTACTTAATAAAATTTTATTCTGTGGCTGATGTAACAAATACATACTAGAAAAAAAAAAAAAAAAAAAGGCTAAAATATCTCATCTCTAAATAGGAAACCAATACCAAATTACAAAAGAAAAAAAAAAAAAAAAAATTAAAATCACCCTGCATATGTACATGCAGGGTGTTTCAAAAGTTTAGACACACCAAAATATTTCAAAAAGAAAGCAATTTTGCTGAACATATTGATTTCAAAAGTTTTATGCATTGAAATAATCTATCATATAACATATCTTAGGTGTCCCCTGGGACTCTCAGAGGCACCACGTGACACAAACTTATTTTTTTCAAATGGAAACCATATTTTTATTTATATAATTGTGTTGATCAGAAAAAATCTGTTTTAAATCCTGTATTTCTTTTTTTTATTTCTGTTGAGTAAGGGGCCGCAATTCTTATCTTGTAATAAAAAATCTGGAAATTCTAAAATATCTCAATAAAAAAGCAATTTCACTGAACACAATAATTACAAAAGTATCGTGTATTCAAATGATTTATCAGATGATATAGTGAAACTTGAAGAATTCGAACTTGTTTAATTCGAAATTTTGGATAATTCGAATATTTTACACGGTCCCTTGAATTTTGTATTAAAATAATGTTAAAAAATCGTGGATAATTCGAATTCTATTTTGGATAATTCGAATTTATCATACGATTACCTTTAAAATATTACAGTAAAATTTGTTCCAGAGATTTTTCTCAACTAAAGTGCATTATCAATTTTTATAGTCTTTCAAAAGAAGGATAAGGAAATACAATAGAAGCCCCTAGCTAGTGCACCAGAAGATATGGTGCATATGTATGAACTTTGAGGTTTTTGTGAATTGAAAGTCATGTGCAAT
Source organism: Salticus scenicus (assembly GCA_963930645.1). Taxonomy (NCBI): domain Eukaryota; kingdom Metazoa; phylum Arthropoda; class Arachnida; order Araneae; family Salticidae; genus Salticus; species Salticus scenicus. The sequence continues at coordinate 132,901,820 of OZ005654.1, forward strand.
GTAGAAGATTCTATTTTTGTATCGGGTCATATGCTATGACACAAAGATTCTACTTAAAAAAGAAATAAAAAATATTTGACTATTTTTTAAAAAGTGTTGAATAATTAAGATCGTAAAAAATATTGATTTAATGGGGCGGGGGGGGGGGGGGGGGGGGGGGAAGAAAGGGGTAATGTAGCGGTATTCTTAGATTTAAAGTTTATGTGTTAAATCTCTGATCGTAGAGTTTTAATTTTTTATTTTATCACTTTTTTTTGACAAAATAGTATATGTACAGTGGAACCTGTAAAAGTGACCACCTTGGTAAAGTGACCATTTTCCTGACTAAAGTGACCATTTTCCAATTTTAAAGAGACTTTATAAAGTGACCACCTGCATATAGTGACCATTTTAGCCGGTCCCTAGGGTGGTCACTTTAGACAGGTTCCACTGTAATTTGAATTTTTCGATATTTCGAATTTTTTTCTTGTCCCTTCAACTTTGAATTATCCAAGTTCTACTGTATATTGCATGTGGGCTTGCAGGCCCCACTCAGCATAAGGAAATGTTTATTTTGAGAACAAATGAAATTTGTGTATAAATGCAGAAGGAAGCACTTAATCAAGGGAGCATGCTTTTGCAGTCTTTTAGGGTAATATATTTTCATGCACATTTGCATAAAAAAAAAAAAAAAAAAAAATCCCATATGAAAAAATAATTCAACTGATACCCAGTTAGAATGAGCACATAATATATATATATATAATAATGTTGATCCATTAAGCACAATACAAGCCAAGCAACAGACATAAGATCACTGAAACACCAATGACCAACAAGACCAAAAATTTATGTAGGAGAAGTTCAGAAAAATGAAAAATTTTCATCGGGGATGAAATACACACACTCAAAGAAACCAGATTTATTAATTAACAGCCTGCAAAACAAACGAATCAATAAACTAACACAACAAATCTTAACTAAAAACAAACTATATTGAAATTTATGAAAAAATAATTTAAGAAACTTAAGAAAGGAAGGAAGGAGGCAGGCGGCAAGACTTGTGACTTGCCTGTGAGGTTAAACTTGTTTCACGCCGGCAACACTCCCCCAGCCTGCCAAGACCTGAATATACGAGTCATATGGATTTTAAAAAGCAAAATTTCAAAGCAGATGAATAATAATGAAACTACGAAGCAACAATGAAATTTATTGATTGATTACAATGTGTTTAGTATGATTAGAATTTTAAGAACAGTTGATAACTCAAAAAAGAAGAAACTGAAACTTTAATGGAAAAAGAAAGTTTGCATAGTAATACAAAGTAAATGCAACAAACCTTCTGCTTTTTTTATTTTATTTTTATTTTACAATCCCACCTAACCATATAACACCACCCCACCTCCGTAATCAAACATCTGAACACCCAACCACCACCTTTTTTATTGTCTTTCACTATTTTATAATTTTTTTGTTAATATACACTAAAGTGTACACAGTTTTTTTTTTTTTTTTTTTTTTTTTTAATGTACTGACAGAGACATGGTTATGGATATAAAATAGAAAATATAAAGTTTTTAGGAAAACCCATTTTAGTAGTGGCTGTGATCAGTTTATTAATATTCTTGTTTTTAAACTTCGGAGAGCATAAATTATTAATTAGAAATAAATGGTTATTGATGATGTTTCTAAATACCAAAAGATGCAGACAGGAATTAAAATGTGTAAATAAGTTTACTTTAAAACTAAAATCTTGCCGTTTGTCATAGATATCTGTGTAAATTTTATTACCACCAATGATTATTTTGAGATCTAAAAAGTTGATTGATTAGTTAGAGTATTTTGAGTTAGCTTTAAATTAGGTGAATAATTTATTTAAAAGACATTTTGTAAGTTCTTGTTGAGATAAAATACAATAATATCATCTATGTAACGATAAAATCGAACATCATCATGGATAAATTGCTTTTCATAATAATAAAGATAGAGATCTGCCAAAATACTGGTGCTACTACCTCCTTGTGGGATTCCTATTTGTTGCAAATAGATATTGTTGTTATGGAAGACATAATTATTATGGATAACAAATTTAAGAAGTGTTTTGAATTTTTCTGCTTTAAAATTGTGAGAAAGATTAATTTGAGTTTTATATTCTTGAAAAAGACTGTAAATAATATTACTAAGATCTGGTAACTCAATATTATTGAAAAGATCTTGAAAGTCAAAAGTCATAATATTGTCTATTGAATCGAGCGATTTAATGTATTGAATTAATTGAAAGCTATTTTTAAGACAGTGTAAATTATGAACTTTGCAAGTACAATTGTAAATTTGTATTAGAATATATAAATATATAATTTATTAATTTATAATTTGTAAATTTATTTATATATATATAATAAAGATGATCTATTAAGCATAGTAGAAGCCAAGCAACAGATACAAGATCACTGAAACACCAATGACCAATAAGATTAAAAAAAAAAAAAAAAAAAAAAAATCATCAGTGGATGAAATACATTAATGTAAAGAAACCAGATTTATTAATTAACAGTCTGCAAAACAAACGAATCAATAAAGTAAAACAACAAATCTTAACTTAAAACCATAAACTTATCAAAATTAATGAAAAAACAACCCAAGAAACACAAGATAGGAAGAAGGAGGCAGGCGGCAAGACTTGTGACTTGCCTGTGGGGTTACACTAGTTTTACGCCGGCAACACTCCCCCAGCCTGCCACAACCAGAACAGGAACCATATGAATTTAAAAATGCAAAATTTCAAAGCAGATGAACAACAATGAAACCACGAAGCCACAATGAAATTCACCGATTGATCACATTGTGTTTAACAGTATAATTAGAACATTAAATATAGTTGACAACTCAAAAAGGAAAAATCTGAAATTTTATTGGAAAATGAAAGTTTGCATAGTAATACAAAGCAAATGCAACAAGCCTTCTACTTTTTTTTTTTTTTTTTTTATTTAATTTAATTTCACAAACCCACCCAACCATCCAGCCTTACAACACCACCCCACCTCCGTAATCAAACATCTGCCCACCCAACCGCCACCTTTTTTATTGTCTTTTATTATTTTATAATTTTTTTGTTGATATACACAAGAGTGTACACAGCTTTTTTTTTTTTTTTTTTTTTTTTTGTACTGACAGAGACATGGTTAAGGATATAAAATAGAAAATACAAAGTTTTTAGGAAAACCCATTTTAGCAGTGGCTGTGATCAGTTTATTAATATTCTTGTTTTTAAACTTTGCAGAGCATAAATTATTAATTCGAAATAAATGGTTAATGATGATGTTTCTAAATACCGAAAGATGCAGACATGAATTAAAATGTGTAAATAAGTTGACATTAAAACAAAAATCTTGCCGTTTGTCATAGATATCTGTGTAAAGTTTATTACCATCGATGATTATTTTGAGATCTAAAAAGTTAATTGATTGATTAGTCAGAGTATTTTGAGTTAGCTTTAAACTAGGTGGATAATTGAAGGAAAAGCCATTTTGTGAGTTTTTGTTGAGATAAAATACAATAATATCATCGATGTAACGATAAAATCGAACATCATCATTGCAAATTTGCTTTTCATAATAATAAAGATAGAGATCTGCCAAAATACTGGAGCTACAACCTCCTTGTGGGATGCCTAATTGTTGCAAATAGATAGCGTTGTTGTGGAAGATATAATTATTATGGATAACAAAGTTAAGAAGAGTTTTAAATTTTTCTGCTTTAAAATTGTAAGGAAGATTAATTTGAGCTTTATAGTCTTGAAAAAGACTGTAAATGATATTACTAAGATCTGATAACTCAATATTATTGAAAAGATCTTGAAAGTCAAAAGTCATAATATTGTCTATTGAATCGAGCGATTTTATGTATTGAATTAATTGAAAGCTATTTTTAAGACAGTGTAAATTATCAACTTTGCAAGTACATTTGTAAATTTGTTTTAGAATATCCAGTAGAGCTTTATTAGCATTGTTGTTATAAGTGTTACACCCAACAGTGACAGTGCGAAATTTAATTGGAGATTTGTGAAACTTAGGTATGAGAACTATATAAGGATAATTAAAGTTATTGAAGGGAAGTTGAAGTAGTTTATAGTAATTATGTATTTTTCGGTTATTAATAATAAGGTTAGTATTAGTTAAACTGAAGATGTTACTATTATTGATTGAAGAGTTTAAAATAGACAGATAGTAGGATTTACAAATAATGGCATAATTATTAGGTGATTTGTCAACATAAGTGATAACAAAGTCATCCTGTAGTGATTTGATTGAGTTAAGAAGTACAGATTTTTTAAATAACACCAGATTTGAAGAATTGATAAATAATGCATTTTTGATTTTTTGTAACACTAAAACTTTCCATTGAGTGAAGTAGGCAATAGGTTTATTATGAGTAATAGATATTTTATAAATAAATAAATCTAGGTCATAAGAAAACTGTTGAAAGATTTGTGGAATGCTATTTTTAACAGGAAGTCTAAATTTGGTGCCAAATTTCATGAATTTTTTTAATTGATAATTATCAATAATATTGAGATTACCCGTGATAATGTGTCCATGGTCTCTGTCAATAAATTTTGAGAAAGAAGGATCATTGCATTTACAGGTTACAGTGTTAGTAAAAGAGGTAGACTTAGATACAGAATTATAATTGAATATCTTTCTGCCAAGAGGAAGAGGATATTTGAAGGTACGAGATAGATTTAAATCTTTAATCGGAAACAAACATTCTTTGTCATTAATGATAGACGTAATGTTAATACTGTTCAATATTTGATTTGTAAAATTCACAATTAATTGAGTATTTGTTTTAAATTTGTTGGGCTTTTTATTAAGTTTTAAATTAAATTGTTTGATTTTGTACATTATAATATCATAAAAAATGTCTGAAAAATGTTTATGATAGGATTGGCTTTGAAAGACATTCAGAAAGTTTACTAAGTATTTCTTTTTAATTGCAAAAATAAATTTTCGAATAATGAACCAGTTATAGTTAGATAAGTAATTAGTCTGTAGATCTGAAATGAGTTTAATAATGGCACTTTTAGAAAAGATTAAATCTGTTTTTTTACTACCTCGTTTAGTTCTAGAAGTTTTATTGTTAATTTTGTGATTGAGTTGTGCATAAATAGTCGAATAATCATGTAGAGGGTTGATGTTAGAAAATGCTTTAATAGTTTTACTAAAGTATTCGGAATTTAGGCCATATGGATAAATTGTATTATAATATTGCATAAATTTTGATTCAAGAAATAGACGCTCACTTTTATTTTTCTGAATTTTTACAATCTCTATGGTACATGAATTAAAATTATGTGATTTAAAGTGTTGTAATTCTATAGTTGACTTAGAAGATGCAGCTGAAAGGTTTTTATATAATAAAAGACACCCAATGGGAATTGTAGGGCTTGGGACTTTGGAATCGTCAACATGACCTGTTATATACCATTTATTATGTGATTAACTTATTAGTGATCAGTGGCGTCGCCAGAAAAATTTTCAGGAGGGGGCAAACTTTAAATTGGAAAATTTCAGCATTTTTTAAAAAATTCAGTTTAAATGATTGGCTCGTTAATTAAGGTGATTGTGTAAGCCTGTGTTAAAGCATTTACCGCAACAATATTTTATGCATGCAGTTTAAGCTAAAACCTTTTACTTATAGAAATGATACAGCTTATTCTAAAGCAACACTAATCCAAAAAAACATACTGTCAAGTCGATTTTGCAGGGAAATGTTAGAGACAACCTATAAATTCAGGTCGAGTCGGTTTAACTCTAATTGGCTCTGTGACATAAATTTTATTTGGTCATTTGAATTCTAATGACACAGCTTTAAAGTTTTAATTGTAACTTCTTAAAATATTTTTTTAATTATAAAATTTTCCAGGAGGGGGCAAGTGCCCCCCCTTGCCCTTATGTGCCGACGCCCATGTTAGTGATAACATGAATTTTCTGCTTGTAATAGCAACAGAAGTGAAAAGAAAAGTCATTATTATGTTTACAAACTTTAATGATACTTCCAGAAAAGCAAATAGTAAAAAATGTACAACTAAACGCTTTAATAGATCTCATTCAATTTGATGAAACTGCTTACATTCTATAAAATGTTAAATCGGAAATTTCACTGAGATCAGGAACAAAAATAATAAAATTACCTTTATGCAAATGCATATTCAAAATGAAATAATAATAAAAATGAATTACCCATGAAGGAAACCTGTGAAGGGGAGGTGTAGGTGGTCGTATGTCATTGTCAGGATCTAGAGAACCCATTATTTCTTTACTAGGTGTATAAATTTCTGCATAATCGTGAAGATCATTACTAGTCTGAACAGTCCTTCTCCTTTCACCTCCAGCATGCCCATTACCAACATTTAACATTTTCAACTTGCGATCAAGGCTACCATAAATATTACCATATGTGGTAGTACCTCCTGAAGGTGGTTTAGTACAACTATTCAAATCATTTTCCATATTTGTTTGTGTAGTATTATTCCGTGATGTTACAGCTGGAGAAAAAAAAAAAAAAAGTAAGCACATTTTTAATTACATATTTTACATGTTAATTCATGTTCATTACAGATGATATCTTTGCTAAACTTTAGTTGCATTTTTATCACTCCCTACAATATGAAAGACAACAGTGTAGATCCGATATGATTTTAATTTATTAAGAAGTAAAAGTACATTTAAATACATAAAATATATAATTAAAATATTTATTTAAAACAGCTATTTTAGACCTGCTCAAGAATTAATTTCAAATTTGAAAGTGAAAAACTTTTTATTTCATCATCACGTTCCATGAAAAAAAGTTATATAGAACATCTTATTTTTATAGAACGTTAATGTTTACAGAAAAATACTATTTACAGAAAAGGTGATATTCTAAAAATAACTTGTTTAATTATTTCCTTCCTTATGATATCTGTATATGTGTTACTTAAAGAACCATGCAATTCCTCATGATATAATCAATAATAAATCACAAATTTATGCTGTTAAAAAATTCTTTAATTTACGATATAATTGATTAGTTATGCATTCTCTTTTTTCATATGTAGCATTTAAATTTTTCTGAGATTTTTGCATTTTATCTATTTGTATTTAATCTTATTTCACCACTTAATACATGTGGGGGGGGGGGGGGGAGAATGGCTACAGTGCGAGATTGGTGAAATTAATTTTTAAAGCAATTCATCAATAAACTATTTATTTTTCTATTAAATAATAATACTAATGTATACACAGGGCTTAATTTGCATGGAACGCATGAGAATTCAGTTCCCATACATCTTTCATTTCAGTAGATTTTTCAGATAACAGACAGAACGTGTGGGACCTCATTAACATTGCATACTGGAACTTGTGTACTGGAAGTGTGTGTGTAGAAACATGAATTGTGATTCATTTCTGAAAATACAAAGTCCTTGATTATAAAAAAAAAAAAGTACCACAGAACTGGAGCTTAATAGCAATAAGTACAAAACTTTGAATAAACACCATAAAATGCTAGAATTCGCCAACAATTGTTTCGGGTCGAAAGAAGACACAACCCTTCGCCAGGCGAACAAAGTAGGCACGAGTGCTGCAATCAAAGCGGCAATGCACAAAACCATTTTAAGTGAAGAGCAAAAACAAATAAGGTCGAATCTAAATAAAAATACTGGTGTGAGCAGAATTAAAAACGTCAGTTAATAAAATGAATAGATAAATGAAATTAAAAAATTAAAATAAGATCTAAAATATTCAAAATTAAATGGAAAATGAAGTTACAGGAGTAATTTCCCAGGATCAGACAAGAACGGAGTGGAAGAAATATCATTAACAAGATTTTACGAATTTTTAAATACGCAAAAAGGCTCATGGATATCCAAATGAGACAAGGAGGTAGGAGAAGAAATTATTTTAGTTTTTGAAAAATCAAAACAATGACCATGAGTCCAGCAGCGGGAAGCAATAGAAGATTTGGAAATCTCTTCATTACGAACATTCCGATGGTGCTCATTGAAGTCTATATTTCAAACGTCTCCTAGTTTGACCAATATAACCCAAATTACACGAGGAACACAGAATGAAATAAATGCCAGATCATTTTTCAGTAGGGATGGGATCTTTAAGAGAAGATAATTTAATTTTATTGACTGGTTTGTAAATGACTTTAAAACCAAACCATGAAAGAATCTTAGAAATTTTAAAAGTGAGTTCTAGCATTTTATGGTATTTATTCAAAGTTTTGTACTTATTACAAAAGTCCTTGAATTTACTGTCTTTTCCCAAAGAACTCTTACTATTTTTTTTCTCATAAAGCACCTACATTTGTATTGTAATTTAGTACATAATCTTTATCTTTTACATCTAACTTTCTCAGCTACAGACAAATGGTTTTTCCCTCTCACATTTTATATAGTGGCCAAAAATTGCTAGATTTACCCACTAATGAAAACCAGTTTGTTTTTATACATTATTCAGTATTTTATTGAAACCACAATTCCGCGTTGTATGTAATAAATGAAATATCAAAGTAAAAAAATAAATAGTAGCTTGTGTCTAAAGAAGAAAACAATCAGTTTAACTGGAAATTTCCAATGAAAAATGAGGCTATGCCTTGTATTTTTGTGATATTTGATTTTTTAACTTCGAGAACTGGTATGAAATTTTTATAAAATTTGTCAATACTCGTAAAATAAGAGACATGTATGAACATGAGTTCTAAAAAATATTAGTGTTCCATATATATATATATATATATATATATATTTTTTTTTTTTTTTATTTATTTTTTTTTTTTTTTTTTGTCAGAAATTAAGCCTTGGGTACAGATATATGGATTTAATTGTTCAAAATACTTTGATTAAACAATATGGTACACATGTAAAATTGTTTGAAATATAATAAGAATGTATAAATGAAAAAAAAAAAAAAAAAATGAAAGAAATGTGAATAGTCAACAAATGAATGAGAGGAAAAAGTTCTTGTAGATTAAGATTTCTAACTACTATTAATTTATCAGTTTGTTAAGAAATAAACAAATGTTAAAAATTATGCATTTAAATAATTTAAAATATTTTTCTTATTTAATTTGAGTTGATTTTAGCTTAAGGAAATAATCTTAATTATTAAAATACATACAGAATTTTAATTTCAAATGCTTCATCCACCAAGATGCACATAAGATTCATATATTTTTAAGCTAACTTTGTACAATACAATATGATAGTAAGCTAATTTAAAAAATTAAAATTAAGTAACAATTACTTGGGCATATTTTGCTCTCTAAATTAAATCAGAATTTAATGTCTCTTTAAGATTAAACTATTGTGACATACAGTTAGACGTATGTTCTATAAAACAAGATATATACACTACCGCTCAAAAGTATTTGCCCACCATCCAAATAATGCTGTAAGACGATTTAATAATAATTTATTGTGACAATTCATAATAATTTATATTTTATTCAAAAATACAGATGTAAGTAAATTGAAAGATAAACAAAATAAATATTTAAATCATATTTTTGATTCATCAATATGGTTTCCTTTATTTCTTATTAATGCAGCACATATTCTAGGCATTCTCTTGATTAGTTTTTCCAAGCATTCCTTGCCGATTTTCTTCCATTCTGTTTGCAAAAGGCTCCACAAATGGGTAATTGATGTCGGGCATGATTTTCTGACTTTTCTGTCTAATTCATCCCACATCAATTCGATCGGATTTAGATCGGGAGACTGTGGAGGCCACTGCATTACTTTTAAGACATTCTTTCGTTCTTGTGTTTCCAAATACGCTTTGCATAGCTTTGAAGAATGTTTTGGGTCATTGTCATGCATAAAAATGAATTCCTTTCCAATTAATTTTTTCCCTGATGGAATAGCATTCTTTTGAAGAATTCTCTTGTACCCCTCTTTCTTCAATATTCCATCTATTTTAACCAGATCTCCAACAGAACCACCTCCAAAACATCCCCATACCATTACGGAACCACCGCCGAACTTTACTGAAGGTACTACGCATTGATCTAATATTTTTTCTCCAGCTGATCTGCGAACAAATATTCTTCTCTTAGATCCGAAAATCTCGAATTTAGATTCATCACTCCATAATACTTTTTCCCATTCTTTGGTTGTCCAGTCTTTATGTATTTTGGCCCATTGGAGTCTCTTTTTCTTATTTACAGCTCGTAACAAAGGTTTCCTTACAGCAATACGAGCATGAAGACCAGCAGCTTGAAGTCTTCGTTTAACTGTAGAAACGCTAATGGGTACATCTCTATTTAAATTTACGTGGGCAGTGATTTCAGGTGCCGTGAGTCTACGGTTACGTTTAGATGTTGTAACTAAATATCTATCATCAGTAGAAGTTGTATTGCGGGGCCTTCCACTGCGTTTTTTATTAGCAAAACTATTTGATACTTGAAATTTTTTTACATTATAATCTACAGTTCGGCGTGGAATTCGTAAATCTTTCGCAATTTGGCGATTAGATTTACCACTCTGATGTAGACCAATAATCATAGCTCGTTTCTGAGTAGAAAGTTCCTTTCTTTTTGGCATAATTTCAATTTCTACTTGTATTAATTGAACACTGTCAATTTACTCAATTATTAATGGATTAAAGCACAAATATGGCGATAACCTATAAAACAAAATATATATGTCAGACACATAGTATATTATTATCATTATTAAATAATAAAATAGTTAATTAAGATCCCCAAATTAAAAATATAAGCCAAAAACAACGTCTATGAAATTTTCATTTTCATTGGTGTTTTTAATAAAATCAATTTACTTCTTGAAAAATAATTATATCTTAATTAATTTATAATATTTAGTAATGATTAGATGTGTATTTTATTAATTAATAAAAATTATATGTCTAAAAAATAATATGGTAAAAATATTAAAAAAAAACAAGGTGGGCAAATACTTTTGAGCGGTAGTGTATATATAAATTCTCTAAAAAGTATATAAAAAGAAAAAAAGTTTTAGATGAAAAGTTTTTTAAATTACACATACGTGGGATATCAGTAATGTGCATAGTCCCTGAATTCCTGGTGTTTTCACGAGGAAGTGATCGGGAATGTTGTTTCTTGGAAGTAGGTTTCTTCACATCTGCAGATGAACGAGATGCTGTTGATTGTGAAAATGGTGATGTAGATACAATGGAATGTGGAGGAACTATAGGTGGAAGTCCAGCCTGTGAATAATTAAAAGAATCATTAATTATAATTCTTAATAAAAAAATTAATGAATACATATTTTAGAATTTGTTTAGTAAAATTTTTAATGCATTTTAACAAATCGCTTAAAGAACTTGATATTAAAAGAACTGATATTTTGAAAAAAAATTAAATGAATTAAAATTATTTAATAAATAAATGCATAGTAACAAAGTAAAATATAGAGGAAATTATTTATTTAAAAGGAGCTAAAACAAATTAAAACTTGAAGATAATATTAATTGAGTTTTACAAAGAGTTTAATATATTTTTAAAGAAAATTCTTAAACATTTTCAGAGCTCTATCTTTATTACAATTCAATTTATAAACATGTTTTTACAAATGCCTTTCGACTATTAGCAATAATAAAAAAAAAAAAAATGCATCAATTTCATTTCATGGTTTAAATACTTAACACTAGAACGCCGGGAACCTTGTTCACCCCTATAACGTCGGCTGGTGTCATTTTGACACTGTTCAGTAATAAGCGAAACATTTAAATAAAATTTTAATACCTTGCTAATTTTGATGATCTTTTAAAAAATATGAATGATATACAATACATTTAAGGAAATTATTAACTTTTAAACAATGAAATTTTATTTTAGCATTGTGATTAATATGGTATTAAGGATTATTATTAATCTTTACATATTTTAAGTAGTATTATAACAGGTAAGTTGTTCAGGTAGATAACAATGGAATAAAAACAGAGTAAAAAACTACTCACATTATTTACAGTCAATACACGTATAGCTCACATGTTTGGTGCATTTTCCATATACCGTTCTTTTACAAGAAGAACACATTTTATTTGATAGATTTCCATGACATTTTTTTACTTCACACTTTCTGCGCTTAGATAGATTTTCAGATTGTAGTTCATCTTCATTTTTTCTCTTTCTTTCACTGCGTATTTTCTTGTATTCTGCCTGCATTTCTTCAGCTAAACTTTGAATAAAACTACATCTCGATACTTTCTTTCCAGTTACACATTTGAAAATAATCCAAGCATTTATAGCAGCAAAGTCTAAAATGTTGTAAAATGTATGAACAGGCCATCTTCTTGAACCTGCTTTGACTAAATATTTTCTTGCCATTTGATCAACAATATCAACGCCACATTTTGTTTCATTATAAAAAGTGACGATTTCTGGCGTTTTCTTTGAATTATTTGCAATTGCAATGTTTGAATGCATCGAACTTAAAATTATCACATTCTTTTTCTTTTTGCATTGGTATGCTGTGAGTGTTGAACCAGAATCCTTATTTTTCAATATTTTTGTTGTGTATAACTTCTCTTTTCCTGACCTTATACAATCTGGAATTTCTCGTCTAGCTCTATTCATCGTACCAACTAAACTCGTGCGTTTTTCCTTTAGTTTCTTCGCCAATTCTAGAGATGTAAAAAAATTGTCAACTGTGACATTTCTTCCCATATTTTGAAAAGGCTCAGTTAGTTTTAACACGACATACTCAGAAAGTCTCTGGTTTTGATCCCTTTCTTCATTTTTTCCTAGATATGGAAATGCGTTCAATATGTATTTAGTTTCTAAATCTGCAGCTACCCAAAATTTTTGTCCATATTTATCAGGTTTTGATGCTATAAATTGAGTAAATGGACAGCGAACAACTAATACAGTTTTCAATGAAACGATTCCATACTTCCGAGATCATTGCAAATTTATCGTGTTTTATTCGATTACAATGCGTCGATTTTATATCAAATCTCAAAAATCTGGAAATTTCGCAAAATCTGTCTCTGGATATGGTTTCTTTACAAAATTTTAAACCCCAGGTTTCAGACCACAATGAATGTAATTCCAAGTTTCAAGCTCCAGAGACTCCACGAGCATACAACACTAAAATATATGCAAAAAACTCTTCTCTTGAAAGTGACCAGTTTTCATTTTTTAGCACTCTGCGTGCTTCGGTCACTGTGCATTTTATTATGTGCTCTAAAATAGTTTTATCTATAAACAGCAACCAAGCACTCAAAACACTTTCACTATTTATATTTCTTTTTGCATAACTAGTGGGGCCACTTGTTTCTCGCAATATATTTTGGCTAGTAAATCTTCCAGATGCACTCACATATGTGCATTCTTCCCACTGTGAACCATCACGAGCCGTAAATATATCGTTGTTTTGAGAATTATCAACGCATGTTTCCTCATCACTTTCAGAATCGGAAGATAGAAAAGGAACAAAAATTTCATCATCAGATCCTCCATCAATTTCGGAAAACTCTCCACCCTCGGATTCATTATCGGACAATTCTCTAAGAAGCTTTTCTATTTCTTCTTGGGTAAGTCCTCTTTTACGAGACATTAACAAACCTTTATGACTTTAGTAAAAAATACGAAAATGTTAAATTGACTGCAAAATCTAATAAATTCACTAGTAATTCGAACGCTATTATTACAAGAAATAGAATCAAAAACCGTTCTGCTTACAGCAGGTGTTTACACAGCTGCAATTGGTCACGTGATAACACGTGATCACCAGGTGCAAGAAAGCGCATTCCACTCGTCGATCACATTCTTCACTCCAAAACTACTCTTAAATAAATGCCTATAGTAATGAAATTTAATTCGAAGTAAAAAAACTCAAATTATTGCCGTGTCAAATTGACACCAAGCCGGCGTTCTAGGTAAATTTTTCTGTAAATAAAGTTTAGTAAGAGCTAACATCTTAACATTTTATATGTGTACTTTCCCTACACATTAAATAAAAGTCAAGAAAAATAAATCAAATTCCTCGAGTTTTTCGAATTTTATAACGGAACTTAGATGCTTTAGTGTCAAAATGACACCGCCCGGCGTTCTAGTGTTAAAAACTTAAGTTATTATTATAATTATTATTTCATTTAGATTGCAGTAGAGTAAACTCTGAATTATTTGTGAAACTGGATCACTTGGCGAACATGAATAAGCAAATTTTACAAATAGACTGCAATATATCCAACAAATGTAAATGCCTAGCTTTATTAAAAATACTTGAATTTAATTAAATATTTTTCTATAAAACTTGTATTTTTACACTGAAAGAATACTAGTTCCCAAATTATAAAATACGAATGCAAAGTGTATAAAATAAAATAAATAATATAATAATAATAATCAACTGAAATACCTCAACCATAGGTAGGCTACTCTCAGATCCCATTGTGTGAAGTATATCACCGTCTTCTGAGTCTGACCGCCTTGACAGAGAAACTTGACATGAGCTGTCTATCCACTGATCTACACGAGCATGTTGAGCAGATGCCCATGAAGATGACTTTTTGTTGCCTTCTATGACAGAGGAAGAAGAGTTATAGGACGGTTCATTGTTATTGATATAGTTGGCACGTTGATTGGCGCTAGAAACGGAATTGGAAGGAGGAGCATCGTCAGATGAACCTTGCTCTTCCCAACTTCCCCTAGAGGAATCCTAAAGTGCAAAATTTCAGAATTAAAAAGGAGGATTTCTTAATAAAATAGATTTCTTTTCAAAAATATATTATCAGAAATTCATCAGTATTTGTTACATAAATAGTTTAAAGTGGACACTAACTTTTAAATGACTATCATTCAAAGAAAATGAAATTATATTTTTAAAGAAAATTATAAAATTCCATGGCATTATAGAAAGAATTAAGGAAAAATATTAGTGCCCTAGTAATAGAAGTTTTCTTTTTTAAGTTCGTTTCTTCCTTCATATCCCCCCCCCCCCAACTGTTCATGTATTTTTTCTCTTTAAATTTCCCCAATGCTTATATATATATATATATACATATATACTTTTCCGACAGGGTCTTGTTTTTGGGAAATTGTGAAAAATTCTACACATAATTTTACGAATCTAAATTCAATGTGAAAATAAAATTCTTCCAAACTTTTTGGCTAGGGTTCCTCTTTTGTGAAAAATTTTATTTTACAAAATAAAATTACAACTAAGGTTTCATTTTAGACAATGGTGGTTCATTTTTATAGAACTGATAGAAACTTTATTTTTACAAAGTTTTTACTAGCAAAAGCATTAAAGGAAAATTAATTTCTTACATAAAAAAAAAAAAAGCTATAAAATGCTTAACTGTAAAACACTCATAATTGTAAGAAATAATTTTAAATAATGAAAGACACAAATTTATTTTTGATAATCAATGAGAAATTGCCTATTGCAATAACAAAAGATAAAACAAATAATCAATATGACTTACATTGCAGAAGTTTATTGGTACACACATGTACTACACTCCTGCTCAAAAGTTTAACAAAATTTACAAACAATCATTTTTTTCTTTTTTCAATTTTAAAACTTACCTCTTGATGAAATGTTTTCAAAAATTGGGTATTTAAAGAACTACGTCTTCCTCATGATTTTCAGTGAAGATTGGTTTAAAACAACATTTAGGGGGCCAGTAACAAATTGAGAAAAATCAATAATGTTTGTGATCATCCTGTATAGTTAAGTGAATGAAATGAACTGTAACTTTAGATATGTTAATACAGACCCAGTTCAATTTGTGGATGCATTTATGTGATGATAGCATATTAAATAATGGAGGTCAAAAATCACCTGGATCGTTTTTTCGCCAGCAAAGAACAAAAATTTTATGAGCGTGGAGTCATGCAACTACCAGAAAGATGGGAAAAGGTATTGGACCAGAATAGATAATATGTAATTCAATAAAATATTTGTTCAATATAAGAAAATAGTCTTTCATTTTCATTAAAAAAAAAAAGAAATTACTTTCTGAACAACCCAATATTAATGTTTTATCACAGGCCTGAAAAATACATGCTTGAACTTACTTTTTCTAAGGTTTTTCAATTATTGCTGTCTTTCCACTAAACTCTTAGAAGATTTGTAAAATTCTAAACCAGTAATTTCCACCATGCCACAATGATTTTTTTTAGTGTGCTGCTATAAAATAAACATCCTTTCATCTTTCATGAAGTTTCACTATTGTATTTTGGGTATATCAACCAACATTTCCATTATTATTTTTTTTTAAATTTATTTTATTTTAGTATGTTATGAAACTGCTAAATTATTAAAACATTTACTGCAAGCAAGGTTGTATCCAGAAAAAAAAAAAAAAAAAAAAAAAAAAAAAAAAAAATTGGAGGGGGTTCAAATTTTAATACATAATGTTAAGCATTAAAAATGACGTAAAATTGAAAAATTATTGACAAATCTAACCTTCAAAACTTCCTGGTTGTGACCAATATATATATATATATATATATATATATATATATATATATATAGAATTGCTGTACTAAACAACGAATAAATCACTTATGCATAACAAGTTGAGATTTTGCAATTGAACTATTGAAACAATTTAAGAATTATTAATTTTTTTTTAACTTTGTAAAAATAATAATTCTGTTATTATTATTTTTTTATTTATTTTTTAATAAATACAATAAAATAAAACTGAAGATAACTTATTAAGAGATAAATAATTTAAAAATAAAAATAGATTTTATTTTTACTTACTTCAGTATTATTCTTTTCTTTTTGTTGAGACAATTGACTAAGTCTCTTTTTTAAAAGCTCTAACTGTGCACAATATTTTTTATTTTCTTCTCTTAATTGGTAATTTTGCTCTTCCAACTATATGACAGGGAAAAAAGAAAAAAAAAATACATTAATTTATTCGTATAACCTTCAACATAATGTGTTTACATAAATAAAAATAAGAAAAATTAAATTCAAAATTCAGAAATAGAGAGTTCTAAATTAATAATTACTCACTTCTTTCAATTTATTAGTAACCCATTCTTTAATTTTAGATGCTTTAGCCTCTACTTTCTTGGCATCTAATATCCTTAATTTTTTCTGTCAAGAAAAAAGTTAAAAATTAAAGCACGAAGATAAAAATTAATCACAAAATAATGAAAAATAAATGTATATTTAATATTGAATAATTCTTCAAATATAGTTAAAAACTAGGTTGCTTACTTATGTATGACATAGTGAATGCACAAAATTTAATAGAATTTTAATGGAGATAGCTCAAAATAGAATTGTTTTATATATAAAGAAAAATTTTAAGCACAAACACTTTTATTAAAAAATAGTGTCAAAGTGGGTATCTTGTGCCGATTTTCATTGATTTTGCATTCGCAATGTATATCCCAATTAGACAGACAGTCAAAATTCAAACTCAAGACATAATGTATTTAGAAAAAAAAAAAAAAAGCAAAAACACTCAGTTTAGGCCTGGTCCATTAGCAGCAGGCTTTCTCTCCATAATGTTAAATCCACAGATGTACGATACTTTCATATTTAAAGATATCTCACAAGAAAATGAAAATTCTTAATTTTTGTTTTTTTCTGTTTCCTCTCAAAAACTTTTCTTCATTTACCACATTTTTACAATCTCTCTCCAAAATAGTTAGTATATTTACAGTATATATATATACTCGTATATATATATATATAAAATTATTATTATTGAGAAATTTATCCCTAAATATATATATATAAAATTCTGCTTATATTCTTAGTAAACAGAATTTAATTTAACATGATGCAAGACTTATTTAAATTTATACTTCCATATAAAAGCATGCAGTAACTGTATTTCATTACCTAGCATCGATTACTGTATTCATTTCTTAAAATTACTTTGGTATAGTTTTAGCTTAGGAGCATCTTGGCGGCTTTTAAATTTTTATTGTCATTTTGGTGGTGAATTAAAATGGCTATCGCAATTGCATAACTAAAGACCTTGGCGAGAAACGTCCGAGTTAAATCGGTGCCAAATTTCAAATTTTGCAAAGGGGTTCCCATACTAAATCTGTTCTATTTCTTTAGCATGATTTTTCTCAACTTCATTTTAATTATATATAAAAAAAACGTTTGCCCATTCACTTTTTTTTCCTGACATTAAAAAAATATATTTACTCATTTATTTATTTATCTTTGGCATCTTTTTAAAAAAATTAAATTTAAAGTTACAATGGGGTTTTTATTCAATATCTTTTGAATCAATATCTGACTGAATTAAAAAATGTAGTGTTAGCTAGATTTTGTACTGATTTAAAAGTGTACCAAATTTTTATGAAATCTAATAATCCGGAGAGATACAATGAGAAACCTTTAGCTTTATATGAGGAGCAAACATTCAAACTACATTTTCTCCTTCGGCTACATTTTTCTGAAAACACAAAGAACTAATAAATTAAAAAATAACTAAACTTGAACCTTAATTATTGTTTTTTAGATGTATTACTCGTTACTAGGAAGACATGTAGACATATCTGGGGAGATATGTAGACATACTATGTTATGTTTAGTTTAAAGAAAAATCACTAATTTATTTATTTATTTATTTATTTTATTTTATTTTTTTTTTTTTGGAGAAAGCACAATTTGAATGTTTGCTCCTTATATATTTTAAATGAAAACAAAAATATTTGCACATTCATTCAAGATAATAAACGGCGACGGCGCAAAATCTTTATCTGAAAGAAATAGTCATGTTGTACTAAATTAAATCATACATATATTATATATATATATATAGTAGTAGTAAAGGAAGGTTCATAAAAGGCAAGCTTTAAGAAGAAAAAGTAAGAGACAAAATAAATTTTGGTTTTCTCAACAGCTATCTTTACATGAGTATACACCCATAGGTTTAACATTACAGGAAGAAAATATGCTTCTTACTGATCGGGCTCACCCATTTCAAGGTGGCTAGCATATATATATATATATATATATATATATATATATTTTTTTTTTTTTTTTTCAATGGCTCTATAAAAACTTTCTAAGCATTTACAGGCCATTTTCTTCTATTTTTGCGTGTAACATTTTATAACTCATAATTACTGGTTTCAGAATTTCAATAGTTCAAAATTTGCAATTATACTCTTCCAGAAATTAGTCAGAAATTCTTGATTTTTCAGACATTATTAAAATTCCTTTATTATTATCAGATTTCCAAATTTGAATGGGGAATTAATCACAGAGCAAATTTCAGTCTTAGTGCCCACAAATTTTTCTGCATTTAAGTAATAAAGAAAGAAAGTAAACGATGCACTATATGCACCAAATAGATTTAGTTCCTACAGATATAGTATATAATAATAATTAAAAAAAGAAAATCTTGAACATCAGTTATATTGACTAGTAAATATCTTTGTCATACCTGTTCTTCAACTTGTTGCTCTAAATTTGAAATGATTTGGTCTTTACAAGCTTGGTCAGAATTCGACACACAATCTTTAAAATTATCACTACTTATACCTAGACTTTGCAGCTTTTGTTCCATAGCTTGAGCCTAAAATACAAAGGAGGAGGAGGTTGATAATTATATACAGATACAAAATACACTAAAAATAAACAATGAAAATTGAAAAAAGAACTTCTACTAATACTTCTAAAGAAATTTTTACATTCTTACACGGTATTTATGAAAATGAATAATATACAGTCAACTTCTTATAATCCACAGATCCACAATTCGGCTTTAATTTAAAATCAAGCTATGATTTTCTAATGTATAAAAAAGAGGAACTAAATGATGAAGTGAATTCTTCAGATCAGATGGCAATAATTTTTGTTTCCTATTAAAATCTACATAATAGAAATTTGGGATGTCATAAAAGTTTAAATTTCCTTTTGTAAGTAGATACACATGCCTTTAAAATATTTATTAAAATCCCATTCAGACAAATGTAAAGGAAAAAAAAAAAAAAAAAAAAAAAAAAAAAATTATAATTTTCTTATAACAACAAAACATTTTCATTATGATTAAACTTAAGAATTTGAAGAAAATTCTGAAAAACTAATGCATGCATTATCAATGCATACATCTAAATTCTAGCATAACTTCTAGAAAACAGGAGGAGAAGGCTGGGAAAAGGTGGAGATTGAGAGCAATATGTTTTGAAATAATGTATATTTCTCCAGACAAAATAAGTCAACGATATTCTTATAGCAAAATCAGAACTAGCAATCATGTTATAATAGAAAACTTATCCTTAAAAAATAATAACAAAATTTTCAGCAGTATTACAAGTGGGAATTATATTTGGAGAAGGTTTTTTTTTTTTTTATTCCTTCAAAATATTTCTATTGTGTATTAAAAATTAAATACATAATAAATTACACTGAAATATTGAGTAAAATGACACAAAAAATAATTCACCATTATTTCCTCTATTCTTAAACCACCTTCACAACAAATTGTTTTATTAAAAACACCTTTGTGGCAATTATTTTCTCACAAAAATTGTTCGGTTATTTATTATTCAAAACTTACAGTTAATAACAGAAGATTGAATTAGCAGCACAACAACATTAAAGCACTTATTTTCTGTAGGATGAGTTTATGAAATTACAGTGAAACCTTGCTATAGGGTCATCCACTGTGCCACAGAAAACTGGTCCTTCATAGAGGTGACCCTTTAACAAGGATTGTTTAGAAATTCTCAGTTAGGGAAACAGATTCTACAAGTTAAATGGTTTTAATTCTTCAGACTTACATTATTTGTCTCAAAAGCTATCTAATAATTATTAATATCAGTTTGTTTGAAATTTAAAAACTTTTTATTAATAATTCTGTTTTCTAATTTCATATACGTATATATATATATATATATATATATATATATACACTAAGCGACAAAAAAAAAAAAAAAAAAAAAAAAAAAAAAGCTGCACTTGAATATTTTCCTTTTCCCTTTTTGCAACTGCCAATTTTATCATTTAAAAAGCAAATTTTTGAACAGATTTTTTTACGTTGTCCTCCACGTACACTTTAGGATTGAGCCCAGTGTTAAAAATAAAATGCAACTGTCATGAAAATTATAATTTTAGAAAGTATTTCAAAAATGGCAAGTATAAAGCATTTAACGATGCCACAAAAAGTATTAATTTTAGAATGAAAGTCAAAAAATATTTTAATATGTGAGATGGCAAATTAATTAAATGTTAACGAAATATTCCTGAGATGATTTTTAGGAACATATAAAATTTTTTGGCTGTTTAAACGGAAAATGTGTCTTTAGACGGCTATGTTGCCCATCCAAGCGAGATGATGGCAAGTTAAGAAACAAAAGTTTGAAAAAATATATTTGTACATGCTCATAACTTAGAAACGATTTTTAAAAAAGTGCATAGCAAAGTAATTTCTTTAAAAACAGTGCGGGAACAATTAAGCAAAGTATATTTAAAACCAGAAGATCTACAAAAAAAAGTCATTACTAAGGAAAAGAATAAAAAAAAAAAAAAAAAAACAGGACTTCAGTTGACCAAAAATTTAAAATATTATCAGTTAATTATTATTAGGCTGAACTGGTTTTCTCTGATGAGTCAAGTTTATTTTATTTCGGGCTGATAAAAAAATAATAATAATAAGATGATAAAAATGTGACCGATCTATTGAAATTTGCATTCATAAAACAGTGACACATTCTCCATACATTATGGCATGGAGGTGTATAAATTTTCAATGAGTCGGGCAAATTTTTATGCTCAAGGGATCAATTAACTCAAAATAAAACGCAGCCATTATAAAAACGGCGCCTGATCGACTATTTTGTAGGTATCTCAGACTTTCTTGCAAATAGAATTTCAAGATGATATTGCACCATACTAAAGGGCGTCTGTGGGGCGTTTATTCGATTCAAATTGTTAAAACTACTTATCCTATCCCATGAGCACCTATAATTTTGTAAGCAATCATATATTTTTTTTAACTTTAAGCTAAATCCCACAAAAAATATCGTAGAATTTCTTTTTCATCAGACTTGGAAATACCCCTAATCTCAATCCGCTCAAAAATGTTTAGTCTATAAAAAAGCATGGAAAAGGGGTGAGGATTAAAAAATTGCAGCCTACGACTCTGCAAGGACTAGAAAAAACTATATGATATTTGGCACAGAGAAATTTTTGTTATTTATATTAAAACACTGCATAATACTATGCCATTGCGCATTAAAGCAGTAATTCCATATAAAGGTGGAATAACTCAATGCAGAATATATATTTTTATTAAAAATTACTTAGATCTAACAAATAAATAGCTTTGTTTCATGTATTAAAATATAACTTGTATATATCATATAATAAATCATAATACAGTACAAAGTATATGTTTATTATATTACATTTAAAAAGAATGTTTTATGTAGATTTTTAATAATTACTTCGTAGAGTGTAATAAAGTGAATTATTAAATCAAAAATCTTCATATGTATCATTTCATCTCTTTGACGTTATGCAAACATAACAGTTTTATTTGTTTCAACTATTAGTTTTGAAGTTACTACAAATGAAAAAGGTATGTCAATTTTTCTGCAGTGCAGCTTTTTTTTTTTTTGGTCGCTTAGTGTATATACATATAAACTGGAACAAATTGTTCAGTTTAGCACCATTCTAGGGTGTTAAAAAAAAAGGGGGGGGGGGGTAAAGAAGATTAACTTCATAAATGAATAGAAAAAAAAAGAAACATTTAATACAATACTAATAACAAAAATTATTTTAAATTTTTTCAATTAAAAATTAGTTAAAGGCTTAACATAACACTGCATATTTCCCTCATTCCATTTCTCTCTTTTTCTTCTCTGCTGCCATCCCCAATAATACAAAAAGAATGTTTCTTTTTAAACATTTTCTCTAAGCAACTCAAACTCTTTTCTCAAACTATCAATTTCTATTAAAGTTTCCTGTCAGGATATACTAATTTTAGCTTTTAATTTTCAATATTAGCTAGGCAATATTTTTATTTTGCCATTTAAAGTCAACTTTACCCATTTAGAAGCAATCACATTTAGACTTATCAGCTAAATAATGGTATGACACAAATTTCCCATTTTCATAAGCTTGAACAATCTTCTCTAAATAGGCATATCCTGAAGTACGATTTCTTAGAACTTTCTCATTTTCTCTACACACATAGATTTATTACACACATGGCAATTAATCTCAGTTATAAAGTCAAGGTGGACACAGTGGTCAGTCCATGTTAAGGAAAGAGAAAAATTATCTCAAGAAAGATACACAATTGTACACAGATCTTTCCAAGGGGAAATTTTTGGGTCCCTAAAAAACATGGTTCTAAAAAGGGAGGAGGCCCTTCAATAAAGGTAGAGGTTTAGAGAGGTTTCACTGTATTTTTAAAGCCATAGCATAATAAATCTGTGACCTTGAGAAGTAAATGGTTAAATTATTCAAGAGTGATTGTGTGACACAAAGGGAAAAAAAAATTAAGAATCTTAAAAAAAAAAAAAAAAAAAAAAAAAAAAAAAAAAAGAATATTAAATGATACTGAAATTATGTAGACCAGAAGCCCCCAATCTTTTTGTATCTTGTGTACTAGCCAATCAATAAAAATATACAATTCTTTCACATATCACCTAGATGACAAATAAACAACCAATGAAAACAAAAGTTAACTTTGTAGTATAAGTGAAAATACGGATGGATAAGATTAAAAACTCAGAAATCAGAGATAGCCCCTGAACACAAACATCCCTGTTATTTTTTGGTATATTATTCCAATAAAAGTTTCGCTGTTTTATCATATAAATAGAAACATAGAATTTTTACCTTTTGCCTGGCTTCCTCCTCTCTTCTCTCTGCTTCAGAAGCCTTTTGCTCTAGTTCTGATAGCTGAAATAGAAAAATTAATTATTAATGATACAAACATTAAAGCTGACAAAAAGAGAATGCACAATAATAAAGAAAGAGAGAGACAGACAGAAAGTAATTTATTGTGTATTTGAAATGTGTTTAGTGCATAAGCTATAAACAGAGCATTTACACTAGAGTTGCACAACCTGCGGCCCAGTAGCCATCAATTTGCGGCCCGCAGAAGGATCAACATTTTAGATTGCATGAATCATCAGAAGGAGCAAAAAAATAAAAAAAGGGATAAAATATTTTATTTTTTGCACTTGCAAAACTGGCATTTATAAAACCTTTTCTTTTTTGAGGGGGAGGGGGGATGAAAATGTTGGATTTTATACATATTTCTCAGTAATGTAACCCACAATAGGTTCCTTAAATTTTTAATGAAAAAATTACGGAATAATCTATTGGTGATTATTTATCTTTATCTATCTGAGAAGATAAAAAACTGAAAAATGCAACGATCAGTAAGTAAAAGCTTTTTCTCTATTTTTTTTTTTTAATCTATCTCCAAAACATAATCATATGTATTAA
The DNA here is from genome assembly GCA_963930645.1 of Salticus scenicus. Taxonomy (NCBI): domain Eukaryota; kingdom Metazoa; phylum Arthropoda; class Arachnida; order Araneae; family Salticidae; genus Salticus; species Salticus scenicus. The sequence goes on from OZ005654.1 coordinate 132,926,238, forward strand.
AATTAATGATGAAGTAATGATTTAATGTAAATTTATAGCAATAATTAATTTACATTAAAAAATGAATAAATAATAATAATAAAAACTTCAAATGTGCAGTTAGTTGAATTTTTTTCTGTCTGGTGACATAAAAAAGAAAAAAAGACTGATGCTTATATATTTTGTAGAACTAATAAAAAACAGACCGCAATAATGAAGGTGATCATTTATGATTTATGGGGTCGCAAACAGAAATGCAGAAGCAGCTAAAAGAATGTATAGGACACAATTGTTTAGCAGGCATAGCTGACAAAACATTCAAATGCTTTTATCTGGTGAGAATGGACCATTTTGTACTTCAAAATGACCACCAAGATTTTCAGTGGTTGCAAATGTACTAGAGTTGCATTCGCAAAAATATAACAAGACATACGAAGGGAGGCTGAAAAATTCCTAGCTTTGCACCTAGTGAGTTGAAATAGAAGAATAAATTTGGTGGCAAATGAAAGCTAAAGGTCTTAGTATTATAAATGTACAAATCATTCCGATTTGTACAATTTTTTTAATCTATGCACAAATGTTTGAATTCTGACCAGAAGAAAAAACGAATTGAAAACATTTTGAAGCTTTAAAGAACTTTCTGTCTAAGTTAGTGACACATTTTTGATCTCCAGACAAAGGAGCAATCAAAAGACTACTGCTACAGAGATTCCTGCAGTTAAAGAAGTTGCACACTCAGAAATCGGACAAAAGAGTCTTGGCGTCCATTACAACGATAGTGCAATTGATGATAGTGTGACTCTATCTATATATATTTATTACACTGCAAATATATCTGCATAGTTTAATTCTTTTATATTACCTTCCATGTGGCCCTTCATGTTCCAGTCAACAGCGAGAGTAGCCCTCCAGCCAAAAAGGTTGTGCACCCCTAATTTACACTATCTTCTAAATACTTTGTAAAATTACAGAACATATGTTTTTAAAACATTAATAGTTTGTGGTTCAAAAATAGTCTTTAACAATGTTTTCACAGCCTTTTTTAAAGTTAAAAATATGAATCTTTAATCATATTATAATGTGTACATCATTTAAAAAAAAAAAAAAAACAGTGGTTATTTATTCTGCTTATAATGAAACTTTTTCTTCCCACCTCCCTCTCCAATTGAATGTTTATTTAATCAATTTAAGTATCATTATTATTAGTACAATTTGAATTTACAAATTTTGTAGTTAGCTTCCAGCTTTGTAAATTTAGCAATGAAAATTTATTTGAACCTAGAATTAGATGCGCGTGTGCAGGGCTTTCGGATAAGGCACTGTCATAGACAGTGGATTCTAACACCGGCACACTGCGATCGAGACGACGCTACCGAAGGCAGTGTGTGTATGTGTGTGTTGGGGGGGGGGGGGGGTTACCGAGGTTTTGACTAAATTCAATAGAAAGAATTGCATTTCAGAGTTCATATTTTTATTTTATTTTTTGAGATTGCTTCATTTAAATATTGCGTGCAGCGAAGCGGTAAAAAAAAAAAAAAAAAAAAAAGCTAGTAAATTATGAAAAAATATGCATGAAAAAGGAAGGAGCATCCACAATATCGTTAAAATGTTAAAAATTAAAATAAACTGTTTTAGAAAGAAGATGGGAAAGGAGACGCGGAAAACAATCTAAGAGAGTTTTATATTATTTTAGGCCAATCTTAAACAACCGTGAAAAAAAAAAAAACAATCTATCTGAAAATACTGGGTCTTCGAACATTTAATAATTAACAGTTGTTTAAATAAATGTAAATGAAAATAATCGTTCAATAATAATAATAATAATAAAAAGACGGATCAAAGTGTTTGAGTATCTCTCCCCAAATTAATTGTACATTGTTTAATGGATCGCGACGTAATATACAAATTCTTTCGTGCGTCCCTGTAAAAGAAATATAAATTATAAGCTCACAATATCGTAACAAAATTAGCAAAAATTAATTTAGGACCCTTCAAAACGTAAATATACAGAAAAAAATCTCATAGTCGATTTTTTTTTCATGATTAGAATATATATTAGGTCTTTGCATAAATTCGTGCGGTTTTTTATTGCTTCATTTCATAAAAATACATCAAATCAAATGACAATTTTTAATCAAAATACTCTCCATTACTTTCTACAACCTTTGCCCATTTTTCGGGTAACAAATGTATACCACGGCGATAGAAGCGCTCGTCTTTGGAGGCAATAAAATGATCCGAGTCCGCACGAACTTTTGCAACGACCTAATATATATATATATATATATATATATATATATATATATATATATATATAATATATATATATTTTTTACACACGTATGTCCGGAAAGTACAAAAATAATAAGATTTTATTTTTAAACAGGCTTTCTTAAGTATTATGTAACAAATCATACTCAATAATGATGATTTTTGACTCTTAAAAAATCTTATTCGTTAAATTACGCAATCATATAGTCATAACTAGTATATATATATGAATCAATGACTATGTGTTTAGAATTCTCTATTCAGAACTGGAGAAAACTGCGACATTTTGCAATGCAAGTTCAAAGAATACTATTGTATCATAAATGATTTTTTACATGAAAAAAAAAATAATAATAATCGAGTGGAGCAAAAAGTTTTGTATACAAGTCATTTATTTACTGAGCAGCATATTGTATAAATACCCGTATAAAAGCACAACAAAACTTTTAAAGGGATTTCGGAGGGATATTAATTTTATGACAGGTTACGCAAAAACCTTTTTGCAAAGTTTACGGAGATAGTTTTGTGACTTCGATATTCCACAAACATACTACAATTTTATAATCTTTAATAATAAGAAAGCCATAAATTCAAAGTGATATTAATTCTCGTACTAAATATTTTTTCTACTTCATTCTTCTTCCTATTTAACTTCAATTTTTTAATGTACATTCGGGGACCAGCTAGTAAGTTGCTAGTATATCACTAGCGTAACGAAATCGTACTTTGGTGCTCAAGGGTGAAAAAAAGCTCCCCTGATGAGTTTTTTCCCCAACCTTTCTGAGCGTTTCCTACTTCAAATTTGCCTAAAATAGTGTCTTAATTGTTTGTTTTCTCATTGCTTGTTTGTATCTTTTGTTTCGAGATCAATAAGTACAAATTGTTTCAACAAAATTAAACATCAGTCTTCAAGGTAATTTTAGTTTGATGAAAATTTATTCTTATTGGTCTATGTGGTTTCAGTGATCTTGAGACTGTTGCTCGGTTTTTACTGTGTTTAAAAATATTATTATGTATATATATATATATATATATATATATATATATATATTAAAAGAAAAAAGGGCTCGGGCTTGAGCCCCGTGCCTGGCCCCATCTGGTCTTTGGGCTGAGATCCTGAGCCGGACTCGAGCCTAAATATTTTGTGTATACTCTAAACAGGGCCCGATTTTTATTATTATTATTTTTTTTTTCTAACATTTTTTCGTTAATTAAGGAGAAAAGTAAATGATAAAATGTTTCTTCAGTCATTTTACACAATTTTATAAACTAGTATATTACACGAAATTTCGTTTTGATAAAAATTGCTTGCAACTTAAACTTGATTGTGTGACTGACTGTTCGCGATCTGATCTTAAATATTTTTAACATGTCCCGAAACTGATACATGTTATTTTAACGTCACAATAGCAGGTTTGCTATTGAAAGTAGGCATGTTACTAGTAGTTGACGCACATTTACAAATAAAAGAGATCGGTTATGTTACTATCTTTATGTTCTATGGTCTGTAAGATCTAGGAACTAAGAAGGATATTTTTAAGCGCTTTTACGCTATTTTCCAGGGCACTACATGTTATGAAATTAGCATAATTTTTTTTCAGATGCGCAAAAGCATTTTTCTAAATGCTTAGAATAGCATTAGCGTTTGTTTTCAGGATCATATAAACAGATTCTGATACATTACGAGAAATAAGAGGAAATGGATGAAAGTTAGATTTTTAGAATTATGAACCATATTTACTACCCTCCTACAATGTCTGACGAATACTAATATTTCCGATTTTATTTTCTGTCTGTCTGTGTGCTATCTGTTCTGTTTGTTCGTAATAATGAATTCCTGTTTATATGTAGAGTCTTATAAAATATCTATAGTTTTATAATGAATATTATGGATGAATATAATGAATATTAATGAATTGCTTGGGTGTTATAAAACCTCTAAAATGTATAGAAGCATGCATTTTCCTTCTTTCTTTCTTTAATTATTTTTCTTGGCCGAGTCATGGTCCAGGCCGTACCATATACTAAAAAATAAACAAACAAACGGGCCAGGCGGAACTTTTAGATATCATACCGGGTTGGGTAAGCTAAGAAAGGCTTTTGTACGGGCCAGGCCGGCCTCCAAATTTCGGCTCGAGCAAACCTCCAATTCAAGAGGATTTAAAGAAAACAATATAACTTTTTTCTTCGAGTTAAGAGAACTCTTTACTTATCGTTCCCGGAAGCCAAAGCCAATGTTATTCTGTGGAGAATTGTGTTACAATATAACTCATTAACTAAATTTCGTTTCCACATTTACAAAATTTACAATGGTAACAGGAGACTTGGCGTTGGAATATTAAAACCCGAATAAACTACTACGTCAGAAACGCCAATCACCTCAATTATTTTTCTTTGGCGTTTCTGACGTAGTAGTTTATTCGGGTTTTAAAATTTACAATGGTTGAACAGGTCACCGCTTTCTGAAAATTGATTTTTAATATCTTATTTTGAAGCTGTAAAGATGTGAAATTTCACAATGTAAATTTTTGCGTTTTTTCGCTTAAAAATGAAATCTTAAAAATTAAGAAAATAAATTTTTAGAAAGCGGTGACCTGTTTAACAGTTGTGAATTTTCTGAATGTGAAAAAAGAATTTAAAAATATATATTAGTTAATGCATTATAACGGGGCAAAATTACCCGTAGAATAAAATTGGCTTCGGCTTTCGGAGTCCCCTAGAGGTCTAAAAATTCTACAAATATAATACGTTGTATGAAAGTCGTAAAAATGATTATTCGTGCGGGGAAAAAAAAAAATTAATTTAAAAAAAAAAAAAAAAAAAAAAAAGGAGATTTTAAGATACCTTTTTTTTTTTTTTTTTTTTTTAATTTATATTAAATTCAAATTTGCGTCCGCGTTCACAGCAATTTTTCAGTTCCAGCATTTTCTTAGCAACAACAATTGTGTTTTAAAAACTAATCTAGTCTCACAAACAAATTACGACAGCACTAATAATTTGAGATAGATCAATTCAACTAGCATGCATATTAAATTATATTACTTTTGAACATTAGAATGTTTACCAACATTTACTTATTCCTTTTCTTGCATAAATTTATAGGAATATGTGAAGATAAAATTTTAATTGAATATGTACTGTTTTTAGAAAAGTTAAAAATTTAGAAAAGTTTTATATACTTTTATGCAATATCAAAAGGAGAGAGTTTAATTTCATTGAAAGATAATTAGATAAATAAATAAATAAATAAAAATAATAATAATTGTACACTTTTTTTTTTAAGTAACTTAAAGTACTTTTAAGTAACGTAAGCATTGCTATAAAATTAACGATTTAGGGATTTTTTAAATTTTAATCGAAGCATTTATAAAACTTTACACTGAATTGCTAAAATTTATTTCAAATAAATTATTGAATTTATTTCTTTTCTTTTCTTTTTTTTCTTTTTTTTAATAACAATGGTAGTATAATACTATTACTAGCAAATAAATAAGAAGAAAATACGTAAAATTTCTTTATTTGAACTAACTTTTTCATATATGAGGGTAAGTATCTTCATACTTTTTCTTATAAAAGATCGAAATCGCATCTCAAATAAAACGCGATTCAATCTCAAACAAACAACTCTTCAGGCACGCATTACAGCTGATAACGGTACGCTCAATCAACACATTCTTAAATTTGTAAATAAATTATAAGGTTGCTTATCATTTTTTCTGATAAGAAAGTCTGAGATCTATTCAAACATTAAGGAATTATTATTATAATTATTTTCAGATTTTAAGGGAACTTGGCATCTTATGATTTTGATATATCTATTACAGATATGAAATTTTTAAATTGTGTTTTTTAAATTTGCACTGTTTCATGAATTCAGGATCTTCCAAATGCTAAAACAAAACGTCTACAGATAGTTAAGAGAAAGAGGAGACTTTGTTTTATATATATATATATATAAATAATATTTATGTGTGTGTGTGTGTTTGTTTAATAGAGTCCATTAAAAAAATTAGGGATGGATTTTGCAATATCTTTAAAGAAAAAAAAATTCCTAAGAACAAAAAATCATGTTTTTTTTGTTTGTTTGTTTTGGGGCAAATTTTTACATAGACATGCACGTTTTAATTTTTTTCTTAAAAACTACTTAATAAAATCTTACTTTGAGATAATCGCAAATTGTTTCAAATGAATAAATACAAAAAAAAAAAAAAAAAAAAAAAATCCGTGGTAAGTATATTGTTAACTTGTTTTGTTCAAAGTCAAATAATTCGGAAAGTAAACCCGATGTGACTAGCGACTTAAAACCCCAAGAATACTATGAAAAAAATTTAAAACAGACATTTTAACTATAAAATAACAGAAATTGGCATTCTGTAATGTTTCAAAAGAACAACAGGCAGGATGAAGTTACATCAGAGAATATAAAATGAATAAACGAACCGATAATGCAAATTACGCTTGTAAACTCGTGATGTAACAAGATGCGGTAGTTTAAGATCTAAAACTTCCTGGAAAAATAGATTTTCAATGAAAAATAATAATACATAAGCTTAAAAAAAGGATGGAGATGGGTGGGAGAAAGTCATACAAATCTCAAAATGAAAGAAATAACATCCCAGTTCTTCTATATGGTCCAGAAAGGAACTTTGAAGTAGAGAGGATGTTTACAAAAATATAATCTTCAATAAAAAACATTAAGTTAATAAAATTACTTCAAAATACTCTACAGTGTGTGTGTGTGTGCATTAATTGTCTTCGCTAGGGACTAAAACTCGGACAGAGTGCCTCTCCAACGGGGGTTTTTCTATGGGATCTTAATATGTATTTACGCGAGTTTCGGAGAAAATTACTGAAAACTCCGAAGAGACGACGAACGGATGTGGGTTCGAACCAGCACCTCCCGTCCATCAGCTTACAGCCACTGGTGCGGCCCTACAGAATTGTTGGGGGGAAATAACTGTAATATTGACACAAAAATTGCTTCATAAAAAGTAAAAAAAAAAAAAAAAACTAATATGTTCTGGCCAGTACAAGACTTTCTTCTATACTTTCCTATACAAATTCCCGCAGAAAAAAAAAAAATAATAATAAAAAAAATAATAATAATAATAATTGTATATATACATATATATCCATTAAATTACTACCTGGCTTTGCCCACTTTGATTGCCACACTTTTCAAATGAATCCTTTTAGTTCCCCATCATACTATTGGTATGGGGAACTTAGGTAATCGTGAAAAATTTCGACCTCGGTTTTTTGACTTTTTTACTCGTTTTCAGGTGTGAGGAATCCGAAAATGACAAAAATTGTATGGTGTCTGTTAGTGTGTTAGTCCGTAAGTGTGTTAGTCTGTTTACACGATATCTCACGAACAAATGATCGCAGAGAGGTCAGATCAGTTTTAAAATATTACTTTCGATACTGGCAAGAACCCTATTCATTTGCAATTCCTAGAACCCTATTCATTCGAATTAAAAAACTTCGTAAGTTATTAGAAATTTACGATTTTCTTAACATGAGAGAATAGGACAAAAATTCACTTAAACGTACATTAAATGGAAACTTTTTACTGTAAAAATGTCAGACCAGTTTTAAAATATCAGTTTTGATGCCGGAAGGAACATCAGTAACTATAAATATGCTACTTTGAAAACATTGCAAGTTATTGGAAATTTACGAATTTCTTATCATGGCAGTATAGGGCAAAATTTCACATAAACGTCAATTTTGAGAGATATTTTCATCGTAAAGATGTCAGACTACTTTTGAAATATTATTTAGGACACTGGCATGAAAATTAATGACTATGATTTTTCCAATATAAAAATTTCGTAAGTTATTGGAAATTTACGAATTTCTTAACATGGCAGAATAGAGCAAAATTTCACATAAACGTCAATCTTGAGGGATATTTTCATCGTAAAGATGTCAAACCACTTTCGAAATATTATTTAGGATACTGGCATGAATATCATAGACTATGATTTTTTCAAATTAAAAAATTCTTACGTTATTTGCAATTTATGATTTACTTAACATGTCAGAATAAGGCAAAATTGAGTATCAACTTCCATTTTGAGGATCATAAATACATTAGACAACTTCAAAATTACATTTATGATATTTGTTTGAACATGATTGAATACAAATATTCTAATAGGAAAATTTCGTAATTTACGATTTTATCAACATAGCGAAATTGTAAATTTTTCATATAAATCTGAATTTTGAGGGTTATTGCATTGGAAATAGTAGCATGAAAACTAAACAACGGAATTGACCCTGATAAAATAAATTAATAGATTAGAATAAGATAAATATATCGAAGTGAACGGTGGATAGCCTATTAAGGCAGGGATTTCATTCTGTCACTGTATCAAGCTTTGGTCAAATTCATTTCTTTTAACATGATTATAATATGTCTAGCACTAGAAATTTGTGAGAACATAAATATGATGGGGAATTGAGCAGAGTCCACCTATGCCAACTAGTTTTTTAATAATAAGTCTAATTCTTTTTAGTTCACTATCATACTATAGGTATGGGGAACTTAGGTAATCGTGAAAATTTTCGATCTCGGTTTTTTTACTTTTTTACACGTTTTCAGGTGTGTGGAATCCGAAAATGACAAAATCTGTATGGTATCTGTCTGCAGGGTGTCCGTTAGTGTGTTAGTCCGTTAGTTTGTTAGTCTGTTTACACGATATCTCCCGAACAAATGATCGCAGAGAGGTCAGATCAGTTTTAAAATATTACTTTCGATACTGGCAAGAACCCTATTCCTTTACAACATTCGAATTAAAAAACTTCGTAAGTTATTAGAAATTTACGATTTTCTTAACATGGGAGAATAGGACAAAATTTCACTTAAACGTGCATTAAATGGAAACGTTTTACTGTAAAAATGTCAGACCAGTTTTAAAATATCAGTTTTGATGCCGGAATGGACATTAGTAATTATAAATATGCTACTTTGAAAATTTCGCAAGTTATTGGAAATTTACGAATTTCTTAACATGGCAGTATGGGGCAAATTTCACATAAACGTCAATTTTTAGAGTTATTTTCATCGTAAAGATGTCAGACTACTTTTGAAATATTATTTAGGATACTGGCATGAATATTATTGACTATGAATTTTCAATATAATATTTTTGTAAGTTATTAGAATTTTACGAATTTCTTATCATATCAGAATAGGGCAAAATTTTACACAAACGTCAATCTTGAGGGATATTTTCATCATAAAGATGTCAGTCCACTTTTGAAATATTATTCAGGATACTGACATGAATACCATAGAGTATGAATTTTTCAATTTAAAAAATTCGTAAGTTATTTGGAATTTACGATTTACTTAAAATGGCAGAATAAGGTAAAATCGAGCATAAACTTCCATTTTGAGGATCATAAATATATCAGACAATTTCAAAATAACATTTATGATACTTGTATGAACATGATTGACTACAAATATTCTAATAGGAAAATTTCGTAAGTTATTCGAAATTTAAGATTTTATCAACATAGCAAAATGGGGCGATATTTCATATAAATATAAATTTTTGGGATTGTTGCATTGGAAATAGTAGCATGAAAATAAACTACGAAATTGATCCCAATAAAATAAATTAATAGATTAGAATAAAATATCGAACTGGATCTGGATGGTGGGTAGCCTATTAGGCGAGGATTTCGTTCTGTCACTGTGTCAAGCGTTTGGTCAAATTCATTTCTCTTAACATGAATATATATCAGGGATTAATCCAGCTTTTTAAAAATGGTACCCCATTTGTGAATTTATAAAATAATTTGTGAAAACATCAGGTAAGTTTGTGAAAATTAATGATACTTCAGAACAATTAACAGACATGTGCAAAGCAGTTTTTTTTTAATTTTAAAATACATTTAAAAAATAAAATGAAACAGTTGTAAAAATAAATATATATATTGGCGAGTTAAGTTGTTTCTTATACGTAAGATAAGTAGGTGTTTACTTAGATATTTATCATTGTCTCCATAGTAAATATTCAGATTGAGGGTATTTTTCTGTGTTCGATGCAGTGAAGCTTATAAAATATTTTAGTGTGCAGTTATATTGCTGAGAATTGACTTTGTGAAGGTACCTCTTTGCTGAAAGTTGAATTTGTGAAGGTACCTCATTGCTAAAAATTGACTTTGTGAAAGTGCCTCAATGCGGCACTAAATTTGTTCTGGATTAACCTCTGTATATGTCCTGTACATGAAATTTATGAGAACATACATATGACGGGGAACTGAGCAGAGTCCACCTATGCCAACTAGTTTATTCCTGTGTCTATAATAATAAAAGTTTATTAATAAGTCTCAAAAATATGAACAGACAATGTTTGCTACAAATGAATTATTTTTGAAATAATTCATTTGTAGAACATAACTCTCGTATAGTAACACTCTTAAAAAAGAAAAATTACTGTTCTAAGTAAAAGAGATTGTTGTGCTGTAGATGAATAAAAAATCTGTAGCGTGGAAAATCCTTTTCATATCTATATATATTAAGTAACTGATGGTTGTATAAATAAATTAAAGCGAAATACGTCGTTAAATAAACAAAAGAGAAAATTATAATAGGGTGTTTGAGTATTTTCCCTATATAATATGTTCTTTAATTTTAGGCTTCTGCTCTTCAAATAATTTGAGCCCATAGATCATAATAATGATGGAGAATTTTTCATTGCGTCCCTGTAAAAATCTGTATGTGCTAGATTTATCTAAAAGACGCAATCGTGTTCCCTCACACACACTCACATACATCATCGTAACAATAACAAAAATAAACTCAACGGATCTGAAAACGTATAGATACACAAAAAACTTAAAGTCGAATTTCTGTCATAATTACAATATTCTCCTTACTTGATTACACATTTCCATGATTTACAATATTTTATACATGATTACAATATTTTTCATTTTATGTTCGGAAAGTAAAAAAGTACAAGATCTTTCAAATCAATAAAACATTGTAGTATATCAGTTAATTTTTCTTCCTACTTTCACCAGGGCTGGGTTTTTGATATAACAGCAATAAAAACATTGTTTTTCTATCAACAAAACGTAATATTTTGTGTATAATATATCACAGAATAAATTTTCAAATTGAAATTTCCCTTAAAATAATTATTACTTACACTTCATAAATTTTAACTTAAAAGAATATTTATTATATAATTAGTCTGACTACCAAAAGACCTTTTATATTCTCCTATACATTTTTTTTTTTTTTTTTTTTTTTTTAATAGGACAGAACTATTTCTTTCAGACAGTGATTCTGCGTTGCAGCCATTTATTGTATTACGCCTTGAATGGGCATGCAAACATTTTTAGTTTTTATTTAAAACTAGCTGACCCGTCCGCCTTCGCACGGATGAACAAATTTTAGTTAAAGATGGATTGACATGTAAAAAATCAAGAAAGATATCAGTTTATATGTTATAGTCAAGGCAATATTATTAACTGAAAAGTCAAAATATAATTTTACAATTATTATTATTTTTTAATTAGTTGTTAAATGTTGGCAGTTTTTACTTAATGCTATTTATTTATTTATTTCATAAAAAGAAACATTTCTTTACTCATGAATAAAAAATATTGAAAAATAAACCTATGACATGAAAATGTTTTTGATAAAATTGACGTCATAATAGCTTTAATTATTATTTATTTTTTCATCTCGCAAATATATTTAATTTTTTCCATAATTCATGGTTATTTTAATAATGTATATTAAGGGAGAAATCTGTAATATGAAACAATATTCGTACAATATAAACTATTACAGAATCTGGTGTGAAACAACCACACGACTTCCATTATCCACTATTACACGTCATATATACAACTTTTTGGAGATGTTATATGCATTTTTTGAGATTTTCCAGTGAGAGAAACTTGATACACGTATAAAAGACACATACAACAGAGTTTATATAGCGAGTTAAAAAATAAGGGAAAGAAAAAATAATAAAAGAAAAAAAGAAAATTATACAGACACGACATTATTTCATTATTTAAAACATGAAAATCTGACATTGACAGATTTTAATTTAGTGCCAGAGGCCTACTGCTAAACTTGTTAATATCGACAAATTCTTCTTTAGTTAATTCGTGACGATCTAAATTCCATGATAAAGTTTTCATTAAATCAAACCAATGTGTTTCAGCTGCAGATACTGTAACAAATAACGTTGGAAGTCCAAACTGTCTTATAGCCGCAAAACAACGTTTTTTCTCTTTTTCCCAATGAGGGGGAGTCGTGCGTTGGGGGGGGGGACTCGTGGCAAAGTTGTACCTTCGGGGGACTCATGTCAAAGTTGGGCCTTGGGGGGACTCATGACAAAGTTGTACCTTGGGGGGGGGGGACTCATGTCAAAGTTGTACCTTGGGGGGACTCATGTCAAAGTTGGGCCTGGGGGGGACTCATGTCAAAGTTGTGCCTTGGGGGGACTTCATTCAATAAATCCCCATTCAATAAACCGACTGAAATAGGCCCTTAGCACTATTAAGAATGACGTATAAAAATTCGATAACGCTGTACCGACTGAAATAGGGGTACCTTGGGGGGACTCATGTCAAAGTTGGGCCTGGGGGGGACTTCATTCAATAAATCCCCATTCAATAAACCGACTGAAATAAGCCCTTAGCACTATTAAGATTGACGTATAAAAATTCGACAACGCTGTACCGACTGAAATAGGGGTACCTTGGGGGGGGACTCATGTCAAAGTTGTGCCTTGGGGGGACTTCATTCAATAAATCCCCATTCAATAAACCGACTGAAATAGGTACCTTGGGGGGGACTCATGTCAAAGTTGGGCCTGGGGGGGACTCATGTCAAAGTTGTGCCTTGGGGGGACTTCATTCAATAAATCCCCATTCAATAAACCGACTGAAATAGGCCCTTAGCACTATTAAGTGTGACGTATAAAAATTCGACAACGCTGTACCGACTGAAATAGGCCTCTAGCACTAATAATAATAGCGGAATGGGACGTTTCGGCGCGGCCGTTTTGGCGCAGCCGTTCCGGCGCGAAACCCATTTCGGCGCGGCTGTTTTGGCGCGGCCGTTTTGGCGCGAGATCCATTGCGGAGAGGCCGTTTTCGCACAGCCTGTCCTTCACGAAATGGCCGCGGCTTTCGTCTCAGCCTTTTCGGTTAAAATTTATTTAATGATAGATATGATTTCTTATTTATTTATTTTTTATGCGTGAATAAAAAACTATTTTAAATTATTTACTAAATATATTAATGATGAATAGAATTTTGCTTAATTCGGAGCCAATGATAAGATTAGAAACTTGTTTTTTTGCAATTAAAACTTATTGAACTTAGTCATAAGATGGCAACACATACGCAGCAATTCTAAAGTTTCTAACCAATTTCGTGATGGAGGTTCTTTGGGGAATAAAATAAACAATGTAATTTCTGACTTCATATATATATATATATTTTGCGTGAACAAAAGATTATTTTAAATTATTTGCTAAAGATATTAATGATGAATAGAATTTTGCGTGATTTAAAAGAGTCAATGATAAGGTGAGAAACTAGATTTTTACAATTAAAAATTATTAAAATTAGTCATCAGATGGCAATGCATATGCAGCAATTCTAAAGATTCTAAATTATTTGGTGATAGAGCTTTTTTGGGTTAATAAAATAAACAATGTAATTTGATTTTTTTTTTTTTTTTTAAGCTTGAACCCAAAAATATTTTTAATTTTTTATTGATGATATTAATGATGAATAATAGGATTTTTCGTAATTTGAAGAAGCCAGTGGTAATCTTAGAAGAAAACTCGATTTTTTTTAGTTAAAATTTAATAAACTTATTGTCGCGCAGTTCTTTGGGTAATAAAATAAACAATGTAATTTCTGATTTATTATTATTTATTTGTTTACTTTTTTATGCGTGAACAAAAAAAATATTTTAAATTATTTACTAAAAAATATTACCGATAAATAGAATTTTGCGCAATTTAAAAGAGCCAATGATAAGATGAGAAACTAGTTTTTTGCAATTAAAACTTATTAAACTTAGTCATCAGATGGCAATACATACGCGGCAATTCCAAAGATTCTAATCTATTTGGTGATAGAGCTTCTTTGGGCTAATAAAATAAAAAATGTAATTTCTGATTTTTTAATTTTTACTTTTATGCTTGTTGTAAAAAAAAAAAAAAAAAAAAAAAAAAAATCTCAATTTAACAGTTAATTTATTTTTTGATGAGAAAAATATTTATCTAATTTTATCAACGAAAGAAAAGTTGACCTTGTTTTTAGTGAGGTTGCTTAAATATGATTCCTGAAGAAGAAAGCACCTATATTTTCTTTTGGAAAAGCTGTCGAGGTTTTCTTAATTTATGTTATTACCAAACTAAATACTTTTTATTGAAGCCATATTTTTGGGTTTCATTTCTTAGTATGAAACAATATCTATTGCAAGTATTTTAAAAACATTAGTTCATCAATCCTTTAGCTGTGTAGTATTTTATCTGTTTAATAACTGATAAAAACAATAGTAGGTGGGTTATATGGCAGATGCGTACATGACATTTGCGTACAAGCTGAAATTAGTGACACTTGCGTACAAGTCCAGGTGTTCCAAATGTTACAGATCTGTTTTCGAAAAATCAAGTGGCATTTCCGTACAAAATTTGTTTCGCTGTATTTTCCGTTTGTAACACAAAGGGGTTGTATCCATATGTAAAACTTGAAGATAAATACTCTTATATAAATACGTGAATTTTCTCTTATGCATGTAGTCTTACGACTGACAAAGTTATGAGCTTAAGGCATATAAAAGTTGCAACCTATAATAGCCGTAGTTATTTTCTGAAATGACATTCAATTATTTATTCACTGAGTCAAGATCAATAAAGGTCCTTAAAAATATTTTTATTTCTTAAATATTTTTTAACAAGTATGAATTTTTTTGTCTCCAATAAAGAAAAAAATTTAAAAAAAATTCTCTCTCTTCTTTATCAATAACGAATTGAATCATATTCCAATTCCTGAAATTATAGTATAACAATATATATATATATATATATATATATTTATTTATATAATATATATATATAAGTTGAAGTTATTCTCAATATTACATAAGAATTTTTTTTTTTTTTTTTTTTTTTTTAATGTTAAAAATGAAAAACAAATCGATAACTTTATTTTAAATTATCGCAGATCGATGGTTGAACCATTCGTTTTAAAGGTATTGGCGAGCTCTTTTGAAAGATACCCATCATAAAAATTGACTCCCCTCGAGGCGGAACTTCCCCCCAGGGGGGGAGGCGAGGTTCCTACATACACAAATTTTTTTCCCAGTTGACTATCTCTATTACAAAAAACATATATTCGTTTCATTTGGTTTAGTGCAGTCCAACAAAAAGCTTACTGTAACATTCCTATATGCAGGGCCTGATTACCCAAAAGGCTCAGGAAGCACAAGATTCCCCTCGAAAATTTAAGAGGGGGCCCCCAAAATGACTAAAAAACAGGGTCTTGAATTTTCTGTTTTATTTTTTCATACTGAGATTGAATTTTTCAGAGAAAATTCGCCTAAAGCAAGATAAAATACTCACTATTTCGGGAAAAATCTATTATTTAACCTCAAAAATCTGAAATTTCTTAATAAGTTAGACGATTTTAATGTTGTGCTGTAGAAACCACCCAGATATATGAATGGAATAATAGTAAAAAAAAAACTATAAACGCACATTAATATTTGGTCTATAGCATTTTTATATTACAATATGTAACAGGAAAACAAGATTTTCTGAAATGAAAGAGGGCCCCGAAATGATACTGAGCTTCCCCTAGCTTCAAAGCTTAATCGGGCCCTGCCTATATGATATACATTTAGAATACCGAGTTTGGGATTTCTGCTACTATTTGTTCTTGAGGTATGCTGATAACACAAACAGACACACAGACCATTCGCTAAAAACATGATTTCCGTATTCAGGGGACCTCAGAACATGTAATAACAAAAACTCACTTTCGAAAATTTGACCCTAAAACAATACTTTCCCGACCCTATGGGTAAGAGAAAGTAAAAAGAAAAGAAAAAGAAGGAAAGAATAGAAAGAAAGGAAAATGTTTTAATGTTTGCATCATATGGATACAACCCCTTCATGCAATGATCCTCAAATAAAGCGATAGAAATGTTGTACGCAAGTGCCACTAGATTTTTTGAAAACATACCCGTAATATTTAAACCACCTGGACATGTACGCAAGTGCCACCGTTTTCAGCTTGTACGCATATGTCATGTACGCATCTGTCACAACACCAGTAGGTGAAGATAGGAATTAAAAAATAATTAAATTTAATAAAATAATAATAATTAAATAATATAAACTAAGTAATATAATAATAAATTAAATATATATATATATATATATATATATATTAACTCTATGGTTATTAAGTAATCTTATTTTCCATATTTTTTTTTATTTTTTTTTTTTTTTTTTTAATAAAGATTGTCACATTAGCCTTTTATTTCAACTATTGAGTGACAGAAAAAAATGTTTGTAACTGATAAAGGGTTAAACTGATCATGTAATTTAAAACAATTTTCATGTTGTCATCATTGCTTTTTTTATTTTTATTTTCACAATATTGTTGTTAGAAATGGATGAAAGAATGGAAATTTCATAGTAAATAATATTGGGAAAATGAGAACTAAAAATTTTAAAATATGTCCCGAAGGTTTTTGAGGTAAATTTAAAATAAAAAAAAAAAAGGAATTTTATTTTCTCTGAAGGTGGTAAAAACCATAGGAAAAACATGTTTTGGCCAAGATAGTAAAAACCGGCAAAAACCATTACACGGTAAATACACACCTGCTTTATTTATTTATTTATTTATTTTAATAACTTACTTAAAGCTCGCATTGCTCTAAATTTCTGAAACTTATTACACATAGTAGAATAGTTCCATACAACTTGTTAATTTTTAATACCATTTTTCCCCCCTCAGCTTACTATTTACTTTATTTATTGTAACTTAGTAACTCCCGACAGTTAAAATGTAGACTTATATTCATTAATCACTAAATCAGTAAAAATCAACTGTATAAAAACGTTTAGAAGTGCCAGATGAAAATATCCTGTACTTTTAAATCTCCACCAGTTATATATATATAAAAAAAATAAAATAAAAAATGATAAAAATAAAAAATAACTTTCTATAAAGTTTTCATTATCTTAAAGTTATCTTCTTCTTCTTCTTTTTTTTTTTTTTTGTTACACAAAATTTAATTATTAAAGATTTCTGTTTATTTTTATTTGCAGTTTGCGTAATAAAATTTCATATATAATAAAGCTTGCTGAAATAAAATAAAAGTTAACTTTAGCAAGAAACAAGATAAAGAAAATGTATGCATTCTTAACCAATTCTTAAACTGCTTTCACTTAAACAAAGTCAATAATGATTAACTCGCGGGTTTATTTTAATCCATATAATAAACAGTTATAAAATTCTTAAATATTCCCAACTATTTATTATTTTTACGGGAAAAAAGAAAAAAAATTCTTACACTCAAAAAGTTCGGAATGTAAACATCTGGCGCCGAAACGGCCGCGCCGAAAAGTAACAAACCGTAATAATAGATAGTTATTTTTTTAAACACGAATTTCCGAGATCTAAAACTGGACTATCTAATCAGGATGACTGTTAATATTCCTGTAATAAACACGTAATACTTGAGAAAGGTTATTTAAGTTGGATTAATGAAACAATTTTCAAGAAAACGTTAGAACTGTTTTTGAGATACCAACTTTTACCAAAACTTAGCATACTCAATTATTGACCTAAAAACAATAATTACATACAAAAGGATATTTAATAGGAAGATAACATGGCGAGTTTGAAAAAAATCCGTACAGGCATTTTTAAAGGAGCGCACTTGCGACATCTGAAATTGAGCTGTTCATAGAGGACGCCTATCAATTTTCCTGAACTAACCAACTATATCATTCAAAAGGGCATCTAATAGGTTGTTTATAGAGCAACTTTGAAGAAAATCGTTAGATCTGTTTTTGTGATACGGGCTTACGGTCCCATTTCCTGTTTTCGATGACGCAATTCCGGTTTTTCAATTTTTACGAAAATTTGGAAAATTTGTCTGTACTCCAGACCTGAATCAATTGTGAAATTTCGTAGTTCTACCTTTATTAGTTTCGGAGATATGACAGCCAGAAAATTCCACACATACGTACACACATACACACACACTGATACTACTTTTTTGGACTCAGGAGGCCTTAAAACGTGTAAATCAGGTGAAACTCTATATCGAATTTTTGGACCGAATATAATACTTCCACTACCTACGGTAGTGGGATAATTGAAGTAAAAACATAGATCTCGTATTTAATACGAAAATACACAGATTTTCGACAAAATCGCCAAATACAAAAATCGCCAAGGATGACAGATATCAAATCTATGCTTTGTTTTCAATTAAAATATTGAAAATTTGAATTAAAAATTTATTTTGCCAAAATTTATTTGTCTCTAAGTTCCTCTAGCCCTTAGAGACAGTGTTACTTTTGATTAGCTGAAAGAAAAAAAAAAAAAAAATCGGCTTTTTAATTCTCGCGATCGTTCTCTACATATATATATAAACCTTTCCTCTTTATATATTAGCATAGAGCATAGATAGATTAAATAGGTTTCTAATCAACATAATGTAACACAAATATTTAAATGCCATTTGCATTTCAATAATGGCTGTATACGCTATGTATATTGAGCTACTTGTCATAACTGTTAGTTGCTAAAAATAGTCGCCAAATAAATTGAAACTTCTCAATTATTCTTTTAAAAAATGCATAATGAAATGCACATGATATATATTTTTTAATTTACTTTTTATATTATTATTCTCGTGAAAATATATTTTATTAAAAGTCGAAAAATAAATTAACCCGTAATTTTTTTAGCAACAATTATCAATTAAAACAAATAATTTAATAAAAGTCAAGAAGTTAGAATTTCTATTTTTTTTTTTTTTTTTTTTTTTTTTTTTTTATTTATTTATTTTTTTGTTGTTGTTTGTTTATTTATTTTTAAATTCTAATTTCGTTTACACACATCAGTTTAAACATTAATGCTTAGATCATTATATTATATTATATCATATCAAATTATATTATTAGAAAAATAAATACTTTTAAATCTATAATGACGTCAGGTTCAACGTATAAGTTTAACATTTCACAAAGCTTTATATGAATTTCAATTTAATTCACGTGCAAATATATTTCTTTTCTTTTCTTGTCAAGATATTTTGAAAACAAAATGAACATGTACTAAATGTTTCTTTTATGTTGGCAGCAGCTAATTTTTTTAATATTTCATTATTTCCATTTCTATTATAGCTTTTATGGGATTTTAATTAAAATGCTCCGATTTTAAACTAAAATTTATTTTATCAAAATTAAATATAGCCTATAACAATCAGGCATACTGTAGCTTTTGGTCAGTGAAAGAAGTTTTAAAATCGGTTCAGTAGTTTCAGAGATTACCCTCCACAAACATACAATTTTTTGCGCTTTATATAATGATATAGATATATAAATCTAAAGTTTGTCATTGTATCTGTCCGGATTATTAGATTTTATAAAAAATTGGTACACTCATTAATAAGGACAAAATCTAGCTAAAGCTGTAATTTTTTAATTCAATCGAATAATTGATTAAAAAAATATTACGCGAAAACACCATTTTAACTTTAAAACTATTTGAAAAAGAGGGGGGGGATTGTTTCCAAAAATAAATATGTCAATATATTTCTTTTTAATAAAAGAAAAAAAAAAAAAAAAGCAAACTCATTTTTAAAATAATTAAAACAAAATTGAGAAAAATCGTGCTAAAGTCATAGAGCAGCTTCAGTAAAGAATCCCTTTGCGAAATTTGAAACCGAATTAGCTCGGACGTTTATCGCCAAGTCTTTACTTACGCGATCAGCATTTTAATTCCTCGCCGAAATGATAAAAATTTAAAAGCCGCTAAGAGGCTCCTAAGCTAAAGCATATACCAAAGTAATTTTAAGAAAATGCTAGGTAATGAAATACAGTTACTGCATGCCTTTAATATGGAAGAATAGATTGAAATAAATCCTGTCCTACTACGTTAAATTCTGTTTACAAAGAATGCAAGCAGATTCTATTTCTTTTCTTTTTTTTTTTTTTGCGTTAGATTTTTTTTTTCAGTTTTTTATATTGAATGTTTTATGTAAACAATTTATAATTAGAAAGAGAATAATAATAATAATAATACATAATTAGTTTAAAAATGGGTTTTTAACAAAGACTTTTTGAGATGATTGTAAAAACTTTAGTAAAAATCGTCAAGCATGGAATTACTCGAGAACCCAACCGTTCTGCATTACATAAGGTTTAAGAAATATTTTTCCAAGAATATTGCAAATCACTGTGTAAATTTAAAAATATTAAGAACTTTTTTTTTTTTTTTTTCCCAAATCATATCATATATATTGTTGCAACGGATTAAATCTCTTTTCTGCCTCAATCGGGTTGTTGCAGTGAAAGTAGTTCTACAGTTAAATTGAAATAAAAGGACAGTTTATTCATTTCCAGTAAGATCGATCTTGGCGACGAATTAGGCAACTCCGCGACAAAATCTGGCGAATAATAGTAGATTAGGGTTCTCGAAGTTTCCAGGTTCTACGTTGAACGAATTCTGGAATTTTCCATTTGATTCTAGCACCGAACCATCGCCAAAAGTTATAAATAGTAGCGAGTTGTTGAGAGAATTATTCTAAACAGCGATTGCATTTTTGAGACACTATTCTAAGCGATTGAACTTTGTTCGCGAATTAGTTAAATTCCTGCTTTGTAGAGCATTTGACGTTGCTTACTTTACTCTTGTGGAACAAGTGACTGTTTTCTTGAACTGTTTCCAGAACATGTGTCGAATAGTGATTTTTGAGATACAAGCGATAGCTTTGTTGGACCAGTGATGCCAGATTGGGGATTTTGTCCCCATTTTGGGGATTTTTGAGGCTTCTGGAAACAATTTTGGGGACCAAATGTTTGTGGGAACTTTTTTGGGGACAAATTTGGGGAGTTCTTCAACTTTCTGTCAATGTTGGCAACGTAATGATTTATTCCTACGACCAGGGATTTTCAATAGCTTTATTGTTATTTGGGGATTTTTTTCAAAAATTGCCTTCATTTGGGGAAAAATCTGAGCTTAAATCCACTTAAATCTGCTTGATATATATATATATATATATATTCCCCTTTTTAGTCGAAATCAAGCTGGGGATTTTTTCGAAAAAAAAAAAAAAAACCCTGATTTGGGGAAATTTGAAGGCCTGTTTGGGGAAATAATTTTCGACCATCTGGCATCACTGTGTTGGACTGCTTCAAAAATATTCGTTGAATCGGCAGTGTTATTGAACTGTTCCGAAAATATTCATTGATATTGCAGTTTTGTTGTACTGATTCGAGAAATTACGCTGAACAAAGTGTATTCATAGACTAGAACCTATATGTTTCTTTACGAACTACTTCCTCCACACAAGAAAGTCGAGTTTTTCGTAACAATATTCTAAATTTAAATAATATACATTCTGTATTAAACTACGCAAATATGATATAATTAAATGATTTTCATTTTCTTCTATATACAGTAGAAGAAAAGTATTGGGTTAAATATATATATATATATATATTTCCGGTTTTCGGTGGGATTACATGTTTTGATACGTTCTGAACATGATTTGACCATGTTTAAAAAATGCCCATCTGTCCGCCTACACTGGCAAAAAAAAAAAAAAAAAACTTAAAAGTACAAGAAAAATCTGGCAGCTGTGGTGCCAGTATTTCTCCGTCAAATATACAGTTTAAAACCGTAAAATTGCATCACTGACATATATTTTACACAAGAATCCTGTAAATCAAACAGGTTTTTTGTTACAGTTTTGTCCTGTATATTTGACGGAGAAATACTGGCACCCCACCCTGCCAGATTTTTCCTGTACTTTTAACAGTTTTTTTTTTTTTTTTTTTTTTTTTTCAGTGTATGTGTGTGTGACAAATATTTTCTGCCTCACAACTCGAGAATTAATGCACAGAATTTCATATAAAAATTATATTTGGTTGTACCTTGATATAAATTGGTGCCTATCACTCAACAAGTGGCTTGTCATTCAGTTTTACAATTTTTTAACATTGCAGCATAGAATAAAATTTTATATAAATATAGACAATGAGCATTATTTCTAACCAATTCGTTGTAAAAATAAGTGAATAAATAAATTAATAAAAATATGTATAATAGTAAGTCAGCCAGGACAAAATTTCTGTATATCGGAACATCGCTTCTACTCTGGAAGATTTAAATTCCAAATATAAGTATTTAAAAAAAAAAAAAAAAAAAAAAAAAGTTAATACATTTAAAACGAAAAACTGAACTATGTAGCTGTGATAATTTGAAACAAAATTATCATAAAAAAAAAAAAGGCGGAAGAATATCTAAAATGTTGTCCACAGGACACAAAGACTTGCTTCCAGTATTTAGGGTTATATTTCTCTGAGATGAAAATCGTCTGCACTTATCATGAAAAATAATTCTGATAAATAATAACTTTAATAAATAATTTGAACTGCGCGAATTTGTATAGGAAAATGAAAATGCAGAAGAAGGTTTTGTGATGGCCGCGACATGATACTAGTTTCCCCACAGTGTTTGTTTAGACCATAAATAATTAAATGGCAAATTCTCACACCTCAAAACTACCTCAATTCATAACACCTAACGATGTTAAGAAATATATCACCGAGTATTTCAATAATTCAACATTCGAGTTACTAAAATATTTACACAATTCCAGATAAAAAATTCAATGCATCAGAAAGGGTGGTAACGCCCATTATAACAAACTTTTTCCCAATGGCATGTTATTGCAAATATTATAGCATGAAGAAAAAGATTGAGTCTATGAATAACAATCGCATCCGAACAGGATATAAAACAGATTCTGGACGGGATATAAAAAGAACTTTCTTGAAAAGCAATTTTTATTTTTCTTTCTTTGATCAAAAGAATTCTTTTTCAGGTATTTTGGAAAGTCACGTACATTATAGAAATATCTTTTTTTTTTTTTTTTATACAAATAAAATAACGAAAGACTGCAAGATTTTATTTATAAAGATAAATACACTGGTCAGGGTTGCAATAATGGTAGAAATTAAAAAGTACGATTTTTGGACTAAGTAAACACGTCTCAATGTGAAAAAATGCATTCCTTCCAGCAGAAATACTGATACATCTCATAATTCAATACACAGTTGAAAACTTTAAGGGTGAAAAGAGACGTTGAAATTAATTATTTTTGTTTTACATTCTATTGCTTCTGAAATCAAGTACCGCGTAATCTATCATTTTTATGCACATACCGTGTTTTGAAAGATAAAAAGTAATTTTTGAGATGAAAGGGCTTTTTTTTTTTTTTTTTTTTTTTTTTTTTATGGGAATAATATTACAAAATAATGTTTCGTGCTAATTCTAAGTCATTTTAAAACTCTATTTTTTTTATTGTTATCTTTTGTATGTAATTAAAAATATCTATGTATTGATTTTTTGGGATCCGGACATAATATCGCGGGACAAAATATCGCGTCAAAAAAAATAGTATGATCTATTTGAAAATTTAATTTTGTGTCACGTGTGATCTCTGGAGGGGGCCACAGGGCCTTATAAATATTAATTAATTAATTAATTAATTAATTAAAATAAATAAATAAATAATTAAATAAATCATAGCATTGAATTTCATTATTTTATCTATGTTTATTTTTAAGTTATTTTATCTTTTGCTTTTCACTATTCAAAATACATTTTAAAAATAGTGTACATCACTGCTGACATTAAAGCTGAACACTCTTCACAAACGTGAATTAAAAATTTTAAAATTAATAAGCACGATTGGATTCATTATGACTAATTTTAACAAAAGTTAATAAATGTAGTTTTTAAACTATTTTAAGTAAAATTTATAAAAAATTATGTTGTAGGTTTGTCAGAATGTCAGTACTCTGACTAAGGTATGTGTTGTCATGAAATTTTATACAACATTACTAATAATTACCAACTCATTTTTGCTTTGTATTCATTTACGTGGGCGATATTTTGCCCCGCGATATTTTGTCCCCAACACGATTTTTTCCCCTGCCCCCAATTACAGCATCAGTTACCAAAAGAAAACAAAAAGGTTAAAATTGGAAAATTTCACGAAATTTTGTCATGCGACTGAATTTAAGTGTTCCTAATTAATGTAATAATTTCTCGATATCACAATGAATGTCCAAGTTTTGGGACAAATACATTGATTTACGATTTTTAAAAGGATTGGATGAAAACAAATTAGCAAGAAGCATTATAAGTAACTGGTTATTCTCGAAATTTGGAGCCCAAGAAAAATAAATTTAAAGTTTAAAATTCTGTAAAAAAAAAAAAATAGTAAATAAGTAAAATAAAATACAGGGTGATTATAATTAAAGTTACGATTTCAAAACGCTATAATTTTAAAACTACCCATCAGAGCGATTTGATATTTTACTAGAGCAATCGTGAGGCAATGAAATTTTGTTTGGGAGAGGAAAAAAAGTAGTTCCAACATGTTCCTATAGATGGCGCTGCCAGGGTAATGTCATGGGGGAAACGCCTAAATGGACTCATTAAACGCAGGAATGTTGTAAGCAACACAATGGAATAGCAGGAAACAATAGACTTCAAGGGTCAACTACAATTTTTTTAGCAAAAAGACAAGAATACATGTTTATAGCGAAAAGAGAAAAAGAGGAGCTTCATGAAACAAATACTTTACAAATAATTAACGTCACATTTTGGATTATTATTATTTTTTTTTTTTTTTCTTTCCTTTTGCCAAACAAAATTTCATTGCCTCACGATTGCTCTGGTAAAATATCAAATCGCTCTGATGGGTAGTTTTAAAATTATAGCGTTTTGAAATCTTAACTTTAATTATAATCACCCTGTAAATAATGTTTGAGAAATTGTAGAATGATATTTTAAAATTATTACATTGCTTATTATATTTCTCCCCTTAAGAGAGGAAAACACCTAATCCCGCGGGCAGCCAAGCCCCATGTTACTGTACGGGAAAATTTGCTTCCGCAATTACTCATTAACTAATGTACTTTTTAAAAATTCCATTTTCACATTCAGATTTTTTTTTTTTTTTTTTCAACATTTTTATAGTTTAGTCACACCACGCAATTAATTTAAAGACAGACTTCACCCATTCTGCATAGAATGGAGAACCCCGTTGTAACGTTCTTAACTTTAATTTGTAGAATTTTTATGAACAAAAAACAGTGCTAGTCCGAATATAACGAAGATAGATCATAGCATCTCGGATGCTTATATAGGCGCATATTAGGAAGAGAAACACCATGTAGTAGTCTAGTAAATGTCAATACCCTATAAACGGTACTTAAGAATAATAAATAACAAATAAAAAAGCCGCTTACAGGTATCCAAGTCCAAGCCGGACTTCCCAGTCAAGATGCATCCCATATACAATTTACAGTATATTACACCTTTTTCCTAGGTTTCATATACATTTGGTTTCATTTTCACAGGTGTTTTTTTTTTTTTTTTTTTTTTTTTTTTTAATAAACAGAATTACTTGATTAAGAAAAAGGAAGCGGTAGAAATGGTTATATCAACTGTGATAAAAATATAATCAAGGAATACCATAATGAAAAATAAATTAATTTTTGTCTGGAGCAAAACATTATGAGTCCAATATTTCTGGGCGAGGTTCCACTGAGAGTAAATTAAGTTACTCAATCGAATACAAAAACATCGGAAACTACAGGAAAATAATCGTCAAAGTAAAAGCAGGAAAATAAGAAGTACTTAATAAATGATTAACCTTAATCTTACATGAGTCACTTATTTATTAATTATAGTTAAGGCACAAAATAAATATTAAAAAAAAAAGATTTCTTTTATAGATATATATATAGCTCACGCAATAACTCTATTAATAAATACATAAATAATAATAAAGCTGATTATTTGCCTTTAAAAATATTCTTAATAGAAAGCGAGTAAAAAGAAAATAATTAGAAGAATTTTTGTCTATTTTATTTAAAAACAGTAAAACTAGCTATATTTCTCAAAATTCTTCTTCATACGATACTAGAAAAAACAAAACAGAGCACTTTCTACTACGAAGTATAAATCTAGAATAACTCTTCTAAACTGAGTATATTCAACAACAAATTAAATTTTAAAGCAGCATTTTATAATTTCTCTTACCGTTACGGCAGAGAAAGTATTGTTTTAGGGTCAAATTTTCGAAAGTGAGTTTTTGTTCTATTTACATGTTCTGAGGTCCCCTGAATACGAAAATCATGTTTTTAGCGAATGGTCTGTGCGCCTGTTATCAGCATATCTCAAGAACAAATAGTAGCAGAAATTCCAAACTCGGTATTCTAAATGTGTATCATATAGGGATGCTCCACTAAGCTTTTCGTTGAGATAAGCAAATGGTTCTTGTACAGGGGCACTCAAAAGTATTCAAATACATTACGTCTATGGGAGAAATTGCAGGTAAATAGAGTTTAACATCTATAGACTGCACTAAACTAAATGAAAATATATTTTTTGTAATAGAGAGAGCCAACTGGGGGAAAAAAAAATTGAGTATGTAGGAGCCCCGCCTCCCGCCCCTCGAGGGAAGTAAATTTTCATTATGGGTATCTTTCAAAAGAGCTCGCCAATACCTTTAAAACGAATGGTTGAACCATCGATCTGCAATAAATTAAAATAAAGTTATCGATTTTTTTCACTTTTTACGGGGGGGGGGGGGGGGATTTAATGTAATATTGAGAATAAATTCAACTTTTTTTTTAATTTAGTGTTATACTACATCTCTAATATGGAAATCGTCTGCATTATCATGGAAGATAAATTTTTTTAATAATAAATTTAATAAATTATTTTTACTGAGTGAATTTGTATAGGAAAATACAGAAGAAAGTCATGTGATGGCCACAACACACTAGTTATTTGTTGTTAGTGGATGTGCTTTATTAATAATATTTTACCATTTCCAGGAAAGTTGTTCGGGAATTGAAATAAATTCCTCATAGAGATATGGTAAATAATGTATGTTTTAAGCTAAATATTCATCGCTTGTTTTTTGTATACTTACACGTTTTGAGGCTTTCTGATTACCGCAGTCGAGTTTTTTAACGTTTGATCTTTGTCGTATTTCTTAGAGTGACTTAAAAACGAATAATGTTACGAGATCCAAATGTTGTATTTTGAAGTTAATATAAGTTTGTTGCTGGAAAAGTTTGATCAAAATTGATAAGTTTCAAGGAAAGTTGCGTGTGAAAATTGTCTGTATAATTTTAAGAAAACTTATAATTTTAATAACAAAATTAAATTGTATATAAATGTAGGTGAATTAATGAAACATGGGGGGGGGGGGGGTTGAAGGGTCCGGTACCCCCCCCCCCTCACACAGAACTAATTATCATATAAAACTATTCCGAAGCCAAATTTGAATTGCTTAACATAGGTTTACAAACAGTACTCGTTATCTTACCTCTTAATTTCCAGCCTGTATTTATAGTATTAAATTTAAGGTAAGAGAAAGTCGTGTGAGTGACACACCAGATTATATTTTTAATGAATTGTTATTAGGTTGGTATAAAAATATGAATAGTTTTTAGAAATTTAAATATAAAAGAGCGTTAAATAACAAATTTAGTTATATACAACATTTTAATCTAAAATAAATCGATATTTAGCCCTTTATTTGGCATAGTTGCACAGAATCAACAGATGTTTTCATTGGCTCTTATGCGACTGACTTCTTTTACATTGTTGCTGTCAGTCAACATCAAATTATAAAGCAGGCAACAGACGTTGTCTTATTTTGATTGGTTATTGTAAGATGGCAATGCAAACGAGATTATTTTTCACCATTTACGTTTGCCAATGAAACGATTAATTCATAGCTATAGAAATGGGGCGATAACTGACTATAAGACAACACTTTTGAAGATAGATATGACTGAGCAGTAGAATTTTTGGAATACCAAGAAAGCGAGTTGCCAAAAGTGAAATTAGAGACAGATAAATGTACAAACGATCGAAAAACAAAAAAAGGGTATACGAAAAGAGAAAACAATTTACTCGATATAATTTAATGTGGTTTTTATAAATAGACTCCTAAATGACAAATTTCTGTGCTTATGAGGTTTTTTTTTTTTATAGTTACATTACATTAAATACTTCTTTCCATGCAAACTCCCACTACAGTTCATAACTCTTACGTTTCATCCGGCATTGAAGAATGCAATTCACGACTAATGAAAGCCCATGTATGCTCGATGAGAGAAAGGACTGGAAAGGCTGTTGGTCCGAGTAGTATGCCAGTTCTATACAGGCTGTTACGTCTTCTGCATACGACGTGTGGCCAAAGCATCATTCTGGAGCAATGAATCTGCGATAGCTTGAGGTAGTATATCGAACTACAGGGAAAACAATTTAGATGATGTATACACTCCTCAGTCAGTCTACTTACAACGCGGGAAAGGATTTTGCGCTGTCTGAATACCTACCATACAGTCTTAAAACATTATGCCGGATGTTAGTCCAGTATAACGCTAGCTAATATGAACTTGAAAGTCGGACTGCCATGGAAGCCGCTGCAGAAGCCAGAGTGAAGTCGTACATCAACCTATTTCTATTATTTGAAACCCGATCTTGTACCATGGTTTTGGTGCTCCAGCAGGATAATGTTCGGCGACATATCGCACGAAGACACTCAATAGCCTGGACAGAACTGACTTATCAGCTAGATGGCGAACGCTCCAGATCCTTCTCTTTATGAATACCAACGTCTGAGCCCTTATCGGATGAGAACATCATCGGGATAAAACTTAGAATAATTATGAGCTGGAAAAAAATCTGGAGTGACTCCACTCGACTTTCCGAACATTGAGTAATTAATGGTTTTGTAGATAAAGTAAAGTAAGAGGTGTTGTTAAATAAACAAAAGATAAAATTATAATAGGGAGTTTGAGTATTTTTTTTTTTTCATAGTACACGATGTTTAATTTAACGTTTTTTTAGAGAACACGTAGATCATAATAATAAAGAATATTTCGTTGTGTCCCTGTAAAAACCTACAAATGCTATATTCACTAAAATACTTATAGTTAGTGCAACAGTGACTTATAATATTTATATAAATTTTCAGTTTCATCAGATAAGGCATATAGACGCTATCGCACTTTAAAGTTTGAGTCTATATGCCCCAATGATAAAGAAATTTGCATTTTGTCCCTGTAAAAAGAACCATAAGTGCTAGATTCTCTAAAGTTCGTGTGAGGGTGACGTATAACAAAACGTATATTAATTTTCAGTTCATTTGAATAAGGCGTTTAGTCGCTGTCGCACTTTAAACAATTTGAGCCTATAGGTCTTAATGAACAATTTTTATTTCTGTCCCTGTAAAACTCGTTAAGTGCTAGAGTCACCAAAGTCTATACAGTTTGTGTGATAGTGACCTGTAACTCGTATATAAATTTTCCACTGAAACGAATAAGGCATTTAGATGCTATCGCACTTTAAATAATTTCACCCCTATAGGCCATAATGATGTAGAATCATTTGTTGTGTCCCTGTAAAACAACTAGAAGTGCTAGATTCACCAAAACATATACAGATCGTGAAACTGTAACCTATAATATGCCTATAAATTTTTTGTTCAATTGAATAAGGTGTTTAGACATTATCGCACTTTTTAAAATTTGGTCCCATAGACCATAATGATAAAGAATTTTTCTTTGTGTCCCTGTAAAAAAACTGTAAGTGACTAGATTCGCCAAAATCTATGCAGTTCATGCAACTATTACCTATAATGTGTATATAAATTGTTTGCTTAGTTTAATAAGGCATTTAGACGCTATCGCACTTTTTAAAATTTGGTCCCATAGGCCATAATGATAAAGAATTTTTCTTTGTGTCCCTTTAAAAGAACTATAAGTGCTAGATTCACCAAAATCATTAGGGTTCATTCTACGGTGACTTACAACATGCGTACCAACTTTCAGCTCATTCGAGAAAAGCGTTTAGACGCTAGCGTGTTCACTCACATACATACATATATCATCGTAAAAATAGTGAATACGGACTCAGGGGACCTCAAAACGTATAGAAACACCAAAATCTCGAATTCGGATTTTTGACATGACTACAGTACTTTCCTTACATACGTATGTTCGGAAAGTAAAAAGAGAAAGGGGGAGGGTTAAGGAATACAAAATTCTTTCTCATAAAAAGTGTTTTAATAGCGATGGGTGAAAAAGAAAGAAACAAAAGAGTGTATTTCTCCCCAGCCCCTCCCTTTTATATATATACGCACACAACAACTTCATCACTCTTTCAAAAATACTTACATTTTTAAGTAATTAATGCCAAAAAATCTTTAGATGAATTCAAATTTTTATTTTCTAACAATACATTAAAAGGCTAGATTAAATGGAAGCATAGTATTCTTCAAATAAAATTTTAGTTCAAAACTGAAGATGATATGTTTTATATCACAGTTCTGCTGCCTAGAAGTCAGTTTGAATCAGTCAATATATCACACGGTTCTATGGTTTCCCGGGTTTTCTTTTCTTTTTCTCGTGTAGCCTTTATTTCTGCTGGAGAATCTTTTGTTTTTCTAGCCGGTCTGCTCTTTTTTATCTTTGCTCGTTAGCTGTTCCTTTACGTCAAGATTCTGAAAGATGTACAAGTTTTTTTTTTTTTTTTATGTTATGTTGGAAATCACTTTTACAAGAAACTTCAAACGCCCATAAATGATTTACGAGTAAAAGAATTTAGCGTGTGGAATGGTTAAGGAAATATTAATGAATTATTCGTAACACATTTGCAAAAGTAAAAAAAAAAAAAAAAAAAAAAAAGTATAGTCTCAAAAATGTAGTCCAAAATTTCTGAGTCATAAAGAACTTAAACTCCAAACTTCATGCGGGATTATATAGTTAGAGTGAATTAAAAAAAAAAAAAAAAAAAAAAACCCTTCCCTTATTTAGCATGATTAGTGAATTGAAAAGAATTAGTAAAACTTCAACAAAAGGAAATTTTAATTTCTTTTATAGACAAGTAAATTAGATTAAAAAAATCTGGAGCGACTTCATACATGTTTCCAATAATTCTGAATATCAGAATGATTCAGTAAATAAACAGAAATGAAAATCACAATGAAGTCTTTGAATATTTCGCCTTAAGTTCATATATTTGAACAACAAAGTGTAATGTATCCGATTTCTTTCTTTCTTTCTTTTCTTATTTTTATTTTCTTTTATTTATTTTTATTTATTTATTTATTTATTTGTCGCTATAAATCGTAATCATGCAATATCTAGTAAAAAATTTTCTCTAGAAAAGTTCTAAAACATTAATTTCTCTTTTTAATAAACTTCAGATAATTATCTACATAAGGACGTGGGAACAGAAAAAAAAAAAAAAAAAAAAAAACGCACATTATTTACCGCTATGAGCATATATTAGCAAGCAAAACAATGTAACACATATCAGTTTTAAATTGTTTTAAACTGCTGAACATTAATAAAAACGAACTTGGAAATAATTTGAATATTATATCACACTGCCAAGCATAAGACTTCTACTTTGTATACCTGCAAGTGCAAATATACGCACGTTTTCATAAATGCTATACTTACGAAAACATGCGTAATTCTTGCTAAGAAATCCATATCATGCCTCACTCAATTTCAACTTAATCGAATCTGAATTTAGATGCTAATGCACTTCAAATAATTTAAGTCTTTATCTAAAAATTGCCTTGGACATCGGTCGAAGTACTTTCTGGGCGGCACCGCCGAGAAAAGTACCAGAAAGTACTTCGACCGATGTCCAAGAGCTTTATGAAAGGTATTTTTTAGATAATTAAAAATGCTCTTGTAAAATTAAAAATTTTAATTTTAATAATTTAAGTCTGTAAGCCATTATGATAAAGAAATATTCTGTGTGTCCCTATAAAAAAAATTATAAGTCTTATACTAATACAAATCTATATAATTTTTACGACGGGTCGGAGAAAATATGCCAACTTTGAGCTTAATCGAGTGAAGCGTTGAAACGCTATTGAGTTCACACATATACATCAACATAAAAATAGCAAAAAATGATTTCAGAAGACCTCAAAACGTACAGATAGAACAATATCTCGTAGTCAGTTTCTTTCGTGATTACAATACTTTCCTTATAATATACAGTACGTGTTCTGAAAGTAAAAAGAAGCATGTGTATAAATGTTATAAAAGTTAAATATGCAAAGATTTACGCAAATTGCAAAGTATAAGGCTTATTCCACAATTTGCACGAAAGGCCATCCCTTCTCCCATGAGCCATACAATTTTGGAAAAAGATTTGGAAAGAGAAAAGAAAAGATTTGGAAATGGGAACTGGCCTATTGGGTACACTTTCACTGTTGCTATTTTTTACAAGATTTTTATCAGCAGTGACTTACCAGAAAACAGAGGAGATTTTTTAAAAAGGGGGAAACATAATGAAAAATAAAAGACAGCATTTCAAAGGAAAATTTTGAATCAAGAATTTCTATGAAACCTTTTATACAAAATCTGAGTGTTACAGTTTGTTTACTCTACGCTTTTCAAAACATGCAACATTTTAAGGAAAAAAAGAAAATTAATATCCTTTATCAGTATGAAGACTAATAAATTTAAAAAAAAAAAAAAAAAAAAAAAAAAATGCATGTAAACACCATAAATTGAGGAATTTTTTTTTTCTCTCAATTGCGAGGTTTATACTTATTTGTGGTGTTTGCTTTGCATAGAAAATTTTCTATTTATTCTTTTTTAATACTGCTTCTTCGGTGCATTTTTTAACAGATATCTAACCGTTGAAACTAACCTTTTCTTGTAACGACCGTTGTAACTCGGCCGTCTCCATCCGAAACCTCGCCAGAGAGACATTCAACTGGTAGTAGCGCTGTTTCCAGTTGACATGATGATGGTCGCCCCCGCCCCATCCCATGTCCTCTGCGGCTTCCTCCTCGTCCTCCAGCAAGGAAGAGAAGAGAGAAGGTGGAAATCCGTCGTCCGGCGGCGGTGGGGCAGGAGGAGGAGGAGGTTCCGATTCAGTCATATGGTATATCACTGCTTCTTAATCTGAAAAATAAATAAGTAAAATTAAAAACGATCAAATATTTAAAAAAAAATTAAACAGTTATTAAAGTGAACAGAAAAAAAAAAAAAAAAAAAGTCAGAATTATTTGACATTCGGTTGCTAGTCTTTGATTTTTGCCGACACGTTTAATACAGCAACTGCACAGCTTCTAATTTTCAGAGGATCATTTTGTCGGAGAGGGAAATATGTACATGCAATTTTTAAAACTTAAACTATCATTATTTCCAATATGATTTGGTTTCCAAATACTAAATATAACCAAAAAAAAAAAAAAAAAAAAAAAAAATTCAAGCAAAGTTAGCTTATCAGTTGAATTATAAGGCGAGGTTATATTTACCCCATTTCCCCTACTTGCTTTATAGTAGTTAGTATCAACATCAGTAAGCACAGATGAATACTAAATGCTTTGCCGAAGATCGATCATGAATAATAATAACAATAATAAAAAGTTTACGAATCTAATTTTCTCATCAACTATACAAAAATGAAAATACACTTGAATATTAGCAAATTATGAACCAAAATA
Source organism: Salticus scenicus (assembly GCA_963930645.1). Lineage (NCBI taxonomy): Eukaryota > Metazoa > Arthropoda > Arachnida > Araneae > Salticidae > Salticus > Salticus scenicus. Next base: position 132,960,328 of record OZ005654.1, read on the forward strand.
TTAATTAACTCCAAAACTATTTCTCTTTAATAACCAAATTAAGAATTCTTTCTGAATAAATCACGAAATCTAGCAAGAAATCAGTTCATGACCAAATAATTTTCTCTTTCAACTAAAGGCTAATCTAGCGAAATCCTTAGTTATTAATGCATAAAAATGCGAAAGCGACGCCACTTGCACCAAACCTGCAGTTAATATCCCTAATTATAAAAGATAAAGATGTGGGCGGTTAACTTATTCCAGGTGATTTTTCTTCAAAAAAAAAAAAAAAAAAAAAAAAAAAAGAATCGCTAAAATGTAAATAAGGAAGTAAGAAAATGTAGTCGGAAAGCTTCTTGATTAGAAACAGTGGAGGTTGGAAGACGAAAATTTCGGCAACTAATATAAACTATGTCAGTTTCAATGAAAAGTTCGTTTTTTTACGGATAAATGTTTGAATTAAAATGTGTCTAAATGTATTTTAAAACGAATAATTCATATTTAAGCTATTTTATAGTTTTAACCAACCTTTTAAAATTCAGTTTAAAAAAAAAAAAAAAAGGAGGTAAATACTGAATTTTTAAAATTACATACAGTCGGTAACAAAAGTCTCCGAACACTAGCAAAAATTCCTATATAAAAAAGGTACACTTAATACAGTTTTGTTAAATAAATCCTTGTCGAATCCTGTTTTTAAACAGACTAAGAACAGGATTCGACAAGGACTTATTTAACAAAACTGTATTAAGTGTACTTTTTTTTACATAGGAATTTTTGCCAGTGTTCGGAGACTTTCGTTACCGACTGTACAATCGAGTTTAAGCCGCTTAATTTATCATATCTGCTAATACTTTTCAATGAAATTGAAAATTGTTAATGGTTTCGGTTTGTCTATCTGTCTGCGCTTTAAATATTCACGGAATTCTTTGAAACTGATATATGTCATTTCAATTCACTGTGGTATGATCCCTATTAAAAATGTAGCAAATAACCTGGTTTGTGTACAGGGGCATCCGAAAAATTCTAAAGCATTGCGTTCTATGAAAGATACTTCTATAAACCAAAATCGAACACAAAATTTTATTAAATTATTTAAAATTAAATTTAAATGTTTCAAATTTATAAATTTTTGAAAAAAGAAAATTAAATGCTTTAAAATTAGCTTTTATTTCCCCCCGCCCCCCATTGATTTCACATTATTATAGTTTAACTTAACAATGTGACTTTAAAAATATTTTTATATTTGAATGTAAAAAGAAAGAAAAAAAATGAATGAAAATACAGCATTTAAACATAAAAAATATTAATTAAATAAATAAATGCGTTACATTTTAATTTAAGGACTGTGATGAATGATATTGGTCATTTTCAAATAAATATACCGCTTATTAATTTTAAATTTATTCAACAATCTTTGCCTGAATATAATGAATTGGGTGTACAAAAATATGTTAGTAGTGAAAACAAAATTTTTTTATAGTTTTTCATATTCTTTTCGCAGGTTTGTACGAATGCCTTTCATTAGCGATTTGGTCTCTTTTGGGACCCCCTTGATAGCTTTTTCGGTGAAACGAGTGAAATGTTCTTTGCTGGTGGCACATTTCTTTGAGAATCTTAATTTCTTTTTTAATAGAGCCGAATATCTCTCAATGGGGCGACACTGTGCTACATTTGGTGGGTGCATGGTTTTTGGCACGAAATTGAAGGAAGTTTGTTTAACAAAATTTGTTGCATTTTTGAATAATGAGCTGTGGCTAAATCGACCCAAAACAATGTAGGCATATCGTGTTTGTTTAAAAAATGCAGCAAATGTTTCCTGAGGCATTCATTTACATAAATTTATGATCAATTGTACTTTCCGTTACAAATGGCTTACTTTATCGCCACACTGACAAACAGCATTCAAAACAAGATATTTTTTTCAAAATTTTTCCAAACTAAAGGATGTCTCTGATTCACGCAGATGTTCAAAGTTCTTTTCCATATAATACTGGTATCTTCCCAGACACCACCCCGACCCCTCTCAAGGGTTGTGATTGCTTTTGTTGAAGCTGTCAGGGAAAAGAGCGATAAAGCCTAGCTATGGCAGTCTGCACTCCTCGTTTTAATTTAAGCATTTCCCCTCTTTCGTTCAAGATTCAAGATAAACTGTTATCGGAGAATTATAGAGGGTGAAAGTGAAAGAAGATAATATTTTTACAATCCTTATATAAGATTTATTGAAAGATAGAAAAAGAGCAGAATTTCTAACGCATTTAAAATTGTAAATTTTGTTTTCTCCATAATTATCTTTTACAAGTTTATAAAAATTAAATAAATAAACTAATTAATTAAATAATTCATAAATAAATTCATAAATACTAGAATCGCCCGGTGGTTGAATCTTTATTACTTTTTTAAAGTAAGCATTGAAATAAAAAATATAAAAATTCAAAATTTAAGTATAAAAAATGATCTTAGAAATTACACTATCCATCAAAATAAATAAAAAATGAAATGAATGAATAAACAAATAAAATTAAAATTAATAAATATAAGTAAATATCATCATCTTTTTACTTTCCAAACACTATAGTGAGGAAAGTATTGTAATCATGTCAAAAATCCGAAATTCAGATTTTGATGTTTCTATACGTTTCGAGGTCCTCTGAGTCCGTTTTCACTATTTTTACGATGATGTATGTATGTGTGTATATATGTGTGTATGTATGTGTGTATATATGTGTGTGTGTATGTATGTGTGTCTGTGAGTGAACATGCTAGCGTCTAAACACTTTGTTCGAATAAGCTGAAAGTTGGTACATATATTGCAAGTCACCAAAGTACGAACCCTATTGATTTTGGTAAATCTAGCACTTATAGTTTTTTTACAGGGATACCAGGAAAAATTCTTTATCATTAAGGCCTATTGGGCCAAATTTTTAAAAGTGCGATAGCGTCTAAACGTCTTATTAATCTGAGCAAAAAATTTGTACACTTGTAGGTCATAGTTGCACGATTTGTATAGATTTTGGTGAATTTAGCACTTACAATTTTTTTACAGGGTCACAAAGAAAAATTCTTTATCATTATGGCCTATGGGGCCAAATTTTTAAAAGTGTGATAGCGTCTAAACACCCCTAATCAAATATTTCTGCAATCTGCATAAAGAAAATCAAGATAAAATGGCAATTATTTGTAGAAAAAGAGCAGAATTTCTAACGCATTTAAAATTGTAAATATTGTTTTCTCCAGAATTAACTTTTATAAGTTTATAAAAAGTCTGATGAGAATCGGGATCCCGATGGAAAAGTTTAACGGCAAACAACGAAGTTAGTAAAGGTTTTTAATGTATTAATTTAGTAATTTCACTTCGTTTTTTAATTAATATAGTTTAATGTTAGGTAAATAAGTTAATTAAGTAAATAAACTAATTAATTAAATAAATAATTAGAATATTGAATTTAAATGTGAAAAAATGTTTATTGATTTATTATCTTTAAATATGAACAGATATTACAATTTTTTAAATAAATTTAAAAATAATACATCAGTTAATGCAACTGAAATATGTTGTTTAAGAAAATATGATAAACTGTCATTAATTCATTATAGAACTTTAAAAAATAAAAGGATCGAAGGAAAATTTTATAGTAAAAAATAGAACAAACCTCTTACCGATTTTAATGAAACTTTGTATAATCATGTACAATTTGTGAAAAAATTACAGTAAGTGTCAAACATACTTGGAAGAGGGGGGGGGGACAGAGGAAAATATATTAAATTTTTAAATTACCATTTTAGCAATTTTAATAATATATTACCACTTAATTTTTATGAAGATTACAATGAGTGTATTATATACCTGGAGGGGGGGGGGGGCAGGGGAGGGGGGGGGGGTAGATGGAAATAAAATATATTTTCCTTTAAAACACCCTATTATAGATTTAAACAAAAACTTTGTATAATAACATACAATTTGTGAAAAAAATCCCAATAAGTATCAGACATACTTGGGGGTGGGGTTAAAGAGAGGGGGGAGACAGAGGAAAATAAAATATTTTTTAATATCACCATTTTACCGATTTTACCTAATTTCTCCTTGTAAAATTGATGCTTAACATCAACGAGAGTGGAAGTGTCCTATTTCTACATAGGGCGGGGGAGGACAAAAGAGACAGATTAAAAGAAGAAAATTCATTTTTGAATAACTTTTTTACAGATTTAAATCATATATCGAATTTTTGCATAACTCACTATAATTATTCATTAATAGTAATCGATACACACAAAATATAAATAAACAATAAAACAAACGATAATAAGTGTTGTTTAAAAAGATTATTTTATTTTCCATCTGTCCCCCAAACCCCCCCCCCCCTTATCAACTTTAGTTAACTTTCACTATAATTTTAATAAAATGAAAGTGATAGTCGTACAAAGTTTCATATAAGTAGGTAGCATGGTGATATAAAAACAAACATTTTCTTCACTCTGCCCCCCCCCCTCCTTAGCAAATCGTCCAGATATGTGTACACTCACTGCAATTGCAATTTTTCATAAGCAGAAAGTTGCATAGATACAAAGTTTTTTTTTTAATCGACAATGCGGTTGTTTAAAGAATAATATATTTTACTTCTATCTGCGTCCCCCTTGCCCCCCCCCTCCCCCCCACAAATATATAATGCACTCATTTTGAGATCTTCATAAAAAGCAAGTGATAGCTATAGAATATGTCTTTAAAATCGGTAAAATGGAGATATAAAAAATATTTTATTTTCCTCTGTCCCCCCCCTTCGTCTTTAACCCCCCCCCCCATCCTTAAGTATGTCTAACCTTACTGCGATTTTTTTCACAAATTGTACGTTATTATGCAAAGTTTTTGTTTAGATCGATGATAGTGTAGTTTAAAGAAGAATACATTTTATTTCCATTGGTCCCCCTTGCCCCCCCCCCAGGTATATAATATACTCATTGTAATATTCATGAAAATTAAGTGGTAGTTATAGATACTGAGGGCCAAGAAGTGTAGAAAAGTCAGCTTTGACGTAGGTATCATCGTCTAAAATCCAATGAAACTTATTCTTGCTTATATATTCATACAATTTCCTAGCTTTTAATTTTATAGATATTTTTCGTTTTTCTGTGACTTTAGGCATTTTTTATTTTTCATACGTTCTTAAGTTCAATCCTTTTTTAGCCCTCTGAACCATTGATATATTTGTTCCAAATCTCTGACTGATATTCCTCGATTTCGACATACTGTTTTTTCTATATTTTTGTCAAGTTGAATATCATGAGCTCCAAATTTTTCTTTACAACGAAATTTCCTTTTCGTTGGAAATGTTTAATTAAATCCGTTTAATACTCTATTTACAGTACTTCTGGGAATTTTTAAGTTCATAGCAATGTTATGTCTTGGTTTCTGTGGATTCTTTAAGAATTCGGCAACAATTCTTTCTCTACGTTCATCTTCATTCATTTCTTTTTCTCAAACTACTGTAATTTATAGTATAAATATCATGAACTTGTATTCTCCAAGGTTGATACATGAAAAAGAAATTTGTTTTAGATGCATAGATGTAGAAATAAATTAATTATACATTTCCAATATCATTCGTCACAGTCCTTAGTCCAACATTACTTTAATTTTAAAACCGCCATTCTTGGAGATTATTATTTTTTATGTTTATAAGTAAGTACAAAGGTCCTCACTCTTCATGAGATACTTTTCAGTTCCCCCCCCCCCCTCCTCTATTCAAGTCTTTGCTTTAAATATCTTTTAATAACGATCTTGGGGATTTATATCTAACATTTGAACTGTTATTTTATGCATTAATGCTATAGATGTAACACACACAAATACACACGAACAATTCTTGAATGCTCAAGGAGTGACCAGAAAGAATACAGGGGGGGAAAAAAGGGAAAAAAATATTAAAATCAGAACTTAAAGTTAACTAGCGCCTTAACAACCTTGAACTGCAAATTATTTTCAGTCAGCACTGCTCATGCAGACAATTTAATTTTCTCATAGATATAGTAATATATATAGATCTATCATCCCCATGTTATCGAGCAAAAAATTTTGATCCCGGAAAAAGTTTCTAAAATCAGCCATTAGAGAGTATTGAAACGAAGAATAAAAAGAAAAATAAATTTGAAACTGTATCTGGAGTTTTTCATTTACCTTTAGTAAATAAATTATTCATAAATTTTATTTACTAAATATCCGTGTGTATTCCTGTGTGTGATTTATTCGGGTAAAGGCAGCCATTAGAGTGACTTTTCCCGAAAAAAAAAAAGGTATAACTTTTTCCCTCTCGCTAATCAATCTATATTTTATTACTATACTATATCTATGAATTTCCTTAGTTTTAAGAGGAGGGATTGATATAGAAACTTTACGGTTTTGTTGCTCAAATAATTTGTTATTATTAAAAATAATATTTGTTTCACACATTTTTATGAATGTTTATTGTTATATATACATATAAGAACATAATTAGTGTCGGGAAATTCATGACGAGCTGGACTCGTCATTTCAGTTCAAGGGGTTAATCCTTCAACAATCGAAAAACAAATGACCACAGATGATGTTGATGCAGAAAAGATATTTGAAGTGGAGCTGTTTTAATAAAATGAGCAATTTACAATAGAGCAATATGCAACAGTCACTCAGCAATATCGTATTTAATCTTCAAAATAAACACTTTTATACGGAATCTATCAGAAATAAGCCTTAAAATAATAATAATAACTATCAATTTCAACATAGAGAAATTTCTCTCATCGGAGCGCCTCAAATGAAAAACAAAGAGATGGAATATTAAAAATATCAAATTTTCCAAGATTTGAATGGAGCCGGGTATTATTTCATAAACAGATATGCACTTCAGCACAAATCGCGTCACGTAAGACGGAAAAAGGAAATGGGAATGCTTGAATTCTGTCACGTGTTATGATCCTTTTCCCGTTTCGAAGAATTTGCGAACACGGCCCGTTTACGAGATGAGACCGAATCAAACGACGTTCGAAGAAGTTCAACGACAGAAATTGAAATAAAAGCAAAATTTCCCTACGCCATCGCTACTTGAAAGGGCATCATGTAGTCGTAAAGGAAAAGAAGACACTGAAAGAGAGAGAAACAGTATGTTGTGGGCACCGCACAAATTTCTCGTATATTTTTCTATGCAAATTCACACAGCGAAAATTATACAATTTTCATCTCAGAGAAACATAGCACGAAATATCCAGAGAAAATATCCTACAGACGACATCTTAGGAAGTGCATTTATTATTATTATTATTATTATATATGGATATATGCATATAAAAGATAAATTTGTTTCAAATTATTACAGGATGCTGATGAGTTCTTTTGAAATACACCCATACTGAAAATTTACAGTCGAGATAATACTAAGCTCAAAAAAAATTTTCCTAATTGACTATTACTAACATAATTATTATTATTTTTTTTTTAATTTGTATTAATTCCTTAAAGATGGTTTTCATTGAGCACATTTATATGAAGGCTTGTCCGATACTGTCATTTTAATTTTTTAAAAAAAGGTAACTTGTTGGGTGATTTTCACTAAAAATTGATAGGTCCCAATTTATGCAACTACACATAAATTTTTATGAAAACCTGTGTATTAGTTCTTGAGTTAGAACTGCCACAAAACTTTGTCCCACACAAACACACACATAGACAGGCACATTTTCTAAAAATGATTTACGAATACAATACATATTTTTTCCTATTAAATTAAAGAAGAAATAAAAATTAAAAAAAAAAAAAAAAAAAAAAAAAACGAAGAAAGGTAAAATTAAAAACGGGGGAGGAGCGAGATACATTTTTCAACAGTCGAACATTAATTTGAAACGAACGAAAAGCAGAAAAAGAGCAACATAAAAATAAAATTTACAAACTGATTTCGCAAAAGCAATTTTTCATTTTTAAATTTAAAGAATCTTTCACTAGAATAATTAAAACTCTACAATAAAAGAAATTAGAAAAGCTTCAGAATTTTGTTTACATTTTCTAGAATTCGTTAATGCTACTGGAACATAATTAAAAGTGATTTTTATTTATTTATTTTTCTAAACTTAAAAAAAAAAAAAAAAAAAAAAAATATTTATAAATCATGCTTCATTCGAGGGGAGAAAAAGTATAAATAATGAAGGAGAAGAAAATGCAGATAATGACTCTCTATTATAAATTATCGTGTTTTAAAAGAGCTTTATACCGTTCAAATTAACGAATTATTTCACAATGAAAACATATAAATCTTGTTCGAGTTTTAAAAATTAGAATTAATACTAATAATACTTAATACATTAATTTTGAAATTTCGTCTTTTTCTCCCGATTAGAAGGATAATATATTTTCTTAAGGGGAGGGGGGGGGAAGAGGGGTGAAAAGGAGCCACCTTTATTGTAGATAACAAATTAACAACAAATAAATAGAAATAAAATAATTTTAAATGCTAATAAACAATATAACTTATTCTCCATTAAATTTAATAGAAAACCCATTTTAAATTTAAAATCTCTCTCTCCCTCCCCTCCCTGTGTGCGAGTGTGTGGCGCAGCAGCTCCTAAACGGTTGTACCGATTTCATTATGGGTTATTATTTCTATTACTATAGTTGATTTTTAGCATAGATATAGTAATAAGACATAAATTGATCAGCGAGAGGGAAAAAGTGATTCCTTTTTTCTCGAGAAAAGTCACTCTAATGGCTGTCTTTCCCCGAGTAAATTATACACATGAATACACACGGATAATTTAGTAAATAAAATTTATTAATAATTTATTTACTAAAGGTGAATGAAAAACTCCAGATACAGTTTCAAATTCATACTTCTTTTTTTTCAATACTCTCTAATGGCTGATTTTAGAACATTTTTCGGCATCAAAAATTTTTCTCGATAACATGGAGATGACAGATCTATATATATTACTATATCTGTGGTTTTTAGCCGTATGGCGGTCGATATTTCCAAATTAATCTATTTAAAATTTGGCATATTCGCCAAGTCAAAAAACAGCGGCCAAATGTCGTGATAAACAGCCAATAATGGGGAGGGGAGGGAGGTTTTTAAAAATTTGTGTTTTTTTTTTTTTTTTATCAAAATAATGGAAAAAGTCATGAAATGCAATTTAAATTTAATTATTAACGGAAATGCAATTCCAGTAACTTCGAACTGTGATCTTTAGTGTATCTGACTATTTTAATGTAGTCCAGTAAATCTGAACGCTAAACATATCATATTCTTCTACACAAAAATTACTTTAGCACATTAACATTAAATGTCAATTTCATTATGATTTCTGCAGTAGAAAGTTATGTAAATGAGATTTTTAAAAGTTTCTCATAAAACGCAATGCACTGGCATTTTTTTTAAGTGTATCTGTAGGGGAGAGGGGGCACCTTTGAACAATCTAAATATTTTCCTAGAAAATTTTGTTATTTTTTTAATACAGATAGCAGCACATTAGTATTGCTTCAATGCAACAAACTAGCCAAAGCTTTACCATTTTACATGCACACTGGTGTCTAAAGCAAGGTATGTATTTTTCTCTTTCCTGAATCTAAACTAAACAAAATAAAGTTGTAAGCTTTTTATTGATAATCTTGTATACCTATAATTTTAATTGATGTCTCAATGTTGAAATAAAGATTTTAGCTTTAGCTTATAAGTTTTGTTTTATTCAAATTCTTAAACCTAACTGAGTAAATTGTTCTAATGCCAAACTCCATATGATGGGGCACCTTTGAACAAAAATGTTGGGGCACCATTGAACAAACAAAGCTTTGAAGAAAAGAGTTATAAATCAATCTCAATACTATTATTTTATTTTGGATTTAAAAAATAAATGTGACAATGAAGACATACAAATTATTTATGAGCTGGTTTATTGTTTATTTAATATTAAAGTTCTGCTTATATGCATGTGAACATCACTTTTGATTACTACTATTGTTTTTTTCAATCTTGCATGATGTCATTTTTCCTACAGAAAAGTTTGCTTTCTTTCCAAAAAGTTAAAAATATTTATAGTGAAAAAATTTATTTTGATTACTACCATCATACTTAGTGCATGTAAGAAAGGACGATCCAGGATACTGACTTTGACTCCTGAGAAAAATGCAATTGAAGCTGAAAACAAAGCACGTCAGAACAAAAGAAAAAAATCTAAACATTATAACTCTGCTTTTGAAAAAACAACTAAGAAGAGACTGCATACATTTGTTGATTCAAGCAGCGATGAAGATGGCACATTTTCTGTGTATGATGAAACTGACTTTGAAAAAACTCTTGTTTTAGAAGATTTGAATGCGAATGATTTTATTTTAGTAAAATTTGCTACAAAAAAAAAAAAAAAAAAAAAAAAAACTATTCTTCACTATGTTGGTCAGATTGAATTGCAATTACAGGATAAAACAGAGTTTAATGTTAAGTTTCTCGGTAAAAAAGAAAATGATAAATTTTATTTTCTGGAAGCACCAGATATCAGTTAGGTGGATTTCAACGATATTGTAAAAAAAACTTCCTCAACCAAACATTACTGCAGGTACCCTACGCGCTGTTTCAGCAATGAGTTTTGATGTCAATTTTGATGGATATAAATTTGGTTAAATAATAAAAATTTAGTAATTTCAGTAAATGTATATGTTTAATTTTATTCTTATTATTTTATAATTCTTAAAAATATTCAGCATTTGATAAAAACTCTGTATAATTTCTCTTTGTTTATGTTTGTTCAAAGGTGCCCCTAGCTTGTTCAAAGGTACCCCTACATGGGGCAGGTTTGAACAGAAATATTAACAATTTTTAAAGTCTTATAACATATATAATTTTTTTAATTTTTTTTTTTTTAATTTTTAGCTCACATGATGAAGAAATTCTTACTGTTTTTTTGTGCAACAATTAAAATTAATAATTATCATCTAAATAAAAAAATATGTTGATTTTCCAAAAAACTGTTCAAAGGTGCCCCCCTCTCCCCTACATAAATCAATTGTACTATTCCCATTAATACCTTTTAAATTAGAAAACATTCCATAGTGAACTTGAATAACCTGCTATATTGAAGAAATTCTGACAATATTTATGAATGCTGAAGGCGAGCAGACAGACAAACAGACAGTGAGACAGAGATGGACTAATTTAAACTATATTCACTCTTAAACATTGCTAAAAGGGGGGGGGGGAGGAGAGTTAAAATGCTTAATGCAAATGCAAATCCATCTATTTCCTTATGGAGATCTGAATATTTTTGTGCGTCCTATAAACCTTAATGGCTAATTGTACTATACACTAAAGAAAGTATTCTTTGGAGCATAGAAATAAGACATTACAATTTCATTCAGATTTTTAAAAAGCAAAGTTATTAAAATATGGTTTACAGAAACAGTTCTCATAAAATGAAATGCTTTGGACTACTTTTGGATGTCCCTGTACACAAACCAGAGGTGGTTATTTATTCCATTTCCAAAAGGAAACGTTTGATAGTGGACTTGAATAACACGTATTAGTTTCAAGAAATTCCATAAATATTTACGGGAGCTAGAACGCAGACGGACATACAGACAAACCGAAGTCATAAACACTTTTCAGCTTTGTTGGAAAGTGTTAAAAAATATGTAAGATTGCTACTTGTTTTTTTATTCATTTACTTTTATTTATTTTTTTAATCAAAAAAGGAGTTAAATGAGAAAATTCCATACAAATAGCCAGCATCACATACATACATTTATTATTTAAGTTTTTTTTTTTTTTTTTTTTTTTTAAACGGTGATAATATAATACTAACAGGCTACGCCCGCTTCGCTGGCCACTATATTTAAATGAATCTCCAAAAGAATTGGATCATTATTTATTTTTCACATCACATTATAAATAAAAACTAAAATAATTACATTGGAATCGCTCTAGACCTCGCATCGGCCATCGGGTACTCGCTGACTACGGCAGCTCTTTCTCTGCCCGCACTGTATCGGGAGCAGTTTCCCACTGCCTGCAAAAATCTCTTTCCTATGTATTTCAATATGGGTATTTATTGGCGATAGGTGGGTCTGCCATTATTTAAGAACTACGATTTTAAAGATAACTGTATTTCAGCGTCTATTAAATATTTTAGTTTTTGAACCAAGTATTTTATTGCTCATGCTATTTACACTGTGTTACAATTTGATTCCGACCAATGTAATGAAATAAAATAAAAAGTAGATTTTTTTTTTAGAAGGAATTAAATACATAAAAAACAAATAAATTCCAATCAGTTTAATCCTTTTTACTATATACTACCATTATTTCCTGACAAATACTATAAATTAGAAAAAAAAAAAAAAACTTTTAAAGAAATTAAATTAACAAATGAAAAATAATTGTTGTTATACTACAAAAATTATACATAAACATAACTTTATAAATACGTTTTTAAATTTTAAATTTAATATATTTAATTGTTTCTACTGCATTACCATTTTATTTTCAATAAATATAATAAGATACGCGGACGATTACAATCGAAGAATAAATTCATGAAAAATGAAACATAAAAGCCAATGTTTAAAATCGAAAAAACATTAATTTAAAAAATTCAGATTCGAAATTCGAAAAAATCTCGATGAGGTGCACATCTGCAGGGTCCCAGGTACCTATATGCCAAATTTGGAAACTCTACGATCAGTAGTTTTTTTTTTAAACACACTTGACATTGTGAGTTTTTTTGCTTTTCTTTCCATGCTATTTCTATGGGGTTTTTAGCCTTTTTTCCCCTCTTTTTCTACATTCTAAAGTAGCGGTGGTTTAGATAAATGTATTTATTTTCCTGTTGGAAAAAAAAAATAAACTCGTATTTTCTTCTTCTTCTTCTTTTTTTTTTTTTTGGCAACAATTAAATTACGGATTAAATTTAAATGGCTAATTTTTTGCAATTATTAGCTTATTATTTTCATATTTTTATTAATTAAAAGAAAACTAAACAGAAATTCGAAATTCTGACTTCGACGTGCACAATGATCCTTCGGGGGGCACCTTTGTGTTAAATCTCGTGACTGTCCGAGCTACCGTTTTCGAGAACAGTGAAATATACATACAAATATTACTCACTTAATAGTATAAGATAAAAATGTACACACACAGAATTAAATATTTAAATGGAACTTAAGAAATATTTTATAAATAATTACAAGATAAAAAAAAAAAAAAAAAAAAAAAAAAAAAACTTTTTATATACCATGTTTTTAAATTTTCTTGAAAGAAAATAAAATACGCGAGGATAAAAAATAATATATAAGCAATATTTAAGCACGCGGTCTCAATGCAGTAAACAGCACTTTATCAATGTGTAGAAAATTTTTAAAGTTATAATGACGTCAATTTTTGTGAAATGCCTAATTTAACTTTCTATAAATTTTTTAATGTTCAAGTTTAATTAAATATATTTATCTTTATGTCGAAGGAAAATGAACTCGTATTTTTTTTTTTTTTTTTTTGGCAACAATTAAAATATAGCTAATATTTAAATGGTTAATTTTAAAGCTATTAGGAGGTTATTATTTTCGTATTTTAATTAATTATAAGAAAACTAATCAAAAATTCGAAAATCGGGCTTCGAGGTATTGCGTTGTTATCGTGTTCTGAGCTAATCTAAAAGTTTCCAATGTCTAGCTAGTCGGGAAGTTAATTAAAAATCGATTGTAAGATTTTTACTGGATAAACAAACAAGAAATCGAGTTAATAAAAACATGATAAAAAATAGGCAAGATTATTTGTTGTTAAGAAAGTCTAAGCATTGAAGAATTCAATTTTTAAGGCCTCAATAAGCATTTGTTTCTCGACGCATTAAATTTACTTTGGAGGCGCGGACAGGTTTTTGTCTGAAATGGATATTGAGCTGACGTTTTAAAAGGAGTAATGAACTTTCAGAAAAAAAAAAAGAAAATGTTTGTTATAATCACGTGATTTCTTATTTTTAGGGACAAAGCAAAAATAATAAGCGAAAGAAATTTTATAAATTAATTTCTAACAGTTATTCATCGATCAACTCGGACAGATGAATTGTGCAATTCGCCCATAAAAAGTTTTAGTCGTTATATCTGAATCAATAATAATCACTGCGCATAATTTTTTTTAAAATAAATATCTGACATCTGTCAAAAGCAACGTAAATGGTTTAAATAACAATAATAACAATAATAATAAACTAAGAATTTTAATAGGTAGTGCAAAATGAGAGAGAGAAAGGAAAGAGCAGGAGCAACACATTTGAAGATGCGAAACATATTTAATTTTTAATAAAACAAAGAACATTACATTTGATTAGTATTCAAAAATTTCGGAAGAATCGAAATTGTGCAGGTAAAAGAGGACACATCTCTGTAATTTCCGATACTGAAACATTTTTCTCAATCAAATTTATAAATAATTGCGTCTCTTTATTTTATTAAAACCAGTCTTTACAGACAAGACAGCACTGGAAATCCAGCATATTTCTGATAGAGGTAGTTTCTTCGCTGATCATTCCTTTTTCCCTTTTACTAATTTATTTTTTGCTAGCTAATCCGAGCGAAATATTCGCATTTCTTTTCTTATTTACCTTTAAAATTTGAAACTCATAAATGTTATACCAATTTCACCAACTAAATAAAATTTTAATTTACCAGAAGCCAAATTATTAATAAAAGCAAATTAATATTGCACAATAGTGAAACCAAAATCATTCAAAGAAAGGTTTCGAAATAAAATTCATGGTTCACGACCCAATTTTCATACTTCCACAGGCAGTAAAATTTAATACAGGACTCCCACGACGCATTTTAAATTTTTGTCGTCATGTTGGCGATGACTTATTATTACTATTATTATTTAAATAAATCTATATTAATAAAATCAGAGTTTTGTCTGTAAATTTGTCAGAATTGAAAAATTTTGCGATATCTTCACGTTTCACACCTCATGAAAGCCGAAAATGACTTCAGAAAATTTTGCCTGTGTGTGTGTGTGTGTGTGTGTGTGTGTGTCATCGTGTCCGAATGTCACTTTTTTTGTCCGGGCATCACTTGACCACTTCCGGCTGGACGGAATTCAACGACGCTTGGCAGGAATTTAGGTCTTCACCCAACTTAAAATGATATCTATCAACTTTTCAGAAATTCCCCCCCGATCCCCCCTGGGGGGTAAAAGACTAAAACACGTTTGTCCGGGCATCAATCAAGAACGGTTGGGCGGAATTCAACGGCGCTTGGCAGAAACTTAGGTCTTCACCCAACTTGAAATTATATCTATAGAAATTTTCAATATTATGAATAGTGTTTAAATTGTGGGTAAAAAACGCCTGCGCATGCGCCATAAATATTTTTTTCACTAAAACGCTTTGAATGGAAAAATAAAATATAAAAATAAATTTTTAAGTTAAAGACTTTTTTATTCGCGTGATTCGCACTACAAATTATGAAAAGATTGAAATGATGTGTTGCCATCTAAGTTTCATACTTTAGTTAATTTTAAAAAATCTGATTGTCGTATCGAAAAACTGTTTACACCACAGGATTCAGAAAAATCACCGCTTTCATTTGGTACTGAATTTGTAACGATAGGTCTGATATTTCTAATTTATTTTCCCCTTTTTCCGTTTTTCCGTTGCCACTTAAATTTCATACTTTAGTTCTCTTTTAAAAATCTAATTGTCGCATCGAAAACCTGTTTGCACCCCTGGATTCAGAAAAATCGCCCCTTTAATTTGGTATCAAATTTATAAATATAGGTCTGATATTTCTAATTTATTTTACCCTTTTTCCGTTTTCAACCCAGATTCGGTATGGAACAGCTTTAGTATTGGATCCCTTTGGCAAAATTTGAAATTTGGCTCCGAAGTAGTTCTGACGTTTCTCGCCAAGATCTTTAATTACACAATTGATATAGCCAATTCAGTTCATCGCAAAAATGGCTTAAAATATTTAAAGTCACCAAAGGGTTCCCATACTAAAGCTGTGCTTTTTGTATTTATAAGTGCTAGAGGCCTATTTCAGTCGGTACAGTTGTCGAATTTTTATACGTCACTCTTAATTAGTGCTAAGGGCCTATTTCAGTCGGTTTATTGAATGGGGATTTATTGAATGAAGTCCCCCCAAGGCACAACTTTGACATGAGTCCCCCCCCCCAGGCCCAACTTTGACATGAGTCCCCACCAAGGTACCCCTATTTCAGTCGGTACAGCGTTGTCGAATTTTTATAATACACTCTTAATAGTGCTAAGGGCCTATTTCAGTCGGTTTATGGAATGGGGATTTATTGAATGAAGTCCCCCCCAGGCCCAACTTTGACATGAGTCCCCCCCAAGGTACCCCTATTTCAGTCGGTACAGCGTTGTCGAATTTTTATAATACACTCTTAATAGTGCTAAGGGATTTCAGTCGGTTTATTGAATGGGAATTTATTGAATGAAGTCCCCCCAAGGCACAACTTTGACATGAGTCCCCCCCAAGGTACCCCTATTTCAGTCGGTACAGCGTTGTCGAATTTTTATAATACACTCTTAATAGTGCTAAGGGCCTATTTCAGTCGGTTTATTGAATGGGGATTTATTGAATGAAGTCCCCCCAAGGCACAACTTTGACATGAGTCCCCCCCCAAGGTACCCCTATTTCAGTCGGTACAGCGTTGTCGAATTTTTATAATACACTCTTAATAGAGCTAAGGGCCTATTTCAGTCGGTTTATTGAATGGGGATTTATTGAATGAAGTCCCCCCAAGGCACAACTTTGACATGAGTCCCCCCAGGCCCAACTTTGACATGAGTCCCCCCCAAGGTACAACTTTGACATGAGTCCCCCCAAGGCCCAACTTTGACATGAGTCCCCCCAAGGCCCAACTTTGACATGAGTCCCCCCCCAAGGTACAACTTTGACATGAGTCCCCCCCCCCCCAAGGCACACCTTTGACATGAGTCCCTCCCAAGGCACACCTCCCCCTCATTAGGAAAAAGAGAAAAAATGTTGTTTTGCGGCTATAAGACAGTTTGGACTTCCAACGTTATTTGTTACAATATCTGCAGCTGAAACACATTGGTTTGATTTAATGAAAACTTTATCATGGAATTTAGATCTTCACGAATTAACTAAAGAAGAATTTGTCGATATTAACAAGTTTAGCAGTAGGCCTCTGGCACTAAATTAAAATCTGTCAATGTCAGATTTTCATGTTTTAAATAATGAAATAATGTCGTGTCTGTATATTTTATTTTTTATTTATAATATTTTCAATTAAAGACTTCTGTGGTCACGAAATTTGGTGAAAAAATTGTTTGTATGCAACCGGCACTGATTGTAACGGGATTTTACGAAATTCGAAATCCCCCCCCCCCCCCCAACCTTCTCGGAGTCGGAGGGCAATAAGCATGTGTAAAAACACGTTTTTCCGTTTGAATTCGCTTTCAATTATCTTAGAATGACGAATTTTGGTGTGTGGATATTGGTTAAGTGTACGCATTATGTACATTAGTGGGATTTTGCAAAACTTCGAACTCACCTTCTGAGGAAGGGGAAGTAAGAAGTGGGTAAGTTGTGCCGAAGACAGTGGGGACCCAGACTCTTCACGTTGCGAGCAAGAAAACCTCTACCAATCACAAAGAGAACTTATGTCATTAATAAAGATTAATGACAACTCATTTAAGTTTAATGTCCAGCGAAGCGGGCAAAGCCTGCTAGTAAATAAATAAAATTAAATAAAATAATTCCTATTTGGATCATATTTTTTAGTCAATATATGACACAAAAGTTCATATTCTGTATATATCTTTTAAATATTGCTAGGTTTAAAATGACGCTTGCAAAGATTCTGAAGAAACAACTGTTAAAAATACATTTTTTTCGTAAAATAATCTCATCAGACAAATGTCGTCATTTTTTCTTATTAGTCCATTGACCTAAGTCTGCGCGCTTAAATATTATCCATGTATAAATATTATTTTTTTATCCTCGCGTATCGTATCGTTTCGACAAAAAATAATTGAAACTGGTCCACGTTAGAGAAATATTACATAGATTATTATTTTTACCAACTGAACAATATTATCATTCATGAAAAGATATCTGCATTCCTTCAAACGCTTCCGCAGACGACAACCATACATTATTTCCCCTGAAAATACAGACAGTACGAAATTGCAGGAAATTAACAGAAAATTGATGTAATTGCTCCGCATTAATCATTACTTACTTACAAGAGACACTAACCATATTTCTCATTATAAATGAAAAGGGGGGGGATAAATAAATAAAATCTCAAACCGAAATCATATATGTGTACGGTGCTAGGCACAAATCCGACTAATTCATCATGCCAATCACGACCTTTCATTCCAACAAGCACTTCACTGAGAGTGCGTAGTATTGCGACAAGTTAAGCTTTTCTTGACACAGGAAACGTCCTCTCGCAGACAGATCGTATCTTCTCTCTTCTGAGAATCCCGTTGGGATAGGTGATGCTCAGGAAGCTCGGGGACTACTTAAAAAAAGAATATTTGCCTCAAATAGGAACTGTGAATGATGCGTGCGAATTAAGGGTCACACACACGAAAGAAAACGAAACGGATGTCGTTCAGGTCTGCAAATTAAATATGTTTTTTCAGGGGCATATATGTATACAAAGAGTACTAAGAAGGGAGATGGACCATTTGGTTTGCAGAAATTACTAAAATAGAGATGGTGGGTTGTATTCGCACAATAGAAGAGATTGTTACGTGGAATCGAATACAGAGAAGTAAAAAATACTTTTTTTCCTTTAATTTTAAAAAGTCCTAACATAAAATTATACCAATAGAACAGAAATAGCATTAATCATACAATTACTCAAAATTAAAGATCAAGAGTTATAATAAAAACTGGCACGTTGTGGTCAACACAAAACTTTCTATGTACTATATCTTCCTATTCATATTCACGCAGTACAAATTATTTATTAAAATTGCTTTCCATGATCAATGCAGGCAAGAAGACCTTTCGGAGAAATATAACAAGAAATGGCAAAAGAAAGTCAATTTTGTGACATCTTAAAAAAAAAAAAAAAATGACAACATTGATTCAAATTATCACAGATCTACAGTTCAACCGTTTGTTAAAACGGATAGACAAGTTCTTAAAAAACTTTATGTTGTGGCCACCAAAAGATTTTCTTCTATGTTATCTTATGATTTTTATCCCAGCGAAGTATAACACTAAACACCGAAAAATAGTCAATTTTATGTCACCAGGAGACTTTTTTTTTCGTTAAAAATGGGGAAAAAAAAAAAAAAAAAAAAAAAAAATCGATAATTTTGTTTTAAATTATCACAGATCTATTGTTCAACCATATTCGTTTTAAAGATATTGACGAGGTTTTTTTTTTTTTTTTTCTTTCTTTAACGGCATCCATACTGAAAATTTACATTTCCTAGGGTATTTCCACCCTCTCCTCCAGAAGTGGAAGCCATGTTTCTACATGCACACGATCTTTTTCCTAGTTTATTACTACTATTATCAATATTTCATATTAATTTTATTCATACGTTAAAAATAACTCATTACGTACGTTCATCCGAAATTTTGTCCTATACTGCTATATTAAAAATTATGAGGGAAAAAAAAAAAAAAAAAACGAGGGGATGGCAGCACCATCTGTAGAGCGACTGATCGTAAAATATAATCAGCACCAGTTTAGGGTCAAGGTCTAACTAAATATCAAGTTTGGTTAAATTGTGTTTATTGGTTCGTGAGATAAGCGTTCACAAAACTTTTGATATACGCACACTGGCAGATAGACTTTAAAGTAAAAATTACTCATACTGAAATTTCACATATCCTGGAGATAAGTGATGCTCTTAAATATATTCCTGGTTGACTATACCTATTTCAGGCTTTTTTTTTTTTTTTTTTTCACAATGATTGTTTAAAAAATAACTTCGATTGTGTACATTTATACGAAATTTTGTCCTATAATGCCACATTAAAAATAATTTTAAAAAATGGAATGATAAAATTGTTTTCTCAAATTTTTAATAGCAACATTTAAATTTGACAAATTTTAACAGAAATTTTAAGCATAATGACTATTTTGAATAAGAAGAAACTACAGGAAAATTCCACATATCCGGGCTACTGAGAACTCGATAACATCCAGTTATGGAAAAAAGATCTAGATAACTGGAACAACCCTAAAAAGAAATATTTATATTTGCGAAATAAAATCACCTTTAAAATTGCTTAAAGAACGAACAATGTACGCTGAAAATAAGATAAGCTTTTATATAAATAATTCAATGCTTATACTTTGTATAGGTTAAACTTGCCCTAAAAAGTGCAAGACACAAAAGTTTAAGAACAACGGGGGTCAACAACAAACAAAAAGAATTTTCTTATTTTTCTTATTTAAATATATCACATTTTCTTAGCAAAGCATTTCTCGCCTTTCACTTAACTGTCAAGTTACACAACCAAAAAATTAAAATACAGAATAATGATTTTGTGAAACTTAGCGAAATCAAAACTCCGAACGCTTCAATAAAATATTTTTTTCCTTTTCTTTTAAATTATGAATTTATTTATTTTAAAAATATTTAAAGATCATCCATCACGCCTCGTTAAATTATATTTTAATTACACTAAAAATCGATACAATTTTAATATACTACATTAAAATATTAAAAACACAACACAAATTTATACGTTTCGAGCCTTATTTTAGACTCCTCTCATCAGTAAAAACATCATAAAAGTAAACGTTGAGATGAACAATAGATTTCTTCTACAAAAGCACAGCGTATTCGGCAGGGACTGCGCATGCTTTCATTAAGAGGTGAAAAATACCAGCCCTCAAGGAAAATTCTAGAATGATAATTTGTACAGTTAGATACAATTATTTTAGTATTGTCAAAACCAGATAGACGGTCGGTTTCTATGGCATGCTGGACAATTTTAGAACGAATATCGCGGTTTTTGAAATTTCTTTTATGTTCAAGAATTCGAGTATGAAGGGAACGGCCAGTTTCACCAATATATACAGAATTTGCAATGTTTATAAGGAATATTATAAATAACTCCTGTACGGGAAAAGGGGGGGGGGGGATAACAGGTTTAAAATTAGAAAGGAAATTACGAATCAGAAATTGAGGTTTATAGGACACATATATTAACAGTACGTAAAATGTTTGCTATAGATTCAGAAATTTTTTTATAGTGTGGAATAGTAATGATAATGAAAGATTTAGGTAATTTTGAGGAGTTAATATGATGATTATCAATGTTAAGGGACTCTTTACTTATCGTATCCAAAAGCCGAAGTAAGTGTTATTCTATGGGGAATTTTGCCCCGTTATAACTCATTAACTAATACATATTTTTAAATTCCGTTTTCTCATTCAGAAAATTCACAAATATTAAATAATTTATCGCTTTCTAATAAGTGATTTTTTTTTTTTTTTTAAATTCAATTTTTAAGCTCAAAAACACAAATTTTCACATTGTTATTTGTAAAAATTCGCATTTTTCAACCTCAAAATAAAATATTAAAAATTTAAATAATCAATTTTTAGAAAGCGATAAATTGTTTAATAGTTGTGACTTTTCTGAATAAGAAAACGGAATTTAAAAATATATATTAGTTAAAGAGTTATAATGGGGCAAAATTCGCCATAAAATAACATTAACTTTGGCTTCCAGGGACGATAAGTAGAGAGTCCTCTTAAAGCCGTATTCATTTAATTTTCTTTTAAGCCAGCGAGGAGGATGATTATTACGTTTTACGACCAAAAAAAAAAAAAAAAATCTTTTAATTCTAATTCGAAAAGTTCTTCAGTACTGCGATAGTTGTCTTTATTACTTAATTCAGTGTATATTTATGACCGTAATGGTGTTTTATATTATTTATCTGCTCAAAGCAAGACGTTATATGATCGCCATCGTGCCAAGCTTCTTAAGAAATATAATAATTTGTTATCAAATCCAAGTCATCCTTTGTCAAGCCTCCTACATACTTTACTTCATCGTGCTAAATCATATTGAAGTACTGAAAAACTTTTCCAGTTAGAATTAAAAAGAATTTTTTTTTAACTTAAAACGTAATACTTATCGTTATCCCCCTCGCTGGCTTAAAAGAAAATTAAATGAATACGACTTTAACATTGATAATCATGATATTAACTCCTCCAAATTACCTAAATCTTTCATTACTATTCCATATTATAAAAAAAATTCTGAATCTATAGCAACACTTTTACGTACTGTTAATATATCTGTGTCCTATAAACCTTTATTTCTGATTTGTAATTTCCATTCTAATTTTAAACCTGTTATCCCCCCCCCCCCTTTTCCAGTACAGGAGTTATTTATAATATTCCTTGTAAACATTGCCAATTCTGTTTATATTGGTGAAACTGGCCATTTCGTTCATGCTCGAATTCTTGAACATAAAATAAATTTCATTATATATTATTTCATTATAGGGCTGGTATTTTTCACCGCTTAATGAAGCATGCGCAGTCCCTGCCGAATACGCTGTGCTTTTGTAGAAGAAATCTATCGTTCATCTCAACGTTTACTTTTATAATGTTTTTACTGATGAGAAGCCTACAATAAGGCTCGAAACGTATAAATTTGTGTTGTGAATATTTTAATGTATATATTATAATTGTCTCGATTTTTAGTGTAATTAAAATATAATTTATTTATTTATCAAAATAAGTTTTTTTTTTTTTTTTTTTAGTTTAATTTTATTTTTATTGTGTTATCAATTTAGATACTCTGGCGATCCGGTAATTTAATTACTTTTTTTTTTTTTTTTTTTTTTTTTTTTTTGTAGTAACTAATTTATTTATACACTACTCAAATTCATTTTCATAAGACGTGAATACATTGTTAAAAATTTTACCTTTGAATCACAATTTATATTTTTTTCTATTAATAATAATAATAAAAAAAAGACGGGGGGAAAAAAGCATTGAAAACTAAACGAAAACGTTTCGTCATGAAAATTATTATTTTTCGAATGCGAAATGGCTTTACGCCAAAGAATGTGAAAAACAGTAATTTGACGACGAGTGGTATTCCAAGTTCGGGCTTTCAGTTTTTTTTTTTTTTTAAGGACACTTTTCTCGTGTGATTTACTTAATCAATTTAAGTAATAATTAACGTTTTCGCAAATTCATTTTGGAATTTTGAAAAACTAACCGAACGATCAAACTTGAAAACACTGCATTGTTGTAAGACTACGAATACTATTTTATTATCTGACGGAAATATGGTGATTTCATTTACGTAAGTACTGTACTACATAAAAAGTAGCTGAAATTAATTCATTCTTTAGATTTATAACATCCCTTTAATTTATAAAATTTTTTTTAGCAAATTTACTGCCTTAGAATTGTGAAAATTTGCATACATATATGCGCTGAGCAGGGTGGATAACATTAGAACTTTTCCAAATTCCCGACTTTCCCATAACTATTTTTCACCATTTTCCCTGACTTACGCTGGTTATTTTCCAAACAAATTCCCCAAATTAGCAAGTTACGATAACGAGCTTTCAAATATGGCTTATTACCACAAAATTTGTCAAAATTCCCTGACTATCCTATGACTTTTCGAGACTCAATTAAATTCCCTGACTTTTCCACGATTCCCTGACTTTCCCTGACAAGTGACAAGCGGCCACACTGACTTATAATACAATATTATATTTAAAAATTTCGAAATATACTCAAATTTAATAAAAATAAAATGAAATTTAACGCAAATCTGTAGCTTTCTAACAAACTTTTTAACATATCAATGAATCCACAAAGTAGTATTCAAATATGTTTGGAATAATACTGTTAAATAGAAAATCGGAGGGGGAAAAATGAATAATTAGTTAACAAAAAATATTTAATTAATTAAAAGTAGAATACTTTTAATTTCTTCCATCTGACAAGAAATCGGTTTAAAGTGCTGTCCCCCCCCCCCCATTCAATGAGATATTCACAAAATTATCTAATATGTGGTGAACATCACATAACTACCTTCTATATTTTCTTATACATATTCCCATAGTACAAATTATTTTCCCATTGTGAGAACAGACAATTTTCTTTTTCTTTTCTTTTTTTTTTTTAAGAGTTGGGTTAGAAATAATTCTTATTATGTACAAATACGAAATTTCGTCCTATGCTGCCATATTAAAAATTTTGCAAAAACGGTACGATAACGCCACCAACTGAGTGATATGGACCAAAAGCTAATTAGTATCATATCAACTTAAGGTACAACCAAATATAACTTTTAATTCTGTTCATTGTTTTGTGGAGATACAGTGTCCACAAAATTTTGGCAACACACATTTTCTAAAAATGCGTCAAATTGTATTCAGAACATCTCAAAACAAGTAAATCCATCGAAAACCAGAGATCGAAAAAATTTTTCACCGATCCAATGCTTACTCCTTATTAATATATAAAGTAGCAAACAAAGATATATTTTATTAATTTTCTTAGAAGGAGAATTTATTATTGTTATTATTATTAAAGTGATATCAAGTTTAAAGTGTTTTTTTTTTTTTTTTTTTTTTTTTTTTTAATATCTTCTATCGGATAAGTAAGCAATTAAAGATTACAAAAAAAAAAAAAAAAACTTTCATCAAAACATATTTTCTACTCTAACCCGAACATAAACGAGCATGTTTTCTTCTTGGTAACATCTGACCGGAAAAGAAGCATAAAAAGAGAAATGAGAGAAAAGTTATTCGAAGACAATTCTACTGAATTGGAAACTTGGAGAAAAACTCTTAGGGAACAGAATATAATTACGTTTTCCATCTATTTACTAGAAGGCAAACGAGAAACTCGCGGGAATGAAAATATTTCTTTTTGAGAGAACAGTGAATTGGGATTATTCAACAGAATGGATAATCAAAAGAGGGTACGTCAACGGCACATGTTAGAAAACCGACAATTTTTTTTAAGGCTAGTCTTACTGGAATAACCGCTACAGGGCTTGTAGCGTGAAATATCGATTTAGAATATACATACAAAATTTAGAAAACACAAATCTCTTCATCATCCCAGCATATACATGTGCCATTTGTACTTTGTGTGTATTTTAAATCTCAAATTACTTCATAAACACAAATATTTTGTATGCACCGTATAAAGTAAAGAAATGGTAGTGAAGGCAATGCGTTTGTTAATACAAATTTTTCAGCGGCTATTTGAATATGTGTCAAACATCAGATGGAATAGAAATGTAAATAATACAGTAATGCACCGATTATTTGAACTCCAATTAACTGAACTTCCAATTATCCGAACAGCTTATTTTTTTCTTTATTTTTCTTTATCCGAACTTTCAATTATCCAAATTCCTGATTCTCAACATAACATTAAAAAAGGCTTGTTTAATACAATTTTAAATAAAGAAAAAAAATGATAGTTGATTAGAAGAATCTAGTAAAGAAATTTAGGAATGTAAAGCAATAAAGGAGATGGGAAGAATCCTAAGTTATGAAGAAAATGAAATTAACGAATGGTTAAATTGTGACGTACATGACCCTAGATAACAGATTTTAAATGATAAGGTTGTAGATGAGATTCAAGGTGAAAAAGAAAATGAAAACGAATGCTTTGAAAATGACCCAGGTCCATCACATAACGAAACCTTTGAATGTATGGAAACAGCTATGAAATGGTTCGAACGGCATAATGAAGCAGATCCTATTCAATTAACCCGTCTTAAGAAGAATTCGAAATGTGGCAGCATTGAAAAGAATGCCTTCTTTGAAGCAAGCAACAATCAAAAGCTTTTTTGCTTAAATTGTAATTAAATTATAATATCTAGAGTTAAGAAAAAAAAAAAAAAAAAGGATCTTTTAAACACACCAGCACAAATTGGTGCTGTCAGTTCTAAGCCTGGATAAAGTGTGAAGGTTTTTCTGCTGTCACATTATCCCTTAAATTGTCTGTCCAATTATACGAACTAGGGTCTGTCCCGACGCGTTCAGATAATCGGCGCTCTACTGTAATTAAAAAAATAAAAAAAAAAAAAAAAAAAAAAAAAAAAAATGGCACAGTTTTTTGTATTTAAGGGGTCTTGGAACCTTTGGCTTGGAACCAGTGAAGGTTTACTATAAAAGCTTATATTTCCATTTAATATTTATAAATTAAACTGCATTAGGTTTGTTCAATAAAATATACATTAAGGCAACAACTCTTAAGGTTTTCGATTTATATATATTTAACACATTTGAAATCTTTAATCGCTTTTTCTCAGTTTCCATTTTTTACGATCTTCAAAAATGCTAAAACTTCCAAAGATATTTAAGAAAAGACTTAATTTTTGGGGGGATGATGTTTAACAGAACCTACTTGAAAGAATTAGGAATGGATTTTGAAAGATTTTCAGGGTTGGAGACAAAATATCGCCTACATAAATGAATAAAAACCAAAAATAATACGATTTTTGTACATACAAATAAAATGATACGTTTTAAAACATTCTATTTGAATGAGTTGGTAACTATAAGTAATGTTATACAAAATTTCATGACAACACATGCATATTTACCACAAAAATTGCTATGAATTTTGCATAAAAAAGTTTAAAGACTACGTTTATGAACTTTTTTCAGAATTAAGTCTTAATGAATTCAATCGTGCTTATTAATTTTATAACTTTTAATTTAGGTATGTGAACAGTGTTCAGCTTTGTCAGCAGTGATGTACAATATTTTTAAAATGTATTTTGAATGGTGAAAAGAAAATGATAAAATAACTTAAAATTAAATTTAATAAAATAATGAAATTCCACTCTATTATATATATATTTATTTATAAGGCCCTATGGACCCCGCCAGAAATCATACATGAAATAGATCACATATTCGGTTAGTCCGACGCGATATTTTGTCAGACGATATTTTGTCCCGCGATATTATGTCCGAATCCCAGATTTTTAAAAAGAGAAAATACTAAAAATAAATATTAATAAAAAGCATTCCCTCCCCCCCTCCCCAAATTTTTACATGACATGCAGTTTTTAATTTTTTTCTCAAAAACTAATTAATAAATTTCAAAATCCATATATAGGTTTCTATTAAACACCCTAAAAAATATTAAGTCGTTTCTTAAATAACTTTAAAAGTTTTAGCATTTTTTTTTTTTTTTTTTTTTGAGGATCATGAATTCATGAAAAAAAATTCAAATTAAGAAAACGCAAAAAACTGTTTATAGCAAAAGTTTAATTACAGTGACTGTATTTATGTTTCATAATTTTTTGAGTTTCGCTATTAATAAACATCTGTTATTAATACATTTGTCCTCAATAAATCAGTGAAAGAAATCTTACATATATTTGTCATTACCGGAGTACATACCGAGTACTCGGTACTGTTCTAATAACAACCACTATAAAGAAAAGGGGGGAAAAAGCAAAGAAGGTCGAGAAGGAGAAAAAAAAAAACTACTTTGTTGTAGCCACAACATGACTTTCTTCTATATTTTCCTATACAAATTCATTCAGTAAAAATGATGTATTATCTTCCAATGATGAATGCAGGCGATTTCCATTCTAGAGAAATAGTATAACACCATAATATCCAAAGAAAGGCAATTTTATTCTCTATGTGACATCATTAAAAAAAAAAAAAAAAAAAAAAAAGTTAAAAATGAAAAAAAAAATCGATAATTTCATTTTAAATTATCGCAGATCGATGATTCAACCATTCGTTTTAAAAGTATTGACGAACTCTTTTTAAAGATACCCATAATAAAAATTTGCCACCCCACCCCAGGGGGGAAGTGGTGCTCCTACATATACAAAATTTTCTTCCCAGTTGACTGTCACTATTATAAATAATCCTTTTCAATTTCATAATAATTATTAAAAAAATAATTCTCTTTAGGCACATTTATACGAAATTTTGTCCTATACCGCCATATTAAAAATTTAGAAAAAACGAGATGGCAACCCGTTGAACGATCTTCTCCAATAGTTTATAGGCACTAACTTTTGTCAAGGTGCAACTACATATCAAATTTTATGAAATTCTCCTGGTAGTTCCTGTACACTTTCCACAAAATTTTGTCTCTCACACACACAAAACACACACATGCTGACAGACAGACATTTTCTAAAAATGGTCGGAAGTTTTTACATTTAATAAAACGTTTTAATTTACATCTTCAAATATATTTAAAATTTTCAGCATAATGATTATTCTATCGAATATATAAAAATTATCAAAAACTTGCAATAAGAGCTAATATTTATGAAATGTACAGATTTTCACATTTGTTTGTCAGTTCAATTTTGAATAGAAATAGTTTGTTTATGTGTTTTCGTGTTACTTCTACGCTATCTTGATTTTTAATCAGGCATGTCTTACACTAGAATGCAAAGTTTTGGAACTGGAATTTTCTGAAACTAGTAATTTCTCGCCAAGATTATTGTCAAGTTCATCGCCAAAGCTCTTTCGGCGATAAAAATCTCAATGACTCAATATAGGGAAGTAGGAAGCCTGTAAATGTTGTTTCATGGCAATGAGACTATGCGCGCAGAAAACACTGAGTAACCAATCCAGTTTTCATACAGTTCCATCAAAAAAATTTAGTCGAACAATATATCCATAAGATAATCTTAGCTTTACAGCTATCGGTCTAGATTTGTTGGTGCATAATTTACTCGATAACGTCACAAATTCAATTTTTTTTTTAATTATTAAAATATATATATATATATATATATATATTATATATTACTATAATTTAACAGATTCTTTTTTTTTCCTTCAGCATTTCAAAGCTTAAATTTCTGCACAATTACTTTTTCTCTCTTTGTAAGCCAGTTTAAATTTTCACCTTAAAGTACTACCCTATTATTATTTTTTTTTCCCCTTCTTTTTTTAATAGTAAGAAACAGTAATTTTTTATTTTTTTCCCCTTCTTTTTTTAATATTAAGAAATAGTAATTTTTAATTTTTGATTTTTTTTTTTTTTTTTTTTTTTTGAGTAATAAATATTTCTTAATAAATATTCTTTATTCAGAAAATGCCTTCCTAACATTTGCTTATGGCAACAAAAACACAATACCCTCAAAAAAAATATATAAATAAATAAATAAAAATAAATAAATAAATAAAATTAATTAATTAATTAATTAAATTAATAAAAATAAAAAATAAATAAATAAAATATTACCATTGTGGATCCACTACTCTTTCAAATAATACTAACGAGATTTCGATTTATTTTCTTCAGAAAATGTTGCATAAATTGTTTGATATTCTATGATTTTATAACTATTTAAAAAATAGTTTTGAAGCACATTTCGTTATTTTCTGAGGAATTTAAAAACTAGAGTAAAAAATATCATAATTGTATTTCTGGATTACTTTTACTACCATTTGATTCCAAAAGATTTTTTTTTTTTCAAATACGTAATAAACCAGGTAAGATAATACAGAAATTTTCAACATTCTTTACATTTATCTTCGCCCCCCCCCTCAATATGTAAATCCATATTACTACTTTTATTTTATTACTATTGGGGGGGGGGACTACTGACGAAATTATTTTTCTTTACACCATGAAAAAAATGCATTCAAATGCATGTACGGCAAATTAATTTTTGCATCCCGTGTCAGTTTTTAGTACAGATATATGCACTGTAACGTGTTCGCAGCATTGTTGTACGTCGTTAATGGATCAAAGAATTGTGCGTCTTTTTGAAGGAAGCATTTTCATTAATGTAACCCCCCCCCCCCCCCCTCAAATATGAAATTCATTGATTGTCAGTCTTTGCCGAAATTTAATATTACAGAGCAGTGCTTATAACATCACCTAACAAATATATTTTAAAAAAAAGTGCAAAAACAGCTAGCAGACGTTAAATAAAAAGTTGCTTCCGGAACGTCCCAGACACAGTGTATCGAATGTTTAAGAAACAAAAGACAGAATTATTTCAATAAAATTCTCCGATCACACGTATTCATTTTTATGAATAAATAAATGAATAATAATTCTGATAAAAAAAGACAAAAAGAATTATTTCAGAGACAGACAAAAACTCTCAATTATAATTTTATTCTATATCATTGCAAATCTTATTTCCTTATTTCTTAATAAATAAGTAATTTAATTCAAGACTATGTATGTATTAAAAATATAGAAATACAGTTTTTTCATAGATTTGTTTTTGTTAACTTTTCTTAATAAATACATAAATAAATAAATAAATAACATTTAAGAAGTACAGTTCAGTCACAAGCGAACTTGATTCTTGTTCTTTTACGACTTTTATTAAATAAAAAAACTTGTTTCATTCAACTTTATCACCACAACCACATTCTAGTTAAAGTACAAATTCAAGTGTGTTTTTAGCCTTCAGCCTATTACGAATTCGGGGTGAACGCGAGATTTATAAATCAACCTATTTTAATAAATTTTAAGAATCTGCTAAATGATTTACATGTAAAGAGAAATTATTTAATACAAAAACAGAAATAAGATAAAAACAGTTAAAATATAAATAATAAGACAACGAAAACAGAATGCAAAAAAACTAAGACATAAACAATGGCAAAATACAAACAAACGAAAAACTGAAATAAACACAGAGATAGAGAATTTCCATAAGGGAAAAGAAATCCATCCTCATATAAACAGCTAAAAAAGTTATTCCAATTACGTAAACGTTACCAAATTAAAAATTCATAAATCAAAAAATCTGAATAATAAATAAGCACAACTTGGGACATCTGCAAACAGATTTACCTACGAAAAAGTTTTTAAAAATTGACTGCATTTACGCATTTAACATACGATTCCGAGAAAAGAGTACATTTTTGTCATAACGAGATTCTAGTGAACGCGTGTTCTGTTTATTAGTGGCTATTTCGGGTACCTTGTCCCCTTTCATTCCATCTTCCAAGCTGCAACTCATCCGACATTTGGGGGGAAGAAGAAGTTGCAAAAACATAAGAGGGAAAACAGACGGAGGTGCTGATATCATTGTTACTCGGATTTCACTTCTTCTTTCAAGCACTTTTTAATCATTTATTTACTTAGTTTGCCCATTTTTACTTTCTCCTTTTCTTAGCCTCTCATTTGTTCCTCTCTTTGTGCCGCAAACGCTTAAAAGGAGTTTACAACTGTTTCTTAAATAGAACTTTAAGCACAACATTAACTAAGCCTTCAACTTTAAGATGCTTCTGGCAATGGTAAAATATCAATATAGCATAATGGATAAACAAGAGAGCCTGATTTTAATTTGAATCATACCAAACAAAACATCCTTTTACTCGTATAGGAATAATTTATTCTTCAATGTTTGATTCACAACACTATAGTCCGTTCGAGATTAAATGATACCAGAAATAAACAAATGGTTACAAAGGTTTTTTCACTGCCTTTCCTGATGAAAAGTATCCCATAATAATTTATAGAGTTTCAGAATTTAAATTGTGCCACACACAGGTAGCTAATATTTTCTGAAAGTAATCCAACTATGACGGATAATAAATCTTCCAAAGCATCAAACAAAAATGAAAAACTAATTTGTAAAACGCAGAATGTACCGAGTAAAGGATATGAAATAAGCTATCAGTGAACTTACATTAATACAAAGCAAATTTATTTAAGATATAATATTTTACTATTTCAAGAAAGATAGTACAAAAAAAAAAAAAAAAAAAAAATGTTCAAATCAGATTTTCAGTTGGCATTTCCTCCAAAATTTGTTCATCATCCAATTACCGACAAAATGTCAACCAATCAAATCACAGACAACGTAATTTTTTATTTAAAATTATCATTTAAAAAACAAAATGTAGACAAGATTTCTTTATATCTACCTGTAAACGCCGCTCAGATTTAAAGAAAAAAAAAAATCTTTTTAAATAACATCCTCTTTCACATTTAAATATTTGGCATAATAAACAGCAATATGCCCACGTAATAGGTACACAGCGACTTGCTCCAAAAAAGAAAAAATAAACACAATGCCCACGCAAGGCCGAAAGTTAATAACACTATCAGCCGAAGAACATTACCGTAATCGTATCTCATATGTAAAGAAGCTTCGGCAACATAGAGAAAAAAAAAAAACATATAACCCTCAATCTACGCCAAGGCCGTCCATCATCGAGTAGGAAGGGTAATTAGTCTACGTATTCTATCATAGTCGAACTCGCGTTTCCCATAACCGCTCATTAACTCAAACAAGGGCGGCAAATGCAACCTTTCTAACAAGCAAAATTTACGCGTTAAAAATGTCAAAAAAAATATTTATAGACAAATATATAACATGAAGTATGAAATTGCTATTTTCACATCTCATTAATTCATATTCCGTTATGCGAGCTGTTAATAAGAATCTGAATGCACCGGCAGCTGAACCAGAAATGAAAAAAGTAAGCTTTAAGATATTTATGAAGCATAGACTTTTAGGTCCTACCCACTAACTCAGTGGTTCTCAAACGGTAGGTAGGCAAGGATGCATTGTGCGGCCCTAGAAGGTGTTGAGAGTGCCATGTGGTATTTCACAGAAAATGACCAGATATAATGAAAAAACAGTGTATACTAATAGAAAATTGTATACTGATAGTATTTTCAGGTTTTATTTGTACTTTAAATATTTTTAAATTCTGTTTATTTGACCTTCATTAAATAAAAATAAAAAATAAACTAGATTTTAATAATTATTTAGCGTTGATTAATCAAATTTTTCGTATTCAATAGATTCTCGTAAAATATTTTTAATTATTATCCTTTTACGTTATTCAACAGTAGTAAAGTTTTCAAATATTTTTTAGAATTTGATTGTTATTTATTTATGTATTTTACATTCCTTCAGTCGCACAGTTTTCTTCATATTGACAAAAAACTATTTTTTCTTGCTTTTGTTTGTTTGCATAATTTATTGTTTTTTAATAAGATGATTACAAATTGTTTTTCATGGGAAAGCAGGATTTTGTTCTACAGAGCAATTTCAGCACCTTTAATATTTTTAATAAATCCGTTGTTCATGTTCTAATAATGTATATAGTATATTTATATGTTCGTAATAAGTGAGATAAAATTGCAACTTTAGATAAGCATTAACCCCCCCCCCCTCCCCCCAAATGGCAGGCATACTTGCCAACCTAACCCGGATCATTTTTAGTCCCACCCCTTTCCGCATATTTTTTCACACCAGCCTATTTTTAGAGTACTTTTCTTCTTATTTAACCGTAAATATATTTGAAGAGAATTACTCTAAAAATTAAGGGGTGTACAAAAAGGGGCGGGAACTAACAATCTTCCGGGTTAGGTTGGCAAGTATGAAATGGGTTAAATTGAAAAAGCCCACTTGGGTTTTTTCAGTTCGGACAAAATCAAGCCAACCCTTTTGAAAAGCCATAATATTTTTTCAGTACCAAACCAATTATTTTAAGGATTATTTAATAAAATTGATAATTACTTGGTAAAATTGTATGAAAGACAGGGTCATCAGCAGTCTGAATATCACTATTTATTAAAAAAAAAAAAAAAAAAAAAAAATACAATCTTTGTATCATTCTTTTGAAGATATGTACTGAAAACTTTTTTTTTTTTTTTTTTTTTAAGTGGTATTTAAAATGTGACTGCTGAGAAACCCTGTGAAAAGTTATTCCCCCTCCCCCAATAACAATTTCTATCAAGGCAGCTATCCAGAAATTAATTTTATAGATTATATTTTGCACAGAACTAACAGATTATATAACAAATAAAGGAAAACTTTAGCAAACCAGGCATTATCATTCTGAAGATCATCTTATCAAAATTTCGATCACTCAATGAGCTTGAATGGAGCGTTTTTTGCCATCCACGAAAATCTTTATCAAAGCGAGAATTAAAAGTTTATTTCAGAGCACAAAAAACAACTCACGAATCAAGAGCAAAAACAACTTCACAACATTATTTCCAAAGTATTTTCATTTTAAAGCATTATCTGATGAAATTTACAATTATACAGTATAAATTTGAAGTTTCATCCATACTTGCCAACATACTAATTAACATTCCGTAGTATTGTTAGCCCCGCCTTCTTTTTCACACCAGTATCTTTTTAGAGTATTTTTCTTCTTACTTAATCGTAATTGCATTTGGATAAGATTACTCTAAAATTTTACTCGTGTGAAAAAAAGGGCGGGACTAACAACACTACGGAATATTAATTAGGATGTTGGCAAGTATGTTCATCCCACCCACCCACCCACCCCTTTGGCCCAGAATTATGAATTGGACAGATGAAAAATCAATGAATGGTTAGGTATTCTACAATACACGTAAGTATCTTAATTATGCAATATTATATCATTCTGCCAATAGCCAAATTAATTAAAAAATGTTTTAATAGTAGGACACTAAGTTACAATTAACCGAAAAGAGAAAATGTATTTTATGTACAGTTCACAATTATTTTGTATGAAACATTTTGAAACAATTTCTTTGTACGTGAAAATATAAAAATACTGCACCTTTTTTTTTTTTTTTTCTTTTTTTGAATCAAATTTCTGAATTTCTGCATACTGCACCTTTGTCACAAAATGAAATAATTTTAGTAGAAAAGATGCATTTGTAGAGTATCGTAGAGAAGAAGCATTTATTTTTTGCCTGGAAATGACTAGACGCTTCCATTATCTTCTCTGCTAGGGACGTCCTGTAATTTACTGAACAGAAACAGTAGCATACTGCTATTCTTCTATGTATTATTAGTAGGACACTAGATTTTGAGGTTAAAATTCTTGAAAATATGAAATCTAGAGTAATGTAAATACGTGTTCTAATACTTGGACATTACGGCCGAAAGTACTGATTAAAACAGTAACTTAGAAAAAATTTATTTCAGATATTACATTTTGTACTAAATTATGAGATGGAAAATCACTAAATAATATGAGGAAAAGGAAAATTATATATGTTCTTCGTTCAATCACAAATTCAAATTTGAACATTCTAGATAAGCAGAAAATATTTACCATTTCAATTATATATCCTTTTCTAAATGCATGTTATTTTCTGCATAACGCTAAATAAATTTATTTTATTTTTATATTTTTTTTTCTCCTTCTAAAAAGGCATTTTCTGGTGAGTTGAAAGATTCATCAAAAATTTTCATGATTCATTTATGTCAGGCTTCTCTGAGCCCATTAAATGCATGGATGAGGCGTGCGTATAGTTGCAAGAGACGGGGAAATTTTCACTTAAGATGTTTAAAAAATATAAAATTCAATTAATGTGGTGCCCCGCAGCTAGATTGCTATCTATGCGGGCGGAAAACGGTTTATCTGATGGAAAAGGTTCAGTCAACTGTTCGTTAAAGTGGCTATGGGAAAAGAAAATAATAATAATACGCACATTTAAAAAAAAAAAAAAAAAAAAAAAAGGAGCATAATCAGCATCTTCAGCATACTATGCCAAAGTAACATAATTACAAATTTATATTTTCATCAACAATTGACGGAATATTAAAATTAGCAAACAAATGAAGATCATTATTTACGTTTATCTCAATTATTTTCACACATTTTAGGTTTTTATTACCGATAATCGGAATAAATACTTCAAAAGAGAGTACAACTTTGTAATACAACCTATTAACATTTTTATAATAGCTTAAGAATTAGAACTTGATTATGAGGACAGAAAGATATCAATGGAGACTGGACAGGGAGTTCAACAACTAAAGGATAATATTACGGATTAGTATGTTATTTTCATTTTCGTTTTTTCATTTTCCAGTGATGACTCAGGTCGTGTGGAGA